>CM068382.1:11862457-12524957 GCA_034770075.1 Aralia elata | reverse complement strand
AGGCGTAGATGAGAAGGTGGAAGAAGTGAAGAAGAAGAGAGCCGGAGTATATCTACAAAAGGTGAGATCTATCCCAAATTTTGAACGGTCCAGATGCTTTATAGGATGAGCGAAAATTTTATGGAATTCAAAAACAGTTGTATTTTGTTATATAGATTTAATAGAAGATAATACGGTCTTCGTCTCTGAAAAATTAGTTTAGTTTATTTTTTTTAATAAAATTGATGAATTTTTTGTAATCAAAATTTATATTAATCATAAAAAATTATATCAAAATTATTACTTTCTTCAAAAATATATATAAGGAAACTGATATTTTCACATGTGTTTTTAATATTTTACATGATTCTCTCTCACATGAGTATGAAGTGAGTCATATCTTTATGTAAAAGAGGATCATATGAAAATATATCAAAAATACATGTGAAAGTAGTGCTCCTCTATAAATAAATATACTTAAATTTTAATTTTAAAATTAGTCAATTTAACTTGACTAAGATGTATCCGACTACATACATACCATCATAAGTCCTTTGATAATGGAATCCGTGTAATAATCAGGCTGTTCTTTTTGCAAAGAAAGCAAATGATCAACCATGGAATTCCTGCTGTTCCCATCATCATTTCTATGCTCATCAATAATACCTTCCAACACCTTGTCCATTTCCTCACTAAGCCCCTTCAAACCCTTCACAAACCCCTTATAATCAATCCACCTCAAAATGGGCAAAAAATCGGCAGCATGTGACGCTCCTCCCTGCGTAAAAGCCTTCTGTATGATCTCCCGCACGTGCTTCGAATTCGCCCCATCTTTATGATCATCCACATTTTCCCCAAAATACCTCTTTCCAGCAATCATTCTCGTTATAATATTAAACGATAACTCGTTCAAATTCGATTTCAAATCCACCTTTGTAAAAATGTGACGACTCGAATTTGATAATCGGTTTAAGAGTTGATTGATTTCGTCTCGACGAATTGATAAGAACACGTTGAGCCGGGCGGTGGAGAATATTTCCAGTGACCCAAGGCGGCGGAGGTTCCGCCAGTGGTCGCCGTACGGGGACTGGGTGACGGTGGTGTAGTTGTAGCCCATGTATTTCCCCATGGTGAGACGGGGGCGGTTGGCCAAAATTATGTCGTTTTTGGTGAAGCATTCCTCGGCGGCGGAGGCGGAGGACACCACCACCACGAGGCGGGACCCGAATTGGAGAGAGAAGATTGGGCCGAGCTTGGCGGAGAGAGTGTGTAGGGTCCGGTGGAGTGGTGAGCCGTTGAGGAGGTGGAGGTGGCCCAGTAGTGGAAGTTTTAGGAGTGGACTCGGCGGTAAACGGAGGCGGGTTTTTGATTTTGAAAATAATTTGGTGGAGAGAATTAGGAGGAGGAGGATAGAGAAAGATGTGGACAATAGTACCAAAGTTGGCTCCATGATTTTTGTGTCCCCTTTTGGCATATGTAATTGTTAAGGATGAGGGTATGGTATATATAATGGAAAAGATTGGGTTCAAGAAATTAGTGTCAGAGCTTAGATCAGCTGTTTTGTTTGTTTGGTGGATTATGTAATATTTTGACTAGATCTAGAAATTAGACACGTAGTCATACGGTGATGTAAGCAATGACTACTTGACGCTCATTAATTTAATTAACTTTAGTAGGATAAAACTTTGGGCATTTGAAAGATTATCCCAAAAAAATTAATACAAATATATTACTTTTATATATTAAAAATGTATAAAATAAAGTTGTATTCATATTTATTTCGAGGAGAATATTTTAGTTTCTATATTTATTCTTAATTTTATCTACTCATTTTCTTCTCATTTTAAATAGGGTAAAATTCAGATGACCACCTCTGTTATCTGACATTTCCCACATAACCACCTGTATTACGTAAACCTACATTTAAATACTCGTGATTTTGAGTTGAAGTGAAAAACTGACAGTTGTCATCCAATTTAACTGTGTGTGAAGTGTACTCGCCAAAAGAGCGTGAGGTATGAGTGTAACGGTCAAATGAGCCAGGGAAAAGTCGATAATACCCTCATCTTCAACAATGGTTATTAAAGACCCAATTCGTTGGCTATTTATGCCCTAACCAAGCACGGGAGTCAAAACCAGCAACCATGGTCGAACCACAAATCAATAACCAAATCCAAATCGGAACATAAAAGGATAAGCAATAATAAACATGAAGTTCAGATCGGACAAACACCGGAAACCAGATCATATATCATCGCCCAATAATCCCAACCCAGATTCCGGCGCGGTCAAACCAAGATCAGAAGAAGAAAGAAGAATCATACACCAGATCAATCAAATCCGAAACCAAAAATCAGATTTCGAAGAAACAAATACCCCAAAAATCAGATTTCAAAAGATAAACAACAAAGAAAGGGAAATCAGATTTTGGGGAAAAATAAATCATCAAAAACCCAGTCAGCCCAATCGAAATCAATAGAAAGAAATACAATCCACATCAAAACTGAACTGGAACCCAAGATTCAGCTGAACCACAATGAAACACATCATAATCTGAACATTAAAAGGTAAGCAATGATAAGTCAAACACCCAGATCGGAACAGTCAATGACCAAGAATCCCAAATCTGAACCATGAACAGAGATAGGCAAAACAACATGACAACCCAGATTGGAACAAACACGGGTCAAACCCAGTTTTCGGCCTGACCAATTCGCGCAATATCCGAACATGAACCAACATCCAAAACCCCCAACACTAGCAGACATCAAGATCTGAAACCCAATCCTTACCAAATTCCCATTATCTTGACAATAACCAATTTGCTGCTTCTTGAGTTCTTGAACATTGACATCAAACCCGTCAAAGCCAGTAGAGGTTATCAAACAAGGATCCATAGCTGAAGGGAGATTCTTTAAGGTATTTGGGAATTGTCCATTCAACAAAAAGGATGTACCTTTAACCAAAGGAGGGCTAACAGAACCCTGAATCCCTCCGTCTTTGAAGCTCAATTCTGCAAATCCGATCTTATTCAACAACATCAAAAGTGAAGGGGCAAAAAAGACATTATCCATTCCCATTAACGACGTCTAGACGGAAAACTGTTTTTCACTTCAACTCAAAACCACGAGTGTTTAAATGTAGGTTTACGTAATACAAGTGGTTATGTGGGAAATGTCAGATACCAGAGGTGGTCATCTGAATTTTACCCTTTTAAATATGTAGTTCGAGAGAAATTGAAAAAAAAATAATAATAGACCAAATATGATAATCTAATGACAAATATCTAACAAGTTTGAATTTAAATTAGAATTGAACAAACTAAAAAGTGTCTCATAAGTTCTCTTTTGACCCCTTCTTCACGTTGCCCTAAGATTCTTAGGACTGAAGTATATTTTATATTTATCATATTATAATATTGCAGATTATAAAAATAAAAAAAATGAGAGAAGAAATATCATAATTGACTACTATTTTTTAGGAAATCAGATGGAGCAATTATATGTTTAGGAAATTACTATTTTACAAGAAAAAAAATGATATTTTCACAAAATTTCACTCACATAAAAGTAAGACCCACTTACTATTCATGTGAATATACTCTTATAAAAATATCAATTTCTCTTATAAAAATATCAATCCTCTATATTTATTAAATTTTTTTCCCTTGGTGCATGTCAAGGCTGTGGTTATTAAAGAAACACTGCCATTGAGCATGTGGGTTTAGAAAAGTTAATGATTAATATAATTGCTCGCTTGGATGAATATAACTCCCACACTGTTTTTATTGTTTTTTAGTTTTCGTGTAGAACTCGACAATCGACATACAAGATGCTCCCAATTGATTTGACAACTTTTAATTGAAGAAAAGAGTTCAATAATACAGCACACACAGGTAACACTTTAATTTGGTGTAAGATCATGATGGGGAGATTTTTTTAAAACATGTTTAAGTGAAGAAACTAATACTTTTAGCGATGATCTTGTAATGCAGCTCCTTATTTCTATTTATATTTAATTTTTAAATATCAATTATATAATTATTAGCAGCGGCTATTGTACTGTCATTGAATGTGTATTAAAAAAGTTAAATGAGATGTATAACAAATAGATTCATCAAGTTCATTGTTTATTTAATAATGTAATTGCTAAAGTTTAGGTCGTTTTTATATTTGAGATATAATGTTATAGTTACTTAGTTGAGGTTTCTTGTTTCTAGTAGACAGATTTTGTAATTGTTAAAATTTATAAGTTATAAATATGAGAAAATTCAAGTTAAATTATAACGTATAAAATTGTCCACAAAATTAATATTAGGCACTATCCTCGGACCCTGTCAGATTATTAAACTACTTTCAAAGTACCTTCTTTTTTTCTTGTTGCAACTTTCTAGAGTACTTTAAAATTATTTGGCTTTTCACTAACAAACTATGTTTGCAATGTTCTATTAGAAAAAGTTTTTTTTCCCCAATGAAACTGTAGTGTTTTGACAAATAAGTGTTTGTAGGTAATGTTTTCATACTCGAATCAATTATCAAATTGAAAAAATTATCAAGCAGATAGAACACTAGTTCAACCACTAGTCAAATTGTTAGTGAATCGGTGACGTTAGAAATATATAATAATATATATTATTAATAATAATAGAAATTTAAAACATCTCTTTTTTGATAAACTAAATTAAATTGAAGTTGCATTATGATATTATTAAAAGTGATTAATTTTAATATTTTAAAAAATTTGGTACCAAATAATATCAAAAATTAATTAAAAATCGGTTCATTAGGTCAACTTAATTGGGTTACCAGTTGTACTATCGGTTCGACAGTGATCAACCAGTTCAATCCTAATTTTTACCAAACTAATTTAATTGAACCAAATCGGTCTGAATATAGGATCGATTTTCGGTTTAACCGATTAAACCGGTCGGGCCGAATTCTCAAAAGATTACTTATAGGCGTATAGTCATTCATGGGCATAGACTGAGGCCGGAAACCCGTGATTTGATCAATGTTACACAAAATCTTCATTTTATCCCAAAATATTTGTTTTTAATACTCGAATAAGGGTATAAAAACTGGATGTTTTATTTTTTATGTAAAAAATTAACAAAATTGAAAAATACATGTATCAAACTTTTTAATGTGTATGCACCACAGGTTAAAAAAGAGAAATGGTTTTTGGAAGTAAGTCTGCAGTTTCTGGTTTGTATTAGTGGAAGTGACTTGCAAAACTCATGTATGGGAACTTCTAGAGGCAAGTTTTTTGGGCAAAGAGTTTTAATTCTTGAAGAATTAAATGGAGTTTTTTTGCAAACAATTCACGTGGGCTGCTCTTAATTTCTGTTTTGGAGCAGGTGTGATACTTTCATCAAGGTTCTTTAGGGGTGTAATTTGGTTGGAGCTGCATCCTAGTCGTGTGGCAGCCAAGTTGTTTGTGTAAGTTTGCAAAATCACAATCTAATTGTAATACGCAACGGAAAAATGGAAATTAAAATTTTTGCAACTTATCCATGAATCACCTTATGCATAACTATTAATTGATGAAGATTAACAAGAGATAATATCTTTGATGATTCAACTCTTGAACCGCTACAAGATCTACTCCTCTCTTGATTTCTTCAAGCTCTTCCAATCTACAATCCTTTGTTGATTTCTTCAAGCTCCTCCAATCTTTGTTCTTTGGATTAAACACTAGCTACAAAGTGTATGTAGCACTCTAGAGGTAATCCACCAAGAACAATTATACAAGATACAATATTTTGATTTCCTAGAAATCTTGGATGGCTAATCCCATTAATTTTATTCCTAACTCTTAAGAATAATAAGAACACTATTTCTCTCTTAACTCTTAAGATGGAGGCTAATGAATATCTAGGTTAATTAGGAAACCCTAATCTTATTAGGATACTTACAAAAATAATACTTACACAAAATGTAAGTATACATTTTCTCCTAACCCACATGTTATTCATTTAAGCAATTAACATGTGTTACTTGCTTAATCAACATTAAGCAAGTATACTACCATTTTATTTAATTTGCATTTTCATTTAATTTAATTCTCAATCTAATTAAGAATTAAATAATAATAATAATAATAAGATTTCTCTCATTAATTTATAATTCAATATTTCTCCAAATATATCATTATAAATATTAAGCATTTCAATTTATTCAAATAATAAATTAAATACTTAATTTATTATTATTTAGCCAATTGTTTCCAATACAAAATTATTCTTTTGCGGTGTGACCCTTTAGGTTTAATATTATGCCGGTCGTAGAATAAATAAATTAGAACTATTCTAATATTATTTATAATGAATTAAACTCCTTTAATTCATATATAAATAAATAATATTTATTCTACATCATGAGGGACACCTTACGATAATGTATCATGACTATCCGTATAATATGAAATCAACGTTTAATCACATAGAACCTATTCAGCAGTAGTTACCGTACAATTCAATCCTTCTACCATACAATGTCCCGATTAAATATAAGACATGGAATTACTGACCTGTCTTATTTTATTTAATCATATGCATTTCGATTTAAAAATGCACAACTCCGATTAATGTAAATTAGAAACTCCTTTCTAATTTTCATTTAACCCTGGCCAGGGATTTTTTTGAGCTGTCATTTATCAAATCGCATAGGACATTCTCTCCCTTTATCAGAAGTGGTAGATCCTTTGTCGATCATTCACCTACCTCCGTGTATACTTTATTATACCCGTACATACCCTATGACATACCCTAAGGTATTAAGGAATATGACAAAGTATAACTTAACATATACAAGGTACTATGATGATCTCAAGTCCAAGGACCACTTGTACAACTATCACTTAAGAACTTCCCTATTGACAGGTGAATAAAACTCCATTAGGGTTCTTTAAGCGAGTCACGTTCAGTGAACTTATTCTCTAATAAGCACCTACATATTTGCTTTAGTGTCTTCACACAAATGATTATGAGATCAATCATTATCTTCTAAAGATCAAGCATAGTATGAACTAATCTATCCGGATCAGTAATCCCAATATTAGTGATCCAACGATTAGGAACATTTTAGTTTTGAGCTTTCTTGAATTTAGATCTCACTAGCATGATCTCATCATGATTCTAAAAGCATTGCTCGAAAACTATGGGTTCATCACATTTATTAATTCAACCAATTAACATGGATAAAATATGCCTTTTATTTTATTATTAATATTTGAATAAGATTACAAAGTAAATGCTTATTACATCAAATATAATTGGCTTCAGGGCATATTACTTTCAATCTCCCACTTGCACTAAAGCCAATCACCTTGGTATCTAATACCCATTTTATCGAAATGGCGATTGAATTGATCTTGCGATAATCCTTTAGTAAATGGATCTGCAATGTTGTTCTGGGAGTCCACTCTTTCTAAGATGACATCTCCTCTTTCAATTATTTCTCTAATTAAATGAAATCGCCGCAACACGTGTTTGGATCTCTGATGAGACCTGGGTTCCTTAGCCTGTGCAACAGCTCCAGTGTTGTCACAATGAACCGAAACGGGTCCAGTAATGCTAGGAACTACCCCGAGTTCAGAAATGAACTTCTTCATCCAAACAGCTTCCTTTGCAGCTTCACTTGCAGCTATATACTCTGCCTCTGTCACTGAGTCAACAACTGTTTGCTGTTTGGAACTCTTCCAACTCACTGCTCCACCGTTCAAGGTAAATACATACCCTGACATGGATTTACTGTCATCTTGGTCAGTTTGAAAACTTGAGTCTGTAAAGCCCTCTAGTTTCAAATTAGACCCACCATATACTAGAAACACATCTTTAGTTCTTCTCAAGTACTTCAAGATGTTTTTCACAGCTTTTCAGTGTTCTTCTCCAGGATTAGACTGATATCTACTTGTTACACTAAGTGCATAAGCAACATCTGGTCTGGTACATATCATTCCATACATTATGGATCCTATTGCCGAAGCATAAGGTATTTGATTCATGCGTTCTCTCTCTTCAGGTGTCTTTGGGGATAATTTCTTAGAGAGATTTACTCCATGACTCATCGGTATCAGTCCTCTCTTGGAGTCTTGCATGCTAAACCTCTTTAGCATCGAATCAATGTATGCACCTTGGGTCAAGCCGAGCATCCTCTTTGATCTATCTCTATAGATCTTTATCCCCAATATGTAGGATGCTTCTCCCAAGTCCTTCATGGAGAAGTGTTTAGATAACCAAATTTTAACTGATTGTAGCATCGGTATGTCATTCCCTATAAGTAATATATCATCAACATATAATACCAGGAATGTCACAGCACTCCCACTAACTTTCTTGTATACACATGGTTCATCCTCATTTTTGATAAAATCAAACTCTTTGATTGTCTCATCAAAACGGATGTTCCAACTTCGAGAAGCTTGCTTCAATCCATAAATGGATCTTTGTAACTTACACACTTGATTTGTTCCAACCTTTGAAACAAAACCCTCTGGCTGTATCATATATACATCCTCATCTAGTTTCCCATTGAGGAAGGTCGTTTTCACGTCCATTTGCCAGATTTCGTAGTCATAGTAAGCTGCAATCGCAAGTAAAATCCGGATGGACTTGAGCATGACTACTAGTGAGAAGGTTTCATCATAGTCAACTCCTTGTCTTTGTTTGAAACCTTTTGCAACCAGTCTGGCCTTATAGGTCTCCACCTTGCCATCTGCTCCAGTCTTTTTCTTAAAGACCCATTTACACCCTATAGGCACAATGCCTTCAGGTGGAGTAACCAAAGTCCATACTTGGTTTTCATACATGGAGTCCATTTCGGATTTCATGGCTATTTGCCATTTCTCAGAGTATTTACTACTCATAGCCTCATCGTATGTTACTGGATCATCATCAGTTATGATGCGTACCTCATCATCATCTTCTATGATGAGTGTATATCTTTTAGGTATTTTCGGCACTCTTCCAGATTTACGACTCGGTTGTGGTACAGAAGTTATATCTACTTGAACATGTTCATCCACTTGATCTGTAGTGATTTGTGGTTCTTGAATTTCTTCAAGATCTATTTTCCTCCCACTAGCCCCTTCAAGGATAAACTCCTTTTCCAAGAAGGTAGCGTGTTTGGCAACAAACACCTTTTGCTCGGTAGGATTATAGAAATAATATCCTAAACTTTCTTTAGGATACCCCACAAATTTGCACTTGTCAGATCTAGCTTCAAGTTTGTCACTTTGTAACTTCTTTACATAAGCGTTACAACCCCAAATCTTAACATGCTTAAGACTGGGTTTCCTCCCTGTCCACATCTCATATGGAGTCTTAGGGACGGATTTTGAGGGAATCTTGTTAAGTAGATATGCAGCCGTTTCTAGGGCATGACCCCAGAATGATATTGGAAGGTCGGTGAAACTCATCATGGACCGCACCATGTCTAACAAGGTACGATTCCTCCTTTCAGATACACCATTTAATTGTGGCGTACCAGGAGGCGTCCATTGAGAGAGAATACCATTTTCTTTGAGATGATTAAGAAACTCATTGCTCAAGTATTCTCCTCCTCGATCTGATCGAAGAATCTTAACACTTTTGCCAGTTTGTTTCTCTATTTCAGTTCTGAATTCTTTGAACTTTTCAAATGATTCGGATTTATATTTCATTAAATACACATATCCAAATCTTGAATGATCATCAGTGAATGTAATGAAATACGAATACCCTCCTCTAGCATCTGTTGTCATAGGTCCACATACATCTGTGTGTACCAACTCTAACAACCCTGCAACTCTCTCTCCATGTCCACTAAATGGAGATTTAGTCATTTTACCCATGAGACATGATTCACAAGTTGGATATGATTCAAAATCGAATGGTTCTAAAAGACCATCAATATGCAACTTGTTTAATCTTGTTTCATTGATGTGACCGAGTCTACAGTGCCAAATGAAAGTATGATTTACTTCATCTCTTTTTCTTTTACAAGTTTGTTCAATTTGAAAAATATTTTCATGTAAGTCAAGTAAGTAAAGTCCATCAATTAATCTACCAGTTCCAAACAAAACATTATTATTATAAATAGAACAACCATTGTTCTTAAATATAACATCGAATCCTTCTTTGTCCAACATAGAAATAGATATAATGTTTCTAATGAGAACAGGTACATAATAACAATTTATTAAATTGATAGACTTTCCCGTAGGCAATGCTAAACAATAAGTCCCCACTGCTAATGCAGCAACCTTTGCTCCATTTCCCACTCGTAGAGTTACTTCTCCCTTGTTTAGCCTTCTACTTCTACTTATTCCCTGCAATGAATTGCATATGTGAGAACCACAGCCGGTATCTAATACCCAAGTAGAATTTTGACTTACAGAAAGATTTATTTCAATCATGAATAAACCTGTATCCGTAGCTGAAGCTTCAACAAGCTTTTTCTGCTTTGCCTCTGCAAGGTAATCCTTGCAGTTTCTCTTCCAATGTCCAGGCTTATTGCAGTGGAAGCAAACTCCTTTGCTATCCGCATTTGTTTTATTCTTATTACCTTTATCAACTGTCTTTCCTTTTGCCTTCTTAGAATTTTTCTTCTTAGCAGAAGCTCCTTTGGGCCACTTCCTTTTCTTGGAAGCGTCACATATCAGTAAGACTTGGTCTTTCTTGGATGGAAAGTGACTCTCTGCAGTTTTCAACATGTTAAGCAATTCAGGCAAGCTGACATCAAGCTTGTTCATGTGAAAATTCACAACAAATTGTGAGTAGGAGTCCGGAAGTGACTGCAAGATCAAATCTTGGCTCAACTCTCCATCCATTACAAAACCCAGTTGTCCCAATTGTTCAATCAAATTGATCATTTTGAGGACATGTGCCTGTACTGTAGGGTCATCGGTCATTCTAGATCGGAAGAGCTCCTTAGATATCTCATATCTTGCAGACCTACTTTGTTCACCATACAACTCTTGCAGGTGAAGTAATATAGCAGGTGCATCCATTTTCTCATGTTGACGTTGTAACTCGTTACTCATGGATGCGAGCATGATGCATTGAGCTACCATAGCATCATCTTGCCACTTTTTAAAAGTAGCAATCTCTTCCTCAGAGGCAGTTTCTGCAACAGTTGCAGGAACAGGCGAATTAAGGACATAAGATAATTTTTCAGCGGTGAGAACAATTCTCAAATTCCTTAACCAATCCGTGTAGTTCGGTCCGGTTAGTTTATTAGCATCCAATATGCTCCGCAGTGATAGTGAATGGGCCATTTGTAAAAATCTGTAAATGAATTTTTATTTAAACAACATTAGCATATATTCATTTTATTAATCACCAATTTAATATAGGACTTTATTAAAATGGTGTCTCCCACTATTTTGTACAAACTATATGACCCTCCATATATAGTTCGACAAATTTTCAAAATCTGTTTAGTGAGTAAGGATTCTATTGACATAAATATGTAGCCTTGTGTGTGCACAACAAACCATATATTTATTCAAAGGGTAGACAACTCTTGTCAATTACATCAACTATGTAACTCCTTGTATTTTGCCTCTTAGATTATAATAGTCAAGTGTGTGCACATCCGAACTAAAATAATCCAAGTTAAGTTTCACCTAGCATTTCCATATAAGCGAATAGAAAAATATAGTCCTTGTGTGTGCACAACAAAACTAGTATTGTTCAATTCCTTATAAAACATTTTTAATGTAATAAAGCCAACATCTTAAAAATTTAATATGAGTCTTGTGTGTGCACAACAAACTAATATTAAATAATTAATACTCTATTGCTTTATCATGCTAGAAGGTTACGTTTGATATTTTTGAAATACCTTTAAACGTATTCAACTTAATATTTTGAAATGAGGGTTTTGTTATTAATGGTCTCATCTTGTTTAGCGCGCATGCAAGTATATATATATATAAATACGCGTCATATTAAACATTCATCAACATGAATAATAATATATTTAATATATATATTATAAGCATGCATTCATAGAATACTATATTCTATATGGGATGATTATGGACTTAATCTAATTTGATTCACTCGAGCCACCGAGTAAATCAATAGGTCAAATCTAGGGTGCAAGAATAAATTTGAATATAACTATTACATTCAACCCAGGCTTCATTACAAATGGGTCTTCAATGCTCCTGCTCTTCGGTTCCAATTTCTCTAGTAACTCTATTAAATCCTATTACATTCATTTTAACAAAATAGAAACCTTGATCAACAGTCAAGAGAAAGTACATAGGAGAGAGATAGAAATTACATTTAGAAATTTAGATAGGCGAGGTACGCATACCCCATTATGAATAAAACCATTCATTCAAGCATCCATTCAAATTAAATCCAATCACATTGGTCAATAGTCTTTAATCATCCCCTATATATATATCAACATATATAAATACCATTCATCTCATGAATAATAAACCATTCAATATATATTGATATCATTTAATGGGCAATTGACTAGTAGAAATCTAAAATCCAATTAAAATAAACTCCTTTATTTTAATCCATTACAAATTAATATAAACTCCTTTATAAAATTTAGAATCTTTGTTCAAAATTGAAATCCAATATTAATTAAAATAAACTCCTTTATTTTAAACCAATTTCAAGTCCAAAATAAACATCTTTATTTTTAACATTGAAAATGTAAAATTGGAAAATCAAATTTTTTTTTTTAAAATGAACAGTGCCCGGGCTGCCCGGTGAACAGTGACGCTGCCCGGTGAACAGTGACGCCGGTGAACAGTGTCCGGCATTGAACAGTGTCCGGCGGTGAACAGTTCCGGCAGTGAACAGTGTCCGATTTTTTTTTTTTTAATGTTTTTCCAAAAAACATAATTTCATACTAACAATTATACCCAAAAAATTGTTCTAAACACATATCAACATATATATGATTGATACAATTAATAGTACGCATAAGGATGGCTCTGATACCACTGTAAGTTTGCAAAATCACAATCTAATTGTAATACGCAACGAAAAAATGGAAATTAAAATTTTTGCAACTTATCCATGAATCACCTTATGCATAACTATTAATTGATGAAGATTAACAAGAGATAATACCTTTGATGATTCAACTCTTGAACCGCTACAAGATCTACTCCTCTCTTGATTTCTTCAAGCTCTTCCAATCTACAATCCTTTGTTGATTTCTTCAAGCTCCTCCAATCTTTGTTCCTTGGATTAAACACTAGCTACAAAGTGTATGTAGCACTCTAGAGGTAATCCACCAAGAACAATTATACAAGAAACAATATTTTGATTTCCTAGAAATCTTGGATGGCTAATCCCATTAATTTTATTCCTAACTCTTAAGAATAATAAGAACACTATTTCTCTCTTAACTCTTAAGATGGAGGCTAATGAATATCTAGGTTAATTAGGAAACCCTAATCTTATTAGGATACTTACAAAAAATAATACTTACACAAAATGTAAGTATACATTTTCTCCTAACCCACATGTTATTCATTTAAGCAATTAACATGTGTTACTTGCTTAATCAACATTAAGCAAGTATACTACCATTTTATTTAATTTGCATTTTCATTTAATTTAATTCTCAATCTAATTAAGAATTAAATAATAATAATAATAATAAGATTTCTCTCATTAATTTATAATTCAATATTTCTCCAAATATATCATTATAAATATTAAGCATTTCAATTTATTCAAATAATAAATTAAATACTTAATTTATTATTATTTAGCCAATTGTTTCCAATACAAAATTATTCTTTTGCGGTGTGACCCTTTAGGTTTAATATTATGCCGGTCGTAGAATAAATAAATTAGAACTATTCTAATATTATTTATAATGAATTAAACTCCTTTAATTCATATATAAATAAATAATATTTATTCTACATCATGAGGGACACCTTACGATAATGTATCATGACTATCCTTATAATATGAAATCAACGTTTAATCACATAGAACCTATTCAGCAGTAGTTACCGTACAATTCAATCCTTCTACCATACAATGTCCCGATTAAATATAAGACATGGAATTACTGACAAGTCTTATTTTATTTAATCATATGCATTTCGATTTAAAAATGCACAACTCCGATTAATGTAAATTAGAAACTCCTTTCTAATTTTCATTTAACCCTGGCCAGGGATTTTTTTGAGCTGTCATTTATCAAATCGCATAGGACATTCTCTCCCTTTATCAGAAGTGGTAGATCATTTGTCGATCATTCACCTACCTCCGTGTATACTTTATTATACCCGTACATACCCTATGACATACCCTAAGGTATTAAGGAATATGACAAAGTATAACTTAACATATACAAGGTACTATGATGATCTCAAGTCCAAGGACCACTTGTACAACTATCACTTAAGAACTTCCCTATTGACAGGTGAATAAAACTCCATTAGGGTTCTTTAAGCGAGTCACGTTCAGTGAACTTATTCTCTAATAAGCACCTACATATTTGCTTTAGTGTCTTCACACAAATGATTATGAGATCAATCATTATCTTCTAAAGATCAAGCATAGTATGTACTAATCTATCCGGATCAATAATCCCAATATTAGTGATCCAACAATTAGGAACATTTTAGTTTTGAGCTTTCTTGAATTTAGATCTCACTAGCATGATCTCATCATGATTCTAAAAGCATTGCTCGAAAACTATGGGTTCATCACATTTATTAATTCAACCAATTAACATGGATAAAATATGCCTTTTATTTTATTATTAATATTTGAATAAGATTACAAAGTAAATGCTTATTACATCAAATATAATTGGCTTGAGGGCATATTACTTTCAGTTTGTGCAGGTGTTTCTTTTTCATGTCAAGTACAAAGCTCCTTCTTTGCACCATATATCAACTTCAGTAGTGGTAGTTGCTTCCTCTTCTTTGGGTTGAAGTCGAATTCTGATGCAGGGAGATTTGCGTAAGTTATGTAAATTTTATGTTTTCAACAATTTATGTATCTAAAGACTTTAATTCAAGTCTTTTGAATTAAGTTTTTTTCAGTTAATAAAAATTTTCTGTTACTAAAAAAAAGATTTTTAAAAATACTATATTCAACTGAACACTCCATACAAATCAACGTTTTTCAGTTAATAAAAATTTTGTCTGTTACTAAAAAAAAAAAAAATTTAAAAATACTATATTTAACTGAACACTCCATACAAATCAACGTTATTATTGAATTAACGTTATTATCAAGCCCGCCAGGGGCGCATGGAAAGAGGGGCTAGTGTATGTAGCAAAAAATTTAACTCCATAACGTAGATTTGGACCATGTAACATTGAAACTATATACAAGTATATAACGTTAAACAACCTATTACAAAACTTGTAAAAATTAAAGATATTTTTGTTTGGTGTTTATTCTTCAAATATCACTCCGTCTTAAATTAATTGCTCAATTTTGATCATTTTAAGTCAAATTGACTATTTTTAGAATTAATAATTAAGCATATATAAATATATTTCTAAAATTATAAAAATTGGAGTTAGTAATAAATTGTATATACTTTCTTTTGGTTATAATCTCTTCACTTATATTTTAGCAAAAATAATAAAAAGATTAGTTCTAAAAATAGTCAATTTGACTTAAAATGGTCAAAATTGAGTAATTAATTTGGGACGAATGGAGTAATAAATATTAGTTTAGTAATGACTACATAGTAATGAACTTATGATTACAAATTTAGACGCGTTGTGTCATTCTATAGATCACCCTTTATGTGGAACAAAGGAGATGAATTGTATTTTCAATGTTAAGATTTGCATTGTTGCATTACTCTAGTAATTTGTTCTTACAATCCTGCTATGTATTGAGATTGGATATGATCATATCTAATTAAAAGAAATAGCACTAATAGTTATTTATGTAATTGATAATAAAAAAAATTGATGCAAAGTTACAAGATATTGTTGGAAAAAATCACCTCCCAAATGCTGTTGTCTTTGATAAATTAAATGGTCAAAAATATCAGTACATGCCAAACAGATTAAATTTGCAGTTCCACCAAAATAATAACCACTGCAGGAAATGATGAGAAGAAATAACCAAGCACGAGACACCAAGATTTTTAACGTGGAAAACCCTCTATAATTAAGAGGTAAAAACCACGGGACATACTCTGAAGAATTCACTAGAATAAATTGAGAGATTACAAAGATATCCTAATTTGAGTCACACTCAAATTATCTCACCACAATAACTATGTGATGGAACCCAAACAACACCTCTAGTTGTTTAATCTTTATCTCTCTATTTTTCTCTCTCGACTCTCACTGATTTTTCTTCTTTCTCTCTTACTCTCATCCATCCTTCCCAGATGGGATTTCTCTCGGACGGAATACTTGGCTATTCCATGTCTATCTCCTGTCAACCTGGAAATATAAATAGGCAAAGGACCTATCCTTTTTCTCTCTCCTGCAGCATATATATATATATATATATATATATATATATATATATATATATATATATATATAAGGACAAAGTCATTTCGTTGCTTTGCTCCTTAATTAATGCAGAGAACATGGATGCCTTTTTTCTCTTCCTTTTTCAAGCCACTTGCATTAAAAGAAACTAAAGGACAAGACTCCTTTTTTCCCTTTTGCATAAAACCTGCACACATTTAGCTGCCACTTTTCTTTGTCTAATTCATGCATGCTCTCATGGGTGAGGACCCACCTAACAGATTTATCATTTTTCTTTCTCTTGTCTATTATCTTTATGCTCGGATGTCTCAGCATGGGTGTTCAAGTGGGAGCCGGAGTTGGAGTCTGGGAGATTGTCATCTTCTTGTTGTGTCTCCTTTTTCTCTTTACAATGTGTTCGTTTACCTCTTATTTCTCCACAATAGTGTGCATCTTTGATAAGAAACAATGCATTATTCCATTGTTTAAAAAAGTAAAAAATATTACAACAACTGAACATGTTGTCTTAAACATAGAATCAAATTTGGTCTCTTAAATTTAATTTAAGACTTTTTTTAAATTCAAAACTGAATTAAATAATTTCAAGCAATACAATTATGAAAGTTATAAATTATCTAAAAAGTACTTTCGGTTACAAAAATTATTTCTTTCAAAAGTTAAATTAATGAATCACGTCAATTTATATTCATATAGAGTATTACACAAACAAATTACTTTTATATCTTAAAAATGTATAAAATAAAATTGTATTCGTATTTATCTCGAGGAAAATATTTAGTTACAAAAATCATTTTTTTCAGAAGTTAAATTAATGAAGCACGCCAATTTGTATTCATATAGAGTATTACACAAAGAATTACTTTTATATCTTAAAAATGTATAAAATAAAGTTGTATTCATATTTATCTCGAGGATAATATTATAGTGCCTCTGTATTTATTCGTACTTTATCTACTCATTTTCTTCTCATTTTAAATATGTGGTTCAAGATGAATTGAGAAAGAAAAAATAGATCAAATTAATGTGATAGTCTAAATAGAAATGTCTCTCTTTTCGGTATACGATCACAAGTTCGAGTATATTTCTTAATAAAAAAGTCAGAATTTAACAAATTAAAAAGTGTCTTCTAAGTTCTCCCCCTCAGATTCCCCTCTAAGTTCTTACTTCTTAGAAGAATATATTTTATATTTATCATATTATAATAGTATAGATTATAAAAATAAAAAACAGGAAAGAAGAAGTATCACAATTGACTCCCATTTGTAATTCATATTTATCTCGAGGATAATATTATAGTGCCTATGTATTTATTCTTACTTTATCTACTCATTTTCTTCTCATTTAAATATGTGGTTCGAGATGAATTGGGAAAGAAAAAATAGACTAAACGTAATAGCCTAAAGAGAAATGTCTCTCTTTTTGGTATACGATCACAAGTTCGAGTCTATTTCTTAGGTAGAATTTAGAATTTAACAAATTAAAAAGTGTCTTCTAAGTTTCCTTCCTCAGACTTCCCTCTAAGTACTTACTTCTTAGAAGAATATATTTTATATTTATTATATTATAATAGTATAGATATATTATAAAAATAAAAAACAGGAAAGAAGAAGTATCACAATTGACCCCCATTTGTGACTATGGAGCAATTATATATTTATTATTTTCTTCTAGTTTTTTGTCCCTTTGTGCGTGTCAAGGCTGTGGATCTTCGAGAAACACTAGCACTGAACATGTGGGTTTAGAAAAGTTCAAGAGAAATATAATTGATCGCCTGGATGAACATACCTACACTGTGTTTATGGTTTTTTAATTTTTACATAAAGAATATAGGTAACAGTTTAATTTGGTGTAAGATCCTGAAGAGATCTTTTAGTGAAAAAAAAAACAGAAAAAAAAAACTAATACTTGTAGCGATGATCTCGGTAATGCAACACTAAAACTCCTTATTTTTACTTTTATTTTAATTTTTTAAATACCAATTACATAATTATTAACAACGCCTATTGTATTGTCTTATTAAAATAGTTAGATGAAAAAGTATAACAAGGGGATTCCGGTCCACAATTTACGGTGCTAAAGTTTAGGTTGTCTTTAGATTTAAAGTATTTGAGTAGAGTCCTTCTACGTCGACCCTTTTGGGCGACCCTTTAGCGATTGGTCAAATTTTTTTTATTTTTTTTTTGGTTTTGACTTCCAAATAATTTATATGATTTATTGATACAAAATTTTTTATAAAAAAAGTGATTTAGGTGTGTTTTGGATACATATACAAAATTGTGTTGTAGAGACTGTACAACACTGTTTTGTATATGTATCCAAAAACACACCTAAATTACTTTTTTTATAAAAAATTTTGTAGCAATAAATCATATAAATTATTTGGGAGTCAAAATAAAAAAAATAAAAAAAATTCCGACCGGTCGCTAAAGAGTCGTCGGGTGCCGGTCGGCGGTCACCCAAGAATTATTGATTTGAGTATGATACTCGATATTTGAACAAAGACACGAGTACTATATATTTTAATTTAATATGAAAAATTAAAAAAAAAATTAATATATACTCGTATCAAAAATAATATGTTCAACTGAACACTGATCTGAATCTGCCTAAGATAAGATTTGATTGCTTTTTTCTCCTTTTCTTTGGAATAGTAGAATTTGTTCAGCTTAACATTATTATCAAGGGGAGGATGGAAAGACGGATCAGTGCATGTAGCAAAACATTTAACTATCTATAATGTATATTTGGACCTTATAACATTGAAACTATATACTCTATAGTATTTCTATAATGTTGACGCTTGAATTAGTCCGTACGTTTAATCACCGACTTGAATGTAAATCTGCACAAAAAAAATCATCAGAAAATTCGTCAGGAGATACTTTCGATGTGAGAGTAATAACAGGTTTCAAGATGCGTTAACAATGAAGGAATTAATATTTAGTAAGTTAGAATGCGTGTGTACCTCTATTGTTAACTATATTTATATTTTAGCTACACCATCTCAATAGGGCTACAATTTCTAATAGAATTGTATAGAGAGATCCTATTAGAAAAGGTAAGTACCATACAAAAATTAGTATTAGATATGGTAACTACATGGTACATTAATTGACAAGATAATGACCCAAACTTATTGGACTTAAGGAGTTTGTTATGGACGCTTAGGATATAATGGCCTGAAATCAGATCCAATTCGAACATGCGCAGCCTAATATATAACATTAAATAATCCAGTGCCTCCGTTTTACAAAATTAATAATAAAAATAAATAAATAAATAAATAAACCTCTTACAAAACTTGTAAAAATTAAAGATTTATTTTTATTTTATGTTAATTATCAGGCTCTAGTAATTTTTCTCTTATTTCTTATCTTTATGCTCGGATGTCTCGTCACGAGTATTCAAGTGGGAGCCGCCGGAGTTGGAGTCTGGGTTGTGTATTCTTTTTCTCTTTACAATGTGGTCGCTTAGCTCTTCTTTCTCCACAATATTGTGTTTCTGTTTGATAAGAAACAATGCGTTATTACATTGTTTGAAACTGAGAAAATATTACAACAATTGAACATCTTGACTTAAATGTAGAATCAATTTTGGTCTTTTGAAATTAATTTAAGATGTTTTTATATTAAAAATTGATAGGAATTTAATTAATTTTAAATAATTTACGAAAATTATAAATTATCTAAAAAGTGCTTCTAATTACACAAGTTATTCTTTTCAAAAGTTAAATCAATCATATCAGTTATTTTTTTTTTTTTTGAAGGTTAGCCCCATAAAGGGCAAAGAAACTCACATCATAAGAGAAGAATGAATGATTTGATTGGAACTTCAAATTTATTAATGTATGGGGTTCTTAAGGATACCCAAAAAAAATGCAAATATTTTGGGGGAATATTTTGATTTATTAAATGCATCTTCGATTCTTTTAGGAATTGCAATCTGTTGATTTGGGCTGGACTGACTGACTTTACAGTTAATCACTTTTGGGTCATGCTAATAAAAGGCCATATGACCAAAAATAGGAATGTATATGGTCAATGTTTATAAATTCTGCAAGTAATTATTTCAAAAAAAATAAAAAATAAAAATGGAAGTGAGATCCTTTTTGTAAAATAGAGAGTATAGCTGGCTGATTATTTTTACTTCTCTTTTCTTTTTTTATTGGTTAACTTTAAATTGATGTGAATATATTTAATTTTAATAGATACAATTATTATAATTATATAATATATAACAAAAACTATTAATCACAAAACTTATTTTTTTCTAAACTTTTATGAATCATACTAATTTTATAATTTAATATACCGTCATTTGATTTCAAAAATCAAATTCTATCTCTAATTTTGAAACAGCTAGAGTGGCTTATAATTGAAATGCTAGCTAAAATTGAAATTATGAGATTTTAGTGATAGCTGAAAGTTTTCATGGAAATTGGTATTTCATCTTATTAATTTAAAACTATTATATCTTTTTATTTAATTCTTCAAAATTTATAACATTTTTATTCTATTATCTTATTATTTATACGCGCGCCAAAAATAAAGTGACAACCCTTTATTGTGTGACGATTGTATAAAAGAAAATATTTCAAATTTAATAATTAGACTTATTTAAATTCTTTAATAGTAATATATTAAACTTTTAAAATAATTTAAAAAATTAATCCAAACAACTCTGGTTTGTTGAACTTCTGAGAGTTCTGATCATATATATATATATATATATAACATGGTCCGGAGAAGAACAATACAAGGAAATCAATCAACGGCTTAGATCTACGCTTCCTCCACCCACAATCGCCGGCCGTTTACAAGTTCCACACCTCGTTTTCAGTTTTTTAATCAATATTTTGCACTACAAACCAATCAAAACCAGGCCGTCTATAAAACAAACAAGTTGCATATCCTTCTCTTCTTGTTTTAACTGTCAGAACCTGTTTAAAATCCATTCTCGTCAGCAGGTTACCTGCGGAAGAACCAGAGAATAACTGATATCTAGCCATATACATACATACCTACCTACATATAAGACACCAACCTATCACCAGACTGTACTGGCTGCTGAGAAGCTGATCATTTTGCACGTCCTGCCCTGATGATTCCGCTTGCATTCTCGCCCACAGCAGGCTTTGCGCCACCTACTTTTCGCAACCATACTTGTTGTGCAGTGCTGAGCACATTGTTTGTAAACCTAGTAATCCAAGGATGTAGTTCATAAGTTAAGAATCCCATATAATTTAAATACTTCTATTTCAGAAAATCAACAGAAATCATTGAAATTTTGAAATTAGATGAATACGAACATGTTTTGCTGAAGAAGCTTATGTCTAAACTTATTTTGGTGATATCAATTTCACCCTACAACTTATGTTAACATGAAGTGATAAAGAAACTGAAGACCAATTAGTCATTTCATAATGCTATACTCCCTCTGTTCCAAAATATAGGAACAATATTAATTTTTTGAAGTCAATTTGAAATATTTTCAAATTCAAAACTGATATGAATTAATTTGCTTTTAGACAATACAAATATGAAATTATAAACTATCTAAATGGTACTAGTAGTTATGAGATTTATTGTTTTTAAAAGTTAAAGAAATACACATCAATTTTGAATTTTCTCAAATTGACTTCGAAAAGTCAACTTGATCCTATATTTTGGAACAAGGAAGTATAATTAATGGTTCACGTTGCAACAGAAGACATGTAAATCCTCAAAATGGAAAAAGAAGACAAATTAATAAACATGACTACCCACGTGGTCACAACCTTGCACAAAAGCAAGAAGGTAGAATAGAATAACAGACATTCTTACTTCTTATTTTAATTTTTGATAAAAGAAGAAATTTATTAATAGAAAAGAGGGGGAAAAAACACACGAGGGAAGACATTCTACTATGAAAGCTCTCAGATGTACATCTATGTGAAGTTTATCATTAAAAAATAAAAAAAAATCTTTCTGGTTGTAGGAATTTGAAGCAGACTGGTGTTGAAACAATCCTGCAAAGGATTTACTCGTGCAAATTGATTTGCATAACTATGGAAGAGAAGACGGAAGGAAAATACGTATCAGTGGTGGTCCTGATGGATACAGCCAATTCAGATTACAGAGACGAAAACAACAACATAATCTATTATAAGGTAAGGGGTAAATCTGCCAAAAAGAAGTTCCACGAAAATGGAACGGATGAGCAAAATGCAGCCGTTATATAACAATATAACTTTTATATCAAACTTATGTCAATACATCTACATAGTTAACAACTGCAACATGAACTATCCTTATATATGTTTCTTCTTACTATGCTACAAAGCTCCTCTAATTAGTGCCTTATTTTATGCTTGTGTCACTCTTCACAACCCAATGTTTGCTCCTCATGCATGCAACATACTTGCATTATGTGCATTAACAAAAAAATTCAACTTAGAATCATAAAATACCATCTGCAGAGACAGTTTTTCTGAGTTTGAACAACAACAAAAAATGGTACACTAACTCGTATCCTTGTTATTTGAAGGGGAACTGCAAAATCGTCCCTCAAAATTTTGAAATTTAAGAGGTATAGGATTGCAGTTTCAAATAATGCTGGTTCACATACATAAATATTTTGCTAACATATTTTTCTTTAAAATCGATTTCTTACTAATACAAGAATTTTTGTGTACAAATTCAGTGATGTTTGTGCAAAATTTGCAGGGACACTAATGAAAATGAAACTAATGAAAGATAAGATCAGCACTAGAAACTAACCAGTAGATTGATAATCCCGATGGGACAAAGAAAAGTAACCAATCATAAGTGGAAGGAACTTTAGAACAAGTAGTGTGTTCTTCTGAGATGGGTCATCAGTCTGCCAAAACAAGACAGTAATCAGGACCAATTCACGCAAGGGAGAGAAGATAGAGAAGCAAATGGCAACACAAGTTAAAAAAGCCATTACTTGGGGAGGTTTCATGAGCTCCATTGAGACAAACTGAGAAACAACAAGGAGGACAGGTAAAACTAGGTATGCTGCAGTGTCATGCCAACCCAATGGTGGATGGCCATCCTCCAAGATGGATAACATTACAATTCCAATATAGCATAAGCTTGTGAAAGAAACATGGCCACTGCCCACTGAGTCTCATCAGTCCTCAATTATAACTTAAACAAAAGCCAGCCTGCTAAATGAACAGATTTAAGCATAAATTCTATCGACATCACTTGACATGCTTCCTAGAGGTGTTTATTTCCATATATAACAAGAGGAGTGTGTCTGAATCGTTTTTTGCATTAATTTCAATCCAGTATAGAAAGTTAAGCATTAGGGACGAGGACACAGAACATTTAACAACTGCACTTAACCTGTCAACACACCCTATATATACCATCGAAGTGCGATGGCTACAGGCCAAAAACACAAAAGACCTTTGGAAAAGGGATTAAATTTTAGAAATACAAAGACAGTATCTCACTATAGAAGAAACAAATCAGAACTTGAAAGGGGAAAAAATTAAGGAGGGAAATAACTAAAGAGCATATATTGGTGTCCATTCTACTTCCATATCCTCTTTTTTAACCGAGAGGCATTGTTATTTAAGGCGCGAGGTGCAAAGGTCTCCTTGGAGCCTAGGTGCAAAGCGAGGCGCGCGCCTCATCGAAGTAAAGCTCACATATTTTTAAAAAATTTAAAATATATATATATATAGGCATTCAATCATTTATATATCAAATTTATCAACCATTAAGTAATTTTACAAACTTTTAAGCATGTTTTCTATAACAAGTTCAAGAACCATACCTATGTAGTATAGTGACGCACTAATATAATCATATCATAATAAATTCTGCATAAATACATAGTTAAATACTCATATATATATATATATACTTATATATATTTAAGTAGTAAACACCAAACAACAACATAAATGCATATTTAAATATTTTAAAAAATACTTATAAGTTATATACACATATTTAATTATTTAATAAGTTAGTAAACATCGGAATAGTAGTGTAGTAAAGTACTCAAAAGTATCTGAAAATAATTGGGCAACATAACCCCATAGGATTTAGTAAAATAACTTTTTTTGGGCAAGAGAAGAGGAAAAAAAAGGAGAAGAGATAAGGAGAAGGGAGAGACTTACTTGGAGGAGGAGGCTGCAATTGATGGTCTAGGTTAATTAGGAAAAAAAATGTACACAACTTCAATGAAGTTCGCACCTCGTGCGCCTCGGGTGCGCCTCATTGAAGGAGCCTCGCCTGAGGCGAGGCGCCCAATGTAGGCTAATGTGTTAGTTTCTATCACATAACATCACCAATCTGGAGTGCCTGTTTCAAATTACTCTACGATTGATCCTGGCATGTTGTTGTTGTGACAACTCCAGATTGTTGTGTGAAATTCAGGCAAGAAAAGACAAAGGATTATGTTTCAGTTGTGATGAAATATATAGGCCTGATCACAAATGTAAAAATAAGCAGGTGTTTATGCTTATTGGAGAAGAGGAATTAGATGAAGGAGAATTGGGATTGAATATTGAGGAATAGTCTGAGTTACCATTTTTGACATGGAGATTTCTATTCGTGCATTAAATGGAAATACATCAGACACTACTGTAAGAATCAAGGCCACAGTATGGAATAAAGAGATAATCATCCTCATAGACACTGGCAGCACACATAATTTCCTTACTACAAAAACTGCAGACAAGCTTCATTGTGCCAGAGAAGTAGATAAACCAATGCAAGTTTATGTTGCTGATGGGTTCAAGATTCTCATTTTTGAAAAATGTAAAGATTTTGTGTGGGGAACTCAAGTATACAAATTCCATACAAATATGAGATTGATTCCATTAAAAGGATGTGATGTTGTGTTAGGTGTTCAATGGTTAAAGACTGGAGGATTGTATCTTCAATTTTGCTCAGCTTACTCTCTCTTTCACTTTAGCAGGGAAGCAAATTAAGTTGCAAGGCACCACAGATGGGCAAGATACATCTATTTCCATGATAACAGCTGTGGATTTTTCAGATACTTACAGGAAAAATCAGGTTTCCTTTTTAGCCTGCTTGTTTTCAGTTAACATGGAGAACACTGATGAGACTGTTCCAAAAGAAATCAATCACTTATTGAGCAGATATGAAGATGTATTTCAAGAACCTACATCCTTACCACCACCAAGGAGTCATGATCATGATATCCCTCTCAAAACTGGGTCAGACCCATTCACCATCAAACCTTACAGATACCCTCAAGTACAGAAGGATGAAATAGAGAAGATAGTAAGAGAAATGCTTGCGTTTGGTATTATACAGCCCAGCCAAAGTCCGTTTACATCTCCTATACTATTGGTTAAGAAAAAGGATGAGAGTTGGAGATTTTGTGTAGATTATAGGGAACTTAATAACATAACCATCAAAGATAAGTTTCCCATACCAATAATTGAGGAACTCTTAGATGAGTTAAAAGGAGCAAAGGTCTATAGTAAATTCGATTTAAGGCCAGACTATCATCAAATCAGGATGTACCCCCCGACATATACAAAACAGCATTTAGGACACACTTGGGGCATTATGAATTTCTTGTGATGCCATTTGGCTTAACCCCCAACTACTTTTCAAGCTCTTATGAACCAAGTTTTTGCTCCATACTTAAGGCAGTTCATTTTGGTATTCTTTGATGACATTGGTCTATAGCTCTGATTTACAAACCCATGTGAAGCATCTTGATAATACTTTATCATTACTTAGATCACATTCTTTGTTTGCAAAGAAATCAAAATGCTCATTTGCACAGTCTAAAGTGGAATACCTGGGGCACATCATTTCACATGAAGGGGTTTCTGTAGATCCTAATAAAATTGCTGCTATGGTAAATTGGCCCATTCCTACTTCTGTCAAAACTCTAAGGGGATTTCTGGGACTTACTGGCTACTATAGGAGATTTGTGAAGAATTTTGGGAAAATTTCTAGACCCCTAACCAAGTTACTGCAAAAAGACCAGTTCTTATGGACTGAAGAGGCTACAATTGCTTTTCATAAACTCAAGCAAGCTATGAGTTCCACTCCAGTACTAGCTCTTCCTGACTTCAAGTTACCATTTGTGGTAGAAACTGATGCAAGTGCTAAAGGAATTGGTGCAATCCTTATGCAAGGAGGCAGGCCCTTGGCATTTCTAAGTAAAGCATTGGCACCTAAGCATCTTGGGCTTTCAGTATATGAAAAAGGTGTTATTGGCTATCTTACAGGCTGTGAATAAGTGGAGAGCTTATCTAATAGGATCACATTTTATTATTAAGACTGATCACCAGAGTCTTAAGTTTTTTATGGAACATAGACTAACAACTTTTTTGCAACATAAGTGGTTAAGCAAGATGTTGGGTTATGACTATGAGATCACTTACAAGAAGGGCACTAAAAATGTGGTGGCAGATGCACTTTCAAGGCAGGTGCATGAAAAAATGGATGGAAAAAATGGCTCCATTCAAGCTATTACTAGTAGTATACCTCTGTGGTTACAGGATACTTCAGAATCCTATAATGAAGACCCACAAGCTCGATTGTTAATACAACAATTATCCATTAATGCAGATGCTAATCCTGAATTTTCTCTTAATCAAGGCATATTAAGGCACAAAGGATTGATAGTATTGGGAAAAGTACTGACATCAGGAAGAAAGTGTTCTCAGTTTTGCATGTTAGTTCATTGGGAGAACATTCAGGCATTCAAGCTACTCTCAAGAGAGTAAATAGATATTTTACTTGGTCAGGTTGTGCTACAAATATCAAGAAGGGGGTTAGTGAGTGTGATTCTTGCCAAAGAAATAAAACTGAAAGGGTGTCCTATCCTGGACTACTACAACCATTAATGGTTCTTGTTAAGCCATGGGATGATATAGCTATGAATTTTATTGAAGGACTTCCTCTCTCAGAAGGTAAAAATGTCATATTAGTAGTAGTAGACAAATTCTCTAAATTTGGGCATTTCATTGGGCTCAAACATCCCTATATTGCTGTGACTGGGGCTAAAACTTGTGGATCATATATATAAGCTGCATGGTTTACCTCAAACAATTGTAAGTGATAGGGATAGGATATTTTTGAGTACATTCTGGCAATCCTTATTTCAGCAACTGGGAGTAAAGTAATGCACGAGTTCTTCCTACCATCCACAGTCTGATGGCCAGACATAGAGACTAAACAGATGTTTAGAATGCTATCTAAGGTGTATGTGCAGTGATCAACCTAAGAAATGGGCAATCTAGCTTCCTCTAGCACAATGGTTGTAGACATCCAAAATTGTGCACTTGTTTTCTAACATTGGCAGGAGGACAAAAGCGTCATTTTACTCCAACACCAAGATGGCCGAGCAAAGATCGCAAGTTGGAAACAATTATATAAAGTTATCACCACAATTCCCGAATAGCAGACTATTCAAGGCAACACGGTTGACTAGCCGGCGTATTCAGGAAGATACTTTTATGTTTTTTGCTCCATCTTCCCGGACCCATAATTGGTTAAGCCCGATGTCATTGCATAGTAAAAGCTGAGAACAAGTACATGAAGCTCCCACAAAGGCCTCCAAACAACCGACTACGTAAAGCAAAGCGAACGACTAACTGACATCTACTAAGGGATGGTTTTCCACTTTTTCTCTATCTTCCCGAACTCGGAATTGAGCGAATCATATATCATTTTGAAGCTCTCGGAAAGAGCTTTCCAGATTGGTATGACATGTTTCCTAACTCTTTCCGGATTGAAAGTTATTGACATTTCAGCGCACGGCACGAAAAACAGACTTCGCAGCACGAAAACCGAGAGGTGGGCCCCACCTGGGCCAGCCACAGGTGTACCTACGACCAAGCCCAAAAGCCTATAAATGGTTGAAATCAGCTCATTTTTGGAGGGAGGAGGTTAGAGAGAGCATTTGTAGAGAGAAATAGTGTAACCTAGTGAGAAAAATAGCAAAAAACCTCTCTAATAACCACTTAGATTTAGCTATTTTCATCAAATCTCTTCACAATTTAGATCCAAACCTTCAAGAGGAGGATTTCACCATTCCCAAGGTGAAAGACTCAATTTTTATGTATATTTAATGTAGATCTAATAGATCTAGCATAGATTTAGCATAGATCCGTTTTTTGTGGTGAAAGATCCGATCTTTATGTAGATTCAATTCGATGTAGTTCTAATGTATATCTAGTATATATCTAGTTTATTTTGGTGAAAAATTCAATTTTTATATAGATTTGATATAGATATATAAGATCTAGTATAGATCTTGTTCATTTTATACGTTGTTGTGCTTGGTTTTGGTTTGGTTTCCGATTAATATTGTGTTAAAACTCTCCCTGCATCTTAGATCTATATCTAGGTTGTGGGAATCCTCTTTAGGGGGTTATGGACGATTAGAGAGGATTTCCTACGGTTAAAATCTCCTCATAATCATCCGATGATATCCTCGAGTTAATTTATTGATTTCGAGTCGGATTCAACTCCATTTTTACCGATTGTTTTATTGGGAGTTGTTTCGTTTGTTTTATGGTTTTCCCGTGAAACCCTAGATTCGTATCTAGTGGTGAGGGGGACCCACCTACCCACCGTCAAGGGATTCTAACAATTGGATCACCTGATAGCCAGTTTAGGATATATTTCTCAATTTAAATCCCGTTTACGTTATTGTATAGATAGATCTTAAATCTACGGATATCATATCCTAGATTCTAAATCTTGCTGCGAGATCTCGTTAATACGTAATAGTCCCTCGGGTGTCGATTTCATTTGTATTATTTACGAATTAGGGTCTTCGGGAGCCCTTTTTCTAGATCTTGTCCCTCGTTTCCATGTATTATTTATGATTTCAAGCGATGTAAGCCTAAGAATATTGGAGTCGGGATCCTTGAAATGGATCTTGGCATAATTCCCACGATAGACATAATTTCGGTTGTAAAGTTATCATCCAATCATTGTATATGTAATTTAGGGCCTTAAAGCGGTATCAAAGGTTTCATTTTGCGAAAACCGGATTTAAGGTCCCGTGATAGTGAAAATTGTGATTGCAAGTGTTCGGGGCTATTGAGATGGCTTACATGCCCACAAGTGGCCCCGACTCCATTTCAATGTTTGATTTTTCCTTTTATCACCAAAAATGATTTTCAAGAAAAAAGCAACAAAGATCTTTTAAAATTGAACTCAAATCGCTCGGGTTAGTAAGACCACTTTAAGTTAAAATTAAAAATAACGAAAAATCTCGATTCATATTTGGCGAAAAGTTTGAAAACCACGTTTTCCAAAAACGTCACCGGAAAAATTTCCATCAAAATCAAAAGCTAAAATCTTAAAACAAATCCCTTGCGCATAGGCTCAAAGAGGTTCTAAGCTCCTTTCAAAATAATGCACTTCTCACGATTTCGATCCAAAACTAGGTAGAATTTTCTTCAAATCACACACACCTCACACTTAGGAAAACATTAAGATGCGGTAACCGGTTTTCATAGAAGTCGGGGGTGCCTAACACCTTCCCCTCGCTTAAGCAAGCCCCCGAACTCTATGAATCTCGGTTTCGAAACCAATTTTACAGAGTCATATTTTGGGCCATATTTAGTTCAAATCTAAAAATTCGGATGAGTTGGGACATCCACTTAAATCTTTACCAACCGGCGGCTCTGTCTAATTGGCCCTGCACTAAAATCAACCATTCAAAACCCCGTTGACATTTATGTCGGTTTTTTTCCTAAAAATCACCCTTTAAATGAAATAAATAAATTAAAATCTTAAAAAGGGTAGAAACGCGAAAACAGGAAAAAATTCTCGGCGTCGACAATGGTGGTCAATACAAACTATCACACAGCTTTACAGTGTTCTTTCAAGGTTTTGTTTGGGTTTAATCCTCCTCAGTTAAACTTTAAACAGCTTAAAGCTAGCAGAGTCCCAGCTGTTGATGAATTTATCAAGGAAAGAAGCTCAGTTCTTCATGACTTACAGATGAAATTGCTTCAGGCCCAGGATAGAATGAAGGTTTATGCAGATCAACATAAAACTGAGAGGCACTTTGATATGGGAGATTTTGTGTACCTAAAACTGCAGCCTTACAAACAGTCCAGCTTGGCTCAAAGAGCTAGTTTTAAATTGGCCCCAAGATTTTATGGTCCTCATGAGATTGTGGACAAAATTGGTTCAGTAACTTACAAAGGACAAAATTGGTTCAGTAACTTACAAATTAAAATTACTAGCACATGCTCAAATCCATAATGTGTTTCATGTATCATTGCTTAAAAAAAATATTGGGGTTCAGGCTGTCATTTGTCCTTCATTACCACCAACTGCTGAGGATGGCAGTCTCAAACTGGTTCCAGAAAAGATTTTAATCAAAAGGATGGTTAAGTACAAAAACAGGGCCAAAGTAGAATATTTGATTCAATGGGCAGGAAGCTTGGAAGAGGATGCTACATGGGAATATGCCCAACAAATGGTATCTCAATTTCCAAATTTTACATTCACATGAGAACAGATCCTTGTGGACAAGGATTCATTAAGGAGTGGCAATGTTATGTGATAGAAACTAACACATTAGTAAGGGTCGGATTGCCAACATGGCAGATGACATCAGGAGTTGTTAGGCAATTTGAAATAATAACAGAAAATGGCAAAAAAGTAGGAATTTCGTTACTTCTTACATTGTAGAACTGAATATGTTAGATTTTGCATAGGGAGAGTGGAAGAAGATTTAGATTTTCGTGATTTTGGATTTTGGTTCATATCTAACTATAGATGAACAAATAAGAACATTGGTAGGACATAGTTGTCATGGCGTCGCCTAGGCGACGTCTAGGGGTCCTGGCGTTGGAGGCAAGGCAATGCCTTGGACGCCGAACCGCCAAGGTTAACGCATTGGTAGCGGGCCCAAATTAAGTGATTAAGTCATTTTTTTACCATGACTCGTCATAACCCCATGGACTTTTCCAATTACCCAAGTAACTCAACCCATGACCCTAACCTAACTCATGACCTTACTCCTTTGAATGAGAGTAATGCTCGTGAGGGAAATAACTTTGCTTGAGCTATGACTAGAGACAGTAGAGAGTTGAGACATTTCCATAGTGTTAGTTATTATGTTTTGGATTTTAATGTATATAAAATTTTATTGTGCAATACACTTTTGAAGTAAAATAAATAATGTATAAAGTGCACATTGTTAACTATTGGTCGCCGTATTGACGCCATGGCAGACACCTTTACACCTAGGCGTCCTGGCAGACGCGCGGTAGCGTTCGTGGTGGTGCTTCAGGATTCCAACGTACTGCGTCCAAGATCAGAACATGCTTGCGACTGGTAGTCAACTACCGCTGCGTCCCGCCTTGGGCCTTAGCGTCGTGACAACTATGTACTAGGTCCCTGGAGGTGAGGAGGGATGGAAACCCAACAGTGAGAGGGATTGATGAAATGACCTTAGATTTCTTGAGTGCATATAGTAAAAGGTAGAATAATTCGATAACCCATCGAATGTCATTGATACTAACGACCATATATTCATTTTTCTTGAGGAATGTATAATATAAATAACAGCAAGGTTGTACTAAACAAGGCTACCTCGTAGTTTATTTTATATTCATATTCACACAGCAAGCTAGAATTAATAATTAATAATTAGAAATCAAACAACAACTACTAATATAATAAGTAAAAAGATTAAGATATAAATAATTAACTAGCTATATATTTTCATGGTTTCGAGAAATTAAGTGGGACTCTACACTGGTGCCAGGAACACCATGACTATTAATGCAATCGAGAAAATAAATAAGATCAAATTAAACTAGAAATTAACCAACATATGAAATAATTGACAAGAAGATCGACATATATATTTGTGACGCACATTATCTGAATATATTTCATTCAGATAAAAAAAATAGTGATCCACAACAAGTTACATAAATATAAGCAAACAATCATTAAAGTCACAAAAAGCAAGCCAACAATCATTAACGTAACTGCAGAGATATGAGAATAGTTTTCTATTGTTTGTTTGTGTATTTTTTATTTATTTATTTTTTTGTAACTGAGACAGATGTGACTTTATATTTCCCCTTAAAGGATGATGTGTCTGAAGAATTTCTGTTGTTGATCACTTTAGAGTGGTATGTTTAGTATTGTATAGTATGTAATCCTCGATCATTAGGCACCATCCTTGGGCAGTTAGGTCGGGTGGGTCACAGAGACATGAGGTATTGAAGCATGGAGTTAACATAAAAACTAATATCAAACAATAATTACCACTACTACTTCAGAAAAAAGCACTTACATATTTATACCCTACTATGGTGGTGTAACCACAACAAAATACATCCACCACAAGGTCTTTGCCCGCATTGGGTCCTTTAGATTGACATATGCTTATTTGGAAATAGCAAACCCATATTTAGTATTCTAAAGAAAATAAAAATAAAATAAAATTATAACTTGTGAGAAATTCAATTATGAAAGAATAAATACTAAATTTTTGTATGCTAATGTGACATTGTATTTTTTCAAATGTATCTTGAAGGGGCAAAAAAAAAAGCATATGCTAGGGAACTGTTGCTCCATTCCAATATTTTAACCAACTTAATGTATGTAAAATTGGACTGGTAATCCATTCCAAAAAACCATAAACAAAAAAGATCCCAACTATGAAATTGTAGTTTCTGTGAAATTTTCAATTTGAAAACATTTGGTCAAACATAATATTGAGTATTGTAACAATCAGATAAGTATAACAAATTAAATAGTATAATTTCTTAAAAATTATATTGATCACATCAATTATAAATTTATAATTTTAGGATCAAACTGGATAAGTAGTCCTATATTATTAGAACTAGTCAACTAACTAGTGAACAACAAAAGAAGTACACAAATAATGGAAAATAAAAATTCAGCATTTTAAATAAATCTTGAAGGACAAATAAGCAATCTAGTTATTTAAAATAAGCATTTTAATTGACTAGTTATTTAAAATGCTGAATTTTTATTTTCCATTATTTGAGTACTTCTTTTGTTGTTCACTAGTTAGTTGACTAGTTGTAATAATATAGAACTACTTATCCAGTTTGACCCTAAAATTATAAATTTATAATTGATGTGGCCAATATAATTTTTAAGAAATTATACTATTTAATTTGTTATATTTCTCCAATAGTTACAATACTCAATATTATGTTTGACCAACTGTTTTCAAATTGAAATTTTCATAGAAACTATAATTTCATAATTACCAGTTCCTAGCATATGCTCTCTTTTTTTGCCCCATCGGGATACCAAGTATGATTTGAAAGAATACAATGTCACATTAGCATACAAAAATTTAGTATTTATTCTTCCATATCTGTTTTGAAATTGAATTTTTCACAAGTTATAATTTTATTTTATTTTTATTTTCTTTAGAATACCAAATATGGGTTTGCTATTTCCAAATAAGCATATGTCAATCTGAAGGACCCCATGCGTACAAAGACCTTGTGGTGGATGTATTTTGCTGTGGTTACAACCTACTCTGGTTACAACACCACAGTAGGGTATACACCAGAGTAGGGTATAAATATGCAAGTGCTTTTTTCTGAAGTAGTAGTATTGGTTATTATTGTTTGATATTAGTATTTATGTTAACTCCATGCTTCAATACCTCAGGTCTCTGCTACCCACTCGGCCTAACTGCCTAAAGATTCTTCAATACCTCAAGTCTCTGCTACCCACCCGGCCTAACTGCCTAAGGATGGTGCTGAACCCTGTCCTAAATATATGACTAACCTTAAAAATCTACAGCTTTGGAGACACCCAAATCAGTAAACTGTAGCTGGCCGATTTATAGGCTATGAGATCCACATCTAATAACCAAGGATTACATACCATACAATACTAAACATACCACTCTAAAGTGATCAACAGCAGAAATTCTTTAGACACATCATCCCTTGAGGGGAAATACAAAGTCACATCTGTCTCAGTTACCAAAAAAAAATACACAGACAAACAATAGAAAACTATTCCCATATCTCTACAATTACGTTAATGATTGTTGGCTTGCTTCTTGTGACTTTAATGATTGTTGGCCTATATTCATACTTGTGGATCACTATATTTTTTTATCTAAATGAAATATATCAGATATGTGCGACACAAATATATATGTCAATCTTCTTGCCCATTATTTCATATGTTGGTTAATTTCTAGTTTAATTTGATCTTATTTATTTTCTCAATTAAATTAATAGTCATGGTGTTCCTGGCACCAGTGTAGAGTCCCACTTAATTTCTCGAAACCATGAAAATATATAGCTAGTTAATTATTTATAACTTAATCATTTTACTTATCATATTAGTAGTTGTGGTTTGATTTCTAATTATTAATCTAGCTTGTTGTGTGAATATGAATATAAAGTAAACTATGATGTAGCCTTGTTTAGTACAGCCTTGTTATAATTTATATTATACATTCCTCAAGAAAAATGCATATATGGTCGTTAGTATCAATGGCATTTGATGGTTATCGAATCATTCTACCTTTTCTTGTTAGGTTTATTAGACTATATGTTGGGTTTCCATCCCTCCTCAACCCCAGGGACCCTGCACATAGTTGTAGGCGTCGAATCATTCTACCTTTTCTTGTTAGTTTTATTAGACTATATGTTGGGTTTCCATCCCTCCTCACCTCAGGGACCCTGCACATAGTTGTCACGACGCCAAGGCCCAAGGCGGGACGTGGCGGTAGTTGACCACCAGTCGACAAGCTTGTTCTGATCTTGGACGCAGTACGTTGGAATCCTGAAGCACCACCACAAACGCTACCTCGCGTCTGACAGGACACCTAGGTGTAAAGGATGCTCTGGAGATCAATACCATTATGCTTCCATGTTGTGTTACTACACATTAGAAAAATCCTCACCATGATTATGGTGGTGCATATTATAGAAACAATTGATCAGAGAGAGAGAATCACCTAAAACTCAATAAATAACGAAAATAATCTGCTGATATGCACAAGAATCATGCAGACCTAGGCAGAACGGATACATTTAGCATGTATAAACACCCAGATCCAATACCCACTGCAAAATGTAGTTCGTGACCAACTCTAGTGCTCAACATGCGGCACTTATACCACAGTTCCACAGTTGTAAGCATTACAAATGCGACTAAAGGAACCACATTAAGAAATGAAAATAGGAAAAAAAATATACCTTCGAAGTGCATTTGCATGAAGACACCACCCTTTCAGCGCTGGCAAGATTTTCTTGCTTACTGACCATAACCCAAGCCCTTGATTCCCTTAACACATCACTTAATTAGATTTTAATTGGTCAAGTGATCAGTTATAACTATTTAAGTTATTTGTTAAGACAATCAGTTATTTCACTCTCGTCAATTCCCATCTTTGTTTTTCTGTAGCGCTAAACTAATCAATGCCACTTTCCTACAAATTCCCAGAAATTCCCAGTTCTTGCTTATAATTCCAAATAAACAAGAACTTAAAATTAGGATTAATTTCATCCTCAAATGGAACACAAAGAAGTGTTCAAGGGAGGGCCTAAACCAGATTTTCAACCCCATTCTTCCACTTCCGCCACCACGGCCACCGCCACCGCTGTCCCTTTCATTTTTTTGGGAAATTTTGGAAAAGATACACTGCAGCCATTTACTCCATTGTCTTTCCCAATCGGCCAAATGGAAACGGCGGAAGAGTTTCTATCGAAAATCAAACTCACCTGTCCATCGGCTCGTGCAGTTTTCTACAAGAACAAGATACTGTTGGAAGGAGATTCCATCGCAGATTTAGGGCTTGGCAAGAACTCAGAGGACTTCGTCCAGATCATTGCTGCCGATTCCAAGTAGTATTTCGTCTGCAATTGCAGAACTCCCGTTGTTTTTAAAGATGATTTCATCGGATTGGTATCTTCTTTCCCGTTTCTTTTTTTAGCCATATATATATATATATATATATTATTTAATGGTACGGATTCGTATTGTTAAATTTGATGTACTTAGAATTAAAGCGTTGAAATTTATTATTAAATGTTTATACTTGTATGTTATTCAATTAATTTAAAATTCATTCTTCAAGATTAAATTTCTCAGTCATAGTTATACATACTAGTTGATTACTCGTGCAATGCACGGGCTAGTTTGAATAATGGATTTAATAATTTGCTGAGTTTCAGTAAATATTAGAGAAAAGAATTAAAGAGATACATACCTTGAACATTTATTATTTTCACTTTCTTTACTTGAGAGAATCATTGTCAGCCTTAAGTGCATCAAACTGTCTCTTCAAGATATCATTATCTCTCTCCAATTGCTTAGTCTTCCAATGAGCCCTCCTGTTCTGGAACCAAATTGCAATCTGTCTGGGCTGCAGCCCCAGAGCCCTAGCCATCTGCATTTTTCTCTCGGGCTCAAGTTTGCTACCCAACTCAAAGTTCTTCAAGAACCTTAACATCTTCCAAATTAACCAAACACATCGTGTAACTAAGAAGAAGCACACCAAGATCAAAATCAGTCAAAAACGGAAACTTATTATAGATAGATATATAATTATAGATAAGGTATATGTTACTAAGAGTCGTACACTAATTTAGTTGTTGTATATATGTATGTCTTTGGTAGAAACTTAAAAACTTAAGTGTCCTATTCCTATGTCATAAGCAATTACAAAATTGAATACTTACATATTCATCATCTTCTCTTATCCTTCTCTTGTTTTCTATTTAATTAGTTTCTCATCCCTACATAAGGAGCAAAAAGGAAAGAAATTAATCGGTGATCTCATCATTCGGCATTCCTAATGTTACATTATAAAATTAAATAATGTATGTCAATAAAACTTTAATCACTCCCACCTAAAAATTGAAAACTTATTTGCATTAAAGCCCAGAAAGCACATACCGATATGTTATTTTTTATCCAATTCCACATGAAATATAAAATTAGCGTTCATAAATCATAGTAATGAAAGTGTATTCAAGGAATATTGGCAACCATAAAGAGTGAGTAGATTGAAAAACTTTCATCAATACAAAGCTAGATTGCAATTCGATTACAATAATGTTAAAAAGTAAAATGTAATAGCCTAATTGATAGTCAATAAAATGAAATTAGGCTTTTCAACATAGACTAATGAGAAAATGAGGGGCTTTGAAGAGGAAAAAAGTTACTACACTTACAAATATATCTTCTTTGTGGCATTTCAACAAACATCTAATGTGCAACGTCCTATGTCATCTCTACATATCCAACATCCAAAAAGTTCATGCTTCTTTCTGCAATTTTCCTATAATACATACCCATTATGACCCATTTTTCAATGACAAATACTTGTCAACCCTAAATTTATTTGGTGCTGCACACACTAAAAGCACGACTGCAAACCCAAAATAGAAAACTCAAACACAAAACAGGATGGAAAATAAATAGAACCCTACATGTAAACATTCTGACAATTCAAAATCCTGATTCATTACCCAAAAATAACTTTCAAAATGCACTAAATTGAAATCCCATACACATAGAATCCAAGCTTGGACAAAGCGGCCATTGTACTGCAAAATTATACTGATTAAAGCTAAAGTTCCATACAGAATATTTAAAAAACAAAAAGGGTGAATTAAAAATTACAGAATTCAACAACAAAAAAGTTAAATTTCTTCAAAAATTAAAGTTAAATTTCATTCAAAAATAAAAAGGGTAACGTTAAAAATTACAGAATTCAACAAATAATAATAAAAAATTAGTTATAATAAACCTGAGGCCAAGATTAAGGACATGGTAGAGGCGCTGATGAAGTTTGAACATATGACCACTGTTCCACGATTGTTGTCGCCTCCCTGCTTCGACGACGATTTCATTTCTTCGAGATTTTGATGTCAAAGTTTTGAGACAATTAAACCCATATCAGAATGAGTACAAGGAAGGTGAAGGGAGAGTATTGAACCGTTTTGGCAGAGGTTACAGAGAAATTAGAAGCGGAAGAGGAGGGAAGTGGGTGGATCCTGTTGATGCGGTAGGATGGCGGCAAGGCGGTGATGAGGATTTGTTGATTTGGGACTTCTAGCTTTGTGATACCAGATTAAAGAGATCTGATACTGAATAAGGAGAAACCAAAGGATCGGTAAAGGAAGCTGAAGTGCATGGAGAAACGGATTCAACGAATAGAAAACAAATCGATTTACAGGGATCGAGGGAAAGGATCGGAAAAGGGACTAATTTCATGTTTCTGCTACACTGTTCCTCGAATTTTTTATTTTTTTTGGTATGCATTACTTATGCAAAAGTATTCTCTTCTATTTTGATTAACTTCCGTTAGTCAAACCGTTAGTCAAATATTACTTTTGGTTAAATGTTTCCTCAAACTTTTATCATTTTCATTTATATATCTACTAAATATAAATATGTATATTATCATTTTTATTTAACTTGATATAATTAATTAAATTATAAATTTGTGCGATAAATAACGTAAATGTTAAAAAATAATACATATTTATTTTATCAAGAAAATAAATTCATACACTTTTGTTAATTAAATTTCTCAAATACTAAAATTTCCGTAATATACATTCAAACATAATTTTTTTTTAATTTAAAAGTTTAATACGCATAAAAAGTACAAATTAACACAAAAAATTATATTATATTTTTTTCTAAATATTAAAATTTACATGAAACAAACTTAAAATTTTTTGTTACCAAACGAATCTTATAATTCATATAATATAAAAAGTATTAAAAATTAACAATTCTACGTCACTAATACAACACTACTCCAGTACTGTTGTAGTGTTGATACCTAATAATAGCTAGAAAGAAAACATGAAAGTTGTTCCTCATTATAAATCAGGTATAAGAGATTCAAATTGGGTTTCCCAAAAAGTTAGCCCATATGGTCATTTTATATACACAACAAATCTAACTTGTTCGCAATATTTCAATGAGTTTTAAAATATATCCAAGAAGTACTAAAAAATCTGATACAACAGGAATATTTTAGAATTTCATGAAGAAGACTTTCATATTATCAACAATTCAACATAAATAGACCCATACTTGCTGAATAATAAAGTTATTCCAGACCCATACTTTTGTTATATTATATGAATTATAAGATTTGTTTAGTAACAAGTTTTCTCTAAATTTGTTTTACGTAAATTTTAATATTTAAAAAAAATATAATATAATTTTTTTTTAGTTAATTTGCACTTTTTATGGGTATTAAACTTTAAAATTAGAAAAAATTATCTTTGAATGTATATTACGAAAATTTTAATATTTGAGAAATTTAATTAGCAAAAGTGTATGAATTTTCTTGATAAAATAAATATTTGTTATTTTTTGACATTTATGTTATTTATCGCACAAGTTCATAATTTAATTAATTATATCAAGTTAAATGAAAATGATAATATACATATTTATATTTAGTAGATATATAAATAAAAATGATAAAAGTTTGGGAAAACATTTAACCAAAAGTAACATTTGACTAACGGTTTGACTAACAGAAGTTGACCAAAAATAGAAGAGGAACACTTTTGCATGACTAATGCATCTTTGAGGAACAGCTATGCAAAAAAAATAAAATTTGAGGAACAGTTTACCAAAAACATGACAAATAGGAGAGTCAGATTTACTAATTAGTCTCGGAAAAGGAAGCCGAAACTCGGGTGAGAGAAGAAAAATTAACCGAGTTAACTCTTAATTAAGGGTTGACTCAGTTAGTTTTTCAATTAAAAGAATCGGCTTACCTCCCTTTATATAGAAAGAAAAGAAGTGTGACTAAATATTAATGTAACCATTTATATTTGCATGTTATTCAATGAATTTAAAATTCATTCTTCAAGAAATAAATCTCTCATTCAATAGTAGTAAATATTAATGTGATCATTTATACTTGAATCAGCATTATATTTTGTATTCATGGTTGTGTACTTGTTCACTGTCCCTTACTTTTTATTATTTAGTACTATTATCTTCCTTGTTGTAATAATATAGGACTACTTATCCAGTTTGATCCTAAAATTATAAATTTATAATTGATATGGTCAATATAATTTTTAAGAAATTATACTATTTAATTTGTTATACTTCTCTAATAGTTACAATACTCAATATTATGTTTGACCAAATGTTTTTAAATTAAAAATTTCACAGAAACTACAATTTCATAGTTGGGATTTTTTTTGTTTGTGGTTTTTTGAATGGATTAGCAGTCCAGTTTTACATATATTAAGTAAGTCAAAATATTGGAATGGAGTACCAGTTCCCTAACATATGCTCTCTTTTTTTGCCCTTTCAGGATACCAAGTATGATTTGAAAGAATAAAATGTCACATTAGCATACAAAATTATAATTTTGCTATTTCCAAAGAAGCATATGTTGTTGACTTCTAATGTCTTTCTCATTGTACTAAATGTTTACTCATGCATTTACAATATATAAATGAGACAACAAAAGATTTCTTGAAGACTTGGTTTTGCAAAGGATTGAAGACTTGAAGATATAATTGAATCATTAGGAAATCAATCTAAGATCCTAACTTTAACTATATCTCAAGGCTCTAGGATATGCATTGCATGAAAATAATCATGGAAGTAATTAATTAATAATGGAAACAATTAATTGAGCTTTTAAAATTAATGAGGATTAAATATTTGTTAATGGTGACTAATTTTGAAAAGTTGATTGTTAAAGCATTCTCATAATTAAATGAACTAATAACAGTCTTGGAGGGATTCCTAAAAATAATCTGTTTCTATGTATCTTGGGATTGAGCTGTCCATTATTAAGTTAATTAAATTTTCTATAAATCACTAAATTGATTGAATTGTCCATTGTTTGGTAAATTACTAAAATAGATTCGCTTCGTTCCATATTGAAGATGCTTATTATTTAGTGAATCTTGTTTTATATCTTAAATTGGTGGATTTACCTTTTAGCAGCATGATACCATGGTTGCCTGGTTGGCCAAAAAAGAAACATATAACGTTAACATGATTGGTAAATGGGTTGATTCTCCTCCTTCCATAATGAAATAGCTGCTAAATTAAATTGATGGACCTACCTAAACAACATGATTCCATAATATCCTAGGTGGCTGAAATCAGTGATTAACCAAAGCATATATATTCCAACGGCTGTATAATCCTAAGCAAGCCAATCATGTACTAACAGGCATAAAATCAATTAAGCAAATCTGTCTTGGAAAACATTCCTTCCTAATTGATTTTAATGGTAACGACTACAATTAATTATGTTATATAAAAGGTAAAGCCGTGGGTTGCAAAAAGATGAACAAAGCAGAACACAAAAATATACTCTGATATTTTTTCATCTCTTCACAAACACTTTATACGGGCTGCAAAATTTTCAATTGTGAAGTATTAAAAAGGCTGTTGTGCACTTTAAGTTTATTGCTAATTTTAATTTCTCTGTTTTGCGCTTAAACCGGTGATATCTTTATATTTCTCATTGAACATTGCATATTAGTTGAGCCTTAAATTGTTGATATAATTATTGCTTTGATCATAATTTATTTTGTTGTCATATTTTAATCAATTCTCTAAACAATTGGTGGACTAAGTTGTTAGTCTAAAGTTTCTAACCCGGGTTGGATTAGGAGTTTTATAAATAAGTTTAAGGAAGCATTGGTGTTTGGGGTACATAACTACATAAGTGTACAAGGTGAACAAAAGTGCTCAAGTGAGTACAAGTATTCAAGGGGTGCATAAGTGCACAAGGTGAACAAAAGTGTTCGGGTGATTTGTAAATTTGTTGTGTAATAGTGTTATATTGATTAATAAAAAGAGTCTCCAATACTAGTTGGTATTGAACGTGGATTAGGCCACTAGAGTAGAGGTTAAGTACCGAACCACGTAAAAATCCTTGACGTTCATGTGATTGGTTTGCCTGCTTCAATTTGTATTGTAAAACCTAATCTTAATACTTGAACATATATATTTCACCAGAAAATTATCCGTTTCAACCCAGGTCAGTAATTGATAAAAGTAAATTAATTTACAAAACTGACAGTAAATTATTTTCTGATAATCTAATATTCCAGCAAGCTGAATTGGTGAATACGGTAGACTGCATTCTTGATAGAATATTATATTACAAAAATTGGACATCGTTTGTTCTCACACTTATTCAACCCCTTCTAAGTGTGCCTATTTGAATTTCATACGTCAATGACCTTGTGGTGGATGTATTTTGTTGTGGTTGCAACACTAGAGTAGGGTATAAATATGTAAGTGCTTTTTTCTGAGGTGTAGTAATGATAATTATTGTTTGATATTAGTCTTTATGTTAACTATTAACCTTCAAAATCTACGGCTCTGGAGAAACCCAAATCAGTAAGCTGTAGCTGGCCGATGTATAAGCTATGAGCTCCACCATGACCGAGGATTACATACCATATAATACTAAACATACCACCCTAAAGTGATCAATTTCATATCATATAATACTAAACATACCACCCTAAAGTGATCAATTTCAGATACATCATCCCTTGAGGGGAAATACAAAGTAACATCTGTCTAAGTTACCAAAAAAAAATACACAAACAAACAAAAGAAAACTATTGTTGTTGCTTCTTGTGATTTAATGATTGTTGGCTTAAATTCATGCAAACTTGTATGTACTTGTGGATCACTATTTTTTTTATCTTAATGAAATATATTCAGATAATGTGCATCACAAATATATATGTCGATCTTATTGTCCATTATTTCATATGTTGGTTAATTTCTAGTTTAATTTGATCTTATTTATTTTCTCAATTGCATTAATAATCATGGTGTTCTTGGGACTATTGTAGAGTCCCATTTAATTTCTCGAAACCATGAAAATATATAGCTAGTTAATTATTTATAACTTAAATCTTTTTACTTATCATATTAGTAGTTATGGTTTGATTTCTAATTATTAATTCTAGCTTGCTGTGTGAATATGTATATAAAGTATACTACGAGGTAGCCTGTTTAGTGCAGCCTTGCTGTTATTTATATTATACAATCCTCAAGAAAAATGCATATATTGTCGTTAATATCAATGGCATTCTATGGGTTATCGAAGCATTATCAAATCATTTTACCTTTCCATCAATCCATCTCACTCTCTCTATCTCTGTGTGTGAGAGAGAGGTTTAATAAACTATATGTTGAGTTTTCATCCCTCCTCACCTTAGGAACCCTATACATAGTTGTCACGGTGCCAAAGCCCAAGGCGGGATGCAGTGGTAGTTGACTGTCAGACGCTAAGTGTTAAGGCGCCCGCCATAACGTCCGTACGACGACCAGTCATTAACAATGTACACTTTATACATTATTTATTTTACTTCAAAAGCATAATAAAATTTTATATACACTAAAACTTAAAACATAATAACTAACACTATAAAAAAGTCTACATTTTTTACTGTCTCTAGTCATAGTTCAAGCAAAGTCATCAACTATGAAGTCATTTCCCTCACGAGCATTACACTCATTCAAAGGGGTAGGGTCATGAGTTAGGCTAAGGTTTGGGTTAAGTTAATTAGGTAATTGGAAAAGTTCATTAGATTATGACGAGTCGTGATAAAAAAAAATGACTTAATCACCTGATCTTCAATTGCTTTAAGACACGTCATGGAGAAATGCAATTACAATTAAAGTGTCATGTTTAATTTAGCAACTTTTCATATGGTCAAGGGCAGGGTTTGTATGTTCTTAGAATTCATAGCACATGCATGTAGATCATGATAATAATATGAATTTGAGTAATATAATGGTATTAAACATTTATATTAAACATGAGTTTTGTTATGTTATTCTGCGAGAGTGATTAACATGGAGTTAATTTTGGTCAATTGATCAATACAACTGCATTTTGGTAGATACTATTCGAATTGCTTCATTTGAAATATTGGAGAAAATTAATACATTTATAACTTTAAATTTATAACTTTAATTGATTTTGAATTGTGGCAAGCTACTCCTGCCAATCCCATCTTTGTTTTTATGTAGCGTCTATAAAAACCCACCCACTAAACTAATCAACTCCACTTTCCTACAAATTCCCAGAATTAAAATTAGGATTAATTTCATACCTGTTAGCCTCAATCGGCCCCTTCTTCTTCCGCCACCGCTCCCTCTTCTTCCGCCACCGCTCTCCCTTGCATTTTTTTGGGAAATTTTGGAAAAGATACACCGCAGCCATTTACTACACGGTACGGATTCGTATTGTTAAATTTGATGTACTTAGAATTAAAGCGTTGAAATTTATTATTAAATGTTTATATTTGCATGTTATTCAATTAATTTAAAATTCATTCTTCAAGATTAAATTTCTCAGTCATAGTTATACATAAGTGTGACTAAATATTAATGTCACCATTTATATTTGCATGTTATTGAATGAATTTAAAATTCATTCTTCAAGAAGTAAATCTCTCATTCATTAGAGTACTATATAAATATTAATGTGATCATGTATACTTGAATCAGCTATATTTTGTATTCATGGTGGTGTACTTGTTCACTTTCCTTACTTTCACTGTCCCTTACTTTTTCTTATTTAGTACTATTATTAATTTTTTACCGGGTCTATTTTGCTTATTTCTCCTTCAAAATTTATTTAAAATGCTGAATTTTTATTTTCCATTATTTTTGTACTTCTTTTGTTGTTCACTAGCTAGTTGACTAGTTGTAATAATATAGGACTACTTATTAAGCAAATTAAATTAAATTTTTTTGTTTTTCCATTCATTCAAAGATTTTAAAATGGCTGTTATTGTACTTGGATTTGATATCCAGCTTGACCCTAAAATTATAATTTTATAATTGATGTGGTCAATATAATTTTTAAGAAATTATATTATTTATTTTGTTATACTTCTCTGACAGTTACAATACTCAATATTATGTTTGACCAACTATTTTCAAATTGAAAATTTCAAAGAAACTACAATTTCTTTATGGTTTTTTTTACATAGATTTCCAGTTCCATAACATATGCTCTCTTTTTTTGCCAAATACAATGTCACATTAGTATACAAAAATATGGGTTTGCTATTTCCAAGGAAGGCAGGCAAGGGTGGAAGGCAAAGACCTTGTGGTAGACCTATTTAGTGCAATAGGGTATAAATATGCAAAGTGCTTTTTTCTGAAGTGGTAGTAGTAGTTATTGTTTGATATTAGTCTTTATGTTAACTCCATGCTTCAATGCTTCAATACCTCATGTCTCTGCAACCCACCCGGCCTAAGGTTGTGCTGAACCCTGCCCTAAATATATGATTAACCTTCAAAATCTTCAGCCCAAATCAGTAAGTATAATGTAGTTGGCCGATGTATAAGCTATGAGCTCCACCACAAATCTAAAGACCGAGGATTACATACCATACAATACTAAAGTTACATACCATACAATACTAAACATACCACTCTAACGTGATCAACAACAGAAATTCTTCAGACACGTCATCCCTTGAGGGGAAATACAAAGTCACATCTGTCTCAGTTATACACAAACAAACAAAAGAAAACTATTCTCATATCTCCAGTTGCTTGTTTGTGACTAATGATTGTTGGCTTGCTTCTTGCGACTAATGATTCTTGGCTTGCTTCTTGCGACTTTAATGATTATTGGCTTATATTCATGCAAACTTGTATGTACTTGTGTATCACTATTTTTTTTATCTGAATGAAATATATTCAGATAATAATGTGCGTCACAAATATATACGTCGATCTTCTTGTCCATTATTTCATATGTTGGTTAATTTCTAGTTTAATTTGAAAATATATAGCTAGTTAATTATTTATAACTTAATCTTTTTACTTATCATATTAGTAGTTGTAGTTTGATTTCTAATTATTAATTCTAGCTTGCTGTGTGAATATGCATATAAAGTAAACTACGAGGTAGCCTTGTTTAGTGCAGTTACATTCCTCAAGAAAAATGCATATACGGTCGTTAGTATCAATGACATCCAATGGGTTATCGAATCATTCTACCTTTTCTTGTTAGTACTATATGCACTCAAGAATGAACTCTAAGGTCATTTCATCAATCCCTCTCACTCTCTCTCTCTATCTCTGAGTGTGAGAGGTTTATTAGACTATATGTTGAGTTTTCATTCCTCCTCACCTCTAGGGACCCTGCACATAGTTGTCACGGCGTCAAGGAAGGACGCGGCAGAAGTTGACCGCTAGGACGCCTAAGTGTTAAGGCGCCAGTCATGGCGTCAGTATGGCGACAAGGAGTTAACAATGTGCACTTTATATATTATTTATTTTACCTTAAAAGTATATTGCACAATTAAATTTTATATACACTAAAACCCAAAACATAATAACTAACACTATGAAAAAGTCTTCACTCTCTATTGTCTCTAGTCATAACTCAAGCAAAGTCATCAACTATGAAGTCATTTCCCTCACAAGCATTACTCTCATTCAAAGGGCAAAGTCATCAACTATGAAGTCATTTCCCTCACAAGCATTACTCTCATTCAAAGGAGTATGGTCATGGGTTATGTTAAGGGTCATGGGTTGAGTTACTTGGGTAATTGAAAAAGTCTATGGGGGTTATGACGAGTCATGATTAAAAAATGACTTAGGTTTTGTTTGATAAAAATGATAATTAAGATCTGAATGATTATGATGTCTTAATAAATTAGATTATCTGAATGGTTATGAGGTCTGAATTTAAAAAACTGTTTGATTACTAAAAAGTAAATTGTCTCTTAATGACACTATTTTACCATTTTAAAGGGTAAAATTTTATTTAATAATTTTAAATATTCAATTTAATAAAAATGAGTGAATAATATTGTTGAATATATTTATATAAAAAAAATTTATCAAAAATATTTCATTAAGAGGTACCTCTTAATTATTAAGATTTCATTTTCTGTCTTACACATTAAGAGGCATTCAGAGGTAACAAAAAGAAAAACAAACAGCATCATGCGAATAAGAGGCAGTCCATTAAGAGGCAATCAGATGTAAACAAACAGCACCTTAATCACTTAATTTGGTCCTGCTACCAATGCGTGAGCCTTGGTGGCTCGGCGTCCAAGGCATTGCCTTGCCTCCAAAGCCAAGACGCCTAGTCGTTGCTTAGACGACGCCATGACAACTATGCCCTGCCAATGTTCTTACCTGTTCATCTATAGTTAGATATGAACCAAAATCCAAAATCACGGAAGTCTAAATCTTCTTCCACTCTCTCTATGCAAAATCTAACATATTCAGTTCTACAATGTAAGAAGTAACACTAGATCCTCATAGGGACTCCTTGCTTGCAATTATCTTGCCTCTACTCACCTAGACATTCTCATCCAAGTACATCATTAAGCAAATTTTTCTAGTTTATATATTAAAAAGGCATGCCTCAATATTACAGAAAGCATCATTTGCCAACACAATCCAGATCCCATACATATACAAAAGCTAAAGTACTTGTTTCTGTGCACACTTGTGTGAGTATTTTACCTTCCATTTGCACTGGAGACCCATTAAGAGTATAACTACTTTTACTATTATAGATTCAATTCTTCCTTGCCATAAATACGCTGAAGCTCACGAGTTGCCGCTTGGAATGATTCTGGAGAAAGAAATAAAATAAAAAAAAGAAAAAGAAAAAAAAGAGCAATGCAAAGAATGTAATGGTTCACTGCAACATGAGAGATACTGTTTACATAATCACATGTACCTTAAAAATGCATTAATCCAACAATACAGTTTCTTACCTTTCCAGACGCGGAAGGCTTTTTGATTGATTGGTGAACCGGTCACAGTCTGAATTGCATCAAACAACAAAGTCTCGGAAGTGCTTCTCAACTCTTGAACAATTTGATAGATAGTCTTTCCATTCTCGAAGTATATGTGATTGTTTGGGTGCTTTGTTTTGCATCCAGCATGACGTTCAAACTCATAAGCATTAAGTGCCTAAAAGAAAACATTTGATTCATTAATAGACTCAGAGAGTCAAACTCGAGTTGAAAAAGATTGTTTTTAATCAAATTGAGGACTTACTTTTGAATAATTACATGATTGACACCCACAGAGGTAACCAGAACCTTTTATAATTCCACGAAGCTCCTTGTCACATAAAGTTAACATTGCCATGCCACAAAGTAGAAAATTTTCATTTTTCCTATTCTCACAAATCATAAAGAGACCTTGAAGAAATGAACACAAAAGAACAGAAATTACCTCACGTGACAAAGCAACATACTTTACCGGCACACCATCAAGCATACCAGTTGCTATCAGGCTTCTGACATTTGATGGAAAGCTGTTTGGAGCTTCTTTCCTAGCAGGTTTTGATTCCGACTTATTCTTGGTCACAACCTGGGGTTTGGGTTTAGCTACCTGAGGGGGGATGACTACTGCGTGGGCATTCGCTGCAGCTAACTCCTTTTCTATAGGCGTTTCCGATGTTTGAACTGATGATTGATTGTATAACATGTTATAGCTGTTTGTTGGCCTTGCCAAGCTATCAGATTCTTCATTAAATCCCTCAAAAGATATGTTATTGTTATGCTCCTTGATATAGGAGTGATCAATCGGTTCAATGGAATTTCCAGTTCCAAATAGGGAAACTGTAGATCTAATGTCCGCTTCGCCCTTGTAGGCGTGACCCATTGATGAAACAGGCTCATCTTCCTTGCCATAGGCCTGCCCCATTGATATAAAACTGGTCTCATTCATCCTGTTATAGATCTGATCTGAGCTTGTTCGGTTGTGCTCCATTGATGCTACCATACCACTATCAGACTCCTTCACCTGATTAACTTTAATTTTTCTGATTCCACCGTAGCTGAGACATGTATTAGGGTCTTCAATACCATAAGACATGGACAAACCAACAGAGGAATGATTTCCAAAATGTTCCTCAATAGCCTTTTTTCTCATGTTTGAGCTTTCTGTGTCAGTACCAGAAATATATCTTTCACTAAAACTGACAGGCTTTGTTGTTTCACTCCGGAATAACCGGTCAATGAATTGATTAGGCACTGACTGAAAACCAGAAGTAGCATCCCAAGGAAGACTTCCAGTCGGAACTCCTGAGATCGATTTGCTGTTTGGAGCTTCTACAGCTTGCTTCTTGTTAGGAAACAACTCTTGTTCAGCAGCATCAGTAAACCACTGATGGGAGCGCTTAGATTCAGTTGTGGATGGATTATCAAATAATGTTTCTGCATCAAGATGTCCTCCCTTTGCCATCCAAAATCCTTTTTCATGGAAAGACTGGCAAATTTTTTTATATAAGTGTATATATACGAGATGCATGATTCAACAAATTAAATACAAACAAAAGTAAAACTGCATGTTTTTGTGTATGAGAGAGAGAGGGAGGGAGTAGAGAAAGAATACTGTGTTAGCTTGCATTTGAAGAATACACATTTGTAACGGGTACAAATATAAAAATATAACCTAAGCTTTGATTTTACTCAAAGAAAAAGTCCTGGTATATCTTCCAAATAGCAGATACATATAGGGTACCAAAAGAGGAATATACATATGTGTGAGGTCTACAAGATTATCTGTATACATCTAAAGACGTATTAAGAGAAATCTCTATCCAGTTATCTGAAGATGAATATTCTCCCAATTAGCAGCATCTTGTTTCAAAGATTGGGTCAGAAACTCTCGTATTGCATCGACTCCATAAACATCAAATAAGGGCAATGAAAATGCGACCCTTGAAAGTTACCACCCCTCTGTGGCCACTCTCACAGTGGAGTAACTAGATTAGCAGACTCTATTCTCATCACATGCAAACAATTCTTTGGACAGAAATCTGAGTGTAACTGTTTAACAGGAAAACACTAGTGCCGTTTGTTTGGTTGGATGGAATCGGGGCTGTAATGGTGTGTTACGAAGAAATTACAATTGTAATATTATATATTATTATTTTTAAGCAGGAGATGTGGGCTAGCGCAAGCATACCCTAGTCTTCAGTGGGTGCAACCACTTTCGCCACTAGAGACCACTAGCACCACTACAAGCTGGAGACGTATTGACCATAGTTGTTAAGTCGTCGCCTAGGCGACTAGGAAGACAAGTCGTCTGCGCGACTTGGTGGAGGTGTGCAAGTTGAGCGACCAAGAAAGGAAGTAGTCGCCTTGGACGACTCGTCGACGACTTATTGGCTGAGCAAGTGACTTGGCCACAGTGGGTATGAAACTATGGATCGACCCAAATGCCAACTGGGTTAAAAAAAACACAAAACAACTTCGGGCAAAGAAGGGATAGCCCTAGTCGCGATTCGCAGTAGAAGGGGGAGAGCAAGAGAGAGAGAGAGTATACCAGCTCTGATCGGCGTGCGACTGTCTACTCTGACCAACGACGCTGCAGCCTGCAGGTATTCTCTTCTTTCTTCTTCTCTTCTTCTCTCGTTGCTACTGCTGTCTGCTGTTCTTTTTTCCTCTTTTTTTCTTCCCCTTTTATTTTTTTTTGGTTTCGTTTTCTGCTTCTAGTGCTTTATACTGCTCGCCTGCTCCTTACTCCTTAGGTCCAAAAATGAAAGTATATATATATATATATAATTTATATATATATTTATATATAATATATTGTTTTGGACAGTGAGTACTAAATAATTCTTTCTCAATCTTTTTGGAACTGACTAACTGAGACATATACCTACATGTGTTTTTTTTAACTTGGGTGGTTAGTGGTTACATTTTGGACATGAGGTTAAGTCCCATGCTGATACATACACTGATAATCATTATTGTGGACTAAAAAGATATGTAACATTTTATCTACTTGATGTTTTGGACAGTGAACAATAGTTATTGTTTGTATAATTAATTAATTATGGAGTATGGACCAAAGTAATACATTCAATGATGTAAAAGTAAACACAAAAGTAGGTAATATTTTGATGAATGGTTTGTTATTTGGATCAATTTTGTCTTCATATTTTTTATTTGATTGTAATGTGTAGAAAGTAAAATGACGGAAAGTTCGGGGACCGATAGTTATGATATAACTAAGGACTCTAAAAGAAAAGCTAAATCGAACGATCTGGGTTGAAAATATGGATATTGGCCAGATATAAGTAATAAGGATGTCGTGCAATGTATACTTTGCAGGAAGAAATGTCATTCGGGCATCAAAAGACTCAAGCAACATTTAGTTGGAAATTTTATAGATGTAGCGAAGTGCTTTAAATCATCAACAGAAATTATGAGGGAGATGCAAACGGCTTTGAATAGTAAAAAGAGGAACAAACCAGTTGAGCTAGATGATGATGATGTAGTAGAAGTGCGAGAAGAACAATCATCTGCTCCTCCAAGCATGGCTTCCAATGCTTCCTCTAACACTATCCAAAGTTCTAGGACCGCTTCCAAAAGGAAGAAAGCTGCTTTTCAATTCCAAAAGTCACAACCAAAAGCTCCAACAAAGACCGTTGAAGCACTTCTAAGGAAGACTCCCGAAGAAGTTGTAGAGGAGAGGCATAACAATTGTTTGAGCCAAACGAATATTGAAAATCGTTTGAGGATACCGGAGGAAAAGGAGAGAGCCCATATGCACATTGGCAACTTTTTCTACGAGTGTGGCATACCATTCAATGCTGCAAATGCAAGGAACTTCGAGGTAATGATCGAGTCCATAGGGCAATATGGGTCGGGTTTAAAGCCTCCAACGTATCATGAGTTGAGGGTTCCTTTACTTAAGAAGACAAAGAAGCAAACTGATGAGTTAAAGGCGAAACATGAAGTTTCTTGGAAGCAATATGGCTGCACACTCATGTCGAATGGTTGGACAAATAGGAGGGGAAGACACTTGTTGAATTTCCTTGTTAATAGTCCGAAGGGGACTTACTTCATGGGTTCTGTTAATGCCTCCAGTCAGTCACAAGATGCCACAATGTTAGCAAATCTCCTTGATAGTAAGATTGAGAAAATTGGCCCCGAGTATGTTGTTCAGGTGGTCACGGACAATGCCTCTAATTACAAGGCAGCAGGGCATATACTAATGGAGAGGAGGCCTACACTGTTTTGGACACCTTGAGTCGCTCACTGCCTAGACCTTATGCTAGAGGACATAGGCAAGCTGAAGCAATTCCAACCCACAATCACAAATGCAAGAAGAATCACAACATTCATTTACAGGCATGGTCGTCTTCTTGATGATGAGGGAAAAAACAAATGAGAGGGATCTTGTGAGACCCGGAGTTACTAGATTTGTTACAGCTTTCCCCACCTTGCAGAGTTTGTACAAGCATAGAGATGCATTGAGGCATTTGTTCATAAGCGAGGATTGGACAATCTAAGTTGTCGGCTACCGAAGCGGGAAAGAAAGTATGTGATACTGTAATTTCAACTACATTTTGGCATCATGTTGAGGATTGCATTAGGGCGTTACAGCCAGTTCTTGTAGCCTTGATGATTGTTGATGGTGATAAGAAGTCTACTATGCCAGAAGTTTTCGTTGCGATGGAGTGAAAAGAAAAAAAATCAAAGATTCATTTGATAACAAACAAAGACTCTACAAGAAGGTGATTGACATTGTTGAGGGGCGATGGGAAAGCCAAATGGAGCAAAAACTATATGGGGATGTGTTGTTTCTCAATCCGGGCAAGTACTTTGATATCAAAGAGGAATGTTCGGTGTTAGCTGGCACTCTACAAGAAGACTTCAATGACATTCTTGCAAAGATGGTACCCGAGCTAGATTTGCTAGACAAGATAAGCAATCTAGTTGATAACTATGATGCTTCTCGAGATACTTTTGCAAGAGAAATGGCGATTAGGCAACGGAAATTAAAGAATCCTTGTAAGTATATTGAAATATATATAAAGATATAAAAGAAAAATTATAATTATATACATTCTTCTTTTCCTCCTTTTAAAAATATTTATATTTCTTTTAAATGTTTGCTAGTTGATTGGTGGAGCGCTTTTGGAGGGCAGGCTATTGAGTTTACAAAGTTTGCAAAAAAAATATTCCACGCCTTTGTTGTTCTTCTTCCGATTGTGAGCACAATTGGAGTACATTTGAGTTTGTAAGTAATTTCTATTGTTGGTTCAAAAGTAACAAGTCATTCACTACTAATACTAACAATTTTTTATATAACTAAAATTTTGTCATTAATATTATTATTTTTTGTTTTATTTATTTTAGATTCATACGAAGAAGAGGAATAGATTGGAACACAAACATTTGAGTGACTTGGTGTATGTCCAATACAATCGAAAGATCGTTTCAAGGTTCCAAAAGCGGTGTGAACTTGGAAATTTTTTTGATCCATTAGCCATTGATGACTTTGAATGGGGTAATGAATGGATCAATAATGATGCAGATGTTGTTCATCCCGGGGATGATCTTACATGGAATGATGTGGATCGAGCAACCGGTGCATCCAACACGCTTGAGGGTCACAATCCTTCAAGGAAGGCTCGTGCTAATACTAGTGATAATGTCATTACGTACTCTCGACGTGGTGGTGGTTCAACTTCAAGAGAATCAATGTTGATGGATTCCGACTCTGAAGATGAAGTTGATGAAGAGAGAATTTCAAATGATGATGAAGATGTGAAGGATGATTTTGAAAAAAGACCACCTACGCCTTTAAATGAGAGTAGTTCTCGTGAAGGAGATGGAGATGACCTTGTTCTTGATGAGTTTGCTTGAACGATGTTTAGAGACTAGTGTAGAGACTCTAGACATTATTTTAGCTTGCTATGTGGTGTTTTATTAGTTATTAGACTAGAAATATGTGATGGTTGGTTGCAACTTTATTTTCTATGTGGTGTTTGTTGAATTCTTCATTTCTTCTACTAGTCTTTAATATTAAGTGTTTTATTTTTGGATTGTTATTGCTAAGTATTTACATAATTGTGCTTTTGATGGTATTCCATAGTGTTATGTTTTGAGTTTTAATGTATATAAAATTTTATTGTCAATATACTTGTTAAGTAAAATAAATAATATATAAATTGCACATTGTAAACGACTTGTCGTCATACGGACGCCATGGCGGTCGCCTTGTCGCCTAAGCATCCTGGCAGTCGGCTACTGCCATGACTCGCCGTGGCACAGTGACAACTATGGTATTGACCTATATTCCCACCAATGTGATCCCCATTACTGATGGACAAATCTATTCGAAAACAAAGCTCTCTTGTCGCGAAAGCTACCACCACTACCCACCATCTACCACCAACAAACACAAATCCGCCACCAACAAATAGATCCACTACTGTCGACACCACCAACAACCATCATCACCACCAACCAAAGAGAGAATAAGAGATAGGGGGACACCACATCTCACTTATTCATCTTTTATATTAAAATATTCTAATACTATATTATATACATACATACATATATATGTATAATATAATATATCATAAATGAATAAAAAAATAATTATATATATGTATATTATATAGTGCTCCTAATCATCTAACTCTCTTGAATGTGAGTTTTCTATTTTGATTTTCTACTGGCCGCAATTAAATGAGAATGGTTGAGAGGCTCATGGGATTGCATGATGTAATCAAACTTATGGTTGATGCCATAGAGAATATAAAGCCCATATGTGAAGTGGAAAGAGTATGAATGGCAGGTAATGTATTATAATACTATAATGTATAATATATGTATATATGTGTGTGTAATGTATAATGCTACAACATTTGATCCACTTAAAATTAAAATCCACTTGATCAATTGAAAATATGAAACCAATGTGAAGCAGTGAAGGTAAGTAACACGAGAGAGTAACATCTGCACAATCACATTACAAAGATGCTTTTGAGACCACTGTAAATGAGGATGCTTTGGAGACCCAGCACGTAGAGAATAAGGAACATGTGCACTACATATTAATATCAAAAAGAAAGTATGCATCCACTTCTAGTACTGTTTTATTTACCAAACAAAGAAAAGTCTAACAACATCAAGTGGACATCGAACTAATGTTTCATATTTATAATGTCAGCATTTTCAGATGTCTCACAACCCCAACCCAGAAAGAAGAGTATCCAGGTTTATAATATGTAAAGTATAAGGGAAATTACAAATGCACGCTCCCAGTCCCCACTTACCAGTTCCCTAGGCTTCAAGGGTTTAAAGTGGAGCAAATTTATTACTCCCTCTATTCCATTAAAACAATCCCATTTCACCAGTTTCTTTGTTACACAAAAAGTCCTCCTTATACTTTTAATGGTATAGTTAAATGACACAAAATCCTTAAATTTGCCATTATAATTTCATTCTCATGTGGTCATGTTTTCACTAATGAACAAACAAATTATTAACATTAGGGATAATCATGGAACAAAAGGAAAACCCTAATTTTTGCAAATGAGACTCTTTTTGTGGAACGGGGGAGTTTGACAGTGAAATGCAATTGTTGAAGAAGTGGAAAGCATTTATTAGTTCTCAAGTATGGTCCCTGACCTTAATTTTTAGTTGCAACTTAAATCTATGTTAGACTATGGTGCAGACTACAGGGAATCAAGACATATTGTGTACTAATCCTAAGGAAAACAATTTAGCACCCCATGTATGTTTTATACACACGCGCGCGTGCATACACACTAACACACATTCATATAAATATATAAGGAAGTGATATTTCCACAAAAAAAATGGATATTCCCTCAAGGTCCTCTTAACATGAATTATAATTCGTTTCACCTTCATGTGGGAGATAAACTTGCCTAAATAACAATTCCTTTATTATATACATATATATATATATATATGGGGATAGGTAATCTAAGGCATGCCTTAGCCAAGCTTGGCTAAGGCTATTTAACGAAACGACGTAATTTTGTATAAAAATTATAATTAAAGATTTTTTTTATATAAAACCCAAAAATGAAAAACTTAAGCCTAGGAGGTAAAACTACGTCGTTTTACTAAGTAGCTTTAGCCAAACTTGGCTAAGGCATGCCGTAGATTACTTTTTCCTTCTATATCTATCTATATATATATATATAGGGGATTATTAGTTCTGAACCCATTTTTGTCCGACCATCAAGATCGTAACTAGTTACGATCAATTTTTTCTTTATTTTTTTCTAATTCTTCTCCAATTTCTTTAGCAAACTACACCAAATTGTTTGGCAGATGGACTTTTTAAGATAGCTCTTAGTACAATACATTAACTTTTACCTCGTCCGTTAAAATTGTTTGGCAGGTAGTCCTTTCTCCTTTTTTTCCCTCCTGCACCAACTCTTTCTCTCTCGTGCTCAAGAGCTCAAATCCTATAGTTCATCCGTTGCAAATGATAAATGGTCATCTATATACATATCATTTAAAAGCTTTCGTAAATATACTCAATGCATTATCCATTTTTAATATGTTATGAGATGGCATTGATTTATGCATCCACCGTTCATGACATTTTTAATATGTTATTGCAAAAATGTTGTCATGAAATTTTTGGAATCTTCGAATTGAAAGAGCATACAAATTCTTTTTCATTATATGATAACCAAAAGTGTTTGGGTTGTAAAATGGAAGACAATCTTCCCGTCCAAATCCCTCACCATTAGGATGAACCTCAAACCTATAACAATTTACATACTTAAATCTGTTATCACTGCTAGGTCATCCTTGGCCTAGACCAACCTAGATCTAACTATCTATAGTACGAATGCACGTTAATTCATGTCCTTGACAGCAGGTTACATGGCTTATAATACAAAAGACTATAGCTTGGAGGGTTTTTTTTTTTTTTTGAAAAAAGAATATGTCAATCTCTTGGTTAAGGTTCATTCCTAACAGCACTAACCCACCAAGTACTCAATTAATGAGAAGCTCACAAAATTGCTTTCATGGACAGTGGTGACATAGATCAACATCATTTCATTGAGACCAAAACATATTGACAATGGGTTTTATTTTGAAGATTTTCAAAAAGCTTTCCAATGATGTGTAGATCAATTATTCATGATTTGAAATGAATAATATAATTTTGAAATCTTGAGCAGAGAAAAAGGTGGTGAATGATAAAGTAAGACTTGAAACATGAATTACAGAAAGAGGGAGACGAACTGTCTGCCAAAGAATTTGATGGAGGTAAAATGTATTGTATTGAAAAAGGCATTATCGTTAGAAGGTCTGTCCGGCATAACATTTTGGTGTACTTCGCTAAACAGCTTGGCGCAGTCCACTAAACAGTTTGGAGTAGTCTCTGAATGCATTTGTTGGTCAAACTATTAAAAAAGAAAAAGGAAAAAAAATACTATCTTGATGGGCAGCCAATTGACCGAAAATAGGAACATAGGCAATGTGGCTATGGTTAGTTCTAAGGGATCAATTTAGCATAGGACTATATTATCATTTCAAATTGCATACACAATATATATAGGGAGTGACCCATAACCAAAGTTGGCTATGGAGTGTTTTGTATGCAACTCATCTTTGTACCGTCCATTTCCAGATTCGACCGATGCGACTTAAAAACACATCTCTCTATACACACCATTATGGTGAGTACAAAGATTTTATTTTTTTAAAATCGTGTCCGTTAAATCTGAGGTTATAAGACTGGTTGGCTATTTAACCCTCCATAGCCAACTTCTGCTATGGATCAATAGCTCTCTCTCTCTCACAATGCATATATGTATACATTTATGTGTGAGTGTGTGTTAAAAACAAAAATATTAATAAGATACTGAAGCAAACATGTTCTAATATAAAATGAAGCAGATAAAAGTACCATATTGCAGCTTCTAGTTCATCCAATATGCGATCAAACTCAAACCCAAAATCTGTAAAATGTCACAACTTTAAGAGTTAATTATCTTTTCGTGTAAAATTGAAATTCACCAAAACATTTCTTCTAAACAAAAAACTTAAAATGGAAAGATCAAATGCTCCAGTTGATTTAAACCTAACCCTAAAATTGGAACAGCGTGTGTATAAATATAGAAAGTTAGGGTTCAAATTCTACCTCTGATACGAACCTGGACCTAGATGTCAACAAATTTTCCGGCGAATTGTAACCGGCGGCCGGGGGTTGTGAGAGGAGAAAGTGTGTTCTGTTTTGTGGAGAGGTAAAGTGAGGTACGGTGTATGAGGAGCACACGATATTGGCTCGCGAAGAGAAATTTAATTATGTGAGAACCTGCATCAGTATTTTTCGTTGTACTCGTCCACGTGTCCCCATAGGAGTAGATCTAAACCGTTGATTTCGTTGTTTGTCCGGACTATGTTAAATTGTTAATGTTATATATGATCAGAAGTTCAACAACCAGAGTTGTTTGGAGATAGTTTATTAAATTATTTTAGAAGATAATAAATTATTATAGAATTTAAATAATTCTAATTTAAATTTGAATCACATTATCTGAGAGATATTTATAGGAAAAAAAATGAAATGAAAAGAAAAAAAAAGAGAAGAAGACAACTCATTTTATTTTCTCTCTCTCTCTCTTTATAAGTGAGAAGAAATATTTTTTTCTTCCTAATTTAAATATTTCAATGACACTTTTATTCGAAAGAAAAAATATTAAAGATTTGTTCAATCATTGCATATACAATGTCTTGAATTATTTTTTTTATTTATAAAAATTACTGATTTATTTTTTAATTTATATTTTCATTAGCTACTCTGAACTGTTTTCAAATGAAAATTTTAGCTAGTATTCTAGTCATGAATCTATTGTAATATTGTACTATATCTATTAAAAACTTTTCTAGCCATTTAAAATTATTTACAAAGATTTAATTAAGTTAATTTTGCACAATTTTTTTTAAACTTTTTTGAAATCCCTAAAAAAATAGCGAGAAGGAATATCATTAATGAGGAATCAAATTACATAAATAATTGAGTTGAACCGAAAAAGAAAAAAATAAATAAAGCATAAGAAAATAAAATAAAATTTGTTTCCAAGCTAACTGGGACCAATTTAAGGTGAAAGTGAATTAAGTTGTGAAGCTGAATAAGATCAAAATTTTTATGGTCTTTAATATATTGACATTATGCCTTATTTTACATTTATGTTCCAAATGTTTCAAGCATTTTAACTAGCATTTCTATTTAAGCTAAAAGTGTCTTCCACCCAACTAAAAGGGGTTCCTAATCAATACAAGAAGAAAATAAAAAAAAATTTAAAAAGAAAAAGAAAAAGAAAGAAGAAGATAGAACTTACAATAATCAACCAATTTACTCTCTTTTACAAAAAGAATTCCATTTACAAAATTTATAAACTTTGATGATATATATTCCTATTATTGGTCATAGGCCTTCAGTTAGCCTGGCCCAAAAGTTATTAACTGTAAAGCCTATCAGTCCAGCCCAAATAGAAAGATTCCGATTCCTTAAAGAAATCGAAGAAGCATTTAATGAATCCAAATATTTCCCCAATCAAAATAGATCTTCAGTCTTCCCTTCTCCAATTGGATTTCTAATTCTGTTATCCCTAAAATTCAAGAAATCCATTACCTAAATTCCCTTCTCCAATTGGATTTCTAATTCTGTTATCCCTAAAATTCAAGAAATCCATTACCTAGACTATATATATATATAAATATATATATATATATATATATATATTATCCTTAATTCATCAAGAAAACTACGTACACTGTTTTTTTTTTTGTTCATATATAATTTTCGGTGGAAAATAATGGATTATAGTGATGTAGTTAATCTCCCATGGTATTACCACACTGAATATGGAAGAGCATACCTTCAACAACACTACCAACAACAACAACAGTGGGAAGAATTGATGATGCTACATAATAATGACTATAATGTTGTGCATCCGTCCACCATGGATTATTTGCGATTTATGTCTTTCTTAGAAGTCAATAACTCGTCTATGAATTTTGATCAGGTGGCTTTGTCTAGTTCAAGTTTGAATTACCGTCCGAAGAAATATATGAAGTTTCAACCAAATCATTCATTCTTCTCTTACGATGTGAGTTTCTTTATTTGGTAACAAAATATAAAGATTAATTCTAAATTTTTATAATCAATTTGTGAAATTTTAAAGCCAAAATTGATGTGATTCTTATTTAGGGATTGTTGTTGAGAATTGCTTACATTTCCAAAATAAATTTATGTATAATATTTTTTTCTCATGTTCCTAGATATGGCAATAGAGCAGCCCATGAAGTAGCGGATTTAGCTGAATATGTATGGTTGGACGATGCACATTAGGGATAACAATTTGTCCCGTCTTGCAATAATTCTCATGCCCCGTCCCGAATAGGAACGGTGATTTTGACTCTGATTGGGGATAGGGAGGGATGTTATTTGCTTCCCCCGCCCCCGAATAGTTATATACTAATTAAATCAATATTTATACTATTGTATCTTACATAATTAAAATATATGTCATTGTGTGATATATATTATATGTATATTATATCATTTGATTTTTTTTTAAAAGGGACGAGTATGAGAAATTTTTATAAGACCGAAAATGAGGATACGATGTGTAATCCCCATCCCATTGCCATCCCTGGTGTCCCTTTCTAGGGCTAATCTTCAAAATTAAGAAAATCATTCATTTAACTTTCGAAAGAAATAATTCTTATAGTTAGGAATACTTTTTAGATAATGTATACCTTTCATAATTATATTGTCTAAAATTAATAAATTTGTATCAATTTAAATTTTTTTTTAAAACATCTCAAATTAATTTTAAAAGACCAAAATAAATTCTATGTTTAAGACAAGATGTTCAATTGTTGTAATATTTTTTATGTTTTAAACGATGTAATAACGAATTATTTCTTATCAAACAGATACAAAATATTGTGGAGAAAGGAGAGCTAAACGAGCACATTGTAAAGGGAAAAAGGATACACAACACGGAACAACAAGAAGATGACAGTTGCGGCTCCGACTTGAATACTCATGACGAGACATCTGAGCATAAAGATAAAAGATGAGACAAAATTACTAGAGCAATGCAATATTCCAAACATTGAAAAATACAATATTTACAAAATTACTATATCTGCTCCGCTCCATAGAAAGAGTCAATCAGTAGAATAGTGTTTAAATTTGTGATTATAATTTATTAATTTTATTATTACAAGTACAATACCCATGCAAGTCACGGACAAATTTACAAAATTATTAATGGAAGGATACCATTTATCAACAACTTAAGATTTTTTTTTTTTTTTGGCTTAAATAACTTGACATTATTGGTTTTACTTGGCCTACCTGGCCAATAAAGACTCTGAGAAAGCTTTTTTTGCATCCCCTGCTAGAATTGAGTACTCTCTTTTTATTGGTAATTTACTTGTGCATGAACCCTTTGCTTTAATATTACACAGATGAAAAACGGAAAGAAGTTAGAATATTGATCACCAAAAAATCCATTACACCGGTTGATATACACATTTTTTATATATTTTAATATTCCTATTTTTATGAATTTATATGTTTGTTCTATTTAACTAATACATTTTATTTTGTTTTATAAGATTTATCTTGTTTATCTTGATGAATAAGTAAAAAATAATTGTTCCAGTTTTTAAAGATAAAAAAAAGATTCTAAAAGATTATCATGAAAAAGTTGAAGTCAAGTTAGATATAAAGAGATAAAAGGAAAAAAAAAACCAAGTTCAATATACCTTAGATTAAGTTACAATTTATTTTTTCCTATAAATAGGTCTTTTGTTTTAGGGAGAGGGAATGAGATATTAGGTATTTTTTATATATTAGTTTAAGTTATGAGTAGAGTAGGATTAAATTATTTCTTCATTGTACGCTCGTTGGATAATCGTTAATAAAAGGGAGTTTTTTTTTTTTTTAATCTTCTACATCTTCTTCTTTATCTTAGTTAATTTATTTATTTTTAATGTCTAGCTAATTTCTTTAACCTAGAATGATGATGAAACTAGGTATTTCATAATAATATTTTCTTTCTGTTATGATATTAATGCCTAATTATTTTCGCCTTCATTTTTACCTTCGCACAAATTGCATATGATTCTTATATTGATCACGAGGTTTTGATAAGTTATTGTTAATTTGTGAATTTTTCATAACTTATGATTGCCCATATTAATTATATGAATCGCTATTTTTAAAGGTAATGGAAAATAATTTAGAAATTAATTTAGAAAATAAGAAATTGTTTATTATGTTAATATTTAGTTTATTCGGATTCTTAGGTAGTTTTTCCCATTACTTACTAGTTTTTATTATTAATTTTTAATTTGTATAATTTAGTTATTAATCGTCTCCACTATATTTATTTCTAATTTACTTGAAATAAATATTAAGGATGTTTTAAAATTAATGTAGTCTTTGTGGGTTCGACATGTACTTGTCAGTTCTTCAATTTGATAATGTGCACTTGCAGTTACTAATTTTTATCACATCAAGTTTTTGGCGCCATTGACGGGGACTAGATTTAAATTTTTTTTATTCCTTAATTTTTATTTCTTCAAATTAATATTTTTTTAGCTCTAATATATATATATTGTTTTATTTTGTAGGATTAGCAAAGCAGATCAAAGATGCGAAAAGACAATTTTTTTGTTGCGCTTTTACTGGTACTTCGTATTTCCATATATTTTTTTAAAATAAATAAAATAGTAGTTTAGTTTATTATTATTTTTAGTTTTTATTTTATTTAAAAACTAATTCCCGCATTCATGCATTCACTTACGTAGAGTACATTCTGTTTAGGTTTTTATTTTATTTATTTTTTGTCAAGTATAAACTGTGGTGATTGCTGGAGAATTGAGGTATGTCAAATTTCTCCTTCTTTCGTAATTCACATAGTTTTAAGACATTTTATTTGTTTACAGTTTTTTATTTTATTTGTGTATTTTCATCTTTAATCTAACATTAAGGGCAAAAATCTGTAACAAGATAAGGTAGAGATTTCATCACCCTTCATTGGTCCACAAATAACCCAACTTGCATTTTGTATAACTTTGACTTAATAAAATCGACGTTGGCCCCAAGGAATTTCGAGCTCAATTAAGACAAGGGACTCTAAGAGAATGCTAAATTTTAAATTAATCAAACTATTGGTATCTAGGCAAGTGGTTCAAAAGGCAAACGTCTCAAGAATATGTAGTTATTCAATTAGTCACCGTATCCACGAAGAGACTCTCATCATTCTTACACTTACCTGGCTAGTGGTTGATTAATTTCAAATTTGGTGGACTTTGAGGTGTAATTTGAAACAGTTAGGAGGAGTCTAGATTTTATTTAGGTTAAGCATATAATTAGGATTTTATTTTATTTTTTATTATTTACTATTTCTTGTGACTTTTGTGCTTGGTTGTTTATTTGTTTTGTGATTTGTGTAAAGATAATGAGCACTTATTATAGTTGAAATAATAATTTTGCTTGGAATCAAGAACCCTATAAAAACTTTAATGCACACCAAGTAAATTAATTTTTTCCAACTTATCAAAACTCTTATCCATATCCATATTCGAATCCAGAACCTCAATATCCACAAGAATTTTCAAATGAAGAAAAGAAAATATTTAACACCTTAGAGAAAACTATAGAAGCTTTAATGGAAACTCAATTTAATTTCATGCAAAACACAGATCAAGCTTTATCTCGTTTAGAAATTCAAATGATTCAGTTATCTAACATAGTAAATGAGCAAGAGATGGATGAGTTTTTTAGTTAATCTGAGGTTAATTTTGAAAATCATGATAACTGTAAAAACGATGAGGAAAATAAAAATCTCGCATTCATTTATTCACACTTTGAGTCAAGCAAATTTGAAGAGTCTAAAAATTATGAGTCTATGCCTAAAATTAATTATGTCACATTTAATGAGTCGATTGAAAAAGGTTATAAGCCTAAAGCTCCATACCTTGAAAGACTTATTCCTAGAAAACCACCTAGTAATTTTTTTGGACCAACCCATTAGAGTAAACTTGATTCAAGAGTTGTCCATAGCCCAAGAAATAATTGAAAATAGACTCATGATTGAAGATGATCCAATTGACTTTTTCTTAAATCACCTTGACCAAAATTAGAATAAATCTGAATATTTAGATAAGGTCAATGAGTTGTTGAGATCCACTACACATAAGTCGCCCAAATTAGAATATACATTTGAACCAATTCGTCCACACTTTGAGCATATTGAGAAGACAATCCCCAAAGTAAAAAAACATAAAAAGTTTAATCCTCTAATTGAAAAAATTGAGAAGACAATCTCCAAAGTGGAAAAAATTAAAAGTTTAATCTCCTAATTAAAAAAAATAAGAAGACAATCCCCAAAGTGGAAAAACATTAAAAGTTCAGGATATTAATCCATATTTAAGCCTTTAAAGTTCAAAGTTGAGTAACGTAAAATCTTAAGCATATTTTTAAAATTAAAATTTATTGTATGCTAAGTAATTAAAGGACTCTTTTATAGAATAAAATTATTGTAAAATAATAAGTTTATATTAAAGTTTATAGGACCATAAAAAAATTTTGGTTCTACAACACTAACAATATATTAATTATTTTTAGTATAGTTAATAATTTCACAACTTAACTTATAAATTGCATATATCATTATTTGGTTTTATTGTTTCATAATTTATTATCAACTTTCATAATATTATGCCATCATCAATAGTTAATAATTTCACAACTTAATTAATTGCATATAACTTAATTTGATTTTATTGTTTCATAATTTATTATTAACTTTCATGATATTGTGCCATCATCATATTTTATTAGGACTGGAAGCAAATAATTATAGGAATCATACAAAATGTCATGTATAACAAAAATAGCCTTACTAAGTTTGGGTTTTTTAGTAGTTATTTAGAATGCTTTAAAACAAATAAAATAAAATTAGGTAGACTTTAAAAATTATTTCAATAGTAATTAAATTCTAGGCCTAAAATTAGGGAGTCTTTAAAAAGTGTTTCGGTAATAGTTAAATTCTAAACCTATACTAAAAATCAAATACTAAAAAAATTAAGTTTTGTCTTATTATATATGTATATAGACGATTTGCTTGAATTTGGTAAATTCTGCATCATGATAACCTTTTCTCTACGTTCTTTTTTACTTGATGTTTTAGGAGAAAATACAAAGATTAAGAAATACAATTAATGCTTTATTTGATTAATTAAAATGAATATACAATCTCAATATTACCCTTCAAAATGCATTAAAAAAGATGAAAGATAAATAATTTAATATTTAATGTATGGATAATATGGTAAAATAAGTCATTAATGCTTTCTTAAAATTTACAAACGACAAATAAAAAAGAATAAATTTAACTCACTAAAAAGACAAGTAAAAAGGAATGGACGGAGCATATAAGTTAAATGTTTTGTAACTTTCAAACTTGGGTTTTAGTGATTTTAAATAGTGTTTGTGAGTCTATTTTTAGCCAACATGAAAGAAAAAACAAATATTTTAGTTTAATTAACAATTTTGTGATATATAAGATTTAAATTTTCTACAAAAGTTTATATACATCTCTAGCTAGCCTATAAGACCCTGACTTTTAATAAATAGAATTTAAATTTTCGTATAATTATTATGTTAAACAGTAAGGTCTAAATTCTTTTCCAGTGTTTAGGGTTTATAAAGTAGGGTTTAGGATTTATTAATTAGGGTTTAAGATTTATAAACCAGGGTTTAGGGTTTATTAACCAATATTTAGGGTTTATCAACCAGGTTTAGGATTTATTAATAAACCATAAATTGTGGTTAATAAACTCTAAACATTTATTGGTAAAGCCAAACTCTTATTCTGATTAGTAGTGAACGCTGATTAGTAGCGGGCGTTAAGTGTTTTTTTATCGTATTCTACTATTAGTAGCGGACATCGATTTTCAGTTTCTAATTCTAATATTTCCTTTTTATTTTCAATAATATAAATAGTGTATGCCTTATAAGGATCCATAGCACGTACATGTTATAGATCATTTCCCATATATATATATGTATGTGTGTGTGTGTGTTAATATACTAATAAAAGGGATTACACTAGAAAACAAAAGGTTGGGATAGAAAAAGTTTGACTCTAAGAATGCATTTAGTTAGTCATTCTTCTCTTTTTGTTTATACAACAAATTATTATTATTACCTTAGATTGACACATAAGAAGGATATTTATTTGGTAATTGACATTACAATAGTGATTCTATTAAATGTTAATTAAGTTATTCAATAAGTTATTTAACGTTAATAAAATTATTCAATATTTGTTATGATTAGTTAAATGTTATTTGAGTTACTAATGTGTTGGCATTGATAGTAATATGGATATTTTAATCTTTTTAACAAATAGTTCAATTAAACGAGATTATTTGATTAAACAAACATTAGACTGGACTCAATAGTTTAGTCCGGAGCAAAACAAGCAACTAACGAAATAGTTCCATTTAATTTAATCGAAAAAATAGTTCAATCCGGAGAAATAGTCGCTTGTAATCTAGTCCTACAAACAAACATTTTATGAATTTAAGATAGTATAAAATATTATTTCAAAACAAACAAAATTAATGAATTTAAGGTAACATATATATAATATTAGTTGTTTCATGAATTCGTTAACCTTGGCCGGATGTTTGTTATGAAAAGACCAGAAGATTTAAAGGAAACATAAATAAACTATACAAATTTCTTAATGCCATAATTTTATAGGTACGATAGTGACGCCGGGCAGAATAGTAATTATTCTGCGAGTTAGTTTAACAGAAAATTCACAGGCAAGGGAAGTACAAGAATTACTCAAAATACAGAGAACTCTGATGCTTAAATTAATATTATCAAAATAAATAAAAAAATTGTCTTTCATTCAAGTCACAAACCGAGTTTTATAACTAAAAGATTTTCTTATCAAAATAAAAAAAAATTCCTATAACTACGAAAACAAAATTATAATAGGTAACAAAACTTCTTATAATTACGGTAACAAACTCCCAATAGGTAACAAACTTCTTAATAATAAAATATTGCCATAAAAGAACGAAACGTAGCTAAAACAAGAATACCCGAAACCAAAAATCCGACCCCGGCTCCTAAAGAGATTTCTGAAACCAAACTCTCAAACTCCCGAAGTCAACTGAACTGAACTTCTGACCCCGCCGAAGACATCAATGCCCGCCACCTTTGTGCCGATCCATCAACTCATAGTATTTTAGTGCCATCAATGTACTATCATCGTCAGACTCCAACCCTCCTGCATCAGATAGGAGACACTCGAACATCCATATTTGGTGAGCAGGCAAATCAAATCGACATATAGGGCATGTGGCAGCCGACTCAAGCCATCGGGACAAGCATTGGGAATGATACAAATGCAAGCATGGAGTTCGCCATGCTTCGTTCCCAGTCGACAGCTCATTCAAGCAAATAGCGCAACAATCTCCTCCCCCTCCCCCTCTCGTATCATCCTTGCAAATTTCAAACATCTCCGGGGCTTGATTAATAATTAGTTGACGATGTCCAAATTTGTCAATAATTTGTACCACCGGCGACGAGAAGATTCCACATCGGTTGAATTTCCTAAAGAAACTGGTAAATATCGGTGTTAATGAGCGAAATATTTTTCTTTCAACTTCACGTGTTCGGATATAAATCCTAGCAGGTTGGATTGGACTCCTTATGTTGGGCTCGACCCAAAGGCCAATTACACCTAGCTGATTGTGTGAGGACTCTCTAGTCCGAAAAGGCTTGGACCAGTATTTTGAGCCCTTGTGGTTCCTTACTGGATTATACTTCTATCGGATCAAGGTAGTTGAATCCGGGTCTAATAAGGATTCTGGGCAGAACACTCCTAATAGGAGTAGAAAGTAGCCAAGTGAATCCTTATAAATATCCAAGTAACAATGAATACAAGGTATGACATATTTTACCCTACTAAATATTTGACCTCCATTGTTAGTGCACCTTGAGTTTGTTACTTACTCTTACACCCGAGGAGTCTCCACACGGCCCAAGCCGTTGAGACTTTTGTGCAGGTACACGCGCGGAGAGTGGATTGAACGCGCGGACAAAATCAGGCGTTAACATTGGCGCTAGAAGGAGGGCCTTTTAGTAGTAAATTGCTTTCGTGATCAAAACAAATCCACATGGAAAATTCACAGCAAAGCAACCATGGTTCACACGGACCGGTGCAATCTCGGCCACACCGGGAGACGTCAGTCGAACGGGGAGAACGCCTTCAGCAGATCCTTGATCGAAAGAAAGCTCTGGACATCCAGCAAGAAGAGCTTGACAGGCAGTACATGGAACTGAACAAAGTTGGGCAACAGTTGCTGAGCGAGAGAGGCTCGGCCTCCCGCTCCGCCCCCCGCCGACGAAGAGATGACCGACCCCAAAGGCGGCATTGAGATAACAACCAGGCCCAGTCTAAATCCATCTTTACGAGGGACTTGAGAAAGAGAGCCCGGTCCCCATCTGGGCGAGATCATCGCGAGGGTCCTCGACGAAGCCCTGAAAAAAGTCATACTGGGGAGTCATTCCCCCGAAGGGCTGTGGAACAACCGTCAGGGACCAAGAAGCCTCGGGCCACCCCTTTCACCCGAGACTTGGCCAACGCGAAGATCGATAGAAAGAACAAGGTCCCCTCAAATCTGGAGATGTACGATGGAACGGGAGACCCCCATGATCATACATTCACTTTCGAGCAGGCCATGCTCTTTCATGGTCATGATGAAGCGGCCATGTGCCATTTATTCTTATCTACCCTGAAGAAGACTGCTCGGGAGTGGGTTGTCTCCCTACCATCAACATCCGTGCACTCATGGGATGATCTGCAACAACAGTTCCACACCCGCTTCGGCAGCAACAAGAGGCGGGCCAAGATGATCACATCCCTGATGCAGGTCAAACAGAGACCGAATGAGACGCTTCGGCAGTATATAAAGAGATTTCGGGAGGCTGTATCGGAGATCAACGACATAGATCCGAAGCAGGTGATCCACTTTTTGACCATGGGATTGAACGTGGATAAGTCCAGCAGGTTGATCGAGGAAATCATCTCAAAGGCACCCGAATCTCTGCCGGAAGCATATGAAAAAGTCGATAAGTTCGTTGAGTTGGAAGAGGCGCTCGCTAACCTTCGGGGCACCTCGAAAAATACAGGTGATTTTCACCAGAGAGACCCCCGAGGAGACGACGCCGATAAAAAGTACAACAATAATGGCAAGGGGAACAACAAGAAAGATTCCCAAGATAATCGGCAAAAGAAGAATAATGGTTCGACAGACCGAGGTAATAGGGATAACGATAAGGACTACACTCCCTTAACCTTGAGTAGAGCTATTATCATCAAGGAAATCAAGGACCACCCTTTCTATGAAAAGCCCCCGAGGATCAGAGTCTTCGCCAGACAAAAGAATGGGGACAAATATTGTGACTACCATGAAGCCAAGGGACATGACACTGAAGATTGTTATCAGTTGAAGGATTTTCTAGAAAGGCAAGTCCGGAGGGGTAACCTGGATTGCTATGTGGCAGATCAATACAAACCGAGTCCTTTTGATCGGATAGCGCCACCACCTCCATCATCGGGAGTGGCAAGAGGAGTTGTCGATGTAATCTCTGGAGGCCCAATATCAGCTCTGTCTAATCGGAAGAGGAAGGCCTTCGCTAGAGAGGTCCATCAATTGTCTGGGAAACCTAAGACTTCTCCGACCGAGCCCATCACTTTCTCTGATGATGATTACCCTCCGGGAATAGTCATGCCACACCAAGACGCATTGGTCATCACAGCTCAGGTTGGAACTATGGATCTGAAACGCATGCTGGTGGATAATGGAAGTTCGGTGGATGTACTCTACAGCCATGCCTACAATCGGCTGGATCTGGGGGGAAGGAAGCTGAAGATCTGCAATGAGTCCCCGCTATATGGCTTCGGGAACAACCCAGTCCGAATAGCAGGGACGATAGAGTTACCAGCGATCTTCGGCATGACACCCAAGCAGGCTTCTATCATGATCAGGTTTTATGTGGTCCAGGTGGAAAACAACTACAATGCCATCCTCGGGAGAACAACTTTGGCAGCTTTAAAGGCAGTCACCTCAATTCCGCATCTGAAGATGAAATTTCCAACCGAGAATGGGATTGGTGAAGTGGCTGGTGATCAGGATTTGTCCAGAAGATGCTACCTCCAGACTATCCAGGCGACTTCTGTGGGGGTGAGTAAGCAAAAAACTACGATGAAGATTGAGCTAGAACCTTTTACAGAAGGAGGTTCTGAGCCGATAGCTACGCCTGCTGAAGAAACCGAAGAGATTCCATTGTTTCAGGAGGATAGCACCAAGACAATACAGATTGGTACCGGTTTGGAAGCGGGCGTCAGAACCAGACTCATCGGGCTGGTGAAAGAATACTCAGACATATTTGCATGGACGCCAGCTGATATGCCGGGAATAAATAGAGATGTGGCCGAACATAAATTAAGTGTCAACCCCAGCCACAAGCCCGTTAAACAGAAGAGGCGTAATATAGCTCCCGAGCGACAAAAGGTGATAGATGAAGAGATTGAAAAGTTATTGGCTGCCAACTTCATTTATGAAATAACCTATCCGGAATGGCTTGCCAATGTGGTGCTGGTGAAAAAGCATAACGGGAAGTGGAGGATGTGTGTAGACTACACGGATCTTAACAAAGCATGCCCGAAAGATTACTATCCTCTCCCGAACATCGATCAACTAATTGATTCCACTGCGGGACACACTTTAATGAGCTTCTTGGATGCTTTTTCCGGGTATAATCAGATTGTCATGCATAAACCAGACATCCCGAAGACATCCTTCATCACTCATCGAGCAATCTACGCCTACAAGGTCATGTCGTTCGGTCTGATCAATGCGGGGGCAACTTATCAAAGAATGATGAATAAAGTGTTCAGAGATCAAATCGGCAGAAATATGGAAGTTTATGTGGATGATATGATCGTCCGAAGCATGGGGGACGAAGACCACTTGTTAGATCTAGAAGAGTGCTTTCGGAACGTCAGGATCCACACTATGAGACTTAACCCCGCCAAGTGCACCTTTGGCCTCGGGTCCGGTAAATTCTTGGGGTACATGGTTAGCCGACGAGGGATAGAAGCTAATCCCGAAAAGATATCGGCTATCCTCGAGATGCAATCCCCGAGGAGTTTTAAAGACGTTCAAAGATTAACAGGGAGACTTGCCGCCCTTCGGAGGTTCGTGGCCCGATCAGCAGAGAAGTGTCTGCCATTCTTCAATACTCTGAAAGGGGCTCAGAACCAGAAGACGTTCGTTTGGACGGAAGAGTGCCAGCTTGCCTTTGAACAGATCAAGCATTATATTTCTTCTCCTCCTATCCTTAGTAAAGCTCTTCCCGAGGAGGACCTACAGTTATATCTATCGGCAACTCAGTTTGCGGTCGGGTCGGCTTTGATAAGGGAGGACACACAGGGTCAGAGACCAGTCTATTACGTAAGCCATGCTCTTCGAGATGCCGAAACTAGGTACCCAAACTTAGAGAAGTCGGCTTACGCATTAGTTATTTCTAGTCGAAAGCTCCGGCACTACTTTCAAGGGAGAACCATCACAGTGTTTACAGATCAACCCCTTCGGAAGGTATTGTATCGTCCCGAATTATCGGGGAGACTAGCAGCATGGGCTGTAGAGCTAAGCCAGTTCAATATTGACTTTCGGCCTCGAACAGCAATTAAGGCGCAGGCTCTGGCGGATTTCATTGTTGAGTGTTCTTTCCCCGAGGAGAAGGAAGAAGAGTCAGCTGAATTACCAAATCCGACTACAGACTCGGCATGGACATTATTTGTGGATGGATCCAGCATCGGATCTCGCAGTGGAGCAGGAGTGATCCTTACTTCCCCCGAAGGATTCAGGGTCCAGCAATCTATTCGGTTCGGGTTCACAGCTACTAATAACATAGCTGAATATGAGGCACTTACAGCAGGCTTAAGATTGGCCCGGAGTCTTGAGGTGAAAAACCTGATGATATACAGCGACTCCCAACTCGTGGTAAAACAGGTCTTGGGGGAATATGAAGCCAGGGAACCACATCTTCAGGCCTATTTGCAGTTGGTACGGACGTTCCTCGGATACTTCCCTAAATATGAAATCATCGGGGTGGTCAGAGCGAATAACGCTATGGCGGATGCTCTTTCAAAGCTTGCGACAACCGACCAAGGGGATTTGGAAGGATCTGTCTATATAGAAACTCTCCAGGAACCGAGCACAATGGTTCAGACAATAATGGATATTGAATCCGAAGATTCCTGGATGACCCCTATAGTCAAGTTTTTGAAAACTGATGAGTTGCCCGACGATCGAGCATCGGCCCGACGGATTAAATTCAAAGCCACGAAGTACTGTCTTATTGAGGATACACTGTACAGGAAATCCTATTCGTCGCCCTTACTTCGATGTCTTGGTCCTAGAGAATCTGATTATGCGCTTAGGGAAGTCCATGAAGGGATATGTGGAGATCATGTGGGAGCGAAGACATTGGCACATAAAATTTTGCGACAAGGATATTTTTGGCCGACCATGCTTCAGGACGCCAAAGACTTCGTCAAAAAGTGCCATAAATGCCAACTGTTCGCTTCGGTACCACACCAGCCTCCCGAAGAGCTTACACCTATATTGTCCCCTATCCCTTTCGCAGTTTGGGGGATAGATCTTCTCGGGCCACTCCCTCAGGGTAAAGGTCAGGTAAAATTTGTTATTGTCGCAATAAAGTGCTTCACCAAATGGGTCGAAGCCAAACCACTAGCAAAGATCACTGAGAAGACATGTCTTCAATTCCTTAAAGAGCAGGTGGTCTATCGGTTCGGAATTCCTAAAGTCCTAGTCTCTGATAACGGTCTTCAGTTCGTAGGGAAAGAGTTCGAAGGTTTTTTGACAGAGTTGAATGTTCAACACCGACGAACTTCAGTGGCCCATCCTCAAGCAAATGGACAGGTTGAGGTGACAAACAGGCTTTTGTTGAACGGTATTAAACGAAGGCTTGAAGAGGCAAAAGGAGCCTGGCCCGAAGAGCTTCTGCATGTCCTATGGGTCTACCGAACAACTCCTCGAACCACAACCGGAGAGACGCCATTCAAGCTTTCTTATGGGACTGAAGCCTTGATACCTATTAAGATTGGGATACCTTCCTCCCGAGTCCAAAACTTCGACGAAATTCTCAATAGCGAGGGGCTTCGGGAAAACCTAGACCTATTGGAAGAGGAACGTGACGCCGTGGTTCTCAGGTTAGCTACCTATCAGCAACGAACGGCTCGACATTTCAACAAAAATGTCAAGGCAAGAACATTCAAGGTAGGAGACTTGGTTCTTCGGCAGGCAGAGACATCTACACCTCGGGAAACGGGAAAATTGATGCCTATGTGGGAAGGACCGTATAAAGTCATTGAAATATTGGGATCGGGAACCTATAAATTGCAACATCTGGATGGAAAGGAAGTCCCGAACACATGGCATGATGCTCGGCTCCGAAGATATTATCAGTAACACTTTGTACTTATCAGTAACACTTTGTACTTAGTTTCTTTTGAGGCCTAAATATTGGTCGATATCGATTACCTTTTCGAGATTAATGAGAATTCTTCTGTTTTATCTTTGTTTGCTGTTTTTACATACACTTTGATATATCGATTAACCTTATTAGCAATTTCCTAATAAAGTTAATGGGGAGAAGGGGTATAGAACAGCTATGCACATTGATAAGTAAGAATTACTCAAGAGGAAAGATAAGATAGAATATTCATACACATCATTAAAGAAATTTATCTTCATTACAAAGTGTTCATATTACATAACCGAAATACAAAAATCAGTTCTCGGGAATAATAATGCCCAGGGCATCAGGATCATGGCCTTTTTCCCGCACCAGTTCTCGGGCAAATTCGAAGCCGTCGTTGAACTCGTTCACCACAGCATCCTGGACATCTTCATGGAATTGATCCGAGGTCTTATATTCCTCGATAACCTTTTGCCGAAGACTTGGCGCCAACACACTGGGTGATGCGGGGGCAATAGGACCCTTCAGCCAATCAACTTCTCTGGAAGTCCAACCTTCAATGATCGATTGCACATTCTCCTTTAGATTCTTCATCTGATCTGTTTGAAGGCGAATCGTATCGACTGATTGGCCGAGCTGATCCTTCTGATTCTGGGCGAGCAACTCAAGCTCTTTGTTTTTCCCCTCTGCTTCCTCGGCCCGTTTTATAGCAGTCTCAGCCTGTTTGACGGCCTCTTCCGCCCGAGCCTCAGCTTCGGTTACTCGAGCATTCGCCGAGAGTACTTGAGCCCTTAAGGCTGATAGCTCCTTCTCGGTCTTCACCTTCTCCGACCGCATTCCTTCGTAATCGTTCTTCATGTGATGGAAGCTATCATGCTGCGCTCGGAGTTGGGTTCGGACCTTCGAATGAAGCTCCTTCGCCTGAGCACACTCTTCGGAGGATTTCTTCAAGTCGTGCTCCAAGGTCTTTACTCGACCAGAGACCTCGAGGAGAAGATCGTTCCCCTGAAAGACAATGGTCGGGAGTCAGAACAAATAACAAAACTATGGCTACTACTTAAAAAGAAAACTTGCTTACCTTGGTGTGATGCTCGAACAGTTTCTCCATCAGAGCCTTCAGATCCCCCTGATCGGCTTCAGCTACATCAATTAGGATCGGGGAGGGATCCAAGGCCCCGACAGAAGTCCCCACTTCTTCCACCCTCGTTTGTTCAGTGGCGGGAGGAGGAGGAGTGGACTCCCTTTGCTTCTTCTTCCTCACCAGTGCCCCTTCCTCGGGGTGAGGAGACTCGGCGTCGAAAGAAGCCGTTGCAACCAGCTCCTTCGGGGCACCACTAGCTGATCCCCCGGTAGTAGAAGAAGGCTCGATCGGAACCACTCGGATAGGTCCTTCTCTCACCTCAACTGAGGAGTGGCGCACCAGCCTCCTCTTTTTGGGCCTGGGCTCTGCAGCTCTCGCTGGCTCCTCGGTCGGGCCAGGTCCAGAAGCTCCTTCGGTAGTCCCCTCGGGCAAGGTTAACACTTTTCTGCCCGAGGCTTTCTTCTGACGTGCCAGCCTCAGCTTTTCGGCGCCCGATAGTTTAGTCCTCGGCACACCAGCTGCCTCAAGAATGGCCTCATTATCAGCGGTCCTTCCAGAGTCAGCCACTGCACAAAAGATAAAAGGGATCAGTACATTATCAATTCAGTAATAATATGCATTCGGGAAATTTAAATGGACTTACAGCCGTGATCATGTAACCAGTCTTGGTCATTTAAAAGAAGCCGGTTCCACTTCACCGATGGTCGCTTGGAATACAAAACCTCGAACACCTCCAACCTTCTTCGAGTAATCCGATTCGGGTTTAATTGGTCTTTGTTCGGGTTAGACCAAGGTCCTACCAACTCAGTATCCGGCCCCTTGATGAGGAACCAATCCCCATGTCATCCCTTATTACTGGATGGGGTATCCATTAGGGTATCTCTACCCGGATTCTTGATTATTTGATAGAAGCCCTTCTGCTTACAGACGGAGAGGGAAAAGAATTGAAAGAAGAAATCAAGCTTCGGGGTTATGTTCTCGGACGAACAGAAAGCTATGAAACTATTTAAATGAATGAAAGAATTTGGGGATAGTTGATTTAAACTAAGCCCTATTGTATGAAGGAGCTCTACAACGAAAGGGCGGAAAGCGCACCCCGAAGAGAAGCAACTGGCGGTGAATCGGGATCCACCCCCCTTCGGGTTGCCAGTACACCCTTTCTTCACCCTCGGGTCTCCTAATTTCATATGATTCATGAATATAGAATTCCGTCATCAGCAGATCGAAAAAAGGGTTTTTGATAGAAGAAGGAATGTTGGCTACTATATACTCTAAAGAGAAGTACTTAGTCCTATTATATTCTTCTACATCTCTCATACGCTCTATTATCACCGGTTTCCATGGCTGACCTTCAGGAATTCTGGTTTGAGCGACTGTAACCTCATCTTCAACGTGGGAAGATGAAGCATGATTCCTATTACTCCCAGCCATCGAGAAAAGAAAGAAGATGAGTAACTTACTTGACGATGTTCGGGGAAGGAGATGGACGATCGATCCTAAAGCAGAATTGCAAGAAGACGAGATCTCTGGAAGGTTATTTCTCTCTCTGTAAAAACGAATGTACTGGTGAGAAATGACGGCTAGGTTAAACTTTCTCTATAAAAGTGGATATCCGACGGCCGAAATTGATCCTATGCAACGGACGAGGCAAGAGGCGGGAGAAATTATTGCTGATAAGCTATGATGCCTAACAGTTGTACCCAACTATAACGTTTCGAATTTCAAAAAATAGCTGTTGGGCTGCTTGTGCTGTGATATTACTATTGGGCTTCGAAACGGAAAGACTGGGCCCAAATACACATTGGTGTGCGGGACTTACCCATCAGAGAGGCCCGATATCGTGGCCAGATTCTTCATCCTCGGGACAACATTTCTCGGGATCCCAAGGGGCATTATCCTCGGTTCTCATGCTTTCGAGCACCTGAGGGGCATTATCCTTGGTCTGACGCCCTTGAGAATCCCTATCTTCGGGCTAACCCTTGAAGACACCTGGAGGAGGGATATCCTCGGTCTGACGCCTTCGGGTTCTCGAGAACATCTATCCTCTTCCCTGGTTATAAATTTTCGGCTGATTAAATCCAATGACTCACTCCCCCAGTACATATTATATACTAAGGGAGTAGGGGGCAATGTTCGGATATAAATCCTAGCATGTTGGATTGGACTCCTTATGTTGGGCTCGGCCCAAAGGCCAATTACACCTAGCTGATTGTGTGAGGACTCTCTAGTCCGAAAAGGCTTGGACCAGTATTTTGAGCCCTTGTGGTTCCTTACTGGATTATACTTCTATCGGATCAAGGTAGTTGAATCCGGGTCTAATAAGGATTCTGGGCAGAACACTCCTAATAGGAGTAGAAAGTAGCCAAGTGAATCCTTATAAATATCCAAGTAACAATGAATACAATGTATGACATATTTTACCCTACTAAATATTTGACCTTCATTGTTAGTGCACCTTGAGTTTGTTACTTACTCTTACACCCGAGGAGTCTCCACACGGCCCAAGCCGTTGAGACTTTTGTGCAAGTACACGCGCGGAGAGTGGATTGGACGCGCGGACAAAATCAGGCGTTAACATCACGAATTTCTTGATTTTCTGAGAGATCTATAACGTGTGCCACAGTGGCTTCAAAACGTTGAACCCTAGTAGTAACATTAGTACTAGTACTAGTACTAGATGATTTTGATTCGATACCAACTTTGAGACTCAAAGAGTTGCAAATTGGGGGTAATAAACGAATAAGGTGGTAAAATCCTTGGATAAATAACTTTGAATTTAAGATTTCAGATGGCATGATGGTGTCAATACCGATCTCGGAAAAATATTTAGGCACGGTTATTAGTAATGAATCTTCATCCAGGCGGGATATTACTGCTGCCCGATCTATTAAACATCTTCTCATAGATGTCACAAAAATCACTTCTAAATCCAATTCACCTGTTGTCATCTTAATTCAATTCTTCTTCAGGAATAACAAGAAATATATATATATATATATACACACATGTGTGTGTGTGTCGGTTTTGATTACAAAGTAGAATCCATATTGGATTGACATTGTTTACATCATATATGTCTTGAATTAATATACATTTAGTAATCAGAAAAGAGATTTTGACTAAACAAAATCCTAGTTTAGCGAAACATCCATTAAATTGAAGGAAGCCACTTACTCCACTATATATGTGTGTGTGTGTGGGGGGGGGGGGTGTGGGGGAATGATCTAAGGCTAGTGTGGCCCCAACACTGATTGAAGTCAACTCACCTACCACCGTTGGATCTAGGAAATTTGGTTATGGTTCTATTTAAAAACTAAAACCATATATTACTTATTTTTAATATGGTTGTTTCAACATAGATAACCCATATTTTAAATTTTAAGCTTACCATTATTATGATCCAATTAAATAAATTATTTGTGATATTAAATTTTTATATTCCTTCATCTTCTATCTCTAATGTTTTATACATTTTTCCTCTCTCTAAAATTTTTTACTCTCAGATTCTCTCTAAAATTTTGTACACTTGCTTTCTCTAAAAAAATTTCTACGCTCATTTTTTTTATATACTTTTTTTTTCTCTCTCAAATTTTTAAATAATTTATCTCCCTCTACGAGTTTGCTTTTCAAATAAAATTATTTTTAATTTCTTATTTGTTCTATATATAATTTTTATAAAATATTTTTTAAAATTTTAAATTGACTTAATATTACTATTAGAATGACTATAAATGTTGCTCAAACAAATAATTATCAAAAACTCACAATTGAGTGTTAATAATGTGTTTTTTCTTGTTATATATTTTTAATTTAATATTTAGTTTTTACATAATTTTGATTCCCAAAGGCACTTAGAGATCTAGAAAGGAGGGGGTTGAATTGAACCTTTAAAAATTTTCTTTTGAAATATTAGTTTGAAAGACCCCTCCAAAGTTTTAATGAAATCTCAGTTCTGAATTTAATTCACTTGTGGAATTAAGTCACAAACAACTAAGAGATAAATACAGATACATAAATGTTAGAAAGTAAATAAGACAGAATTTTTAAGTAGTTCAGAGTACAAAAATCTCCTAGTCCACTCTTCTACTTCTCGAGTGGGGAATCCACTAAGGATGTTGGGTAATCACTAAGATCTATTACAACAATGAATCGCTAAGATTCTTTCAAGTCACTCAGACTTGGTAGAAATCACTAAGATAGATGGTCACTAAGACCAGTTCACAAAGAACTCTTAAACTCACTTAGATTTGGTAACAGTAGGCCACTTAGACCAGATCACTGAGAGATGAAGTGATTTTCTGAGGTGCTACTAAGTGGCGTTAAAGCATAACTTCTGAAGAACTTAATAGCAAAACAAGGTGTTCTTGTATTTTCGTAGAGTAGAGCTTTTTAAAACTTGCAGCAATTCAAATCTTGATAGTTCTTATTTGTTGTTGTTGGATTTGAATCAGCTTCTTTTTATAAACGTCCTTGAAATCTTCCCGTTGAAAGGTTGTCCTTGCTTCATTAAATGCTCGGATCCTAGAAGATCTCTGATGTTGACTTTCAGAAAGGGTGTGTCATCTTACTTTCGGTTCTAATATGTCATTTCAGACTTCAACAGTGACAATCACGTGGGCTCCTGTCATATCATCGAACTAGCTGTTAGACACACATTGGTTTGATCTTTTTTTTATCCTTAAACTAAACAACAATTTGCTTTGAGACTATGAGCCTAGACGCTGCCAGTCCCCTTGTTAGACTGAAGTACTCTACGATTTTCCTTATCGTAAAGTTTCATAATGATCGTAGAGTATCTGACTGATTTACTTTACATTTCTACAAGGTCTACGATCTGTTCTACGATCTTTTTTTTACGATCTTCAATAAGTCTTACGATCCTTTGACAGACTCTACGATTTCTCTTTTACTTTACGATTTCTCTGCAGACTCTGCGATCTTCATTTAACTTTACGATCTCAAAGCAGACTTGCGATCTTCATCAAGTTCTATGATCTTTGAGCAGACTCTGTGATTTTGATTCAGCTTTACAATTTTCAGGCAGACTCTGCTATCTTGAACTGGGAGCTCTACCATAGCTTGACTGACTCTGCAACCTTCAATAAACCTTGCGATTTCTCAGAGCAGCTCTACGATTGTTCAAATTACTATACGATCATCTCAATTCCTATAGTCTGTACATTCATTCAGCTCAATAGATCAACCTAACGTATTTGATCTTCTATTTTAAGTCCTTGTATATTGATTTCTCTTTTAAGAACTTCACAAAAACTACTATTTTACAAATATACATTATCTCATCAATCATCATTATCAAATCAATATATGCAATTGCTAACAGACCTTTTATTCCTCCATATAGAGATAGGGAATCCTTACCGAGAGAGATGATGATGGATCTCAAAAATTCTAGGATTCTTCCATGCTTCCTCGATTCCTCCTATTAGAGCGATACGTAGATTATGTAGATTTCAAATTTTTGGGAGGGAAGGCAATGAAGGTTTGGGTATTTATCGATGATTTGGAAGTGTTGAGATGTTAAGCAGACTGAAATGCAAAAGTAACCCTCCTGTTTGTACCTCTTTTGCAAATCTCACCCTCTAATTTTTATTTTTGCAAAACTCTCCCTCAAAGATGTATGAATTGTGCAAAACTCACCCTTTATGAACTTTTGTTTAGTAAAAATCCTCATATACTCAGATTATTTCACTCCAATCATAACTTAAAAGGCTTACCTCTAGAATACTCTTTTTATTTCACTCAAAAGACTTCTAATTAGGAACAAAATTTTCACAATATCAATAGATATATTTGTAACATTAGATCGCATTCATACATCTCAGTACTCTATCTCTATAATATGTTAATCAATTACTATTTTATTTTGAGTTCATCGCCTTTAATGGATTTTCTTGTGGTGTTAGTAATGAGGGAAATTGATCATCGGGACAAGTTTATATAATCCATGTGATCCATTTTCTTGCAGTGTTTAACAAAATATTTAATGATGACGACACATGTTAAAAACTAAAAATAAGATTGACATTTTAATATGGGTCTTGTGTGCGAGATATTTATCAAAATAAAATAATAATAATAATAAATTGGCATATAGCAAATATAGAGAATGAGATATATGCATAAACAATCTAGGGTTCCAAATCTAATAGTATTTGTGAATTTATATTTTTATTTATTTATTGCTAATTGAAAGTCATTTGAGTGAAATAAAAGGAGTATTCAAAACTTAAAATTTTTAACTAATGAATTAGATGAAATAATTTAACTATATGAGAGGATTTTTAACAAAAATAATATACAAAGGGTGAGTTTTGCACAATCAATACATGTCGGAGGGAGAATTTTGCAAAAATAAAAGTTAGAGGGTGAGTTTTACAAAAATGGTACAAACTAGAGGGTCACTTTTATTTAAATTTTAATTGTCTAATTTGTAAATTGAATTTAATTTTATAGTCATTTGTTAATGGTGTTTTCTATTTTAACTGTTTGACTTGTTTAATTTATGTTATTTGCGTATTATTTGAGTTATTAAATTAATAGTGTAATTATTTTTAACTTATGTCTTTTCTTTTATTTTGTTTAATTAGTGTCAATTGTACAATTTTTGATTCATGTTATTTGAGTAATTTTTAAGTGTGTAATTTATTAGTTTAATTTGTAATTTACTTTATTCCACTTTTATCTCATTAAAAATATGTTTTCTTTTTACGCAAGCATTCGTTTGACATATCAAGATGCCACGTCATCGATTTATGACGTGGCATGGTCAATTAAACAAAACTGGAAAAAAAAATTAAGAGTTCAATCATCTAATTGAAAAGTGAATCACCAAAGTGAAAAAGGTGAAGAGTTAAGGATAGTAATATATATATATATATATATATATATATAATTTACACATATATATTTAAGTAGAAAAGGTGAAGAGTTAAGGTGGGATAAAAAAAAGTTTGACGCATTTGTTGTTTTAAAATACTTAGACGTATTGATTGAATATTCGAGTATCAAATTGATTTTCATGCAAACGTGGAGGGACAGTTTTGTTATTAGCACTTAAGTTATTCAATAAGTTATTTAACGTTAATAAGATTATTCAATATTTGTTATGATTAGTTAAATGTTATTTGAGTTATTAATGTGTTGGTATTGATAATAATCTGAATATTTTAATCTTTTCAACAACCAATTCGATTAAACGAGATTATTTGATTAAACAAACATTAGACTGGACTCGATAGTTCAGTCCACGAAATAGTTCCGTTTAATTTAATCAAAAAAAATAGTCCAATCCGAAGAAATAGTCGCTTGTAATCTAGTCCTGCAAACAAACAAAACATTTAATGAATTTAAGATAGTATATAATATTAATTGTTTGTTAGCCGGATGTTTGTTATGAAAAGACCGAGCAGAAGATTTAAAGGAAACAAAACAGAACGGGAAACATAAATAAAGTAAGTATACAAATTTCTTAGTTTGGGTACGATATGACACACTGGAACATCCATATTTGGTGAGCAGGCAAATCAAATCGACACATAGGGCATGAGGCAGCCGTCTCAAGCCATCGGGACAGGCATTGGGAATGATACACATGCAAGCATGGAGTTCGCCAGCATGCTTCGTTCCCAGTCGACAGCTCGTTCAAGCAAATAGCGCAACAATCTCCTCCCCCTCCTAATCTCCTATCATCCTTGCAAATTTCAAACATCTCCGGGACTTGATTAATAAATAGTTGATTACGTCCAAATTGTACCACCGGCGACGAGAAGATTCCACATCGGTTGAATTTCCTAAAGAAACTGGTAAATATAGGTCTTAATGAGTGCAATATTTTTCTTTCAACTTCGCGAATTTCTTGATTTTCTGAGAGATCTACAACGTGTACCGCAGTGACTTCAAAACGTTGAACACAAGTAGTAACATTAGTACTACTACTACTACTAGATGATTTTGATTCAAAACCAACGCTGAGACTCAAAGAGTTGCAAATTCGGGGTAATAAACGAATAAGGTGGTAAAATCCTTGGATAAATAACTTTGAATTTAAGATTTCAGATGGCATGATGGTGTCTATACCGATCTCCGAAAAATATCTAGGCACGGTGATTAGTAATGAATCTTCATCCAGGCGGGATATTACTGCTGCCCGATCTATTCTACATCTTCTCATAAATGTCGAGAAAATCACTTCTAAATCCAATTCACCTGTTCTCACCATAATTCAATTCAATTCTTCTTCAGGAATAACAAGATATATATATATATATATATGTTTGTCGGTTTTGATTACAAAGTAGAATCCATATTGGATTGACATTCTTTACATCATATATCATATATCTTGAATTAATATCCATTTAGTAATCAGAAAAGAGTTTTGACTAAACAAAACCCTAGCTTCACGAAACATTCATTAAATTGAAGGAAGGCACTTACCCCACGATCTTAGTTCGGATATGGGAATGATCCAGGGCTAGTGTTGGCCCATCTATCACTGTTGGATCTAGACATGATTACCTATTTTAATATATGGTTGTGTGGGTCTAAACCATATAGTTATGAGCCAAATATAAATAACCCATATTTTAAAATTTAAACTTATCATTATTATTGTCCAATTAAATAAATTATTTATGATGTTTAATTTTTATATTCTTACACCTTCTATCTCTAATGTTTTATACATTCTTCCTATTTCTAAAAATTTGTACTCTCTAAAACATTTAGATTTTCTCTCTCTAAAATTTTTGCACACTTGCTTTCTCTAAAAATTCTTCTACGCTCAGTTTTTTTATATACTTTTTTTTCCTCTCTCTAAAATTTTTATACTATCTCTCTCAAATTTTTAAATAATTTATCTCCCTCTTAATTTTATAATCTCAATTTTTTTGAAGCAACCTGTAGCTCAATTTGTTTTTAGAGGGAGAAGATACAAAGTGATGGCCTGATGGGATAATGAATTTTATCTTCTTTTAAAAATAAAATATAAAATTTTACTCCCTATAATTAATAAAAAAAAAATTAGAGAGAACAGAGCATTGAACAGAATGATGGGATATAACTCTCAAATATCTATGATTACACCACACAGTAAAAGATAGTAACATATCCAAATCCAAATATTTGAAAAGGAGGAGAAGAAGAAGCGGTGGGTGAGAAACGAAATTAGCGAGAGAAACTAACCGAGATCTTTCAATTTAGAATGAATAAAAAAAGTGGGTTGAAACCGGTTAACTGGTTTGAACTTGTTTTTCTTTTAAAAAATATGGGTCTAAACTTTAATCAACCTAAACAACTAAAAGTAGTTAATCAACCCAAATGATTCTAGTTAATTTGGGTTGACCCAACGATTTACAAACCAAATTGTCAAGTCTAGTTGGATTTATGAGTGAAAGGTTTTGATTTAAAAATTTATAAAACCATCTCAGGAAATTGTTGCGAATACTTAAAACTATCCGCACCAAATTCTTGCGGATAGCTTTCTATGTTAAGAAAAACCATCAAAACCCTCTTCTCTTGTAACCCAAAACTTTCTCTGTCTTCGATCAAAATTTAATATTTAATATTTTTTTCCGTTATAAATTCAAAATTGTCAATTTATATGTTATTTAGAAAAATCTCAAAAAAAAATCAAAATAAAAGACATTGTTGATATGTTTTGACGTAGTTAAAATATCAAAAGTTGTAACCAAAGCGTGTATTTCAAAATATAAAATGTTAATCTCAATTTTGGTCATTTTAACTAAATAAAAAAATATCAACAATAGATCTTATTTTAAAGTTATTAACAAGAGCTTTTTAACTAGATTAACAAATCTAAATTTGTAACAAAAAAAAATATATTAAATTTTAAATTTTAATTGAAGAAAGAAAAAAAATTAAGTTAGGAGAGAGGAGTGTTCTAACCCTAGGTGAATCATTTCTTTCGGATAATTTTATAAATTTTAAAATCAAAACCGTTCACTCACATCCAACGGTGGTAGATGCATTGACACTAAATAGTATCAGGGCGAACGCTGGCCCTGTATCTTCCCCTATATATATATATATATATATATATATATATATATATATATATATATATCATCAAGTATGTGACACTAGTGTGAAGAAATGTAGATCTATTCTGCGAAAATTTATGCTTCCACATCCCCAAAACACACTGCATACCAGTTCACCCAGAAAATTGTGCAGTCGAAGTAAACTTGTATGAATCAACACAGGAAGACGTCAAATGTAATATTTTTACAGAAGGGTAATCTTACATGTCTGCCTACATGTAAGGGCTGAACTATATATAGGTCATTTGTAATCAAGCCAAAAGATAAAAAGAAAGTGTTTGCAACAAAATATAATTCTGGGAAACCGGTTTGAAAAAGAATGACAAATAAGAAAATTACAGACACCCATCATATTGTCATCACAATTAGTATTTTTCTTGTGTTCTATCGCCAGCGAGGCTTCCAATAAGTGCTACTTGTTGAATCTTAATCCATTTAAGACCCACAGCATGCCGATTTTTGAGCAAGTTGACCATTTCCAGATGCTGGATCTGGTTGATTAATTTTAATTGTAGAAGGCTGCAACCACACAAACCAAGAATTTGAAACACATTTCTGGTAAATATTTAAGCATTGGAAAGTAATTTCAATATGATCGTTTTTCTAATTGAATTATAATAAATGAGGTTAATTACTTCAGCCTTGGAGTCGGTGTCTGCAAGCCTTTGCTTTATATCCCTTCCAATCGAAAAGAAAACTTGCTCCACGTTGAGATTTGTTTTTGCACTCTGCAATTGACACAGAAATTTAGTCTGAAGAAAAACTTTACCAACCTGATGAATAATTTGCGCCGTACTTACAGTTTCAAAGAATTTAATGCCATACTCATCAGCTAGTGCTTGGCCCTTGGCCGTAGGTACAGCCTACAAAGATTTTAGTAGATCAATCCAAGCTTAAGAGTACCCTCTTGGCCTCTTTAAGAAATTCAACTACTGTATAAAAGGTTAGTTCCCAAATTTAGGTTCAGACATACCCTTTTGCTTTCATCCATGTCGGCCTTGTTTCCTACCAGTATCTTGTTAACATTGTCCGAAGCATGCTGTTCAATGTTGCGAATCCAGTTTCTGATGTCTTAGAAGAGCAGGAAATGTAAGATATTTAGAATTTAGTTCAGAAATAAAACAAACTGTAAACTATAATTGTTCTGCAAAATTGTCAGACATTTCCAACCATTCATGTTTATAATAATGAACAAGATGTATTGAGAAAGCACTTGTGATAATACACAACCTGTACCATGCGAAGAGAATAAAGAACAGCAGGTTTTAAAGACATAAAATTACAAATCTTACGCTGTTAGGTTTCCATGTCATGAAATTATTTAAATGCAAATCCATCTAAATCATGGATGATCAAAGGTTAGGAAAGGGAACCTTACTGTTGAAAGATGATTCATCTGTAACATCATAAACCAACAGAATACCCATCGCTCCGCGGTAATAAGCTAGAAAAATATGAAGGAAAATAAAAGTTAATTACATGGGAGACGTAATATGAAACACAAAAATACGGAAAGACAATTATCTAAAAGAACTATATTACTAACAACAGCCAAAAAGCAGCTTCATAGAAGATACAGTGACACAATTAATGCCGAAACACCACATGATCATCTGTTTTGATGTGTTAATTATTTATAGTTTTTTTTTGGAGTCTGTTTAAAAGCTGTTCCTGTTTTCTAATAGGTATAAAATAACTAGAAAACTGTCCTCGCCTTCAAGGCTGGTAAAATCCATACACAGAAGGTTCCTATAACTGTAATGTGCACAAGGTATTTCTAGCTTCAAGTTCCAAGACAGACACTTTTTCAGCTGATATAACTCCACCTCAGTCATAATCAATAACAAAAGAGAGATAGTGGTTGACTCAAAAAAGCTTACCGGTTGTGATCGTTCTGAACCGTTCCTGACCAGCTGTATCCCAGATTTGCAGTTTGATACGTTTGCCATCAAGCTCAATGGTTCTTATCTTGAAATCGATTCTTCAAAAGAAATACAACCACAAAATGTCAGGTTCCACCCACACAAACTTGAACTCCTTGTTAAACAAGAGTTCAGAGAGAACTTACCCAATGGTAGTGATAAAACTAGTGGTGAAGGAACCATCAGAGAAACGCAAAAGAAGGCAACTCTTACCCACACCTGCAAAGGTAGATAAGAAACAACAGACAATCCATTATGCAACAGTTGCAGGTAGTTCAATTAGTTCGATTATTGGCCACATTGAAATCATAAAGTAAAAATACAAGAACTAATAGTTGTCAACAATAGCTCAAGTAAGAACATGGTGGACACTAGAAACAGCACTACAATGTGAAAATAAAGTTGCCTGTGTCAAACACAACACAAAACACAACCCCAGATCATATTCTGCACAAATTTAAATATATCACCTCATTTACTTTACAGAATTTATTTTTACGTGCAAAATACTAAAATTACAGTATATCTGTATATATGAAACTTAAATTTGCATAAAAATGTTCAAGCATGAAAATGAAGAACATATTCTCTCAGGAGATCATAAGCTCATAGCTGCTACTGGAGATCTCTCCAAATGTTGCACATTGGAGGTAATTATTTTCCATGTATCTGAAATACTACAACCCAGAAGCATAATGACAGGCTTCGCGGTACAACAAAAAAGCAACCAGTTTGTAGGAATTCAATAGCATGTTCATGTGAGAGTAAATAGATGGAGAGGTACATATTTGAATGATGATAAAAAATAATTAAATTTACAACAGAACTTCTTTTGCAGTCCATACATCTTATATGCAGCAGTTTAGAACTTATATTTATAAAGGGCACATCTTAAAATGTTCAAAGTAGTTCAAACATCTGCAAACCAAGAAATGATATCGACTTGAAGATTGATGGAAGAGTTACCAACTTAACTAGGTCAATTATTATTCACTGGTCACAGCATTATATGGTCAAGAACAGACGCAGCAAAAACACTGCAACTCATGTACCCAAGGAAAAGTTTTTCTCCACTGCAAGTTCAGCACACACGTCACACGTGCCAATGAGATCACGCACATGAAAACTAGCAATAAGTAACTTCAACTTAGCATTGTTATTAGGTATAAGCAAGTAACCTATTCTCAATATCTTCAACACACCATTACTTAATTACTAGTAGAAAATAAGATCAAATTATGCATTGCAGAAATTACATGCTAATTGAGAAGACAATGTTAGATCTTGCTTTCATAGTGAGTTCAAATAAACTAATTTTGATGAGAAGGGGAAAAATAAGTGCATTTTCTTGAGTGTACAAAACAACACTGAAATCTACATGCAAGTCATATCCAAGTATACAACTAACAGAATGACGGTCACCACCAATCAATATAGCTTTGATACATTTATCAAAAGCATAATATTGTTACATATAATGCACAAGGTTCTAAAAGGCGCTAGGCAGGAGGCGGGCGGCCGGAGGGGACCTAGCGCATAGGGGGCCTAGGCGGGATTTTTATTTTAAGTTAATTTTAATATTTTATCTTACATTTATCCAAATAAAACAATAATATAAAGCAAAACAATCTATAATAAAGATAATAAAGGCCTTTGCTTAAAATTCAAACACATATCCATATTGCCAATATCAAAGTTCAAATACAAACATGCAATTGTTCAAAGTTTAAACACAAACAAATAATCAAAAATACAAACTAATAGCCCTCGTCTCCATATCCCTCTATATCTCTAACTCTTTTTCTCCATATCCCTCCAAGATAATGTCCCCATCGGACTCACACTCATACTCCTTCAAGATAATGACCCACGACGTTATTTTGTAACTTAGTTATTAAAATAAAAATAAAAATAAAAAAACAATTGCAGCCCTAATTTTTCCGCCTAGGCCGCGCTTAGGGGTCTAATTTCTCCACCTTGCCCGCCTAGGCCTCGCCTAGTTCCACCTAATCTCCTAGAGGAATTTTTTTGCCGCCTTGGGCCTAGGCGAGGCTCCAGGGGGGGCCTAGCGCCTAGGCGGAGATTTTTAGAACACTGATAATGTAGCACGAAGCAATCACTTTACAATCAAAAGAAGAAACCAAAATCCAAAACGACAATAATGCAGAGATTTTATGCCAATATTTTCAAGCAACTAAAATATTGTCATCATATAATATCACTCCAAATTTTCTAGTTGTGACACTTTCAAGAGATTTATTAGACACTGTAGACAGACGTCTAGATCTCAGACCTGAACACAATATCAGACCTGAACTGTTGTGTTCATAATCCTGTAACTGGGACGCTCTACAAGGTACAAGATAAAAGCATGTCAGAGATGTGAACCTCAGCTTCGAAGTAGCAGTAACATCACAAATCCTTGTTACTTAATGGAAACAAAAATATCAAATGGGGATCCAGGGATCTCATCCGCCACCTTAAAAGAGAAATAAGAAATAAGATATCCGGGATGGTTCACACTTGATGCATTTTCCCCTACTTCCCATTGGTAACGTCAGCGTAGCCAGCAGGGACCAGATGCTGGCATTCCCAAATCCCAGCTACGATTAAGACAACCGAATGCCAAGATGTACCTAAGCATCATATACCACTATAATAGAACATTCACAAAAGGACTCCGACTACATGCTTCATTCTTATGGTAGAAAACTTACATGTTCTAAAGTTAATGGCTGGAGCACTGCCAATTTGTGGTACGTTGGGTACGGGGTCCGAACACAAGTATGCCAAATTGTAGGTATATAATTTGGAGGTAATTTAAGATAAAACTCAAAAGTGTAAGTGCAATACTGCAATATAATTAGAATTCTAGAAATTTAAATTTTAAATATGACTTCCACAATTCTTTAAATAATTGAAGTTCATTCATATGAAAAAAAACAAATATAAAGTAATATTATTGAGAGGCAAATAGTTTAAAATAATAAAGAAATATAAAAATATGAATATAGAGTCTTAAAGTTTAACAACCCAATTAAAACTTAAAAGAGATATTACATACTAATATTAAATGCAAGATTTATCTAGTAAGTATTAAATGTTGTGGAAAAAGACATCGAGATGACAGAGCTCTTCGAATACATAGTGATAAAGTGAGAATCCAATTTGCTCCTCCCCATACTAACTATACAATACATCACGTATCCAATTCGTCCCCTGTTCGTGGTACATAGATATATTCCTCTAGCATAATACCAATTCACAAGTCAAAAATCAGAATGTGAATCCAGATTGACGGGAGCTCCTTGCTGATTTTATTCGTCTAGGTGAGGTACACTCATTAATTTCATCTCTGTTTCATCTAAGAATTTTTTACTCGGCACTTTGAGAATGAGAACACAAGAGAGGAAATCAAGCTGTTTAATCTACCTTCTCCTTATTTTTGTCCATCTCTCCTATTCTTTTCTCATACAATTTCTCTTTTTTACTGTTTTGATGATGGGTTCAAAATCGCAAACAACCCACAACTGAGATCACATTAATAAAATTGCCGTTCATAGGCTTGAGAATGAATCTGGAAGCACTGGGATGGAACTCTCAGAGTTCAAAAGAAAGCTTATTGATCAAATTAGTTATCAAGCAGGTTCGTACTATATGCAGTAGCTCATAAAACTCAAAAAATAATACTTTTGAACACCCATTTGTTTGACCCTTTCCTCCTGGGAATCATAAGTGAATATCCAAATAAGAAACTGCCACATCTTAAAACCAAATCTTGAGTGCGTCAATATGAATATTGCTTCTCAAATAATATTCAGTCATAAGGTCGCCACATAGCCCAAATTTCAAAGTAGTAACTGGCGACCAAAAGACTCCCCAAAATCCTAGAAAATGGATATACGCACTTGACAAAGAATAGTAACCGCACAGTGGCAAATTATTCCACTTATTTTCCACAACAGACCTAGGCAGTCCTCTACCACCTCCTGATTTGGCTGGTTGCCTAGGCAGGAATTAATCCTCTACAGCAGCAATTTAATGAAGACCTACAGTGGTGGAAATAAATTTGTTGTGGCTTATAAGATTTCTTTTTGTCTTCTTTTTTTTTCTCATGTCAAATTTATAATCTTTACATCTAGTATATGCTAGACCGTCTAGGTCAGCCTAGCTTTTTTAAACACTGATGAATAGGTGGCAATGAAAATTCAATAAACCATCTAAATGGTGGATATGAAGTCTGCTAAGAAAGCTTACAACCATGATAGCTTCAATGAAAAAGAAGCAAAGCAGTTCGCTGCAACTTAAAATTTGAAAGAATCAAAGCAACTTAAAATTTAATACAACAGTTCATTGCTCATCCAACTCACAAAATTACAAGCTTACAACAATGTTAGTTTTAATGAAAACGAAATACCTAATAAATTTGAAAGAAAATTTCCAATGACCAACGCAACTCAAAATTTTGATACACCAGTTCACTGCTCTCCAGTCACAACAATACAAGCTTAATCATTTAATTACGTAGTCCATAAGAACTCCAATAAACACTATATCTACAGAAGTACTAGAAGGGTTTGCGACTTTGAATTTATACTAATAATCAGTACAATTTTTCTATCACTATGATATCCACTCACGTCCACACGTAAAACATTATTAGAAAAATACAAGTACAACTGACCAAACCAACCAAATGACAATGTTTATAGTAACCAGGGGCACAAAGCAGTGTAAACCGACCACATTAGTAATCGATCAACTTCAGCACTAAAAGATGCCTCAACTAACCAATACATCCCTATGAGTAGTAAGAAACAAAATACCTCTTTTAACTTAAAATTCAGATAATGAAGCATCTACACAGTTTTTTTTATATATCAAAAAAAAAAATCAAAACTAAGAGCAGTCAAGCTAGATCCGTACAAAAAAAAAACTTTAAAAAGCTATTTACAGCAAAAACCAAAACCAAAAGAAAACACCAAAAAGGTATCTTTGTATAACAAATAAGATCAAATTATCAAAACATAAGGCATTTTAAATTCAAACACCCGATCCACATACTTAAACATATAAACACCAAGTAAACTTAAGAAATTTATGGAATTAGGATCGAAATGGAATATAATCAAACGAACCGCTGTCGCCGATTAGGAGGAGCTTAATGAGGTAATCGTAGTCTGCTCGAGCCCTTGCCGGTGGAGCCGCCATTTCCAAAATCGACAAGAGCTATAACCTTCTCAAATCTCTCCCTACAAATATACGTACATATATTTATATACCTTCTCTGTAAAACAAGGGGAGAAAATGACGGAAACAAATAGTAGATCAGATATCTAGATAGAGAAAACGATGAGGGAGAGATCGGCCATGGAAATGATTCTAGAGAGAGAAAGAAAGAGTTCAGTTTCCAAATAGTATTACCAATCAGGAGAGAGAAAGCTTGATCTGTTCACCTTCCTCAGACCTACAATCTCCCTACTATGGCGGCTATCCTGCGCACTTTCTCCTGCGCACTTTAGCAGCAACGGCACTTGGAGAGAGAGACTATGGTGCTCAAGAACTCACCTGTTAATAGGAATGAAATGTTCAGCCGGCCGCGTGTCTTTTGGTGATTGGTGATTTTGAGGATTGTAAAAATAGAAGTTTTAATACACTTGTAGAGTATGTGAGCTGGAGCCAAAGTTGTAGCGGGATATCAAATCATGGAGGTAGGGGTGTAAATCAACAACTAGAGTTGACACTTATTTAATTTATAAAATTTATTGAGTATAAAATAAAATTTAATTGTAATTAATTTAATTATTGAATTGAGCATAATTTTAAATTGAATTGGAACAATATGAATTTTTTGAGTAAATATAATATGAGTATCAATAAAAAATTACTTCCTCCGTTCCAAATTAATTGCTCAGTTTTAACTTTTTAAAGTCAAATTGATTATTTTTAGAATTAATAATTAAGTATATATAAATATATTTCTAAAATTACAAAAATTGGGGTTAGTAATAAATTGTATATACTTTCTTTTAGTTATAATCTCTTCACCTATATTTTAGCAAAAATAGTAAAAAGATTAGTTTTAAAAATGGTCAATTTGACTTTAAAAAGTCAAAATTGAGCAATTAATTTAGGACGAAAGGAGTATAATTTAAAGAGATTCGAGTAATTTATTGAATTTTAAAATTTAATATATTTAAATTATTTATATTTCGAGTCAAATTCGAATCAAATTTTTAATTAAATAAATACAAATAGAGCAGAAATGTTTAGTTTATTTTATAGCTTGTATTTTACACGGAGAAACAACTGTCAGTTATTTTGGGAACAAGGAAACCTTACTCGGTTCCACCGAATCATAGCTCGCCAGTTGATGATTGGTTGCTAGATAATTATTTAAATAATTGGGTGTTTTGTGTTAATGTACTACCTCCCTCCTGTAATTAGGTACTCCTTCCGTGACATAATATATAACGTTTTAGATATTTTTATTTTTTTTAAATTACTTGAAGTTTAATATAATTTAAGAGAATTAGTCATAATCTTTTCAAAATTATCCATCATTACTCCTCCTAATTTTTTGAAATATATATTGACAATTCTCAAATGTTTTTAACTCTTTTAAGTACGGTAAATTGTGTGAGAGAGAGTGGAGAGGATTTCTAAAGATTTCGATAAGGTGTTTTATAGGGAGTGAGAAAGAGAAAAAGAATAAGAGTAAATGAGACCAACGAATTTTTTTAGGAGTAAATCATGAAAAAATGTTACACATAAGAGAGAGAGCATGAGATAAATATGGTAAAGGATATTATAGACAATTGATACTATATTTAATGTTATACAATCATTTTTTTAATTCTTGTGCATAGCTCTAAAACGTCATATATTATAAAACAGAGGGAATATATTTTAATTTTTTTGACGTTAATCTGTAAAAATTTAAATTTAAATTTAATATAAATTTATTTAAGGTTTATAAACAACAAATATTACAATCAATAGACATTTTAATTAGTTTATAAGAACTATAATTGTTTGTACTTTGTCGAGCCAGCTTCGTTTCCTAACCACCGTCTTTTTCTTTCAAGGAAAAACAAGAAATGCGCAAAAGAATAGAGAACGAAAGAGGATGTTTTAAAATTAGGATATATTTTAACTTTTTAAAGTTAATTTTTAAAATTCTGAATTTAATTTATTTAAATTTTAAAAACACAAAATAATATAGGAATTAATATTTTATTTGGTTTGCTTTAGTTATTTATTTGTGTGAAAATCAAATAATTTCGTAGATTTTAAAAATTGACTTTAAAAGGTCAAGATATATCTATAATTTTAAAACCGAAAGTGTATAAAAATTAAAATTATATTCTCTCTGTCCCAAATTAATTGCATTTTTAGGACTTTTTAAAGTCAAATTGACTATTTTTAAAACCAATCTTTTTACTATTTTTGCTAACATATAGGTAAAGATATTATAACCAAAAGAAAGTATATACAATTTATTACTAATTTCAATTTTTATAATTTTAGAAATATATTTATATATGCTTAATTATTAATTTTAAAAATAGTCAATTTGACTTAAAAAAGTCCTAGAAAAGCAATTAATTTGGGACGGATGGAGTATTAATTTATGACTTTTAAAATTTCTCCAAGTTAACCAAAAAGAAATTCTAAAATTGTAGAATTGTAAAATGAATCATGGTAGAATTGAACTACTGAGCACAGCATGGTAGAATTGTAAAATGAATTACTCTACTAGAGCTGAGGTGATGTATCATTTTTAATAAAAAAAAATTGAAAGAGTTGTATCTGTGCAATAATATAGAAGAGTATAACCCACATGTGCACAAAGTATGACTTACTTACAAAGCACAATTATGACTTTTTTGTAAAAATTATTCAAGAAAATGATATTGTTTGCCATTTAAGTCTCATTTGTTATGAGATAAATTAGAGTTTGATCTTATTGTTCAAGTTTGTAGATGCTACAACATTTGTATCAATATCTAGTTTATCTCTATTAATCTAGCTTTTGATTTCTTATAAAGCAATTAGTAGTAAGTAATGTTTAACAAGTGGGGCACGACAATAATTACATGTTTTATGTGTATTACTACATTACGTTCCACGTAAGTCGCAATACACTGAGTATGTGGGTATGTACATATTAGTCGCTGGATAAATCATTTTCCTTCACAAATATGAGCAAATTCTCAGATATGGGGGCAAACAAAGTTAATGCTTAAAGCATATGCTTAGAAGATCCTCTTCCACCATCCCATAACTCATGCCATGCCTTTAAAGTGAAGAAATTTCACACCTACTCATTCTCTCCCAAGGCATCTTCCACTCGGGCGGGCAAGTTCCATTACTGTTTATTCGATCCGATGGAAGCCGACACTGGAATAAGCAGTGAAGATGAAGAAGATGAAGCAATAATGTAGTTTTTTTGATGGCCATTGAAGTAAGTTGGGAACCTAATAATTCTTCAATAGGGCAACTAAAGATCCTTTGGCAATCTATCTACAAATTACAAGTTATAGCTCATGCATCTTCAGTTGAACAAAACTTCAGCATCTCTTTAGTTATGTAATTTTATGGAGTATCTGAATAGTTATATGCATCTTGGATTAATGGATAATTGAGGCTATTGTTTGAGCTTTGTGTATGTTTGTTTTTAATCAGTTCCTATTCTGTTCTCTATAACTTTCATTTTCTGTTAAATCTCTATTTCATCTGTCTTATTACTGTGGAGAAAGTCATAACTCATAAGCCAGTATCATGGTATTGGTGTAACCAAACTAGAAGATTAATATTTTTAATTTTGCCAATTTTTCTTTTGGTTAAGAGAGGGGTGGGGGCTTGGGCACTTATGTTCAATAAAACTGCGTAATTAAGATCTGAATGGTAAATATATCTTAATAAATTAGATCATCTGAGTGAAATAATATCTGAACTTAAAAAGCTACTTAATAACTAAAAAATATAAAACATCTGAATAACTTTTAAATTTAAAAATATCAATTTTAAAATTAAAAATATCTCAAATTGACTTTTCAAAAATCAATAATGATCTTAAAATTTGGAATTGACGGAGTACAATATTTATAGAGGCTCCATAGATTTAAATTTTTTATAAATAGACAGCTCTTAATAATTTAGATTTATATTTTTCTCTTACCGATTAAGAGACAATAAAAGACAAATAAAATTTTACTAAACAACTTTACCCTCTTATCGAATTAAATGTGGAACTGTTAAGAAGTAAATAAACACCGCCTTAGTTATGCACCTACCTAGCAACCATTACAAAAGTGGGATGAAGGTTGCTACTGGATGATTAATTTGGTCAAAAAACCAACTAGCAATTTACTCAAACCCTGGCTTATTTGATTAGTCACCACTGAACCCATTTCAACTAAACAAGTTAAAACAATTAAGCCAAAAGTTCAAAATATCAAGCAGACCCTGAGGCAAAGAAAATGGGGTAAATGACATTAAAAACTAACCAACTTTTACAAATTTTCTGTTTCTATTTTCTTAAAATGAAGTTACAACAGAACCATTTTAGGGAAAATAGAATCTCTCTTGCGTTAATAGTTTAAAATAAAAATTTTGTAGTTAGTTGGTAAAAACAAAAGGTTTGTGAAAGTTTGTAGTAGTTTTTATGTCATTTAACTAAGATAATCGCTCCACAATGCAAAGCTTATGAAACATTGAAACTCAAAACAGTATTTTACAGAGGCAACCGATCTTCATCCTAAACAGCAAGTGGAAAGAATGACTTGCTTCATGCAAAGACTATCAACAAGGACATAACTTATTTTCTGCAGCACCAACAGAGATGATTTAATATAAGGAATACACAGTTATTGCCATTCTAGAGTTATGGATTTGACTACCAGCTACGAGTATTTTTACAACACTGATGTTGGAAACATGCAACAGAAAGTCCTTCCTGCTACACCAAAACAAAAACTTTGGCCATTGTCCCAACTCCTGAGGTGGGAGTTTTCAATCACATTTTCTTGTATGTAACAGAAAAAATACCATATTATTCAAACAAAATGATTTAGCAAGAACATCCTAAAATGTCATTTCATAGTAGCAAAATTCAAACCAAAGCCGAGAAATAATCTCAAACATAATATTCCAACATAGAAACAATAATCTTCTTAGGAAAAGGAAAAGGTAAAAGAAAAAGGAGGGAAAGAAACACTAGGCTAAATGACCAAAATAATCCTCCAAAATCTCTGCTTAGTAAAAGTAGCCAAGCTGCCTAGTAAAAGAATCCAAGTACTTTACCACCAACATTCTTTCTCCTTGCTTCTTCATGATCCATGATGCCAGCAGATGTAGTCAGCACAATGTACCCAAACTGCATGATTATTATGAAGCCAATCAAACACCACTTATATCATCTAGTGAATAAATTTAACATAGAAAAACAAATATATTAATTAGGAATGCTACACTATTGATTATTGGATGTACTCCTTTAGCATACTGGGTGAGTCGGGCATTATTAAAAATGTTTTGAAACATATATTCAATGTCAAGCCTATAAAGAACATATAAAGAACAAGTAACTGGAAGCTTCTAAAACCTAACCTGTCTTGAGGGAAGCAGTCTTGCAGTCCATGGCTCAATTTCTTTGACACCAACATCAAAACGAGGACTAATGACCCCACATTTGTTCAGCCTGCCATTCAATTCAACCACAATTTTTCCAGATCTGTGGTCATCAACATACTCGAACTCTCCTATGTAACCTATATATGAAGCCAGGAACAATATTAAGATCAATTACTCACATATCTTAACGTGTACATATTTGGAAAGTTCAGAATAAAAAGGAGAGGAATAAATGCAAGAGTGCAAACCATGCTTCTGCATGACCAGAAGAAACTTGATGATCACTTTTGATGAGGGCCTAATCATGACTTGTCGTTTACCCCTCTTTTCAGCATTGTACATGCTCTTGAGAGCATCATTTAGGACGCTAACCCTCACCATCCTCACAAATCAAGCTGCTGTCAATTACATCAACATCAATTTGGTGAAAATAAGATTTTAAAAAATAGAAAGAAAAAAACAACAAGAAAAATATGATTAATTGAATATGCATTATTATATGAAACAGAAGATCGACATCTACAATTTTTACACATGATATCTGGAGAAGAATATATTAATTACTAACAACGATGAAACTAGAAATCCAGCCATCTAATTTTAGCTATAAAACTATTCCTCTAAAATTCTGAATAACAACCACTGATTCTTGATAAGAAATATGGTTCGTTTGTTACATTTTCTTTACAGATATCTAAACTCAAACGTGGAACTTGATAGCCACTCAAGATCTGTGAACAATGGGAAACAGAGTTTAAAGGCCTTCCACACCATAGGTAAAAATAGAATTCAATAAGCTTACTTCTTAATTTTGCACTTAATATACATTTCTATGAAGTCCCACTTTCAGACAGCACCACCACCACCTAATATAATGTGTTATCAAAATAACACATCTGATTGGACACCATACTAACTTAGTACCTTGACTGAAAAAACAAAAACAAATTATAATAAGACTACCTCTTCAAAACTTAGCACCTCAAGGTCCTCAACTAAAAAAATAAGCAAATTATATAGAGAATCTCTTCAAGTACACTCCTACAGTCGGCGCGCACAATATAAATCAATTATGTGGTGCATACAATTTGGAAATTTGGTTGTAAACTTTATGTCAGTCGTTCCTCTTCATCAAAATGCAAGTGTTGTCCTTTCATATATAGGACAACACCACAGGCCACAGAGATGGTTAGATGGGTCTCTTTGCTTTCGAAGCCAAAGGTCTATCTAACTTGTATCCACCAATTAATTGACCTTGATTTGATCAAAGGCTTTGGTTTAATCTCAAACAGCACCAATTAATTGAGCAATAATACTAGCTTTCATTACAGTAGAGAACTAACAAAAGACGAGCAATATATCAACCATTCAGTCCTCTTGAAGAGCAACCATGTAGCAATAGATCTCAAATCTTCCGGAAAAAATTAATTCAACTTTCAGGATCCATTTTAGTTTAAATAACATACTTGTACAGCATCTATGAGATAATAAAGGGACTTTCTTTTTACAATTTTACAAAACATAAACTTATTCCAAACCCAAAATGGCTAGCATCAGCACATTATATCAATTACCTACTACACATCAACCAATTACCACAAATTAATAGAAAAATAACTTTATTCAGCTCATCCATCATCATCCCAAAATGCTGGCGTTTTCACAAGAAAAGTCAAGTATATTCAACTTAAGTAAACTTTTTTTTCGCAAAAATTAAAACATAGAGCTAATTATACTCAAAAAGATTAACATACTGTGTGTAAGACGTACAAAATGAATAGATCAATAAACCCAAGAACAATAAAATGTTAAGCTTCTGAATCCCGATCAGGTTATAAAGAGTAATATACAAACACCATAAGATGATAATTCATACATAATTAGATATATAGAGAGAAATGAGATCGAGAAACGGAGAATAGCCCCCGCTGAAGTTACCCGTAAGAAGAAATGGCGCCTGAGAAGTGGAGAAGAGGGCCGAAAGAAACACTTGTTTAGGGTTTTGGTTTTGGGTCAGAAAAACATCACCTTGCTTTTATAACCATGACAAATGTTTTAATTACATACATACCCTTTCCCATAATAGTCCCTCTCCTCCCCAATTTTTTTTTTAAAAAATAGTACAAAGTCAATTTTTATAATTTAAAAGTATAAAATTAATGGAGTTTATGTACTACTTTATTATTATTTTTAGGATAGTTTACTAGCTACAATTACAACTTTATTTACTAGAAATTATGTTAGTCAATTTTAAGATCCCATAAAGTATCTTTAAAAAAATAAAATATAACTTTATCTTTTTCAAATATAAAATCAACTTTCTAAAAATAAATTTTAAATATTTTAAATATATAAAAATTAATATCGATTATTTTTAGTTTTTGACAATACAATTATGAAATACTATATAATATTATGTTATAAACACTACTATCTTCGTCCCATAATAAATGTTCTAATTTAATTTTAATGGTCGAATTGATCATTTTTAAAATCAATGATGAAAAATATTTACATAGAACTTTTAAATCACGAAAGTTGACTTTGGTAATAAATTTTTCGTAGTGTATAATTATCATAATTTCTCGACATATATCTTTAATATTTTTAAGATATGTTAATTTTAAAAATGATCAATTTGACTATAAAAATCAAATTAGGACATTTGTTGTGGGACGGAAGGAGTATTAATTAGAAAATTTTGTTAGTTTAAATAGTAAAACAAAAAACATTTGAATTTTTGAAAAAAAAAATTGATGACTAAAATGCCAAATTATTCCTTAAAGTTATACCTTATTAGTAAGGATGCACAAACGGGCTACCACTTGGCCTTGGTCCGGTCTGGGTTCGACCTTTGTCAAAACCTAGCTTGGTCAAGGAATGGTTCGATCAGGCTCGGCCTGCTAGGCTGTAAAGTGGCTATCTTTTTTTGACTTAAAGTCTGGCTTGGTCTGGCCTGACAAAAAGTCTGGTCTATCCCATCTTGGTGCATGGTCTGTCAATCCGGCCTAGGCCTAGCCCTTCCAACAGTTCTTCGTGATATTGACCACATTTCTGATCCCTATTTGCATTTCAGTGGGTTGGTCTGGTATGAGAAGTTATGGGAAAGAGTATATTACAGCATCTCTAATTCGTGCACTACCCCACTTGACCATTTCCATGATTCCATAGCTCAACCCAACAAATATTATAAAGCTGCGTAAAGTCGATGATATATTTGTGTCACAATAATTCTTTTCCTCTTTTATTTTTATAAATTTAGTTATATTACTATTTTATTCTTTTAATTTTTTTATATTTTTTCATTTAGCCGTTCAAATTTTATGAAATTTAATTTTATGTTCACACTAATTACACACGTAACAACTGTGGTGCTAGTTATTGTAAACTTTGATACAATACCAAGCCAAAGAAATAAATCCAAAAATCATGTCTTGATCAAGCTCAAATTAATAGCAAGTAAAATCACTAATACAATTTCCTCAAAATTTAATTTTATGTTCATGCAGCTACAAGCTTGGGTTTTCCATCCCTCAGCCCTTACCTAAATTCCTTGGGTTCCAACTTCACATATGGTGCCAATTAGGCAGAGGCGGAGGCGGCGGCTACCATAACACTACCCAAATTCTTTATTCCGGCATTCTTACCACCGCAGGGTTGTAGTCCCTTTTTCCTAGATGTCAGTACATTCAATTCTTGCAATTTATAAACAGATCACAAATAGTCAAACCCGAAGGTGAATAATTTTCTCTCTAACTAACTCTGCCTGCTCAATTTTTTTAGGTAATACTATTAATTTCAATAGACTTAATTAATTATAAGGAACTGAATTAGTTTATTATTCATTATATTTGTAGGAGATGTGTTCAAGGATTTGATGCCTAACAAGGAATATTTTTCGAAGGGGGTATATACTACTGATGTTGGTCAAAATGATACAGGCCAAGGGTTATTTACTAATACAAGCTTACAACCTTTGCGAGGTACGGGTTAATTTTTAAAATAGTTTTTAAAACAATTTATTTGTACTATGTTCTATTAAATTTTTATTAAATATCAAAATTTTAGAGGTATTTTTGTTAATCCTATAAGCTATATATCAACTACATTTCTCGAAAATTAAAGATATTAAACTCGTAAGTATTAAATTTTTTTTTTTTAAAAAGTGAAAAATTTATATTCATTATTTTTATATAATTCCATCTTACACATACAAAGTGGTGGTGCTAAGCTACGTCGCAATGCCAAATTAGTTTTACAAAAAGAAAGGAATTAAGAAAATTGAAGGAGTACTTAAATATATTATATTGATAAGTATAAGGAATTAATTAAATATATTTTTATTCAATTTATACGATTAAAATTGTGATGTTACATATTAATGAAGTTGAAAGTTGTTAGAATTAATTTTGGGTTTTGCTACCTAATAAGAAAGAAAAAAGAAGAAAAAATAATTAATATGGTAATCAGAGAAAATAAATGGAATGAAAAATAAAAGTTCAATGAACAATCAAATATAAGCGTTACAAATTTATAAAATTTCATCGTCACATTTAGTAGACACATCATTCTGTTTGTATAATTTGTAAAATGAAACTCTAGATGTTTTCATATATATCGATGTTCATTGTTATATATGACTTTAATTATATATAAATATATGCATATGAAAATGGCATGGCATAATTTATGTGTTTGTTATAACTTGCAGGATTCGAGCTTCCTCTTGTAGCTTCTTGTGGTTTTGCAGGGAAATATAATATAATATAATATAATTTTGGAAATTTACCGAACTGTGGAGTTAACATTACCGTGAATGGGAGTCAAAAGGTTTGTCGGATCATGCGAACGACCCTTGACTCGAATAAACTGGGATGGAATTCATTACACAGAAAAAGCTGACAAGATTGTATTCGAAAAAATATCCACAGGAGCATTTTTCGGATCCACCTATTCCACCAAGAATGGCGTGTCACAAAAATGAGATAATTATAAATGCCGATTTGATATTGTTGTTAAGGATGCACAAAGAACTACTTCTTTGCAGTGACCATACACCTTAAAACAATGTCCTTTTCTTAATTGTGGAATTATTGGTTTCTTTCATGTTTACACATATATATATATATAGGATAACAATTTATAACAATCGATTGCCAGAGTTACTATTCCAGCAACCATGATCTACACCCTTGATTAATAAAATGGATGACCAAGATTTAAAAAAAATTCTCACCTGCCGCTACAAGTTGTAGCGGCAGTACTAACACCTCTAGCGACACTTCATTTTACGCATTTGCCCCTCTTTGACTTAAATCAACTTGCTTCATAATTTACTCTTGCCGCTACAGCCTGTAGCGGCAGTACTCTTGCTTCATTACCGTTCCACCTTTAATAAATAAACCAACCTCATTCCCTTAAAAACCAACCTCTTTCCTTTAATAAAGTGTTTAACCAAGTTACAAGTTACTCCACCTACCCTCCTTCATTTAATAAAGTTTAAATATTAAATATTAAATATTAATATTCATTTTAACAATAAATTTTAATTTCAATATTAATATTAAATGTTAAATATTGAATATTAATATTAAAATGAATATTAATATTTAATATTATTAATTTAATATTTAATATTTAAAATTTAAACTTTATTAAATGAAGGAGGGTAAGTGCAGTAACTTGTAACTTGGTTAAACACTTTATTAAAGGAAGGAGGTTGGTTTATAAAGGAAGGAGGTTGTTTATTTATTAAAAAGGTGCAACGGTAATGAAGCAAGAGTATTGCCGCTACAGGTTGTAACGGTAGGAGTAAAATTATCTAAGTTAAAGAGGAGAAAAGGAGTAAATTATCTAAGTTAAAGAGGAGAAAATGCGTAAAATGGAGTGCCGCTAGAAGTGTTAGTACTGCCGCTACAGCTTGTAGCAGCAGGTGAGAATTTCTTTTAAATCTTGGCCATCCATTTTATTAATCAAGGGTGTAAATCATAGTTGCTAGAATAGTAATTCTGGCAACCGGTTGTTATGAGTTATTACCCATATATATATATATATATTTGTGTAATTGTATTAGCGTGAATAAATATTCATAAACAAATAATCAAAAGTTAATCCAAACAGATTCATAACTAGACTGTTCAGACTATTCAGCTGTAATGCATGCATATAAATTATAGGAATGGTCGCACAACAGTATCGATATGTTTTGAAGAATAACATCCAGAGTAATGGTCATCACACCAAAATCAAGCATGGCTGCAAAATCAAAAGTCAGACCACCACCTTATGAAACAATTTCCAATAATACCATTTTCTTTAATTAGAATCCAACGATCTGAAGGCATCAACAGGTCAGGCTTTAAGGGATGCCCCCACTTTAACAAGCTCTTCAAGTGCCTGTGAGATTCGTGCCTCTGTCATACCTTCTAAACGGATGCCTCTTTCAAGACCCATATCTGTTTACAAATCAAAATATGCATTAAGGGCAATACAAGCAACATGTAAACCAGCAGACCAGACCAGACCAGGAAGGCAGGAAGAATAGATGTTGCCACTATTATGAACAATCAAGCAGATATAAAGGTAAACACAAACAGCAAACATTAAACTACAACATGAGACAAGATGAACACGATAGATTAGAGCATGCCACAGAAGTAAAGAAACTAAAAGAGCAGACATAGGGCATAGGAGTTTTCTCTGGCCGGTGGGGTGAGGGGGACAAAAATCTATTAGAATAGATGGTAAATTCAATACATGTTTTTCAAATAAATAATATAAAGATACAAGAACCAAAATAAATGTAAACTCCAATAACATAAGAGAGAAACACATTAAATAAAAGCCTTGTAGCCTACTATATTGATACCAAATTCTCCACCCCGAGCAATTGCTGACACTTCAATTTACGTTCTTTATGTATTTTCTGACAAGGGAGAGATTCATAAGAAATTGGGAGCTTAGGAATTATATTTTGATTCTATTTATTTAGGAATATGATAGATCTAGGGCTAAATTGCTACTTGATGGATGTGATAAGACATTAAGGATGCTTATTACTTTTAATTTGGTGTAACAATATTTCAGAGTATTTTGGCATATAAGTAATCCCAACAAGCTCTAGAGACTAAAATATTGAGTATTGAAATTTGAGTGAGTTATCTCATTGTCTGCGGACACGAGTGATCTTTGTGGGGTAACCTCAAAATATCCTACGGGGTGGTCCGTTTTCCTGTGGGGATAGTCAAAATTCTATATTTTTCATAAGTTTGCATCTTTTGATTTGTTGTCCAGCATTACACTGCCAGGTTGAATTATATGTTGCCCCCACATTATGTTCCTAATCCTAGGATAAACCTACATGGGTTTGACCCTAGACTATGATCAGCTAATTGAGGAGCTAGATTAGATGTTAAAGATTTTTATGGCGTGGTTGACCCTGATATATTTTTAGATTCTCAATTTTTTTAATTGGTATGAATTGACTGATGAGAAAAGACTTCTTCTTTTTTTTCTTTCCTTTTTTTTTTTTTGGCAGAAGTGAAATTGAAGTGGACAACTTGATTTTGGTGGACTTTATATCAACAAAATCCAAATACGGTTGCTAGTAGATGGGAAGATATGAAAGATGTCAAGACACATCATATCGTGCCTTCAGATTATAAGCAATGAGCCTATCTACAGTTCATTGAGTTGGTGCATACGAAGTATACTTCATTGTTCTACAATTTGGTTACACGGTTCGAGTTCCCTTAGGCACAGAAGTCATGATATCTATGTAACGATGTGGATGAAGTATGTGATTGGGGGTAGAGTAGCCTCTAGAAAATTCTTGACTATGGATGCTGCCATTCAATTGGCCACTCAATAGAAGACAACTAGAAAAGTAAAATTTTAATGCCAACCCCAACCAAGAGTGAGTGTGCTTTTGTAGAGTCTAAAAGAAGCAGACTGCATTAAAAGTTTCAACAAGCTCTCTAGTTACTAGCAGGCTTAATCGATCTCCAAATTCTTCTCAAGCTAGTAAAAATCCTCCTTCCGGGGGTTAAAATTTATTTTTGGGCATCTATCTTTTGATTGTCCCTCCCATGGATGAAATTCCAAAAGACAACAGCTTGATATTTCTGAGCAGGATTTGGAAGCTCATGCTTGTTTTAGTTGGATGTCTTGGTATTTGTTGACAGCAAAAAGAAAATTCACAAGTCCATCGTGGAAAAGTGACCAGATCAAGATAAAATGTTAATTATTGTTATTAAATATCTAATATTATTGTTTAGAGATAAATTCATGTAATTAGTAATTATTATTGTTTTACTATATTAGGTAGATTAATAAAAAAATTTATTATAGCAGTAGGTTATAACTAGTTGTTTTGCTTTAAAATTACATACTCCCTCCGTTCCAAAATAAATGTCCTGATTAGTTTTGGCACGCTGATTAATAAAGTTTTCTTTTACCTAAATTACCCTTTTTAATTACTTATTAATTGAAGTATTTTTTCACTTTTCTATGACCCCAATAATTGCTTTTTCACTTTTCTATGACCCTAATAATTACTTTTTCCTATGTCATTTAATTATCTAGATACATTTTTTTGTAACTCTCATATTCCCAATAAGTATATTAAATAGATTATGAGGGTATAAGAGGAAGAATAGGATAAATATAGTTACTAATATAGAAATAGGACATTTATTTTGGAACATCCAAAAAAAGAAATTAGGACATTTAATATGGAACTGAGGGAGTATTATATAAATTGATGCACTCCTATTATTTGATAGAGGTAACTATATTATGATTGTGAGTTTAAATCTTTGTGCTTTTATAGTGTTCCTTCTGTTGATTTCATGCGTGGATATGTTCTTTATTTCTTCTTTCCACCTATTTCAAAAAGTATTAGCAACAAGGGTAACATGTATAGGAAAGGTGTGTTCTCTTATGATTAATACTGGCAATTGCATTGATGTTGTTTCTGAGTTGAGTACTTGAGTATATGATTTGCTTCATTGACCGGCCTACTTTCTAGCAATGGCCAATCACAAGCAACTAACAAGTACCTCTGCAAGTGCCATAGTTGGCAACTGGCATGATATTAGCTTTACATGTTTTAAGATGATAGAGGATGTATCAATTGGATGTTGAGAATGAGGGACACCAGACACATAGGAATTAGGATGACATACCAATTTGCAGTTCGGAAAAAAAAAACATAATCCAAAAGAAATTAAACTATACCAAAAAACTTGCTAGTCGCATTGATATAAACCAAACAATAAATGGGAGTAGCACCATAGGTATAAAGTTTAAGAATTTAGCATTGTTTTAAATTTGCAAGTAAAAAATTATCACTCGTTCCCTGATTTATTAATATTTATAATAACTTCACTTGTGTTAAACATGGAAAATCCACAATAATCTTTTATTTGGTTCTTTCACAACTGAATTTAAGTAAAACATCATCAACTTAGCCTAATTCACAAAGGGAAATGCTGAAAAAACTAACATCCGAGGGAAAAAATAATAAATTAATTAAATAATAAATTCATAATTAAAGAGGGTGAGAAAGAATTAGGTTTTTTTTTCCTTACCGTATCTAGCCCAGAGCTGAGGCTCGGTACCGCTGCACTCACGGATCAAAATAGGGAATCTGGGGTTCAATTTCTTCAGATCCTTGTAATTCTTCTCAATGAATGACCTATCAATCAAATCAAATATAATTTTATCCAAAAAAAAACACACGACGAATGAATGGATTCAAGTAGAGGGAGGAGAGAGAAAGAGGACCTAGTGGGTGAACTAGCAGGTGAGGTTTGACAGAAGAGAATTCGAAGCTCTTCCAGATTGCGAGACAGATTTCCCCTCCATGCCATTTTCTTTTCCTTTCTTCTTCGATTAAATCTCCCGTCTTTCTTATACTAACAGGGGCTATAAGCTCTGAAATTTTGAGTCTAAATTCTCTAGTTTATGAGATTATTGATGAGCATGAACAGAAATTATAACAATTTTTGTTAATGATATATTTCGGCAATGTTTATGTTCGATAATTTGATTTTCAGTTAAGTAAATTATTAATTTTTAGTTACGTAGATTATTAGTGATAATTTATTTTTAATTTTTTTAGAGAGAGATACTTTTATAATGTTTCACAATTATATGTCGGTATAAATTTATCATAATATATAATAATTTATTATTATTAAAGTTGCTGTCTTCAAATAAATAAATTTGGACAAAAATTAAATAATACAAATAAATATTTTATAATATTTAGTATACACTATACACTCTGCTTACAACAATAACAAATTAAATAAAATGAAAAATGATCATTAAAATTACAAATTAATATAAAGAAAAAACAATAACAAAATTTAAATTTAAGTTATATTTCTCTTCCTTTAGAAACTCAAAAATCAACATAAAAGAAAACTTATTTCAACTTTTTTTTTTTCCTATCTGAATGTTTTTCACTCTTTTCTTTTTTCGCAAGCGTAATATGTTTGTTAGTTTTTGGATAATTGGATGGGAAGAAAAATGAAAAACTTGATTTCTAAAAGAAAATAACTAAAAATCAAAGAAAAGTGTTATTTATGAGTCTAAAAAAATTACCTTTCAAATTTAGATTACTACTATGCCCTTATATAACATCTTCTTAGGTTTGTTAATATAAAGACCGCAAAAGATTATTAAAGCCATTTTCTAATTATCCAAGTGTTCATTTTTTGATGGAATATTTGATAAAAATAAAAATATAAAATAAACAAAAAACTGGTAGGCCTATTTTCATCATCATTATGGTCGCGTATAATATGTTTGGCAATTCAATTCTGTGCTTTAAAATTAAAATTGAGAGCTTAACTTTAACTAAACTTCAATTTAAATGTGCTTTCAATTTTATTTCTGAAGCTTAGTATTGAGTTGCCCAACATAACCTATAATTTCAAAAGAATGAACTCTTGAAGCACCACCCATTTGGAAGAAACCAAAGGGGAGAAAAACCAATGAAGTACCATTCCCCCAGCTATCAGCTTGCATGGCAATCAAACTCAATAAAAGCTTTCCAAACTCAAAAAATAAAAAACTAGGGAAGAGAGCTAAATGAAAACACAATTCCCTACCCTAGACAACATAATATCATAGACATGCAGAATATCCAAAGAAATATTCATCAAGGATGGTTCAAAATCTCTCTAACATTTATAAAAACAAGTCCCAAAATTCTATAAAAGCATATTAAGGTCTTATTCTAATATAAAATATCCTTTCTCCCCTGGCTCTCTTGATCACTACCTTATGAACTTACAAGCAGAACCAAGAAGCTGACTACCTGTAGCAGATCGAAAATACAACTATCATGTCTCGTCTTATTTGTTTTTCCTTTGGTCATGTCTCGAGCTCTTCTTCTAACTTTAAACGAAAAATAGCTAAACTTATCCAATTCGACCACCAGAAGCAAGATCTACTTGAGGCTGCAGTCTACTATACAAGTAGAGAGACAGTTTATCTCTTGAAGCTGAAGCAGTTTTATTGACAGATTTACAAGCCTCTTGATGATAACCCGGGTCATGCTCGTGATTTAGAGGCAACTTATCCAGAACCTTGTCCTCCATGTCAATAACGATATTGTGAAGTATGCAGCAGGCAAGGATGATTCTTGGTAATTTGTGCTTGTCAGGTCTCCACATCGAGCCTTGAATAACCTTCCACCCGTCTTTCAACCTAGCCAATGCCCTCTGAGCCACCATCCAAGTTGCAAAATGTCGCTTGTTGAAGTCATCTTTGGATTCCGAAAGTTCTTTTTCTTGATAAGGTGTTACAAGCCAGGGAAGTAAGGGAAATCCCGAATCTCCAACTATATATTCATTCAGTTCTGAATCGTCTGAGAGCTTTATCTTATTACCATTTAGCCTATTTCCTTTCTCACAGAGATCAAAGAATGTTGAACTGCAGAGCACCGAGGAGTCTGTCATTTTTCCTGGCCATCCAGTTACCACATCTCGGAACCTCATTTCTGGGTCCACAATTGCCTGCAAAACCATGCTGTGATTTTCCATTCTGTCATGCCACACTTTGTTTTCGAGATGAATTGAGCTTAACATCATCTTGATGTGGGTGATATCAATCGCACCACAGCAATTAGGAAGGCCTTGTAAAGTCTCAAACTTGGCCTTTATACCTGCCATTTCTTGTTCAGTTGAAGGCCACTGCAGGTGGTGAAGGGCCTTTTCTTCCAGGGCCTCCACGAAACACCATGTAATTTGGGAAACAGTAGAGCGGTGTATTCCAAATGAATCGCCAATTGCTACTAGTGAGTCACCAGAACCTAGCCTTCTTAAAGCTATGGCTACTTGATCATTTAGTAACATTGTGTTGCCATTCAGAAATGTGAAGTTTGTTGACTTGGCCGTCATGGGCTCCATCACAAGTGAGCATACATAGTTAAAAGTTTTTCTTGAAATCTTGAAAACAGATTCAAACATATCCAGACCTTTCGATGGAGATAAATGTCCTGTAGAGAGGAAAGCTAAATTCATAAGTATAACTAAAGAAACATGAGGGTGTACTTTTGCAGCGAGTAGATGAGACTAGAAATTTGAGAGAGTACATTGACAGAGAGAAATGTCTACATGATCTGATTGAGACTCTTGGGATCAGAACAAAACCGGTTACATATATTTCACAAATACTTAGAATATAGTTCCATAGACTCCATAGTCCATAAATAGACAATATGAGAAAACCTGAAGCACATATCATATAACAACAACAATGTAAGCTGTATAAGACAAAATTGATCAATTTCGGTCAATCAGTACCCATGCCATGATGCCATTACAAAGAACAATTCTACTTTCGTATGCACAATAGTTATCTGCCATCTATTTGTCACTTAACACACATTAGGAAAAGTTAAACTTCAGAACCATCCTCTTACTGCTGAAATTTTGTTTTTCAGGAATATACTAAATTTCTTTCCAGATTTATAAACTGCAAATACAGAAGCAAGGACAGTGACACTAAAAGGACTGCAGCTCATTAATGCATCCAAGCCCTGCAGCTTTATAATTATCTTACAAAATTAAGCCTGTTGTCAGATCCACCTTCTGTGAGCATCATTGCAATGTAAAATGACAATGTAAAATAAACTAGCAAGTGATCTCAGAAGTACAATTAAGCCTTACAAAAGAACATGCCAATAAGTTATTTTATTTAATAAAAGGATCAATACACAGTCGACATCTTAAAAATCTGTGAAACGCCATATGAAGAAATACTATACACCAGCCTTTGTTAATATTGATCTCTGTTTTGTTTACTGCCAAGCAAACCTCCCTTATCGTAGTGACACAATAAATATCAAAAATGATGGAAAACGCAAAAACCCCACAATCCTAGATTGCTTCTGAAAATTAGAGGATATATTAGGGTGCCATTGTTAGAAATATAAAGACGTTTTATAAACTTTGGCATGATGAAAAAATATGTATGATGACAAGCACAACTCCATTGGAATTTGGAACCTAGGGCACAGTGGCTCAGCTCTAGCCTAGAAATCCATGATTCTGACTAGGGAATGGTTATACTACCTTTTACCTATATTGGCTAACCAAAACAATCATTATAACTTAGACCAGCACTTTCCAAAGAACAATGCTGCTTTATTAAATATTTTGTATATGTTCATAAAAAAAAAGCTCAAAAGTCAGAAGTTTTTTCCCTACAAAAGGTTTGTCAACAAGCTAGCTGAGAATATTAAAGTAGTCAAGCAGTATTGTGAGTCCAAATCTGTGTAGTCCAGATTGCTGTCTTAATTTGTCTGCCAACTTTCTAGTAAGCATTAAAAATCACTGCATGTGTTTAATCGAGTAAGGGAAGTGGTAATTTCTAGGCTAATGTTATTGTCATCAAACATAAAGGACATAGGTGCTAACATCTCTCAGCTCTATCTATTATATTAATATACAGTACAACCTAGAGTTGTTGTGTGGCTTGAAAGAGAAAAGTCATCTCTCCACCAGGTATTTACATTTACAGAGAAAATCATCTAGCAAACTACTCACTGTACCTGAAGATTTTTCAGGTAAACCATCCGGAGGTTTTAAAAAAATCTACACATTACAGAGGAAGTCATCATCCACAGGTGGCAGTTTGTCCTCTCTATTGCATTTTCAGCACTTCATTGAACAGTTACTATTATCACACACCAGTGGTTTTGTCTGCTTCAAGTAATCAATGAAATCTTATGATATTACTTAACCTTAATACAAGATTTTCAATCATGCCATCAAATAACAATCAATGCTTATCTTTCCTGTCCATTTTCGCCATTTATTTTAGGGTTTTTTTTTAAGCTGCCTTGTGAGCATAACCTTCAATAATCAATAACAAGATTCTAATTGTAGATTTGGTTTATCCATATACCTAAGTTTCAATCCTATGGGAACTTACTCCATGTGCACATTGATGCCTCAGAAACATTGAAGTGAAATCTTAATGCTGCACTGGGATTTACTAATATTAAATACTTTAATCACAACTTCATACATTCAATAGAAAGAAAACTGATTTGGTTCGTATGTGTTTGCAGAGATTTGAAGAATCACAAGCACTCCATCTCTGCAACTCATTTAATTGATATAATTTAAGTCAACAATCTATATCATTTCATCTGATTACAACACTCAAATAGCAGGTATATTTAATCAATCACCCTGACTTCTCCATAACAAAATGGTGCACAAACCAAGCACAAGTAACAGAAAATAATGCATGTTACTCCTTAGTCACTGTTATAATATCATCAACTCTAAAAGAATACAGCTTCGGTCAATGTTATGGGAGCTCAGTAATGGCAATAACTTAAAATAAATCTCAACTCAAGAAAGGCTTGTCCAAGTACTTGGGTCAGTTACATAAACACAGTTTCACCATTATTTAGGTGAATCCCATAAATTAATTAATTGGCAGCTTACCGTTTTTAATAGCATGGTCACAAAATAAAATAAAAAAAATGTGCCTAACAGCTAAAGTAATCTATAAATCAACATTCAACAGGTATCAATTACGTTAGCATCCCCCTGATGTCCAAGAAATTAAATAATGAATATATTTTTCAAGTTGGCACATGAAAAAATAAAATAAAATAAATAATCACTTCTCCCTCTTCTAATCAAGAAAATTCTAGACAAAGAACTGCAACTCCTTCATAAACATATCATAGGATTCATTTTCATAAACTACTTAAGTCAAGACATATTCTTAATATAAGAGCACATCTGCATTTCATTAATCATAATACTTGATCTAACATCGAATACCATGACATAAAGACAAGGTAAATTATCTGATACTTGATCTACATTCGAAGATTGACTGCTCTCAAGAATAAGACACATCAATGGAAGCCACATCACATATTCAGTTGTAGAGAATAAATAGATATCATTAGACAGATTACATGCGTGTAATACAACACATTAGAGTGAAGCAACCATCTTTAAGTTTGACAGAACATTAACAATTAAGGCACATTATCTGCAGTAAAAAATATGTGCTTTATAAGAGATTTTCTACAACATAAATTTCAAATGGAATGAAAGCAAGTTTAAGTGATACAGCAAGGGATTGAAGTATGGCGCCCAATGATAATGAGGATGCAACTTTTCTTTCACAGAAGTAATGAGTAAGTGATACAGAAAGCAAATAGTCAACTCAAACACGATTCTTCACAAGATATATGCTATATCATGAACATGTGAGAAGGATAGCAGGTATGAGCAGGGTCTAAAATATGAAGGATACATGTTCCCATGCGGAAAGTACTCATTTTCAGACGCTGCTCATTTTAAACCCTGCTCACTTTCGAATCAATGAGCAAATTACTAATTTTCAGATTTTACCTCTCAGCTATATCCAAGAATAGGTAAATAATAACTGGAAGGAACATATCATTTTTTACAGATTCCAACCATAGATGAAAGACACATTGTACATAACCAAAAGTGGTATTACAAAATTAATGCACAGTGTTCACTTTAGATAAGAAGATAAAAATACTAAAGATTCAGCATTGTATCATGCCACCAGCACCAGAAAGTCCATGCACCAGCAAGCAACCTGATATATCATCTCTCTCACCAGCAACGAACGTGATGGTTGTGTTCTTTTAGTACATCTAATTTGTAAAGATTAATTCTTTGCAGAGTTACATCCTTTATGTCATCCTAAAAGAGCTATCTTCCGTTGACTACATAGTTCTCATTGAGAACACCAATCAAATAGGCTGTGGGCATTACTGATGGTTCACAAACACCAAACCTACCTTAAGAAGTTCAACCAGAGAATGAAGATAAACTTGTATATGGAGCTAGATATTTATCATCAAATCTACATGTATAAATCAATCGAAAAAACTTAATAATAGGTCAAACTCGATTTAGAATGTCAAATATGTAAATTCCTACACTTCTGCATTATGATGATTAATTTGCAGACAGTCATACACAGTTTTCAGTGGTTCTGGTAAATCAAAGAACTTCCATACTACATTCTAAGGTCAGTAGAATTAACTATGAAAAGGTTTATCTGTGACTGAAGCAGGGTTGCAGTTACAGTATAACATGATAACTACCATCTAAACCCATTCCCTCAAGACTTTGTCATCAATCCTACATGCCAATCCAACAAACTCCTAAAAGAATTTAGTATCTTAAAAATATGATTATCCAAGTAGATAAGGACAGCAAATTGAAGGGCAACCAAAGTAACATGAGAAAAAGTAGGCAACTAAAATTTTCTCAGTCGCTTAGCTTTCCACTTGAAAGAAACAGGATTAAATATTGTCCCAAAGCCTTAGGCAACAACAAGCAGTATGAAAGTACAGAGTGAATAATTTGTTTGACCTATGGAGACAGGAAATACAGCATTTTTGATTTGTGACTTCCCTAAAATTAAGTCATTGTTATTAGGAAAGAGAGCTGGTCTTAATTTTTCATAAGTTATTTACTAGAACAAATTCATTAATCTGCTAAGAACAAGGAAAACAATGAATACAACAACAACATTGTTCAGCGGTAAAATTCTCCTACGACGCATGGAGTTTCAGCACACTACCTATTTAGAAAATTTTAATTTGGAATTTTAGTTAATATCCAAAAAAATAATTTACAAATCGAATTTGAATTCAGTGTTTTTTCTTGTGTTTGTGGGCATTCTTAATAGAATTCAACACTACCACAATGCAGATATCGAAACTGCTTACTTTCCCTAATTAAAACATCAACATTAAAATCGAACAATCTTTATGAGCTCTTATGACTTCTATACAGTAATCTGAACTCTTTGCATTGTTCATGACCCGAATTCAATAATCGACAACCCAAAAAATGGATGATTCATCAAGGTGATCCTACATCATCTCTTGCCCATCATAAATTAAAATGTTAGGTCAAGAAAAACTCCTAAGCTGTAGAAAATACCAGATTGGGGATCCTTTCGGAACATATCGAAATGCATTTGCAATAAAGCAAGGCAAATTAAAGTCTAATCAAATTATCCAAAATTGAACTCAATAGGAAAAATAATTTAAATACAGATAAAACCAGCATAACCCTCATTCATAGCACAAGTGATCATCAACAACAACAACCAATATCATTATACAAGAACATCAAGATTATGAACAACTAGCAAAAGAAAAACAAAATAGCAAAGATTTTAAAGAAGTTATATACCAACAATCCGCTTGGAGAATTCAGCCCACCAATCAACAGACCCATCCTCTGAAGACCCAGAAGCTAAAGCATTTTGTACAACCTTCTCTATCTTCCTTTTCTTCTTGTATCCCCTTATAGGACCCATCAGCGTACAGAATCCCAATTTTAATCCAAACCCAGAAAACCCACAAAGTTTCAACACCCAGAATCAACAAAAAAACTTTGCTAGAAATCAAAAATAAAAGCTACCCATTTGTGAAAACAGAAGATTGAACCAAGAACAAGTGTTGTAATAAGGAAAAAAACATGCAAGATGTATATATGGGGATATATAGAGGTAAGTTGAAGTGTGCCAATGGTTTCTGTGTGTGTGCTGAGGTGTTTGAAGCATGCAAAGTTGAGGACTTTTCTTCAAGTATGAGTGGAGATAGGGATTGTTTGGGGAGGATTGATGAGAAATCTAAGCAACAATTTTTGGGCTAGCGTTTCTTTAAGACAATGTGACAAGAGAATTGAGAGTAATGGACATTTGTTGAGTCCCTTTTCTCTCTCTTCATGGTTTTTTATATTTCTGAGTAGGAAAGAATGAGAAGTTAGCTTAATTTAGATGTTTGGGTATTATTTATTGGAGTTTTAGTTGTTTTTTCATGTGAAGCATATATGAGTTTTTTATTTTCCCACTTTATTATTTTTGGATCTCTTCAATTCTTATTTTTATTTTTGTTTTCATATTTGCTCATATAATATGTAATTAAGCACGTAATAAATTAAGACCAAAGGTAATAGTCTATTCATAAAGTCTCACATTTTATTGTACAATGTAATAGATTCAAGTCTACCACGTTTACCCTGTATTATTAAGTTTAAAATAGACGAAAATTTTTGACAAAAAAACTAAATAATATTAGCAAATCTTTTATAATACCTATCCTATCTTGTATGTTATAAATAAACTAAAACTAATATAAAAGTAAATTAATAATCTAAATATAAAACTTAAGATTTTTTTTCTATTCTTTTTTTTAAAAAGAAAAAAACTTAGTAAAAATATAAGAGAAAACATATAAGTTTTCTATTTTTTTTTTCTTTTCTAATTATAAATGAAGTTTTCTGTTATTTTCTTTTCCATTCAAAACTCAGAAACATATTGTTAGGTCCCTTAACCCCAAAGAATGAAATGTATCTCTAAAATTAAATTATAATAATATAAATTGTAATAGTATAAGTTAAAAAATAAATTTTGAAAGAAAAAAAAACCTCAATAACTCATTCTCATCGGTATCAAATCATATCATCAAAACTACAAGTCTACAACCAATCTTTTTATGTAGTCAATATTAAGAATAATGCTACAGACACAAACTATTCTACAAACATTTTACAAACTGCTGATATAACATACTCTCATATGACATTTTTAAAAACTAAAATACCACGTCATATAAAGTTCTGTCATATAAAAATATGCTACATCAGCAGTTTGTAAAATATTTATAGAATATTTTGTGTCTGTAACATTACCGCACTATTAATTCAATGCAACTTAAGTGGAGTACGAAAGGGTTACACTCCCCACATTACAGGTGTTTTGTGAATATCGTGTTACATGTTGCTGTGTGAAAACTAGTTGTTACAAGTTGCTATGCACACACCTTACTCAATTTTCAAAAACTTAAATTTTCACTAGATTGTTGCTAACACGGATTAATCAATGTAGAGGTACAATTCGTTCATTTTTACTTCTCGTTTTGCACTACTCCAAATATTTAATCATTTGTATTGTACATCTTGTCAATATATGATACGTATTGACTAATTGTCTAGACAAAATATATAAAGTATTTGAATAAAAAGAAGTTCTCAGTACACTTGTCATTGATCTTTGATTATTTACCGGAAAGAAAACACAGCATGAGCCAATATTTAGTACAAATATAAAGTGTAAAAATAATGAATTGAAATGAATAACTCAGTAGACGAAACAATTTTTTTTTTTTAATTTAACAATGGAGAAAGACTTAGATTTAAATACTAAGGTGACCATCTACTTTGTATCTTTTTAACAAACCCCATCCACTTGAAAGACTTACAAAGACTAAGATGTATAAGTTGTGCAAAAGGGACACGGGTTACTCTTTCATTTGAATTATTCACCGAAAATGTCCTTTTTGGACGGAAATATGTAATATGTACCCTGATATAATATACTCCCTCCTTCCCAAATTTATTAGTACAACATATATTTTAATGTTGTATCATAGAGTTTAAGATGTGTCAAAAAAATAGTTAAATATAAGGGCATGCGAAAAACACCCTCTAAAGTATATAAGTTATATACTTTGATTTTTATAAAATGAGTTTATCTCAAGTTTTTTAGTAAAAATTAACATTACGAATTAAAAGATCATGCAAAAATATGACTAAACATAAATTTTTATTTAATTCGAGGTTGTGTAGCACTATTATTATAACATAGTAAAGTAAGTATATTTTTTGACAACTAAGATTAATTGAACTTTTATTATCATAAAGTCGATAAAAAAACATCACCAAATTATATGAAAATTCATATGTTCAAATATTTGCAAAATATTTATCTAAAAATCTTTAAAAATGGACGTATTAACCCTAATATATGGGATATACTATAATACTAGTTAGAGTATATCTCTTTTTCACTAAATATAATATATTATCTGTTTTGGTATATTCAAATGTTGTATTATTAATTATATTATGTATTTTTTTAAAATTAAATTTTTTTGAGATATTTTAAATTTTGTGTCACAAATACTAAAAATTATGTCACAATAATTCTGGGCCGGAGGTAGTAATTGCACAAGGTTACCCCGACATAAATAATTAATGAACATGTGAGTAAGAATGTAAGATCCTCTGTAAATAATAAATTTTTCTTCTAAAAATTACAACTCTCAATAATTATTGTACTCTATGTTGCTATGACTTTAACACTCAAATCTTATGCAACAAGAGCACGTAGACTTTTACTAAGATGTTGGTTACACTGTGATGTAGCGAAATATGATTAAATTGTAACGCTCTAACATAAGTCGTTGTTGGCTTACTAGACATAAGAGTACCTTTTACTAAATCATATTACTAGTTCCATACTGTTGTGTTGCTTAATTAGTGCACATAAAATTACTACTATTCAGTACTCCTTCTATTTTTTTTTAATTAAAGTTTTAAAAAAATATAAAAATTATGAAATATAATTAATATTTTGTCTCATTACTTAGAATGGGTATAAAATCTTAATGTTATTATTACCTTTCTAAAATTCACTAGAAAAAACAAAAGAGAAACAAAATAGTACTCCCTCTGTTTCAATTTATAAAATTATTATTGACTTTTTAAAAGTCAAATTGAGATACTTTTAAATTGATATAGATTCGTTTAAAATTACAAATCAATAAATCTTCTAATTAGTAGTACTTTTTAGATAGTTTAAAATATTAATCATTGTATTGACTAAATTTTATAAAATTACAAATCAATAAATCTTCTAATTAGTAGTAGTACGTGTTAGATAGTTTAAGATATTAACCATTATATGGGCTAAATTTATGTAAATATATATATCAATTTTTTTAAATTTAAAAGTATCTCAATTTGACTTTTAAAAAGTCAATAATGATCTTATAAATTGGAACGAATGAAGTATTTATTGTGATTATATGAAAAATTAATGTATTAATATTTTCTTAAAATCTACAAATGACAAATAAAATAGCAAATTTTACTCTTTTTAAAAAGATAAATATAAAAGAACGGAGGGAGTAAGGTAGTGTTTGATAAAACTGTGTAATAAGAGTTTATTAAAATAGAAACTCAGAGTTTAAATGTAAAAAAATTATTTGATAATCAATCTTTATTGTCTGTCTGAATATAATATTTTATTATTTTACCTATATATTTGTTTATACAAATTTAGGGTGAGAATAAAAATATAATAGATATTAAATAATTAATTCAAATAAAATCACCAACAATATGTAAAATATTTCAAGACTAATAAAACATTATAATAATTATACATAATTTATGTTAAATATGTGGGTGGTGGTGGTGGTGAGAAGTGAAGTAAAGAATTGAAAAAATGAAATTTGAATAGTGCAACGTTCTATAATGCATTAAAAGATTTTGGCATCTTCCCTTTCCTCAACATGTGTGGCATCATATTTGCACGAGGGACTTGTACCTAAATTAATATTTAGTCAGTGTAAGCGTTATCTTAGTAAATACCTATCTGCTCTTAATAGCAAAACATAAATCTAAAAAGCAAACAGTTCAGATTTTAATTTTGAATCTAAATTATTAGAACAAGAAGATAATTTAGACATCATATATTTAATAAAGTAACAAGATTTGGCTTAGCATTAGCTGCCAGAATAATTGTAGTGGCTTTACCTTTTATAGCTGGCAAAGATGCAACAAGAACTTTTTCTTATGTGCAAAAGTCAAAAAAAAAATACAAAAATTTGCAAGAAGGAAGATTATAAAAATGAAATAAATTGTAATGTGAAATAGTTCTACACAGAAAAAAGGTTAGGAAAAAAAATAAAAAACTTGTAAACTAAAGTTGGTGTTTCTTTTTTTTTTTTCTCTCTTTCTTCTGATATTATGCTCTGTTTTTATCTTGATTCATTTATTTATTTTCTTGGTTTAGAACAGTGATTGTCTTGGTGTGTTTGTTCAGTTGCTTTTGGTTAAAAGTTTGTCCAACCCAATTTGAACATTTCGATTGAAGGAATTGATATTTTCGCAAAAAATAAAAAAAAATGATATTTTCACAAGATTTTCTTCATGAAGGAATTGATATTTTCACAAAAAAATAAAAAAGTAATATTTTTACAAGATTTCTCTCACGTAGATAGTAAATGGGCCCCACGTACACTTATTTGAGAGGAATTTTATAAAATATCAAATTTTACTTGTAAAAATATCAATTCCATTAAACTGACGATTAATAAATTTCTTTTTTCCTAGCAAAAGAAAAGTAAACAAGCAAGTATGATCTGATTTTTGTGGATAGAATTTTTAAAAACCTTGAAACTATTTTCTTACTACTATTATGCGAAAAAGTGTATCCTCTGTTATTTCTTTCCCATATAAATTCCTTTTCCTACTGCCCTTTTGATTGTGCACTCGATATGCTTTGTGTTCAAGGTATTCCTTTTTTTGGAGTTTTAAACTCATCTCATGTTTCTTCGATATGCATTGCTCACGAAGTTAAGATCACTCTCAGTTAACCTTATTTAAAATTATAAGAATTAAAAAGAGAAAAAAAAATTTGTTGATGAAATTTTCCGACTAACACGGCTTATTTTTTTAAATATTAAATTATACTCTATCACATTTTTTAATATAATATCAACTATTATTATTTAAGATCTATAATTCTAATACAATTATAGACGAATTAAGTTTGAAAAATTACGAATGAAACCAAAATTTCACGTTCAGTTTTGATTTAGAGACGTTTAAAATGATCTTATCAATCATAAATATGTCTGTTGAACGTCTGATCACACTTTACTTCAACTTGTTATTATCCTCTTCATCTTTGTCGAAACAACATTAGTTAGGAACCGGGTAGCCTTTCATATGGCCTCTTTTAACCTCCTTTCTCTATTGCTTGTTATTTTTAGGGAATTACTAAATCCACCCGCTTTTATTGTCATCAAGTCGTTGACTCATATTACTAAATTATATGAAAATATTCATATTTTTAAATACTCTTTGCATTTATACGAGTGAATTATTAAATCAAAATTAAAATTATTTTATATTTGTAATGACCTTATATAAATTATTTAAGATTGATTGAGAAAAACTTTTAACTTTTAACTTTGTTAATTTGAACGCAGTCACACACCTTACTTTGACATACTAAGACTCGAACTCCCAATCTTATGATTAAGATGAGTTGGATAACACTACTCGGGCCAAAGGCCTTCAGAAACTTTTAACCTTTGTGAGTGTCTCTCTCTATCTATATATCTATATATATATATATATATATATATATATATTATATTCTCCTTTTTCTCCTTTCCATCTCTATTGATTCTGTCAAACAAATAGTTACTTAGTTTTTCATTCCTGTTTTCTCTCACACACTCTTTTATCCCTCTTTTTTTTATTCATGTTTTTTTTCCCTCCTAAACTCTTATCTCGTAGTGTGTAGGTAACTTAACTAGTATATATAATATAATATAAGGTTAGGATATTTAGTATTGTCTGTTTATTAGAGGGCCGAAAAAAATATTTGTGGACATGTTTCTCGAGTTAGTGTAAGCTATCAAACCAACTGGGCCATCAAAACAGGCGTACTATCTGAATTACAAATAAAAAAGGTAGTACCTACTTTTTCTTATTGGCTTCTTACAGGAATGTCAACGTTACTTGGACATAATGTATAAACATTTTTTATGATAAATTTCAGCTTATATCAATTAAATATTAGATAAAAATTGTCCAAATCTGTCAATAACTTTATTACTTTAATACTCCATCCATCCAACGAAGAGTCATATAACGGTAAATTTAAGTACATTACGTATTTTATGTTATGGTCAAAAGAAACTAGTCTCCTTTTAAAATACTAAAAATTAAAAAATGAGATTGTTTTTGTATAATTGATCGAGGGAGTAATAAAATTAGAGAGACTGTTGTCAATATTTTTTTTTGAATCGTAACACTTTCTCCGCTCTATATATAAGATTACTGATTTTTAAATATCAATTTGTGATATTTTTAAATTCAATTTTTTTTAAAAAAAAAAACTCACAGTATATTTATGAAAAATATGAAATATGTAAAAAGTACTCTAATTACAAGATTTATTTTGTTCATATGTTAAAATGTGAATTTGAGATATCTTTAAGTTCAAAATTTTAAAAAACTCACAATTATGTTAAATTAATTACATCAATTGTGATTTTGAAAATATTTTATATTGACTTAAAAAATTATTCTTAATCTTATACTACCTCCGTTCGAAAATTAGAGATATAATTTGACTTTTGATCAAACGGTAATATATTAAACTTCAAAATTGGTATGACTCATAAAAATTTAGAATGAAATAAATTTTGTGATTAATAGTTTTTGTTATAGACTGTATAATTATAATAATTGTAGCAACTACAATTAAATAAAGTCACATCAATTTGAAGTTTAGTATACCGTCATTTAATCTTAAAAATTAAATTGTATCTCTAATTTTGCAACGGGGGAATACTATTTTAGTAAGGGAGAATTCCTTCTCACATGACAATTGGACGGATCAAACGTTCATGATGCAAGAGAGACTTGGGGTTTTATAATAGCACTTGTACAAATAACATTCTGGGCTCAATATATGGGCTTTTTAAAACATTTTGGAGCACACTCTTGTTTGGGCCTCAAAACCAATTCAAATCTCTCTACTTTGGAGAAAACTTGAGCTTGACTTTCTCTTATTTTCCATCCTAATTAAACCATCCAAATAAACAGGATTGCTCCCTCTCTCTACACACAAACAAAACAAAATCGGTTTGACTTTTAAGAAGTCAATTTGTAAAAGTCAAAAAGTAAGTGTGATGTATATTTATTAAAGTTTTGAAGATAATAAATTTTGTAAATAATAATATTTTTAGATATTCTATAATATTCACAAATGAATCCACATATAAACACAAAAATTGACTTGACGAACATTTTACTAAAAAAATTGATCAAGCTCTTCTGCTAATTATATGTAACAATAAATTATGAGAATTAATGTTTTTACAAGTAAAAGTGATAGTTTCACAAGATTTTTTTATCACGAATAGTAAATGAATCTCCCACTTATGTGTCGGAGAACTTGTAAAAATACCAATTTTTATTTGCAAAAAAAACAACTCCCTAAATTATAACTTGCAAATATTACAAATACTCCTATGCGAGCAGTCAGTACAAAAGTTGAGTTAAAATATTTCGCTAATGTACAAAAAACTCAGATTTAGCTCTCTTACATCACTTTTTTTTTTTTATAATTTCATTTAATACTTTAGTTTTTTAGCAACATCTAAATATACTAATAGATACTTCACAGACATCAATTTTATAAAAAATTAGCATTTTAAAATGTAACCATTAAAAAGTTAATAAGAAATTTTAACAATTAAAGTTGTAGTGAAAAATACTTATGTTCATTAAATGATAAAAAAATATCAAATTAGTTTTGAAGTAATAATACAATTTAATATTGTAAATTAAATGACGGGTGTTACTTTGATTGATACTAATTAAACATATAAATATTTAGTAATATTGAATATAATCGAATGTGAGATACATTGAAGAGAAGCCGAGTGCAAGAAAAACCCAAATAGTATATTTTTAAAGAGTATCTTTATGTGCACATTCGGTATCATATTTAAAGATATGCATAAAATTAAAATAGTAATAAAAATAAAAGGAACACTATTTTGATATGTGTTTTTTATATTTTCACATGGTTCTCTCTCACATGAAAGTGAGACTCACTTTATGTTCATGTAAAAGAGAATCACGTAAAAATATCAAAAATACATGTAAAAATATTAATTTCCTAAAAATATTTTTCTCTTCTCTTTTTACTTCACTTTCTCTCTCCTCTCATATATATCTATATTATTAATAAAAAGCAAAGTAGTTGGACTTTTTTGGTGTCTTCACCGTAAAATTTCAATTATATCTTGTTTTTGAAACTTAAAAATGTTAATTTCATGGTCATTACTGTAATTTAAATACTCTCTTTTAGTGATAAATCAAACTCACGCATGACTTTCAAAATAAATTATCCATTATATATCTACTTTCTTATTTTTCTCTCCAGTTATTTGTTTAACTTCCTTAAACAGTTTTAACTCCTATATTTTCATGTTAAGTGTACACATGTTAGTTTGTGTCCAAATACTAATTACTTATCTTTTTAGAAAGTGTAATTTGTTCTTTTTTATTTGTTATTTGTAAATTTCAAGAAAACATTAATAATTTAGTTTATCATATTATCTTACATTAAATATTAAATTGTTTATCTTTCATCTTTTTTGATAAATTTTGAAGGGTAATATTAAAATTGTATACTTATTTTAATCAATTAAATAAAGTATTAATTGTATTTATTATTTTTTATATTTTTCTTAAAATATTAAATAAAAAAGAACGAAAAAAGTATTATTTTATTTTTTTTATATAGATTTAAATATGAGACCGGATGTGCATGCAGATATGTTCGTTCTCAAAAATTATAAAGTCAACCCTAGAATTAGGACAACAGTACCTACCATTCTGGCATTGGAAGTAGGAGTTCGATTATCACGTAAAAGTCACATAAAATGCGTGAATTTATAGAAGGCAAAAACTTCACACGAATGCCAAAATGCCAAATGACACAAACTTCATAAATAGAAGAACCAAGTCGGGTTCATTCGCATCTCAATGCACTGCCTGCGTGACTCAAACGTTACCATATTTCTCCGTACTTCTTGTACATTTTTATTCTCTAAAAATTCGGTTACAATTTCGACAAAACCCATATGTAGTTATGTTTAATTCTATATTCTTCTTTCTGATTGCTGGACCATACTACAACTATTATTTATGATTAAATAGTCGTAGTCACATATTTATTTTTTATAAAATTACTCATGGGATAATTTAAAATAATTTTATGTTATGTTTGTTTTGTCCATAATCATTTAAAAAATTAGATAAAAATTTACCGTTTAAACTATCATAATCTTACCACTAATATCAAAGATATCATATTCTCATTAGTTTAAATATAGATATATATGATAAGATATATATCGATCTTTTAGAACAAAATTAAAGGTTAATTTTGTTCAAAATATTTAGTCACAAATGGTAAAAATTATAATATCTAATTGGACATGATATTAAATAATCTCTACATCCAAGTCATATTATTATCCCGGGACTAATAGTCCCAAGTCTATTTTAAAAAAGAGTTACTTACACTTCTATTACATCAAGTATCATCAAATTTATAATTCGACCCCCAAAGTATTTGAGTTTAAAATTTACTACATAAAATACTCCTTTCGTCCCAAATTAATTGCTCAATTTTGACTTTTTAAAGTCAAATTGACCATTTTTAAAACTAATTTTTTTTGCTATTTTTGCTAAAATATAGGTGAAGATATTATAACCAAAAGAAAGTATATACAATTTATTACTAACCTCAATTTTTATAATTTTAGAAATATATTTATATATGCTTAATTATTAATTACAAAAATAGTCAATTTGACTTAAAAAAATCAAAACTGAGCAATTAATTTGGGACGGAAGGAGTACCTAATTTCATACAATGTAGTTCCCAAATTCAGATTCCGGTCAAAATTGGCCAGAATACCGAACCTTAGTGGCAACCTGGTTGGAGCCAAATGGTTTTATACGGTTTGACTTCCTCAAAAATTTAAATACTTTTAAGTACAATTAACCTCAAATTAAAATACTTCTAAATACACTTAATTCCAAACTGAAATACTTCTAAATATAATTGACACCAAATATTGTTGACTTTAAAAATATTAAATTAAAAATTATACCAAATAATGTTTAACAAAAAATAATAAATTTGGAGAAACTTAAAATAATAATAATTAAAAAAGACTTCATGACAAGAAAAACCTCAATATTTTTTTTGTTGACATAATACAACATGTCTTAAAACAAATATATTTTAATAAATAAATAATAAATAAGACAAACAATTACTCACTTAATAAAAATTAAACCCATGATTCATACAATACAAACCCTTTATCGGATAAAGTTTCAACATCTATTTCTTCGTTTCCACCACCACTAGCCTCCCGCCCTCCCCTTTCTTCGTCGTCTCAATCTGATGAACTCTTATCTCAAAATAAATCATGTAATAGCATTGGGGACGATGGGAGTGAGAATCAGGAACGTTGGGAGTGAGAATCATGGACGATGGGAGTGAGAATTGTGATGATGAAAGTAGGAATCGGTGACGATGAGGCAACTGGAGCGACAATGGTTATTTGCAATAACGAGTTCTATACTCCAACCGATTCTTAGATATTCTTATTTATTTGTTTTTGCAAATGATGGTTGTGTTGAATTTGGGTATCCAGATTTGGGATATTGGTGAAGGACAAGGAGAAGAAATAAGGAAATAAAAATAAAAGAAAGAGAAGAAGATGATGAAATTAGAAGCGGCGGAAGATGCGCAAAGAGTAAAGAGGTGCCTCTTGGTGGCCTTCGTCTTTCTTGTTGAGTTCACCCATAGAATCAGGTTCTTACCATTTGACAAATACTCTTACAATTTAGTCAATTATTTAGGTTTGAATTTAAGTTTATAAATTGTTGAAGATGATGGATGTTGTTTGAAGATGGTGTTGGTAGTACTTTAAATATAGTTATAACTCTCTTAATTTTGGTGGGGAAGATGGGTGGTGTTGGAGATTTGATGGTGGTAGAGATGGGTGTTAGAGATTTGTTAATAGTGAAATGGGTGTTTTGGATAGGAGTTGGAGATTTGATGATAGTGGAAATAGGTGCCAAAGATGGATGAATTGAGGTATTTCAAGCTTGTTCTTTGATTTGGTTATGGTGATTTACAGTGCCGGGAAAGTAAGATGATATGAATGAATGGTGTTTGATGACTGACAGAGAGTTTTTTTTTCTTTTTCTCTTTTAATGTTTAATCCATGTATAATTGTTTAATAAAGTCAAACTATATTTTAATACAGTCAAACAGTATAAAACTCTTGTCATAAAATTATGTATTTTGATCAATTTTGACTGGAATCTAAATTTGAGGACTATATTGTATGAAATTAGGTACTTTATGTATATGTAGTAAATTGTAAGCCCAAATACTTTGGAGACAGAATTATGAATTTGATGGTACTTGATGTGATATAAGTGTATTTAGCCCTTTTAAAAACAAACAAGAGACTTAGAATTAATAGTTCAATCCTAAGCGTAATTCTTGCAAATTTACAATTCTATTTTTTTTTCCTTGGGACATTTTTTTGGACCAATACAATTAATTGATACTACTACTTAGTTTAGAACAAGTATATTACTAATTAATTGTTGGCTTCTGCATTCTTGGCCTCCTTGGAATGCACTTGGCACTCACTCCTTCCATCTCTTTATCCTTCAGTTCCATCCGTGCGCTCCTGCAAAGTGCACAACAGCCCATTAATTATATACAAAAATTCTGAAAATAAAAAGGACTACTAGTTTATTTTATCAAAGAAAATTACACAAGTCTAACTCCTAAAGTTTGCAATATTAAAAACATATAATACGCATATTAAATGTCTTAATTTGACTTTAAAATTAAGTTTATTATTTTTATAATCAATACTTGTACTATTCAGATTATTTTTGTTTTCCACACTACGAAGAAATATTAGTACAAGTACGATGAGTCACATAATCAATCTCAACAATGTAAAAGTAAACATCTCACATTTTATGGGTGAGAGTATATGTCTCACAAATAAATAAAAAATAAACTCTCACAATAAAGGACAAAGGAAAAAGAAAGTACTACAAGGGAAAATCACAAGAATCGAGCGTAGATACTAGTGGTACCATGAGTGTAAGATATCATTGATATATTACTCCATTTTGTTACTAGTATAAAGGATGAACTATATTAAATAATTAATCTCAATGTCAGTAATACAAAATTTATAAAATAAATATAGTTAATCATAAAAGTATATGCTTAATTATAAAGATGTAGTGGATATAGTTATAAAAGTCAAATGATGGCATTTAATAAGAGACCAGGTAGTAATAATGTTTCTATGAACTGAACTCATCACATGACTAATGAATGTAAAAGCTGTGTGACTGTGTTGTATCATCAATTTGGTGGAATAAAGATCTTCTTTCTGCCCATAAATTAAATTGTCAACTGCAAATTCTAGCAGAGTCCCCACAGGGTACGAAAATGGAAATCATAAAGATAATAACTGAGTCTACTCGTACCTGAAGGAAGAAGAAATAATGACAGCTAATGAAAACACTAGACTGATTTTGTAAAAGGGCAAGCTTTTAGAGATAGGGAATTGAGAGGAAAGTTGATGAGATTTTGTAAAAGGGCAAGCTTTTAGAGATAGGGAATTGAGAGGAAAGTTAATGAGACTGGAAATAAAGTGACTGATGATTGAGACATTGTACCAAAAGAGATAAGGGGTGAGCAGCAAGTAACTTAGCTGGGTAGAAGAGTTTGGTTTCAAATTTAAAGTCAGAACAGATATGGAACCAGAAATCATAGTACTATTCTGATTCCAAATCTTGGCAAAAAATAAAATAAACTTCGAATCAATATATTTCATGTGTAAAATATTTTTCTAGTTTGTGAAATTTCTTGTGGATGAGTATAACTATGACCCTTCTATGGTTTGCGTAAGAATATAGTTGGATGAAATCCTGAATCCTGATACTATCATACCACATATGATAAAGAAAAGCTGTCTCGTACAAATTGAATTTCTAACCATCAATTCAAGTACCCAATGCCATGAAATCTAAAGGATAACTCATCAATTTTCCAGAATTGAAATTATGAACCATATAAAAAATCTATAATTGCCTTTTTTAAATTTAACTAATATGAGAAAGTTTAAATATCTTAAAACTGCAATTCAAAGGTAAATAAATAGTATTTCATCCAAGTCACTTTCATTAATAAAGTAAAACCACTCGTTTCAAAAAAAATAATAAATTTGTGGGAAATATGCCCATTGTAGGAGTTAAAGTATGTGGGTTAGACTTGAAAACTGTATACTCTTTTATATAGATAACATAAAGAAAAAAGGCCCAGCCTTTTGCTACAGAAGTATAGCTTGTGGGATTTCTTGATAAACAGAGCAAAGGCAAACAATTAGTTAATTACTACTATGTTTATTAGTATTTGAAAAGGACAACTACCTAGTTTAGACTTTGCAGGTGATAAAGCAACCCCACCACATATTATTTATACTGGTCTATTAACTAATGCCTTGACTAAATTTAGTTAGCTTTTTAGCAAATCCAGCTTACTTTTCAAAAGATAAAATATAAATAAAACATTACCCATATCAAAAGGGTCATTAGTGGTTGGAAAAGGGTGTTTTGTTCTTTAGAAACTAAAATTAAGCAAATTGACAAAAAAGGGCAACACTTTCATAGACAACCAAACAAAACTATGCATCATGTGAAAAACTCTGCAAGTGCAAGTCAGAACACTTGGAATTATATGAACTGTTAGTGGGTGTGTTAGTTTCATTTCAAGACAAATACTATTCATTCCCACTAAACTCAACTACAAACCAAAACAAAAACCCGGAAATCAGAACTTAGCAATTTATAAATATATACACTGATCCATACCATATGGTATTGTTCGAACAAACATATATCTATAGTCCATCGTATAAGTATAGATGAAATATATGGACCGTCCAATCTTATATTTTAACTGGACCGTTTAATTTTATATGAAAAACTAGAGATATATTTGTTCGAATAATATCATAATAAATATTTATTATGATTCATATATATATATATATATATATTACTCACCGATCGGCGTTGTAAGAAGAGGATCTCTTCAGAGCTGGAAATTCGTCCTTTTTTGTCTCTTGTATCAGGCTCCCACTGAAGTACTCCTTATCCTCTAGAGTAATTTTCCCTCCATTTCCAATTCCAATTCCAAAGTTGGGATTTTCCTTTTCCTTCTCCTTTTCTTTTTCCACCGTATTTTCCTCCTCTACTCCTCCACGTGGCAGCCTTGGCTTGTACTGCGAGATCAACGAAAAACCCGGGTGATCTTTAGTGTACCCGGGCCCACAGTCCTTGAACGAGATCGAGCCGCACGTTAACAGCTGCATCAACACTGTCGACGCTTTCATCCGTCCACTTGGGTGATTATTAGCCGTCAGATCATCCCTACCGCCAGGATGTCTGATCAGTTTGCCGTCGGCTTTCATCAACGACTCTAGTGTTTCCGGACTAGAATCCGACGGCGGTGGTGAAATCTCCTCCCTGCTCAGCTCTGTAGTGTGATTAGTTTGGTTTACAAGCAAGTTTTCTTCTTTCTCCTCTTCTATTTCCTTAACTGCTCGTCGCCGGCGCCGCTTCTCGTCGGTCTGAGTGGACGCGTCGGCGGCGGCCCTTCCCGCTAACTCGCCGCTGGAATCGGCCTTGTACACTACCTTGTACTCGTGGAGATCAATCGCGCTCCAGGATTGATTTCTCCGCCGCGTGACCACCGGGAAATCGGTAACGTCGCCGGGCTTGGAAGTTTCCGGCGGTGGCTGTTGTTTAGAGGTCAAATTCTCTGGCTGGTCAATTTTAGAGACCAGTGCACCTTCGAGAAGCTCCGATCCTTTAAGAACATATTCCTGGCCGTGAGCTGGATAGATGAAATCGTTATCCCCTAAATCATGCCACACAAATCCGTTCTTGTAGCTCCTGATAATCGAACATAATACTCCACAAATTAGTTTTAAAAACATAATACTCCATAAATTAGCTAAAAAATATAATGCTCCATAATTAGCTAAAATACAATTACATTACATAAATATATATAGTATTAATGTGTAACGGATCATCTTTTGCACCAGATCACAGTTTTAAAATATTTCAATTGCTGAACTGTTTGATCAAAAAATAGTATGAACGTTTATGTATATGTTAATAAATTTACCGTTTGGAGGACCAGGAATACATGGCGGCCATGGATTTTCCACGAAGAGAGTTTAAGCGGTTGATCACATCTGAAAAATTAAATTGAAAAAAAAAAAATTAAACTCCTTGTTTAAGCAAAAATATGTGAAACATACATAAGTACATATAATTATAAAAATATATACCTCGGAGATAGAGACCGTCGGAGGAGGGAGAGAGAGGGACTTCAACGAAATGGGGGTGTTCGAGCTGGCCGTTCCTGGTGAGATAATAAACGACGGCGACTTTTCTGTCGGATTTGTGTTTTGGCGGAGGCTCAGTCCATACTCTGTTGCGTTCGGGGCTGGTTTCCGGTCTCTGATCTCTCCATTTCTTGTTGGTTGATGAGAGCATTTGGAGCTCTGAATTACTTCTTCCTAATCTGGAACTTGAATTCATCACCTCCATTAATGGAATTAATAACCCAGAAGTTAAGCAGATAAATGTTGAGGAATGTTTAGAGAGAGGAGGGAGAATGTTGTTGTGATTGTGATTGTTATGTCAGAGTTAATAAGGGTGGAGATGGGAGAGAGGAGAAGGAACAGAAAGATTCAAAATAGGATGCGGCAGACAACAACAATCAAACAAATTTCTCCATAACAACTTCTGTGATTTTGTTTTTTATTCCATAATATTTTAGCTATGTACTCTTTTGCCGGTTCTAATTATTTTTTTTCCTTCAAATTTGATTTTCCTATTTACAATAAATCATATAAATATAACCGAAAATTTATTATTGGTAGTTTGATACAAAAAATAATAGTAAAAATGTTAGGACTTGCGGGAGGTACTCTCTCGGGAAATGATTTTATCTTAATGGAAAAGATCATGTAAAATATGAGATATTATAAAAAAAATTAATTTAAAATTGTGTAACATCATTATTATAACCTTTTAAAAAAATTATATTTTAAAAATTAATATTTTCACAAATAAAGTAATAGTTTCACTGCATTCCTCTCACATGAATATTAAATAAATCTCACACCTATGTGAGAGAGGCCTTGTATAAATATTAATTTTTACTCGTGTAAATATCAATTCCCTATATTATTTGACGACTTAGATTTATTGAACTTTTATTAATTTAAAGTCGTTGATAAATATTACTAAGTTATATAAAATTCATATGTTTAAATATTTTTATATGTTTTTTCTATCCGTACGATTATATTTATGTAAAAAATCCTAAAGATTGACGTCTAATCTTATGAGGTATACCAATTATATATCGTCTAGAATATCTTCCTTTTTCACAAAAAGTTATAATAAATTATGAATATAATGTCATTTTATAGTCTTAATATATAAATATACATCGCTTTTAAAAAAATACACTATAAGGGGGCGTTTGTTATAGGTCATCTAAAGTAGTCGTCTTAAATAGCCAGCAATATGGTTGGTCGTGTTTATTACACTGATAATTTTATATTCTTGGTAATTAGATACCCGATAAAGTGTTAAGATTTTTTGTAATCAGATGACCAAAAAATATATGATAATATCCATAAAATTTTTATTTAGACAAAAATATCCTTTATATTTAATAACTGAGGCATAATCTCCTTATTAGTCACATAATTTATATTATTTATTTATTTATTTATTTTGTTTGTTGATATGTTTAGTTTAACTAAAATAACTCACCGTTCATACAAAATATGTGGTGTTGTTTGTTATTTATTATCAAAAGTTTAATGTATTGTTAACGACATACTTAAAAATTTTGTGCATAATAATTAAATAAATCATGAATTATTATTTTATAAACATATTAAAAATTTAAATACGATTTACTAAATAATATTGAATTAATTAATTTGATAGTATTTTGATGATTATTGATAATTATATTTGACAATAACCATATGAGTGAATAATTGAACTAAAATTAATATAAAGATATTTTTACTATAAAATACCAATATAAAAAAAAATATACCCTGTAATATTGAATTTATACTAAACATTCACAATAACCATTACCGGTACTCACAAATTTTATACGAAGCGGAAATAACATAATATGACCATTTCTTATTATCAGTAATCGAATACCTAGTCATTTATGTTTAGGTGTATATTTATCATGACCTATAACAACACGCTCCCTACAAATAATACATCTTTACTTTGGAATGGATAAAATATTACTAATTTATGTTATTTTGTAAGAGCAACATGAATTTTTATTTTCTAATCATAATTGAAGTGAATAAAAGAGCGAGTCAACTATAGATATTAATTAAGACGTCACTAATAATTACTCCTATCGTCAAAACATTGTCTTTGACACCAAGTAATTTGTATCGAAAATTTATAAGAAAAGTCCAAACGTACAATAACAATAGAGGGAATTGTCATATTCAAACATTTGTATTTTGTGTATCACATTCATAATGTGGGGTTCATTTTCCTTTGACCCTTTTCTGTTGGGCGAATAATAATTTGTATAAAACACATTCAAATATATTTTTTATTGATTATTTCAATAATTAAATTCTAAATTGCTATTAAAATTATCTTTAGTACAAGTATCTTACAATTATAAAAATATTAAGCCAAAAATACCGACTTAAGTGAGTCACGAGAAGATCACTCACTGCTCACGGGATTAGCCAATGAGTCATATGACTCACTAAATACTTTTAGGCCATGTTTGCTTGTAAGGATTATAATCCCGGGATTATAATCCTATGAATTATAATCCTAAGACTATTAATTATATGATTAAATAGTCCTAATCACATGTTTGTTTTTCATGAGATTATTCATGGGATAACTTAAAATAATCTCATGTTATGTTTTAATCCTTCATGATGGGATTATAATACCTAGCTAGACATGATATTAAATAATCCCTCATCTTAAGCTATTTTATAATCATTGGACTAATAGTCTCAAGCTCAAATTTAAAAACAAACAAGACACTTGGGATTAATAGTCCTATCCCAAGTGTAATTCTTGCAAACAAACATAGTCTTAGAGAATAATTAGTACTGTGAGCTCGTGGGTTGAATTATAGTAGTACATAAAGAAGGTGGGACCTTTTACTTACAATAGTGTATCCGATTCCGATCTATTAGAAAATAACTCCACTTTAATACACCTTTTACTCGAGGGCACAAAATTTTCACCTGATTATATTATAGTGTTCTTCCTCTTGTTATCAACAATGCTAAGAATAACTAAATTAGTTCTAAAAAAAACGAATAACTAAATTATAACACTAATTTTTGGACTTTTTGAAAAAAAGAAAAAAAGAAAGAAAAAAAGTTCTCCTATTATTATACTTTTTCAATGGGAGGTGATATTACTAAACCTTAAACTAATTACTAAACTAATACAATGCATTGGGATTTGGGACCCTCAATCAAACACGTGGCACCTCCAAATTGTGAATGTGATGAACCTGCGTTGACCAGGAGGTGCTTGGGTAATGACCCAGATTAGAAATAATGTATAGAAAATAGGGTGCCGTGTGTTTTCATTGACGTTAAGCCTGAGGGCCCCGCCTTATTCTTCAAATAATTAAAGTACACTTCAAACTTATTGGTACAAGTTTTCAACTATGTGGACGGTGGTCCTCTACAAATTTGATAGGCCTATAAGACCAAGTATCGTGTCGGTACTATACTACTACTACTACTCCTTCCGCTATTTTTTACTTGACGTTTTAAAAAATATAAATAATATTTTATTTAATTGATTAAAATAAGTATATAATCTTAATATTATTTTTTAAAATTTATTAAAAAAATAAAAGATGAATAATTTAATATTTAATGTAGAGATAATAGGGTAAACTAAGTCATTAATACTTTCTTGAAATCTACAAACAACAAATAAAATGAAACAAATTACACTCTCTAAAAAGACAAGTAAAAAAGAACGGAGGGAATAATAGTTTTTCCAAAATAATTGTCAATTCATTTGTAGTAAATTTTAAAGATAAAAATGAGGAATTGTTATTTTCACAAGAAAATTTTAATATTTTCACAAGTCTTTAGTCATATAAATGTGGGTCCCATTTAATATTTATGTGAGGATAATTTTATAGAACTATCAATTCCCTTAATGAAAATATCAATTCTCTTAAAATATGATATTTAATAGTCTCTATAGTTGATTTACAATAATTATAATTTTTCGTATTAAAATTAAATAAATATTGTCACGATGCTGTTATTCGTCGTCTTCGCCACTAGATATTAAGATTAGCAAACTAATTTTAAAAAATTAAAATCTACTTCTTCAACCAAGACCTCTCTTTCTACAAGATCACATGTCGGAATATATCTATAAGCAAAATCAAAATTAACAGAAGTTTCATATTAAATTATCCTGTAGTTTTCTTCTCACTTCTTTTCTCATATTTTTTCTTAAGTTTCTAAAATCGAAATGTATCTTTAATTAAATTGTAATAATATAATTGTTTTAAAAAAAATAATAATTTGGGATACAATAAAAGAATAAGTCCTTCTCAAGTTCTTTATGTTTTTCTTTTCTTTTCTTGATTGTGTTCCCCACAAATAAATCATAAAGCAAATTTATGTTCCTCTGCTACTTGATTCTGATTTTAGTTTTCTTTGTATATTTCAGTGCAGTTAAGTGTGAATGTGCTGAAAAGTCAAAGTCAAACATATCTGCAAATAGATCCAACCAGCAGCTAAATTATAACTAAACTCATAGGAGTAATTGCACGTGAATGTGCACATGCATCTACCAATATCCTTACCCCCAATTCCTCCCCGTCCTATATTATTATATATTATATATATATATGTTCATGGACATTCCCAATAATAATAATGTGTACGTACACTATTTGGACATTGATATCTGTATATTTTAAAGTGTAGAAGTGATTAAATTATTTTTTTAAAATAAAAAATCAATCAATATTCAAATATATTTAAGTGAGATTAGTTTAATCTTACTTTTAAATATTTGAATGTCTAATTATCTCTCTATATAAAGCAGCTCTCTCAAATCGTGGTGATTTTGTGTCACACTTAATCTTTTTTTTGTCTCTATAATTTTAGATATATTATTATTTTGTTCTTTTTAATTTAAACTTTTTATATCTTTTTATTTAGTCCTTTAAATTTATAAAATTTTGATTTTATCCATAATTTATACACGTAACGCGTTTGTGATCGAGTATAATTTTTTTAAACAAATTTTGTTTGACTATTAATTTGAGTCTTAATACTTAAAAATGTCTAATCACTTTTTATGCAAACTTTATTCTAGAATCTTGCAATTTATAGGAATAAATTAATATTATTTAATAATTATTTGGACTTTTTCTTCGACTTAAAATACATTTGTTGAAATCTGTGACATTCTAATAACGTTAATTAAATTATTGTAATTTCATCTTCAACCGGTATATATGCTTAAAAATGAATTGCAATTTTTGCTATTCTAATTTTATGCTATTTCCATCTTTGCCCCTCTACGTGAGGTTGACGAGGACAATAGAAAAGGAGTAATATAAAGCCATTAGTTATACCTTGAAGATACTACCTCTAACTTTAAGATACTACCTCCATTACACAAAAAGATTTACATTTATAAAAAAAAATATTTATTCTGCAAAAAAAGTATATTTTTACAAAAAGATTTTTAATGACATTAATTTTTTCATTATTATTTCATTATCGCACCACAGCTCTTAAACTACCAACAAATTATTTTTATATGATGTAAATATAAAATAAAAATAGTTGTAAATTTTGCCAATCAAACCTTTTTCCAAAAAAAAAAGAATATAAGGTAAAGAAAAACAGTTTCCAAATTTCTTATTAGTTCTTGGTCAATTAAAAATTACTTAAGTCAGCTTGGAATTTTCTCTAATGTCAATGTTATGTGTACTATTGGGGATTTGACATTGTTAGTACCTATCATTTTAAATGAACATATTTGATTTGATGATCATGTAAATTAAATATATAATTGTATTCAAGTATTTTTTGTAAAATCTTTGAAAACTGAATCTTATATAAAAATACTTAGTTTAGGAATCAAATATGTTAGGTTGCTTCAAATTCGTAGAATTAAAACTCTATAATAGCGAAGTTGTCCAGACAAGAAAACGATCGTAGAGTCAGAAGAAGCATTACTCTAAAATCGCAGAGTAAACTGAGTATAAGTTAGATTGTAAAGTACAAACTTAATCGTAGAGTCAAAATTGCAAAGTCACCATTCGTAGAGTAGAAAAATTACTCTACGATTTCACTCTGAGAAAGTCAAAAATCGTAGACTGCAGACGATTGACAAGTCAGCGACAGGTTGTGACAAGATTCATCAACCTTAACATCTGACTCTCCGAGATTATTCTTAGATGATTTTACGATAAGAATAAGTTGACAAAACTTCTATTTAACAACTATTTTAGCAGAGTCAAAAGACATATGACTGTTACTGTACAGTTCATAATACTGAATAAAGCGACCTAAAGTGGTCAAAGCAGACAACAATTTGAAGTCAAATAATTAGAGAATGACAAGTCTCTAAGCAAGAATGGAGCAACGGTAACTTTTCAACGAGAATATCTAGGAGAACTTTATAAAGGGATAACATTTTCAAGCACCAAAATATACAACGAATTGATCAAGTTCAAGTGTTGAAACTCTGAGTTCATATTAGTTTTACTTTACGATTCTACTGCTAAGTCATTTGAAAAGAACTTTAAAATAACTTAGCACCGACTCAAAACAAACAACTTCTCTTAATGATTAGACGAATTTAAGTGATCTTTTGTAAATCAAGTTTGTGTGACTTGAAGGATTCGTTGTGAATCATTGTGTAAAAGTTCTTTGTGAATTGTAATCTTGATAATTACCCTCCTTAGTAGAAAATTCTACTCTCGGAGTAAAAAAAGAGGATTATGAGACTTTTGTACTCTGAACATCTTAAAAATCTCTTGTGTTCTTCAAATTTCGGTATTTTTGTTTTTTATTACTCTACGTTTTATATCTATAACTTATTTTTACATGAGCTCACTAAATTTAGAACTGTGAATTTCTTTAAAATCTATGAAGGGAGTCAAACCTAAAATAAAAAAGGTGTTGACAAAAAAGATATTGCGGAGATTGAACCCGTGACTCAGTGCAAGTCAGCTGAACACCGTGATTAATGAGTGGGTAGGTGGGTTAGGTAATCCCGTCAAAAAGGGGAGGGCCCGCTGTCTAGACTGCATTTTGGGAGTTTGAACACCATCTCATTTCAACCAAAAGGTTTTTCTTAAACATTCCGTTGTACTTAATCAATCAATTAAATTGTTTAACTGATTTGGTAATACATCTTTAAAAATAAAATTTAAAAAATCTATTCATTATTTAGGAATAACAGACATGGTCTAGCAAATGCGTGAAAAAGAAAAAGAATCATAACAGAAAAATGGTCTTCAGGTAAGATTTATTGTATTTTATTTTATTTGTGAGAATTTGTTTTTATCTGTATTTTATTTTTGAGAAAGCATCAAATGTGACATCTTTGAAAAAAGAAAGAGAGATGTTTCATATGAAGTGCCCATATTTTCCAGGACAAGGTAAAACATCAGACTTAAATGTTGCATTAGAACTCATGCATGCGTGACGAATGAGGTGGGGTTCATTCACATTGACAGATGAAAAAAAATGGCAAAAAAAGTAGAGCACTTCTCCACATTTGAATGTTGCAATACTAGTAGTTTTGCCTTCGCAAATTTCTCTCTCATCTAATAAATTTTGGAAATCTTTGTGTTACTAATTGATGAAATACTAGACATCTAACTTTTTTTGGGAGTAAAATGCATCTTCCACTTAAGATTTATATGTTTTTCTACTTCACCACTTATGATTTAAAAACCTACAAGTCATACACCTGACATTGGAACAGTGACCCTAGAGGGATTTTAATTATTTTCCCATCCCTTCCCTTCCCTTCCCTTTCCCCCAAATAAAAACTTACAAACACAGTATAAAGGGTTGCCCTAGTTAAGAAAGTTTGTTCCTTTTCTTGACTTCTCATATTAAAACCTTGAGTCAAGCCAACAGTCTGGGAGAAAATATCTTGAATGCATCAGGGCAATGTGGAGGTTGCATTCTTAAGATTGAAAAGAAATTTTAATCTCGATTGACGCATTAGTTGGCCCGAAAATATCTTTACCGTTAAAAAAAAAGACATTGAATACCCATACCTTTCAAAAAAAAAAGACATTGGAGCAGTAGCCTACAAGTTTCAGTAAAAAAAAAATCAACTAATACCTTGTAAGAGAAGAAAATGAAAGGAATTTGAATTAGTAACTTCTTCCAATTTCCAAAAAGAAATCCAAAGTTTAGACCATCTTTTAAATTTTACTATGCCTAAATTATACACCAAGCATCCAAAATCCTACTTTTGTTAGTATATCAGTGTATGTTTCTCTTAAATCTTTAGCCATTAAGTTCTAGCTCAAGTAATATTAGACCTAATGCGTTCTCTTTTATGTTAGTGGTAAAGATTCGAGTCTGAGTCGAGGCACTATTCTGTAACCGTTATGGCCTTGTACACAAATGGCCGCGAAACCATTAGCCGGTTCTGCATAAATGCACCAATTTTTCACCCACCGGCTTAAATTGGACGATGGAGTTAAAAGAAGAGCTCATGTGTAGCAGGAAATTGCTGTCTCACAGTCCACAAAGCCATGCGTTCATTAAAATTAAGTTCTGTCCCTCTTTAACTCCATACTTATCCATGAGAAGCTAACCATAAAAGATAGTGACAACACTTTGGTGCTGCATTTAATCTCTGATTCTGTAAGATCATTCATTCTGCTGCATTGTGTTGCCATTGTCAATATTAATCACTAGTTAGCCATTAAGTGGATATAAAATCTAAATCTATATTAGCAGCTAGCTAGTATTAAATATTAGCTAATTTAGTACAAATCGAATAACACTCTTCTTTCGGGACAAAAAAATATAGTTCAAGTAAACGCCCAAATTAGCATTAAAAAAAGGGGTTAACTGCAAAAGTTTCTTCAAAGTTTCACAAAATTTCATTTAGCTCCAAAGCACCAACTTTTTCTATTGTGTTCCTTCAAGTTTAATTTTTTTACAAAACTGTTCCCTTTTAACATATTGGTGAAACTATAAAATCCTTCACATATATGTCTGAAATTATTGGTAGTTATGTTATTTAGGTTTCCTGTATCGTATATATTGTTGTATTCATACGTTTTGAATAAGTCAATTGTGTATTCAACTATATAAAAAGTGAGTTTCGACTTATAATTTCACTAATATATTAAAAAGAAACAGTTTTATAAAAAAATTAAACTTGAAAGAACACAGTTGAAAAAATTGATACTTTAGGACTAAAAGTAGAGTTTTGTGGAACTTTAAAAGACACTTTTACAGTTAACTCAAATCAAAAAGTATGACAATACACAGTCCACGCTTTCATAATTAATAATCTTGAAAGATCAAAAAGTTATACTAATTATAAAAAAATTAATATTTTCACAAGTAAAAGTGATAGTTTCATATATTTTAATGTAAGAACAGTAAATAACTAAAAGTGATAGTTCCATATATTCTAATGTAAGAACAGTAAATAAATACCACACTCATGTGACATAGATATTATAAAAATATTATATTTTACTTGTGAAAATATGAATTTCCTAATTACAAAGTTTGTATATACTCTTTAATCGAACAATATTTATGATTCAACTATATAAAAGATTCACTTTCTAGCTTCTACTTTTTAGTTTGGAACGCAAAATATCACGGGCTCATTCCATTTCTTGAAGAGATGTTAAGCCCAGTTTAAAACTTTAAAATAAGATGTTAAGCCCATTGATCAAGTGTTTCAAGGTTGTTCTTTGGGCCTTTAGCCAATTCCTTATGGATTTTTGGCAAAAGATGTAGTTTTTGGGCCTCTAGCCTAATTTTCAAGTTCTACGATAGATCATATTGTTACTGCTCTCGCTACAGATTTTACTACATGATTTCTCATATAAATAATAAGCGGATCCCATATTTATGTGAGAGACACATGTGAAATTATTATTTTTTTATGTGAAAAATATCAATTTCCTATTATATGAATTATTTTGTCAATGTTGTCTTAGCTTGATGGTTAACACTGAGACTTTAAAACTATTAGGTTACACAAGCTTGGAACCCGTGCGAGGTACGAGCTATCTTTCTTATATATTTTTTGTTTATTAAAATAATTCAATTTTAAGTCTCTCTTTTAGATTATTATTATTATTATTATTATTATATGTCATTAATGCTTTTTAAGACTTTTTTTTTTTACTTTCTTGTGAGATTCATGCATGTATATATATCAAATTTTAATTATATTCATTGACTTTGAACAATATTATCATAATTATGTAATTTGTATTTGAGAATTATAAGTTGATGTCTAAATTATTATTATTCTTCTTATCATAATAAAAATCATTATATATATATATATATATATATATATATATATGACACTAATCTTTTTTATGACTTTACTTTATTGTGAGATTCATGCATCCACGTGTATATATCAAATTATAATTATATACATTCATTGAATTTGAATATGTATTATTATAATTATATAATTTGTTTTTGAGAATTATAAATTGATGTCTAAATTACTCTTAAAATGACCAATTAAATTAATTTAGATAAAATCTCCTCTTGACTTATTATATATGTTCGATTCTTGTTCTTTCTCTTAGTTATATTTTAAGAAAAACAATTCAATAAATTCTTGAGATAAATATTGAATTCAATGATCAAAATTCTTTGATTCTTGTTTGTTTGTTTGGGAAGTGGGGACAAAGATTAGGGGTGCCCATGAAGCACAAATCAAACGCCAAACTTTGAAAACAAGTGGTCACATATATTCAAATTAGATCACAAATTAGTCAACACTGGCTGCTGTTTACATGACACTGAAAAATCAAGAAGAGAAAATGAATGATTAGGTGGTTTATCCTAATCCACACAAAGATAGTGCATGCTTTCATTGGCTGGCATATTGATAACATTAATTAATTTGATGATGTATTTACCACCATTTCTTCATTTGTGTTTCTTCCTCAAACACACTTTGAGCATGAAAGCATTTTGGCCCAAAATAAAAACATAGATATGTTTTGAGTTAGAGTAATTATATGTTCATGAATTATGTACACTATTATTACTCATAAATAATTGTACACAAACAGTATTACTCAAGTATTAAAAATTTAAAAGAATAATATAAAAAATTAATAAATCTTATTAATAATTTAAATGATAAGACTCATATATTATTTTATCTTTCTATTTGTACACAATTATTTATATATAGTTTGTGCATATAAAGTTACCCTTATGAATTAATATTGAGCCCCTTTAGTGCAAACTCAACACAAATTCTAAGCCATATTTATAGGCATCATTTAATCCAAGTCTTTTTCATACAAAAAATTTCAACTATTGAGTACTTTGGTTTAATCGATACCAAAATATAATAAGATAAATATTGAGTCATTTTTATTAGTCTTAAATCAACTCGGTAGTATAATTTTGATAACTCGGTAGCCCAAAAGGTGTTATTTTTAAAAAAGAAAAATTATTTTTCACAAATTCTAGCACATATTTTCTACTAAAGATGCGATGTATTCAATTAATGATTGCTATAATTATGATAACTCTTGATATTTCATTATTCACGAATCTAATTTGTATAACATATTTAATTCAACTCACTTTAATTCACTATAAATAGTACTCTACCTACATACCCAACTACACACAAAAATCCTACAAATTCACAATAAATCAACAAATTCTTTTGAATCAACTATATTCTGAAAAAGATAATTTCACTATCAAACTGAGAGTCACTTGAGTTTGAAATGGAGTAAATACAAAAGTAAACAAGATTGTCAACACCATGTGAAGCGGTATTTATTTTTTTTCAATATATTAATCGATTTATCAAGCTGTAAATATTTTTTTTTCAAATGCCAACATAACTCATATGTATTAAAAATATTTTATTTCATTCCAATCACACAGGATTCACAAATATTTTTTATTCTAAAGTCTAATCAGAAAAAAGCAATTCATGAAAAAACTAGTAGAAAGTGGTATGTATGTAACATTTTGCGTCAAAAAATATACACGATAAATCGTTTCTAAATTTACCCGTACTTTGCATGGGTTATCAAGCTTGTTTATAATAAAGTGTTATTTGACTCACAAATTGCGACATTATTTGTAAGCATGTTAAAATTTGCCCATAACACGCTTAAATATATATGTTTTTCATTCTCAATATTAAATTTTGAGACTACAACATAATTCTAGGCAAAATTTAATTTGCATTACAAAAAAGGTTGACAGGTTAAAAAGACTCACTTCAGAATGGAAGGGGCGTAATTCATTTATAAAATCACATTTTTCGCATATGTTCAATGAAGTTTATTGTTAAAAAGATATTTTTTTAAAATAAAATTATATCAATCCTTTTACAATTAATACAAATGTTTTTAGGTATAGGTTTTTGTGCTAGACTCGTAGTAGGCTCAACTCATATCTATTTATCAAATAAATGATTTGAGTTTATATTCTATGTGTCACTTTATTTAATAAACAAGTCAAGCCTAAACAAGGGTCTAAATATAAATTGTTTGGAACTTAAAACTTTGTACTTTTATTCAAAAACTCAATGATTTATATGATGAAAAAAATTTGTTATTAGTTTAGTGGTTAAAACTGAGGTGCTGAGATCATGTTCGATTATCATTTTGGTGAGTTTATTTCGTCAAACTTGTTTTTTTTATGCAAGGATTGTTTATGAGTTTATCTTTTCCTTCTTTACTGAAGTTTGATTGATTGATATTGTAATAGTTGTGTTCCAAAAAAAGTGAGACTTAAAAAAAAATACCATGAAGAAGATATAGATATCAATCAATTTAAAGTTGCTTTTAGGGTTGCATTTTATTGGGCTCATTTTGTGGTTAGGGTAGACCAGCCCTGTGAATGACATGTAGCTCATCTGTTTTTAAAGTAGCAATAAGATGAAGTGTGCTACAGTAAATTGGCCAAAGTATTAGTTTTACTTTTATTTTCGCTTTTTTTATATAAAAATAATAATTATACCATATACAAGATATATTAATAAAATAAATTTTTTATTACTCCTATTTATTTATATTTATATTATAAAGTCTCCGGCGAAAGTTTGGTGACACTTTTTCTTGTTTTTTTTTTCACTTTTGTCCCTATAACTTTAAATAAATAAATAAATATATATATATATATATATTTATATAATTTTCTAAATTTTCTAAATTTTTAATTTTATCCTACATAATATCAATGCAACGTGTGACACCGAAAGCTAATTAAAAAGAAGGTAGGGCCGTAGGGCCCTGAAACCCCTAGTTTCTTTGATTCATTATGAGCTAGCAACTTGTAATCATGTCTAACGGCCAACACAAGAAAAGTGGCCGACATTAATTCTATATGTTTTTATTTTTTAATCATTCTCATCTTGATTGAAAAGGTTCATATTCTCAAGATTTCACTCTATCTCCATCATTTGTGTCAGGATGATATAAAGTTAGGGCATTAATATACAGTGAGAAGTTTGTAAAACAAAATAAATTTAGATTGTACAGTGTAGGTTTTTATATTTTATTTGTATGCATATTAAGAAAATTAATTTATTTGTTAAAAAAATAAAATAAAATTCCATCACTACCCTCCATTAGAATCAACCCTATTCTTTAATTTTCACATAATTAATAAGGGCATAACATTGATATTTTCTTGTTTTTTTTGAAGTCTCACTTTTTAGGAAGTACATAATAATCTCATAATTAAGTATATCATTCGTTATTACAATATCACGAATCAATCAAATCTCACCAGAAGAAGAAAAAATAAACTCACAAATAAATTTCACATAAAGAAGGAAATACACTTCACATAAAAGAAAAAATAAACTATAACTTTTAAATGCTACAAACAGTATTCGATGTTCTAATTTTACCATAATGGAATAGGTCAGTGTGATACAATAATGACAAGAGTCCACACTTCCACAATAATAGTTACCAGGTACTCTCATAGACCTAGCCAACCGCATATTGATACTTGTGTACCTAAACAAGATACTCTTACGTACCAATACTCTAAATTTAGCATATTGATGTTTAATTATAATTGCACAAATATCAATATTATAACTTAGTATTAAATGCTTAAACATTACATTTGTACTAAAATATTTATAAAACAATCAATATCTTAATTCAGCTTCTATAAAATTTAGGTTTATTATATTTTGAATAGCCTAAAATCAGCATCCCAATTTGAGGTAAGACAAACTTATGGCCATCCTTCCACTTGTTGAGTGCATATAATTTGGTCCATCAACTGAGTCCTTTCTATGTCAGTCCTTGCTAGCTAACAGCCCCCCACTGAGAAGTAAACAAAAGAAAGTAAGAAATTAGGAATGTACTCTAGGACTACTATATCTTATCATCTTGTGTCACACACTGCACAACTTATCAAATCTTTTTCACACATTGCTTTGTTTTTAGAGGATGATGTAGATGTGCAAGTTGTGTACAATATACCATATTTTGGGATGCTACTAACCCTGTGGGCTCAACTGATTTGAACCATTAATTTTTTCTTCCTAATATTCCCTCCTTGTCCCAAATTAGTTCTCCCCCTTTAATTTCAGACGAAAAAAATAGAAGAATAAAGTAATAGACAAAGTTAACTTAAGTTCATAAATTCCGCTTCTGGATGGACGGCATCCGGACAGATTAGTAGAGTTTACCAAAGACAAATATATAGATGACTTAGTTTTCTGCCATGGTCACACACACACACACACACATATATATATATATATATATATAAGGAATTAAGGACAAATATTTGCAGACAGAAAGAGCATTATATATGTGAGAGAGGAGAAGGGGGGTGGGGGCTGAGGCCGGAAGGGGACAAGGGGTTGCAAGGGGAATATGTATTATAAGGAGAATATTACAAAAGTATATGGTCAGCACAAGTTATTATATTCTCACTAAATTCTCTTACAGTACAAGTATAGGATATGATTTTGTACTGCCATAGTATAAATAAAGGAATTTAAGTTTTGGTTATAAGCACACTGAAATCTGAAAAAAAAAAAAAAAAACTCACAATTTTTGCTAAAGTATCAAAATCTGAAACTTAGTTTTATTTGTAGTATTGTCTTGTCTACTTTTGGTACGACACATGGAGAATTGGGAGGAATGTGAAGGTAGGTAAAAGTGATGGATTCCTCCAAGTCAAAGATAAGAAGGGAAAATGTTTTCTTTTCTATTGTGAAGATGTTCTTTTCTATAAATCTAAAAACAAGGAGGGAAATGGTACTACTTTCCCTAAAGACATTTCTTTGCCAAACAAAGCAATGGAATGTGTGTTTTCCCTCCCTTTATTAGGTTTGATCAAGAAAGGAAGTAAAAAAATGGATATTTCATGATTTGACCACTAACCCTTGTATATAAATAGCAATCAAGCTAGGGAAAAGGGAGTTGTGTGTAGTGTATAAAGGTAAAGATAAAGTTATTCTTCTTTTTCACCACATCAAACTTATTGCCTTATAGAGATTACAAGGAATATTGCCACTTCATTACTTCAAACTTTATAACTCTTCGGAATCTTGGATTATTAGGAGGAAAAGGAAGAAAATGAAAGGATAGAGAAATACAGGATACTGATATATCCCTACTTAATGTTTGGAATGGTTGATATACAAAAGAAATGAAAGAAAAGTCTCCTATTTGGAAAAGGTGTAGCAAGGGAATAGGAATTTGATTACTCCACAATAAGTAACTTCATATACCTTGGGCCTAGGACATGTACTTATTATAAAGCTTTCCCTCCTCTCCCTATCATTTTTGCTAGTAAACCAAACTGGGCAAGTCAAAATGTGAAAGAACTATTCCCATGTTCTTTTCCTTTCCACTCTATTCCTTCAGTCTAAACAAAGTGTTTGAATCTTCATTTACCTCCCCATAAAGGGAAAAAACACCTTCTCCTAGTCCTTCTCTTGCAGTTCCCTTCTTTTTCCTTCCAAATTTTCCTTCCTAATTAAGACAAAACAGTCTAATATGAAATACCCACCATTATCTTCATAACAGTTTCTCTTTACACACACACATATATATATTCACCATTTTCATTAATGATTGTTTTGACATTTTACCAATTTGTTAATCAAAACTATATTGTATTGTGCGTAGGTCACACACAAACTTATGCGTGTCTAAGATACATACTCCTTTTGCCGTGTATATATAAATATATTATGTTAATGATAAATGGAAGGAAGGAGATGGAATCCAAGTGGAGTGACCATAAAATGGTGGCATCCACATCACTTTGGCCCATTTTTTTGGTTTAAGCTTTCAACCAGGAAAATGCGTCCCCCTAAAGTCAGGAGCCACCAGCCAATTCCAAATCGTTTACCTTGGGGGGCGGCTTAATTGGCTTTTGGTTGTTTTTTCTAATAGCTTTAAAAATGCTGGACACAGTACTAACATCACCACCACATATGTAAATGATCTAATGATCTAATCCAATTGTTCTTAGTCTTTAGTAATTACTATATAGTTGCGTCGGGGTCAGATATGATGCCATTTTCCACTTTTAAATATCTCTTTATCACAATGTTCCCTAGTGCTTCTTTTTATCCTAAGATTCACTCAACCATTCTTTTTTATATGTATTACTCAAGAAAAGAACAAAATAACCCTCAATTCATCTTCTTTCTTTCTTTATAATGTGAACTCAAGTTTTACTGAGGGAATGCATGTTGGCTAGCAGTTTGTATCATCTTGTGGGCATAAATCATCATCACATAAGATTCTAGGGAACATAAAGGTACAATTCTAATACTTAAAATTATATTTTTCAAGGATTTAGTTTTCCCTAAAATAAAGAATAGCCTTAAGAATAAGTACTATTAGAAGGCCAAACAGCTTTAAATAATAGTTACTCCCCCTGTTTCAAAATTAGAGATACAATTTGACTTTTGAGGTCAAACGACGACATATTAAACTTCAAAAAATTTGGTATAACTCATAAAAGTTTAGAATGAAATCAATTTTTTGATTTATAGTTTTGGTTATATACTGTACAATTATAATAATTCTATCAACTAAAATTAAATACATTCACATCAATTTGAAGTTTAATATGCCGTCGTTTGACCTAAAAAATCAAATTGTAAAAAGAGTAGTAAACAGGGTCATAGCAAATTTTGTCATAACAACAACAACATATTGAACCAAATTACATGATATAATATCACGTTTTAGCATTGACACAGTAGCCAAAACCACCATATAAATACTCTGATTTACTGCACGTTGCCTTGAGGGGATTAAGCTTGTTTATTCTGTAGTCATAAACTATCTCTACAAATAATATTTTCAACGAACGTAAAGATTTGTATCCTTTTAAAAATCAGATAATTTAAATATAAAAAAATTAAAATTGGGGAGGAAAGGGAACTTTACCTCTTGGAATGAGTGAACTGTAAGAGTAATGCCAGCGGGACTGTTAATAAGGCAGGATGAACCCTGAAATAGGAAAAGAAGAATTAAAAAGAGAAAAGAATAAGGAACCCTTTTTTTCCCCCTACTATTGCAGACTCTTTTATCATTCTGTTCAAAGAAGTATTACAATATGCTGGCTGCAATTATCATTATTATAACTTATTAAAACCTCTAATACCAAAGACAAACCTAGCTAAGACCACTAGAAGTGCACAAAACAGGTCATGCAAGCCTCTTTTAGTTTAGGGAAATGTACTCTGACAGTTCTTAATTTAACTTGGAAGTTGCTTATAATTATGATTGTATCTAATCTAAATCTTTCTATTAATTTTACAGAGAAAAAGACGCACTTATATTAATTAAAAAAAAACGAAAACAGTTCCTTCTATTCCCTGCTTTTTGAGCTTTTGTCCACTTGCCCTTTTCTTTTTCCTTCTTCATAGCTTGTATATCATTTTATCATGGCCCTTGCTCAAGTCAAGGAGCACCACCACCACATATTTTACTCAAATTGAACCAAAGTAGAAATAAAATCTAGCAACTTCCATTAACTTTGCTCACTAAACTAACCAAGCAATGTGCTAATCTCTCTTCTTATAGCTTCTGTTTCCTTGAGTATCTATCTACTTTTCCCTAACCCCAAATAAAGTTAAAGTTTCTGGATTAAGTCCCATATGGCCTTAACACAATAAAATTTACTCTTCTTATGAGCTATAATTTAAGTACTCTTCAAGAACTAAAGAGATTGATAAGCATGTTACATACTGACACTTAAATTTCAACTACAAAGACTACATCAGTAGTTAATGAATTAAGAAATCTGAGCAGCATCAATGGCACTTTCCTTTGTAAAGTTAGTGGTTTATACCTTACATGGAGAGCAAGATATGAAAGTTAGATCACCATATCAACCACTTATCTAGACTATTTTATTATAATGGCTTACATCATATGCACAAGGTTCTTATCACCAAGTGAGCATGCGCGCACACACGTACGGTTAGGATTCAAAATCATGAATTAAAAAAAAATAAAAATATTACCACAAAGTTCCCTTACAATGGTAAATGATGAGTATAAATTTGGTAGTACACACACAAGCTTCCATGTAGTGGTAAGTGGAATCATTTTAACAGGAAGTGGAGAGCCAAAGAGAGAGAAAGAGGAAAAAAGAGAAAAAGGATTGATAAAAATGGTACAAGAGGAAATCAGAAAAGGTCCATGGACTGAACATGAAGATGTTCAGCTGGTTTTCTATGTGAACTTATTTGGAGATCGCCGTTGGGATTTCATAGCAAAAGTTTCAGGTTTGAAGGTGGCGGGAGACAAATAATAGGTATGCCTATTTGGGCATGGGACAATTTTTCAAAGGAGCAACAATTAACCACATGGTTTTGTTGTAGGTTTGAAAAGAACAGGTAAGAGTTGCAGGTTACGTTGGGTTAATTACCTTCATCCTGGTCTCAAACGAGGCAAGATGACAGCCCATGAAGAACGCCTGGTGCTTGAGCTTCACTCGAAATGGGGAAATAGGTTCGGGAAATTGCATATGCAAAAAAAAGAAAAAAAAAAAGTCTACTGTTCGTCTTTGATTTCAATTATTTTTTTATACATAGATTGAAAAATTCTACCACTGATTTTCATTTTCTTTTTGTAAATTAAAACTAGTAATAATATTATGTAACATAACATATAGAGAAAATTATGAATGCAGATGGTCAAGAATTGCTCGGAAGTTACCTGGGAGGACAGATAATGAGATTAAGAATTATTGGAGGACTTATATGAGGAAAAAGGCTCAAGAGAAGAAAAGGACTCTGTCTCCATCTTCATCACTTTCTAATTGTTCTTCCTCATCGTCAACAAGTCCAACAGCGGATTCGATGCCAATCATGGACACTAAGGAGAGGAACTTTTACGACACTGGGGGGCTTGATAAGTTGGCTGCAAAAGGAAAGAAGGCTGAACTTCAAGAAGAGAGTGAAAAGGGGTATTCCATGGACGAAATATGGAATGATATTGTTTTGTCCGATGATGACACAATAAAGCCAGTTTGTGGGGGATATAATGAAGAAGTCTGCGACTTCTCTTGTCCAACCATTGGTTCCCCAATATGGGACTACAGTCCCTACTCACTCTGGATGACAGATCAAGAAGAGAGTAAGATGTTTCTCCCCACAAGCGAACCATTTCATTCCTTGTTTGGACAAGAGAGCACGTTTTTAACTGGCTAATTGGTTCTTTGATTTATTCAGTAGTTCATCATAGTGGTAATAATGTCATGATCAGGAAGCTCGATTGTATATAGCCTGGGGTTTCTCTATCCGACTCTATGTTTAGGTCATTATTGTCATCGTCTAGCTCATGCATAACCTTAGCACTCTGTCTCGCTGTTAGTCTTTTTAAACTATGATAGGAGTAGAAAAGACGATGAAAGCTCCCATGGGAGGCTAGTAACTTTGTGGATGTAATATGTATTATACATGTGCTTGAAGTTCTCTTTTTGTATCAAGCCTTGTTTCTGTACTTTAAATTCGTGTTTCGTTATGTCTTCATAAGAAAGAGAGGTGTCTTAACGGGAACAAGGTGCCAAAGGAGAAAGAGTATAGATGCCTAATCAACTTGCTCATCATATAGTTCTTGCATAAATGAAAGAGAACAAATACTGAACTATTGACCACACAAAATTTCTGTAAGTGCCTATTCTGTAGTTTAAGAAGTAAAAGTATCAGTAGTTTTAATATAATTAGCTCTCCTATCCTTTCATAGCTGATTTCACAGTAAGAACTACAAGAAGTTCAGTTCCCCAAAGACGATTTATTTTCCCAAACCAAGGGCTTACTACTAAAACTACAAGAGCACAAGCAATTGAACAATTATATACTACTTTCAGACAGTTGTAATGATATTGTCCTAGTTAAAAGTTTACAACTAGCTCACAATTAGCCTTGAAGAGGATCATCCATAATCAAATTGAAATTCTTTAAAACACAGAAAATATATTCTGCAGTTTTCTTTCTTTTAGCAGATGAATTGTATATTGCCAAAGGAATCATTTTTAAATACTTTGTTAGCCTTATTAGAGAAAACTGTCGGTTTCTGCAAGTAAAAGTTCTAGTGAACCCTGGTTAGAGGAGCCATCATGGTCGAATTTTCTATGGCCATGGGCTCCAATCAGGCTCCTTAAAGGAAATTCATAGCTATTTTTCAAAAGTTTAGAAAGAGTGGTTGATAGATTAGTGGGAGAATTTAACAGTGAAAGGAATGTTTAAAGCTCGTCTTAGTGTGCCTGAGAGTACTGTAGACAGCTGTGCAACGATATGAGAAAAGCTTTGTGGAATGTGGTCCTCATTAAATGTTATTGTTTATCTACCAGAGATTATATTATGCTGAGTGGTTAGCCATTCAACTCTTTTATGAAAATATTTTATTAGCCTTTTTTATTTATGTTTAAACTTGCTGCTTTAATTATTCTATCAATAAGTCACATGAAAAGCTAAAGGGAAATAGATGGACATTATGTACCATTAAGTATACTTTTGACATGCAAATTTTTACCAGGTCAGCACATTTATCGTAGGGAGGGTTGAAGTTGTCATTTAAAGAGGTGCATGTCATTCTTTTGATCTTTTCTTTTGGATTCTTTTGTTAGTGTAGCATTACCAGCTCATAAAAGTTGGCAACCACGTATACCATTTTTGATTCCTCCAGAATATTAATATTACCCCCAATATTCTGTTAATCATATAAAGGAGTGTTGCTTCCCTAACTATATTTCTTCACACCACCTTTCAAACCCATTGCTTCAATCATTGCTTATTCATCCACACAAAGTAGATAATAGTTCATTTGTTTGCTAAATTTACAATTCCAGATATAGTGATAAGTATAACAAGCAGCATAAAACAAAAGGTTATCTTTCAGGGGTGCCCTGCCTACCGCTTCACATAGCAATTCTAGTGTAACACACAAAGAACTCACAAATAACAGGTCCAATATGCAGATATATATAAACATATATACACACACACACACAACTCATGGTGAACTATAAGATTAAATAATTCACATGGACTTTATGTAATGCACTAAGAAGATAAACAATGGACAAGTGGGCAAAAGGCACTACTTAGTGTCCTCAGTCGACACTCGACAGTCAAGTTGCATAGATTTATGCACATTAAGCTATTGTTTGACTCATGCCTTACAGAAAAATATAGAAGTCTAAAGATTGGTTAATTAAAGAAACACTGCAGGATTATTACCTTACAAACTATGTCATTTCTTTAATACAATCCATGTATTTGTAGATCTCTATCCAGGCAAGTCAGAATCTAATTTGGTAAAGGAATAAATTAGTTCTTTACTAAACTTTTCCTACTAATTTTAGAACTCCCTATAAGACTAATGTTGAGGATTGGAAGCTTGTATACCCTATTGGACTAACCAAATCTAAAATGCGTATCTTCACCCATTTTGTTTATAAAATCATTATCAAAGTATACCTACTTGTTCTTTGTCTTATTCATTCGCTCCTAACTTTATCAAGTCCTTACTTATAATGCATACTAATGGAATAAGTAGGACAGTTCTCCAAACGTATCTTTAATTTCTTTTAGTAATTTATTATAGGGCTTGTTTCAACAACTATCATTTCTTTCTTTCTTTTTTGTTCTTTCCAAGCAAAAACCTTCTTAAAAGGTTAAAACAGCTGACGAGAAGCAAAGACCATTTCGACCCATCAAAGAAGATTACCATGTATCATATTTAAAGACAAGACTAATAATCACTATATACAGATACATTGTAGCAGATTTAAATACAAGAGCAAGAAAAAACTAGTACAAATTTGTGATACTTAGCTGATAGCATGTTGCTTATGGCGGCACATGAAATCCTTCTGTCACGGGTGCCACGAGCTCTTTATAGTAAATTTTCATAAGCAACTTGAGGTCTGATTTGAAAAAATGTGATTACATGTTTTGTACCAACTCCCACCATAATTTGCTTGCCTGCATAGATGATATTGCAAGCATTTATCACACGAGAGAGTTCTTATAGGACAAACTACAAACACTTGGCAGCCATTCTCATTAGTTTGCAAAAATATAAATCACCCTTTTGCATTTCATGTCAATGGGCTTAGAAAACATTCTTGACAACCCCAATATTAAAACTTGAGAATTTTTTTCTCAAAATTAGACTAGTTATGTAAAACCAGAAGAGTGAATGTAAATTGTGAATGTATTTGGTTAAAATGACTTATAAGTTAAAATGAAATGTAAAGACTATTAAAATAAGGACAAAACAGTCTTTATATTTGATCAAACTTACTTATTTTAAAATAACTTATAAGTCATTTTTTCATAAGTCAGAATTTGTTACTTATCAAAAATAACTTATAAGTCAAAAAGTAAGTCACCCAAAACACTTCAACAGTAAAAAATAATTTATAAGTTCGTTTGACCAACTTATAAGTTGTTGTCAAACAGGCTCTTATGAGTAGCTAAATTGGAGTTGAATTGTTCTTAAAAAGAATTACTTTAAGGAAATGATATAAATGTCAAATATTTGATGAAATTGGATTGGAAGTGAATGTGATAAGATAGAATAAATTAAAGTGAGACGCTTCTTAATTTATATTTATCTCATACATACACATACGTCGCAATTATAATTCGACTGAAAACTATAGTAGGACCCTTACTTTAAACTTTAGTTGATGAAGATTATGAATCGAGGTTTTTTTTTTTTTTCATTTTTTGTTGTTGTAACTTTGCTTGATTTAATTTTTTTTAAACATATACTTAATTTATTTGTTTATTTTGTTGATAATATTGCATTTCTTATGTCGAAGTATGGTTGTTATGTAAACTATTTTATTTGCTTTATATTTTTGATAACATTTCAAAAAAATCATTAAGCTTGACTTGTTTCAATAATTCTTTTTAATTATTTGGTGGTATTGGGCGGTTTGATACACTGGCTGGTGTGTTGACACCAATATTTTTTGGTATCAATTCTCTTAATAATCGGAATCGTATCACATCATTTTTATCCTTATTCAAATGAGAGTACTATTTGATCTCGGATTATATCGTGTATCATAAATGACCTTAAATGAAGAAAATAGTACACGAAATTATCATTTTAAGACTAAATTAAGGAGATAAAATTAGTAATAATATATAGTAAACTAGTATAAATAAATATAAAAAAGAAAAAAGGGAAGAGCTTTGTGGTGGGGGGTCGGGGCCTGGGGCTGTTGGGGTTGGAAAATAAAAATCACAAAAATAATAATAAATTATTAATTATATATTAAAAAAAATAACCCAACATATTACATCATTTATGCGCGTAAGAAACATAATTCAAAATCTTAAATAGAGGCTTCAATTTTATTATATAGTGTAGTTATTTTCTCTTTGTGATTTATACATAGCTTACTGTCCCTCCAAAGGATATAATAAGGAATAAAAAGTTTCAATGGTGTACTTTTCTTAAGACAAGGATAGTTGTTAGCTTGGACTAAAATAAAAAAATTTGTAAAATTTAGAGAATTAAATAAAAAGATAAAATAATAATATAACTAAATTCGTAAGAATAAAAGAAAAAAAAATTGTTTTATGACATAGAACGTCAAAAGTGACTGTCAGTGGCACTGATTGTTCTAGATTATAGATATCACCCGAAACAAAAATGACTCTTTTTTTTAGTCAGCTCACAGTAAATTGCTTAATACTCTCTCCGTCCTAAATTAATTGTTCAGTTTTGACTTTTTTAAGTCAAATTAATTATTTTTAGAATTAATAATTAAGCATATATAAATATATTTCTAAAATTATAAAAATTGAGGTTAGTAATAAATTGTATATACTTTCTTTGGGTTATAATCTCTTCACCTATATTTTAGCAAAAATAGTAAAAAGATTAGTTTTAAAAATGGTCAATTAAACTTTAAAAAGTCAAAACTGAACAATTAATTTGGGACGGAGGGAATATTACGTAATTTGGATATCAAGTTTGATTATTATGTTTTCGCTAATTTAGTGATGCATATTAACTATTATCATGAGAAATATTATTTATATCTGTGAGTTCTTTAACAAGAAATTAAATTTTTTGTTGAAGTAATCTTTTGTGTAATTCCATATATTTCTGTAAAATAATCTTTTGATAATTTCTTGTGCATCCTATGGTTGATAGCTACTTTGGATTATTCTAAGATGAAAATCAAGTGAGATCGTAGTGATCTTTTTCTCCCTTCTTTCTCTTTTTTTTTTTATAAAAAAAGAAGAAAAAAACTAGCTTTTAAAAAGGTTTTTTTTCTTCTTTCAGATTTGGCCATTTGGGAGTGTTTCTTTCTATTTTGGGAGATAGATACCCTTCTTTAAATCTCTTCTTTGTTTTTATTTTACTTATTTGATGGGATTAGTATTCTCCACTTGTATGAGAGTTTGTTTAATTTTTATTTTTTCTTTATATGAGAGAATTTCTTTCTCCTATCTTGTAGATTTTTATTTTTTCTGTTATGTGATTTTATTTTTATTTTTTATTGAAAAAAATATATATTATAAGTGTTCTTATTGGTGATGGTACATCTGTTCAGACTTGGATGTGAAATAATTATTAATAACATGTTATTTGAGTCAATTTTATTGATATTTTTGTGCTTGTATTTCAAGAGTAATTATGGTGTTTATTAAATTTCGGTTACGATTGATCAATATTTCTGATTTGATCTATTAACTATTTGAAGGGATTACATTGTAATCTTTTATCGGTTGTAATCTTTTAATGAATCATAAAAAAATTAATTCAATATATTTCAATTATTTTAGACTATTAGACGAAAATCAAGTTTCTTCTAAAGGAATCAGAGAAGGGAAAGGTCAATTTAAATGGGATGGATGGAGGAAATATAATCAAGTACTAACATTATTATTATAAAAATTTTATCACTATTTTGACATGTAATTAAAAAAACAAGTACAGAACAAGTACTTCTTGATTAATTAGTAGGCTTTGCTGGTTAGAATTTTACTTGTAGTGCCGGTGCATTACTCAGTTTGGTGTTGGCTGAATTATTTACTTAATTGAAAGTTGAAACATTCACATTCTTTTCTATTTTGGATGATTAATTAAAGATATATTTTCCCTTATTGAGTCTAAGTTTGGATTTGTAATTTTGTATTTCTAAAAAAATATTTGTGTTTCACACACCCAAAAAAAGAGTTCCCTTTTTATAAATAATAGTAGTATAAAATGACACATTGTACTTTAATATGTCATCATATTTTTATAATTTTAATTTTATGTCATCACTATAAAATAACAACTTATTTTTTTTATGTATAAATATGAAATAAAAATAAATTCTTCGTATTCTAAAATTTTGTAAATAAAACTCTTTTTATAGAACAGAGATATTAATTTATTTAAATCTTGAAGGCCTTACATATAATATTCAGTAATGTTACGTTTATATTGAAGAAATGAAATTGGTGAAAAAATGTAATAAAGAGGGAATATAATAAAGAGTGAAATGATTTATTCCATTCTAGTTATATCGAGTCATTCTATACCCTCCCCAATGAATAAAATTCACAAAATTAGTAGGAATCAGAATGGTTCATTCCATTCTAATGGAACTACCAAACACAATTTTTTTTTCATTCTAAAGGAATGAATCATTCCATTCCCGCCGAATTACATAATACTTTTTATTTAACTTATAAATTCATATCCGATTTTTAAGCATTTCTTATCAAAAATATGTTAGAGATATAATTTGATTTTGAAGTCAAATGACGACATATTAAATTTTAAAATTGATATAATTCATAAAAGTTTAGAATAAAATAAATTTTATAATTAATAAATTTTATTATATATTATATCATTATAATAATTGTATTGATTAAAATTAAATAAATTTGTTTGAAATTTAATAGGCCGTAATTTGTATCTGCAATTTTTACGGATGAAATAAAATTATTAATAATTTTACAAGGGGGGAGAGAGTATTATCTAAACAGTGAGCCTGGAAAAGAACAGTTGCCCAACGCCAGATGTCTCAATTATCAAATCTCTATCTCTTCTTCTACAATTCACTTCAAGCGCTCGGATGGTAAGTACCCTTTTTCTTATCTTCCAATTTCTCTCTCTTTTGACTTTCTGTAATGCAATTTCCAATTCAAACAGGGCAATTTCTCTGGTTAGAATATTGAGCAACTTTTTTGCCACCAAATCATTCAATGGAGCTTATGCTTCTGCTGGAGAACTAATCTGTAAGTTATAGCCTATAACTATTGCATACTGAAATTCCCAGTTCATGATAATGTCTGCAATATGTATTGCACATATTTATAAGTTATTATATGTCCATGTGAGAGTACAATTTGTCAATTTTTTTGGGTTTTCTTTGATCATAGGCTTGTTGCAAACTCTTGCATTCTTGGAAGTCATACATGGAGCAATTGGTGGGTATTTTTAGGGGTTTATTTTATTTTATTTTATTACTATTTTTTGTGTTGAAATTCTTGTCATTTTGATATAATATGGAAAAATCTAATTTCCATTTTCACCCTTTTAATTTTTAGGTATTGTTCCTAATGGAGTGCTGCTTCCACTGATGCAATGGGGAGGAAGGATTCATGTTCTTATCGCTATTGCTCGTGGCATTGACGAGGTTCTGAGTATTGCACTATATGAAATTATGAATCCTAGCCATACTTAGGCTGTAGAAGTGATAAAAATATCTACATTATTATTAATATAAGGGTTTGAATATCATTACTAACAACTTAACTGAGTTTAAAAAAGAAAGTAAAACTATACCCATTATTACAATAAAACTAAGAAAGAGGCAGATGCATTTAGCTTGCTGAGGGCTTTTTTGAGGCTCGTCTCATTTTCAGTGGTATCAAATATATCTTTTTAATGTAAGTCACTATACACTCGTTCATCCATTTGTCTCCAATCTGATTATGAATTGAAGTCTTAAGAAATATTTATCCATTTATCTATTCATTCCGATTCAAATATCAAATACAAATTCATAACATAATAAAAAAACTAAATAAAAAATGAACTTAGTGATATGAACAAATCAAATACCCACTAGTATAGTGCTAAATCAAAATTATATATTCACAATTCATGCTTTATTGATTTAAATACAACTTCAATATATATTGTAAAATTAAAGAGCTATGTACGGATGTACTAATTAGCATGAATGAACACAAAAAATAAGAATCATAACTAAGTAATTAACCACTCATGAACAGTTAACAAAAAATTAGAGAAAAATTTAATGATATTTAGTCTTAACACTAGAATTTGGGGGAAATCAAATAGCCTCATTAAAAAAAAATTGAATTTGAAATAGACTCATCATAACAAAAATTGAAATTGAAATTTAGTAACTCAAGGTTTTTTGTTTTTTTAATGGGGGACACTTTACCATATTAGACCTATACGTGCAAAAAATTTCAAAAAACAAGGGTGGGCACTTGCTCCCCTTGCATCTGCCATTGTATCCACAAGTGATAAATTTGTATATGCTGTTTTACAATATGCTTAGTTTATACATGATATTTACCACTAATTTTTTTCATTTAGGTCAAAGTGTTTTCATCAATTTTCATGACTTTTGTTGCTTGGTGCTCAATTGAGGTAGGGACTCTCTATCTCTCTCTCCCTCTCCGTCTCTCCCTTATGTTTATATTTATATTGAAATTATGTGCACTGTATTAATTTCCAAATTAGATCACAATAATACAAATTAGACAAATTAACTGGTTAATTTATGTTGATGTCCAAAGGCAGTAAGGTGAAACCAAAAGTTAATCTACGAAAACGAAATTTAACCATTGTCTTTCAAATCATTAATTTAAAGGATTCCAGGGTTGATAAGTGAACAATGAGTTCATGTTCCTTAAATGCTTTGAAGAAATACGAAAATGAAGAATCTTCTTAAAGCTTATTGTTTCGCTTTTAATTTAGGAGAGAGCAGTGTGATTTTCATTGTGATGAAAGATGACACAATTATTGGATTTTATTTTTTATAGTGCTGTTTTATGAAATTGTTTAAGTTTCTCATCACCCTCAACCCCTTAGAGAGCTCATATTTACAATTGGTAAACTTGCTAACGCTAAGTTCCTGAAGAATGCTTTGAAATGTTTCTACCACCTACATCAGCGTGAGATATTAATGAACAGAAGTTGCTCAGGTTTAAATTAGCAGACTTATAATGTTCGCCTGTCCCGGAAAAGTTTCTTAATTCTTACACCCTTTACTTTATTATGTTTAATATGTGTTTGCTTTGCTTAAAGCGGAATTGTTGCAATGAAAGAACCTAAAAGATACAGAGCTGAACCTAAGTTTTGACATCTTCAAAAGAATTTTTGATATAAGTTGCATCAAATCCAGTACAACAATTTGTCTGAATCAATTTGAGTTTCTTAGCAACTAAAAAATTTCAAATTCCTTCCCCCCCCTCCTTCAATTCCTAAATTAAAGCTCAAGGTCATTCCCATGAAACAATTTGGTTGAGTACTTGATTCTTTGGCACTATTGCTGTTTCCTGATTACATCTAAGCTGCACCCTTAAGGTTGATATTTTTTCAACATTTACACCATGCAACAATGTCTTTGTTAAGGTTTTGGCCTTATGATCTATCTCTCAAAATTAGTTTTGTGCTTTCTTCCCTTTTCCCAGCAAGTTTGATAAGTGTGTGTGTGTGTGTGTATATATATATATATATATATATATTTTACAAAAAGTCAAACTTTTAATTTTTATTACTGAAATGATACTATAGACCAAGAGACTTGGCCTATAGACTTTAAGGTACAAAAGGCCTGCTGATAATTAAAATATGCACAAACTTCTTATTTGACTTTGTGAAGTCAACAATTTCTCTGATCATTATATTGAAGTAATGTAAAGCATTGCATTCTTCATATACTACGAGGATTCATGTTTTTTCTCTGTAGTGCTTTTTACCTCATGAAATGAAAATCATGTTTCCTTATTAAATATATGTGGATAGGTTTGTGGCTTTCTTGATTTAGACCAATGTTACTTAGATTGTGGTTCGATGCAGTATGTGGAATGAAATTGAGAATAGAAAACATTAATTTTCGTGGTATAAAGTACGGTATGAGTTGGTTTTTTCGAATCGCTTAGTTGGTATGAAACATATTTATTTAGAACGTGATATACTGGAGTAACTTTCTAAAAAGATATAGTTCAAACTAGTTGACATAGTGTCACAACGAACACATTTTCAACGAGATTACGCCATGTCATTGCTTACTTGACACGCACAAGACTCAGTTGGGTACATTGGTGACATTGCTTAGAATCTTCTTTTACATATTAGGGTTTCTAATAGAGTGTTAAAATTTACTATATAATTTCTATACATTTAAATATCCTAGAATTTTAGAGGATGATTTTAAATAGTGGATCCTAGTCTTCCTTTAGATTTGATATTATTCATTGGTCCAAGGCTATATAAGATGATGTTCCTCATTTGTAAATCAAAAAGCAAAGTTGTAGTCATGCTTATGCAACATAAGTGTAAGTAAATAGGAGAAAAAAGTTTTGGATTGCCACATTTGATATTAAGTAAATAGGAAAAAAAGTGTACCATGTTTTGAAACGTTTGTACTAAAACACAAATTTTATTCTTTTCTTGTAAACTATGATATAGACCATTACATGATGACAACATCTATAGAAACCTAAATCATATTGAAAGGTATACGATGTCGAAAACTCTTTATAATGTAACTGGCATTTCAACAAAAAGATATGTGGGGTATTAATTAACATATTTTATGATAAGTAGAATAACTTCATCTAATGGAACATAGGATATAAACAAAAGACTAATGTCTTATGACATTCATGTTAACCACAATGAAGAAACCATCATACTTTGTATTTCCTAGAATTCAAACATAGATTTATGGGTTTCTTCAAAAAGGATCAAACTTGTTCACTTTTAGTTACGTGGAAATTTATTTTCTTTTCTATCACAATACTGTTTTGGTTGTTTTTCACTATTCTTGGGCTTTACCTAAACTTGATTCCTATTAAAATTTAATTTTCTATCATCATGTGAATTAATAACACATAGTTCTGTCTTCTAGTGTACATATGATGATTCGAGGGAGATAAATTGAGGTGCCATTAGATGATTTTGCATGGTCTGTAAAATGGATGTTATCTAATTTAAATTTGTCTAGATGTTGTAGTAGCTTCTTTAAACGACGATGCTCTTTATTGAAGTATATATTTCATTCAGCAAGAACAATTATTGATCTACAATTCAAATCTTATATGTAAAGAGAAAGTTTAACTTTATTATCAAGTGTTTAGTAGTCTACATTATCACGACGGTATAGATTTATGATACAATGCTCTATTAGTACTCTAAATGACCTTTATTCACTCAAAAGCGCATAATCATATTTCAGATAGGCATGACTCTATGTACTCCCTCCATTCCATAAAAAGAGTCCAATTTACAAAATTTACAAACTTTGAGGATATATTTTTTGTTCCATGTTTACCCCTAATTTTATTGAGTATTTAGTTTAGTAGTGATCATAATGGAATTGGGATGGTAAAGTTGAAGAATTTTTTTCATTTTATACTACTAACATCAAAACAAATGAGACTCTTTCCTAGAAAGAAAACTAGTTGGAAATTAGACTCTTTTTTTGTGGAACGGAGGAAGTATTACTTTAAAATTTCAAGGATATCACACCTCTATTTCCCCTTTTTTATGCTACGTCTAGATTGAAGGAATAGAATGGAGGAAGGAAGAAAATGAAAAATACTATATTTTTTAAAATTTCAAGCGAACATTTGGTTGTTGTTGTTGGCGGGTGGTGTGATAGGATGACAGAATTGTCACATACATCCATTCCATTGGAATAGATTTTATTCCACCACCTCTCATATGAAATGAAAATACACAATTATAATATCATTCCTTCCTCCCTGCATTCCTATAATCCAAACATAACATTATTGTTATTATATTTATCGTTTTACAAACAGAAAATTCCAATTTCTTTTACCAATCTCACTACACCACAGTGTTTTTTGTGGGGCCACATTTTCGTTTATGTACCAACTCAGTATTGCTCTTATTTTGTCCATGATTCTTAAACCAGGTTATCAGGTATCCAAATTATGCTTTGAATTGCTTCAATATATCTCCAGCTTTCCTCACCTACCTCAGGTTTGATTCTTTTAATAGAGCATCCACAAATTATACCCATGGTAATTCAAATCATAATATCCAAACAGAAGTTTATTAATCAATTTTAATTTAAATAAAACTTTATTCTTTATTTAGGTACACTGCATTTATTGTGATATATCCAACTGGGCTCGTCGGTGAAAGTAAGTGCTCTGATTGACATATACAATATTATCGGGATTACACCCATTTTTCTGATACTTCCAGTTTTGTATTGCTTGCCTATTTTCAGTGCTGCTCATGTACCAAGCACTTCCATTTATAAAGCAGAACAACCTCTATGCAAATTTGTTTGCTGGCCTCCCTTTCAGCTATTATAATTTTGTTACGGTATGTATAGATTTCTAGTTTGGATACATGACTATTTAATAATGTAGAAACCATAAATTTTGTTTTATTGTCTATTTCCGCAGCTGTGGCCATGATGCAGGGTTTTAATTTTAAATGTGATATGTACTCTTTAAGTTTGTGGAAAGTATGTGGAAGTTCACCGAAGTCTTTGTTTACTTCAATAGCTTTCGACCTTTGATCTTGATTTAGATACAGACCCTGATGCTTACCAAAATATAATTAAAATCCTACCCCTATTAGGTCATGTTTAGGGTTGATTTAAATAAGTCTGAATTAATTATTCTTTTAGAGGTTTAGTTAGGGATATTGAACTTTTTTTACCTTATATATTACCTTTTTTGTCTAATAGTTGGGATACATGAGGTGCCGCTTTCCCCTCCCAAATTCCTACCACCTTAAAAAAAATTGATCTTACAATCAATGTAAAAAGCATCCTATACAAGTACACTAACCTTGGTCTTGCTTTTAGTTTATGTTTTTATGTAGATTCATGTTAAATGTGCTTAGATAAGGATGAGTACAATGCATTATTTAACTGGGTTTTTTTTAGCAGCCTATCTGCCACTGTCCATATATTCTCAAATTACACATGGAGCGAGAAAACACCGTCTTGACTTTCATACAAAGCCTCCTCTCATTAATTTTTACATTTTTGTGGTAATGGAGAAACAATGTGAGACCTCCTTTACTTTTAAAGGGGAAATACCTAAATGGTATGTCCGTAAACTATCAATCACCTACTCAGAGGGAATGATCTATATTTGTAATAGTTTCTTTTTCTTCAACGATTTTTATGAGTGAGGACCACGAAAAATGGGTTTGTCCTCCTATGGTGATGGGGCATTTCCATCACAAATTTTATGATCAATTTGTGGTGTTTGTCAAATATTGGCAATAATTTAGTTTAATTTGTTCCATTTAACCATATTTGTTCACTTTATTTTAATTTTTCTCTTAAGGCTTTTATAAGATTGTACACTCATCCCATATATATATATATGTGTGTGTGTGTGTGTGTGTGTGTGTGTGTGTGTGGATGTGTGTATTTATTTTATTTAGCATTGATATATAGTACAACTAAAATTAATATTGGGTTCCTTCTCTTGCTAATGTTGCTGTGTTTCCTCTCCTTTTGATGTCCTTGCAAAGTTCTTATAATTCCACTTTTAACTTCTTCATTCAGGTTGTGCTTCTCTTCTACCCATTGCTTTGGCTTAAACTTTACCTGCATTTGTTTAAGCAACGACGGACAAAACTGGGCAAATACCAGAAGAAGAAGAAAAACTGAAGGTTAAAGTTTGGTTGAGCAACTAATAAGTTGCGCGGTACTTGTATGTCCTGTTGTGTATACATATGTCTGTATTCCATGTCCAGTTGCTTCTTGATTTCCATATATAGGGAGACACATTTTGATATGTATCAGGTTGTAAGCTGTTTTTTTGTACATTTGCAATTTGGGAAACATTAAGAGGCCTGCACTTGGCACCAAAGCTGGGCCTGACTAGTAGTGGTCCAATTATGGGGATGTATCTGTATATTTAAGTAGAGTTCTTTCAAAATTGGTACAATGTTATGCAATCTTGTCTTGTAATCCTACTTATTCCTATCTTTCTTGTTTCTTGTTTCTTGTTTCTGTTTATCTAAATTTGATGTTCAAGTTTCAAGGTTTTGTTTTGCAATAATGATATATGAGGTTGAATTATTTATATTTATTTATACTACTTTAATATGACTAAGCGTTGTTTTATTCTTGGATTAATCCTGAGATGGCAATCTATGGATTTATTATTTTTACTCCTGACTCCGAAGATTATTTGATACCTCAAGAGAGGTTACTATTTAATCCCATCTTTCTTAATGGGATTATATAGTCCTTCGCAAATAATCTTAAAAATATTAAAATAAAAATATTGCATGAGATATTGAAATTGTCATCTTAGGATTAATTTAAGGATGAAATAATGTGTGGAGGTATTAAATTTTCCATTCAACATAATTACAAACAATAATAGTCCTTATGTTGCAAACAGATATAGCCAGTGTAAAAAATAATAAACATGCACTATAAAAATCATACATTTTACCTAGAAAAAATAAATTTTTATTGGGAAAACTACCAAGTACTAGACTAGAGCCTAATGACTAGAAAAATCTATTTAATAACAAAAATGAAAGGATAAACTAAAAGAAATTAAGGAAAAGAAAAAAAGGATTAAATCCTAAAATCGGGTTCCATTTTACAACAGGTGATGTTAAGTGTTTTAAATTTTTAGTCTCAAAAAATGTCTCAACATGTATTATCATAACATTGGTTGGATAAATCTCACGGGATTGACTACGCCATAAATATATAATCATTAAAAAATTCAATATCTTGTCATTTAAGACCGATTTGATACCAAAAATTTGATATTCCTAACATTATTAAATACTAACCGATTCGAACCAACGGGCAAGAATAGTTGTCCAAGTACATATATAATCCTTTTTAGAGACTGACCCGTTGGATCCAATTCCTAATCTTTTTAATATTACACTAAAATCTATATTTTTTGAGCTGAAAAATATCATTTTCCTTAATTAATTATCTATTCATTTCTCCATTCTTCCTCCATCATACTTTTTGAGTTTTTTCTCCTTTCTAGTTTCTACCAACAAGATGTGCAGTGCCAATGAGTTTGATGGAAGGGAGAGTGATTTGACTTTCGCAGACTAACCAAATCTTCTTGTAGATTTCAAGACAAACACTTCTCTCATTGCTGGTTTGCTACTGTAATTTGGTCTCCTTTGCTCATGTGGGCCAAAAAAACATGTTCATTCCCCATTTGCATCCAAGGATTTGAACCCCACAAAATCTACCCTTTAATTGGCTGTTTCTAATCATTTATACTCTCTCCATTCTGCAATCTAAACTATAAGATGATTAATTCATTATTGAATTTTAAAGTTAATTTAAAATAATTTTAAACTTAAAATTGATATAATTAATTAATGATTATGAAACAGTACATTTTATAATTAGTAGTACTTTTTAGATAGTTTACGATATTTACCATTGTATTAATTAAAATTAAATAAATCCATGTCAAGTTTAATTTTAAAAATGTCTCAACTTAATTTTAAAAAAGTCATTAATAATTTTATATTTCAGAACGAAAATAGTATATTTTTTTTCACACTAAAGTCATTCATTGACAACCACTAGACCTGACAAATGAGTTGAGTCGATCCAAATGGGTTGAGTCATGGCTAGGTTGGGCTAAAAATGGGCTGGGTTAAAAAGACCCAGTTTTTATTGGGCTACAAAAATGAGGCCCATAGCTGAAGATAATTAGGGTTCTTTACATAAGTATACAACAATTAGTAAAAAATTACAAGAATAGTGCACTAACAAAATAATTACAAAAAGAGTGCAACAAGAATAAACCCATTAAATCATTATCCCTTAAATCAAGGAGAACTATAACCACCCTATTTACTCCTCTCTATTTAATGGCACCTTCCCCCACCGCCTCCTCCCTCCACCGCCTCCTCCCTCCCCCTCCTCCCGCCTCCCTCCATCGCCTCCCCCCTCCTCCGCCGCCCCTCCCCCACCGCCTCCCTTCCCCCACCACCTCCTCCACTCCCCCCTCCCTCCCGCCTCCCTCCTCCCTCCTCCGCCTCCCTTCCCCCACCGTCTCCTCCCGCCACGGCCTCCTTCCTCCTTCCTTCCTCTCGCCTTCCTTTCCCCTCCCTCCACCGCCTCCCTCGCCCGCCATGGTGGCGTCAATGGAGTCTTCAAGCTCATGGTGGCGTCAATAGAGTCTTCACATATCAAGGTAACCAATCCTTCATACCAAGGTAACCAAACCTTCATACCAAGGTAACTAATCCACCTCTACAATTACAATTTTTTCATAGTGCAGTTGGTAACCAAACATTCATACTAAGGTAACCAAACCTTCATACCAAAGTAACCAATCTACCACTTCCTCCAAAAACGCTTCTGCACCTCCTTCGAAACCACCACCTCCTCCGAAACCTCCCCCACCACCTCCACACTTAGTGTGTTTGTTACTGTCGTATAAGTATTTGGTTACTTAGATTTAAATTAATGACTTGAAATGGATTTGGGTGTGTTTCAGATTTATGGTTACTAATTAGATTAATTTTGGTTACTGTATAATGTTGAGTTGGTAACCATTCATAATATTGGTTACCTTGGTATGAATGTTTGATTACCTTGCTATGAATGTTTGGTTACCAACTGCTATATGAAAAAATTATGGTTACTAATTAGATTAATTTTGGTTACTGTATAATGTTGAGTTGGTAACCATTCATAATATTGGTTACCTTGGTATAAAGGTTTAATTACCTTACTATGAATGTTTGGTTACCTTGCTATGAATGTTTGGTTACCTTGCTATGAATGTTTGGTTATCTTGCTATGAAGGTTTGGTTACCTTGCGGCGGGAGGGAGGGGGCGAGAGGGAGGGGGCTAGGGCGGAGGGAGGCGGAGGGAGGCGGAGGGGCGGGGGCGGCGGGGAGAGGTGGTGGGGCGGCGGGAGGGAGGGAGGGGAGAGAGAGAATGAGTATTTTTTTAAAAAAAAAACTGATATGGAAACTAAATTAAAGAGATAGAATGGAGGAGAGAGAAAGTGATATTATCCCCTAAATTAAGGAATCCTAATTGCACTAATATTGTAAATAAATAGGAAAAAGTGTATTATTTTTGTAATTATTTTATCTATGCACCATTATTGTAATTATTTTTAAAATGTACTACTAAATGTAAATGTCCCAAGATAAAATGACTTAGGTCGGCCCATGGGCTTTTCATATATATATTTTTAATTTTCTTTTAATCTAAAAAATAAGCTTATTTAGTATAGATGAATTAGTGATTTTAAGTCATTTGAAAAAAAATGGTGAACAAGAGCGCTAACAACTTTTTAGGTACTAGTCTTGTTTTGATTAGAGGGAACGAGGAAGTAGTTTCAATGGATTAATATGACATCGATAATAAAAAATTAATTTTAACTAATTTACAATTATTATTCACTTTTTTGTTTTTTCTTGTTACATATTATGTTTATTTATACACAATTCAAACACTATTTATAGTTTTTCTCTTTTTTTTTATTAACAAAATAATACTAAATGACCCGACATCATAAGTCGCAAATAGTTCAACTACAAAGGTTTTTTTGGGATCAAACAGTCTAATTAATTGAAATATATTGAAACTGTAAACTGTTACAAACGATGAAGATTACGAGACAAAGAATTGAAATAATAATCCTTTCAATCATAATAATAGATAATCAAGAAAAAAGCTAATCATAGCAACAACTAGTGGACACCAGATATACTCTTGAAAAACAGTCATAATCCCAAAGTAATATAATATAATGATAAAATATAATAATGTTTTCGATTCAAATATCACAAGTAATGTATAATTAAGGCTGATGTACTACAAAAACTTCAATTTGATCAAATAGATAGATAGAAACAATCTTGAGACAAAAAAAATTGAATTAAAACAATAGAAATAATCGATTTGAAAAGACGGGTGGGAGACGAAGAGAGTGAGATTGGAAGTTTGGGCGAACAGAAATAAAAGTGATGTTTTATTTTCTTTGTTCTTTATTAAATTCTTAAAAAAGTTAAATTTGACCCTTGACTTGCACTTATTTACTTTTAGTTGTGGATGAGCTGGGCGTGGACTAGGTTAATTTGGGCTGGGCCAAAGAGGTCCAAATTTTTTTGGGCTTAAAAATATAAACCCAAAGCCGACTTTTTTGTGAGTGGGCCAGGCTGGTGGTTTTGCCAGGTCTAACCACCACCATCGAAGTTTCCTTCTCTCTATGTGAAGTGTCTTTCCAATAGCAAAATATCAAAATTTGATTTTATCCAACTAATGACAATTAGCTTTTGTTACTTTTTTTTTTCAAGGCTAAGCAAAGAGAAAATATATTAATAAAATCAGCTTGGGTATGTACAGCAGAATGTCCAAAATGACTTGATCACTCTCTCTAGACCAAAACTCACAAGCAGCAAAACAAAAAAGAGCTAAGCATTGCTAAAAGGATTAAGAAAGTTACTAGTATTAGTTATAGTCAAAAGAACATTGAAATGAGAAGCTCCTTTTTTAGTACTCCGTCGGTTCCATATTAAGTGTCGTTTTAACTTCATGCACGTGAATTAAGAAAGTCATTTAATAATTAAAATTTGTATGAAATTCCATCACTATCCCTTTATGGGAAGTTGAAAACTATTAATACAAGAGAGAAAATTTCTTGGAACAATGAGAGAAGTCAGGGGTGATATTGGAAAGTAAATAATTTATTCTCTTAGAAAGTTGTAAACGACAAATAAATTAGAACAAATTTTTTCTTCTAAAAAGTCACTTATTATGGAATGGATGTAGTAACAAAGAGTAAAAAGGTTTTATAGGGATCGATGATTTTACTTAGAGAATCCAAAGGTTTGCTTGTTTAGAGTTTCACTGACATTTTGACCCATGGTTTTGGGACAAATAGACAGGTTAAAAGTTATTAATTTCTCACCTTTTGCCCTTTTATATAGTTTAATTCATTAGAGTAATTAAGCTTAATGCATGCCCTAATGTTCTCTACTAGACAGCTTTACTTCAAGGACACCCTAATACAAACAAAAACCAATATTAGATCTGTTCTTATGAGAAATGATCATTTATACGTTAACAAATTTCATAACTGATAATTAAGTTAAATTATAATTAACGTGAAATTTTAAATGATAATATTATAATTTAAATTAATACAAAATTCTTCTTAATTTACTCATATTTTATATATTTATATACGTTGCGTTTATTATTAATATAAATTTATTGTCATATTTCGATAATTGACAAATGTTCTTTATGTTGTTAGCATCCTGAGGCACGCGCGACCTATATATTGACGTTATTAAGGATAATCCTCCCATGTGCGCCATGCAACCCGGTAGTGTATAATAAGGGTCATGCACGGCACGTGCAGGACTTTCCAGGCATACCTACGCATGCAACAAGACTTTAACCTAATCGCCATGTGCCGCCGCGCAAAAGGACAAGTTTAAAAGCTTTTGGTGCTCAAGTTCTTAAGCCCCACTAATGACAGAGATATATGTCAATTAATAACATCACAATATTTAACTAAAAATAGCAAGTTCTTTTGACATTTAGTAAAGGGAAAAGTACGTACGCAACCACGTTTAGATTGAAGCAATAAAATTGACGAAGGAATAAGATAAAAAAAAATAAAAAAAAATAGATAGTTGAATGATTCATTTTATTGCAGTTAAAATGAGTCATTACATACTTTCTTTCAAAAAATAAAATTCATAAATTTAAGAAGGATGAGAATGGTTCATTTCATTCTAATAGAATAACCAAATATAATTTTTTTTTTATTTCATGAGAATGAATCATTTTATTTTTACATTTATTTTTGCAATTCAAACGTAACATTAGAAGAGAGTAAATTCGCGAATGATGAGATGACACGTGACATCATTTTTTATTATTGTTTTAAGTTATTATTATTGTTATTATTATTATTATTGAAAATTATGACTTTTTTATGGTCTTTTGATTAGATTATTAGTATGTGTGCAGTAATATATGTTGGTTGGTTCTCCCCTGTGCCTATGGTGTATACATAAATAGAAATATCTAGGGGTAGTGATGATATGGTGGACAGGTAAAGTAGTTTGTTGTTATGAATAGGAACCAAAAGGCCAAAAGGTAAACGAAAAAGGGCAAAGGGTTCAGTTTTATGGCTGCATTGGTGGGCTCAAATAGAACTTTAGGCCACAACAACTTACTATTCTACCCCTAAGTTTCTTTTAGATAATAAGATAAACAAGAAATCTAATTCAAAGATTTTTAGTATTGATTATGAAGTTTATTTAGGGAATTGATATTTTTACAACTAAAATTTGATATTTTTATAAAGTCTATCTCATATGAGTGTGAAACTCATTTACTATTTATGTGAGAAGAACCTTATAAAACTATTATTTTTAATTTTGAAAATGTCAATTCCATTCATTTATAAGTAATACTTCTATTGATATCTCTTAAAGTGGGAGAGTTGAAAAATAAATAAAAGAGGAGAGTTTGATGAAAAATTAAACATATTCCCTTAATACTACAAAAAATAGTCTTTTATAAACTTTTATAGTATTATTTACATGGAAAAATTAAAATTTTATTTTTTTCCCAACACAATCAAAATGTTCAAAATTTATGTCGGAACATTTTTTAATTTTTATTAACTTTTTGACAAGGCAACTACATTCACAAACCTCTTTGGTTAAACACATTTTCTTTAGCCAGCAAATAAAAAAATACATTAAAACAAAATATTAATGATCCCTAATTAATTAGGATACCTTTGTTTGTGTAGAAATGAAATAAATTAAAACTCATCAAATAAATGATCAACTGATCAAGACTTCCCTTTATAAATCCCCCAAAATAAACTTGAAAAGTCGAGTGGACTTTTTCAGGAACAAGCCAGAGAAGAATAATACACATTTGTGTGCATATTTTATACTCCATGCATGCATAGCTGCTAGATTCATTGTACTAGTTATCATCAAAATTTTATACTACAACAGCTTTTTATTAAAAGTATAATTTTTATAGAAAATTGTTATTTCTATAAGTAAAAATTGATATTTTCATAAGGTTTCATTCACATTCAAGTGGGTCTCATTTACTATTCATGTGAGAGGAGTCTTTCGAAAATATCATTTCTCTTTTTATATTAATCAGCAATTTTGTCTTATTATAGATTAAACGTGAACTTTATAATTTAAAATTTTAAATATTTACTACCCTAAATTATTAACCTTTTCCACTTCGGTGATTAACTTTTTAATTTTTTCAATCAGATGATTAAACTATTAGTTTTTTCCACTTCAGTTCAATTAATCATGTCACGTCATAATTTGACGTCGTGTCCCGCCAGCTAGACTAGTCAACGCTTATGTGTAACTAGAAAGTCTGAATTTAAAGGATTTTTCATCTTATTTTAAACATTTAAGGGTAAATATGTCAAAATATCATTTACAAATTTTGGTGTAAAAGAAAAATATATTTTAAATTATATAAAAGTGTAAGAGAGTAAAATAATTTACACAATTAACAGAAAGTAAAAAAATTACGCAATTAACAAAATTAGTTACACAAGAACATAAAAAATAAAATTAACTACACAATTAATGTAAACAAATTACACACATAATATAAATTAAACAAAATAAACAATTAACATCAATTAAATAAAGTACACAATTAACAAATTGTAAAATAAATTCAATTTAGCAAACAAATGCTCACCACTTCCAGAATACTCCACGCTTCCATCATCATCTTCTAAAGTCCTAACTTATCATAAAGCATCCAACCATCCACCATCAAAATCATACCAGATCTTCACCATCAGCCTCCTCCTCCTGACATTCAAACCATCATCGATACAACTGCTACTTTTGTGGTAAAGAATGGACCTGAGTTTGAGAAAAAGATTATTTACCCAAGTTCAATTTCTTAAATGCTTCAAATCCGTATCATGCCTATTACCAAACACCGTTTGTCTGAGTTTCATAGCCAGGCTTCTAAGCTGTAGCAACCTACTCAGGCTGATGACAACATAATCATCTCCCATCAAGCTCCTTCTCTTTCTCTATGTGAATATTTAAAACCCTAACTTTTTTGAGGTTGATTTTCTTTCAAAATGATTGCGATTTCACGATTAAGTATAATCTATATTGAGTTTCTAATTGAAATGTAACATCTTTAGTTACGATGGTTGAATGGGTGGCTGAATGTAATGGTACGTAGACAACAACGGAGACTTGGGTTTTTTGATTTCTTTTCTTCTCCTTTTTTTTATTATATATATATATATATAAAGTCTGGATTTGAAAAAAGATTATTGATAAGTGCAGAGTATTCGATAATTTTGATTCTTTTATATTTAGTTTTATTACATGTTTTGTGTGTATGTGAGCTTATTAAGGTATTTATTGATTTCAGGAGGAATTTAAGCTTAAAAGAGAAAAAAAGAATCAAAATAGGTGCGCAAGGAGAAAAAGAGAAAACAAACAGAACTTGTGGGTCGCGACGTTCCAAATCATGGGCCGCGACGCTGGATGCTGAGCCGCAACGCTCATAATGCATGATGCAATGCGCAAAGGCCTTCCACGGGCGCATGGCCGTGCGGTAGATTCCTCCTAGCGTTGTTATTTTTGAGGATTTCTAATGTAATTTGGAACATTAATTCTTATAGCTTTAAGACTTTGACCTAGGGGTATAAATACATTGTATTAGTCAAGGTTGAGGGGATCTGGATCATCATCTATCATTTCCTCTTTTCTTCTCAATTGAAAACCCTAGTTTTGGAGATTGAAGGCATGTTAGGCTAAGTACTTTATTTCAGTTCTAAGGGATGTTGAACCTTCTTTGTTATTAATGGTTTGATCTAGTTTACTTTATTTATTCATTCTTGCATGAAATTTATTCTGATAATCTGTTTTAATTGATTGTATGCTATTTTATCTGATTGATTCGATATGGCCAGTTAGATTAATCTGATTGATATCATCTGCTAGACTAAGGTATAGTATTAAGCAAACGATATTATATCTGATCATAAGTAGCAATTAATAATATATAATTGTGGACAAGTTTTTGAGTATTATTAAGATTATTAGAAGACAGGTTAAATAATCTCTGATTGTGTGATTGTTGCTTGGAATAACCTAATTCTCTCATTCTTCATTCTGCTATTATATTAAATCTAGACTGATAGTTCTAGGTTGTATGATAGTTAGGGTCTCTTGGGGCGATTGTCACATTAGATTTAAAACCTAAGGAGAATTTCGGATAATAGCGATTGCGGTTATCTAGGTTATTAATTTCATTGAAGGATAAATATTGTATAACTTAATTATTCTATAATTGTAAAAAGGTGATACTGAACTGAAGAACTGGAGTCTTTAATTCATTGATTACGCTTATTAATTATTTACAGTTGTTTTAGTTTAGTTAATCAACTCAAAACCCCCATCTTCATTAAAAAACACTAGGATAAATATTGAACAATTCACTCTCTGTGGGATCGACCATTGCTTGTCACTGTACTAATTTCTGTGTTAGTAGAGTAGAAGTAAGGATTTAATTTTGGAGTGTTAACGATACCTACCAATTATAAATCAAAGATTGTGGGCACGTTGATGGTATGGTTATGTTCATCGGAGTTAACGTGTATACGGTTCTCGGTGATGGTGAAAAAATGTTTCAACATCGGTGGAGTTGTGGTGATGAATTAATTTTTTTTATTGGTGTGCGTTTCCTCGGATGGTGGTGGTGATTGGTACTGTGGTGGTAGGTGGCTTGATGGTGATGATACTGTGGTGGCGGGTGGTTTGATGGTGATGATACTGTGGTGGTAGATGGTTGGATGGTGGTGCAGCTGGGCAGTAATTGTAGTTGTGCAACGGTGATGGCGGCGATGACAGTAATAGTGATTTGGCTGAGTTAGGGTTTGAAAGGTGATGAATAAGATGTATTTAGCTTGATTTTAATTTGTAATGTGTATAATTACATTTCAGCCCTTTTAACTCAATAAAATGATTTAAATTAATTGTAAAATGAGTCTTCTTTTTACACATAAGCATTGTCATGCCACTTGTCAAAGTCATATCACCAATTTCTGATGTGGCATTTTAATTGAACCAAAGTGAAAAAATTAAGAGTTTAATGCCTTGATTGCAAAAATTAAGAGGATGATCACGAAAGTGGAAAAACCTAAAAAGTTCAAGATAGTAATTTATATTTAAGCCTAATTTAAATAATAGCCATTACGAAATTAAAAAAAAAAGAAAAAAAAATTATTCGAATATTAAGGTTGTATATACTCACTTATTTTCTCCAAAAAGTTTTAAATAATAGTCTGTCTTTAAATTTAGTATGAAGAAAAATTATACTCCATACATTTTATAAAAAGAGTTCTATTTGTAAAATTTTTGAATATTAAGGATGTATTTAATTTTGTTTTAGATATAATTTTTAAAATAACATATTTTTAGTTAGTAGTTTGCTATGATAAAAAATTATGATGACAAACATAAAAATATTGTCATTTTATACTATTACTAAAAAGTGAAATAAAAAATATTTGACAAATGAAACTCTTTTTTTTTAATTAGAGAGAGTATCCGAGAACGTTTTATATAAACCTTAATATTTAAAAAAGAAAGCTAAATAAAATAAAATAAAATAAGACTTTTATTTTTGAGCAAAGTATTATTAAAACACCGAAACACTTGTCTTGTCAACTCAAGTAGTACAAGTAAATGCATGTTACTTGAAGCCTAGAGGTCTGATTAAAGAATAATGACATGCTTTAGAGTACAAATTAACATCATTAGTAGTTAATCCAATGTCTGAGCTTAAGGCAGTATACATGGTTTCTCCGTCATGTCAGATGAGCATTATTAATTTGCCCAAAAATGTACTTAGATATTGTTCGATAAAATTGTGTAATAAGAATTTATTAAAATAAAGATTTGGTATAAAATAGTGGCTCTTTTTAAAACAAAATTTAAATAAAAAAATTATTTGATAATCAGTCTTTATTGTATGTCCGAATACAACATTTCACTATTTTACTCTTATATCAGTTTATTAAAAATATAATAAATATTAATAATTAATTCAAATAAAATCTCTAATAATGTATAACTAGTAAAATATTTTAAATCTAATAAAACATAATAATAATAATTATGACAACTTTATATAATTACTATAATATATGGCAACAATGGTGGTGTGTGCAAGCGATATTAGAGGCGGGTGGATGATTGTGGCTGATGGTGGATGGTGGGTTGTGGTGGTAGTGGGTGGTGATGGATGGTGGCGGTGGTAGTTGATGCTGGTGATGGGTGGTGGTGGGGGAGTTGGGGGTGATAGTGAGAGAAATGAAGGGAAGAATTGAAAAAATGAAATTAGAATAGTAAAGGTAAAAATTAAGGGCAAAATATATTTTTGTTACACTAAGTTTCACCATTCTCACAATTTGGCCCTTAAATTAATTGGACTTACGCATTTCCGACAAGGCTAATAGTTTATACGTTTTGATCGTATTCGTTAAACAATAAAAATATTAATTAAAGAAATTATTTCTATAATAACTAATTTAAAAACTTAATTAAGAAAATGATAATGTTAAAAAAAATTTAAAAAAAAATCACCACCACAACTAAATCATTCTTCCATCGTCTATTTGATCAAATCATCAAATTAAAACAAAGATGGATTAAAAGAAACCAGCACCAACCACCGATTGCAGTCGCTGCCACCACCACTATCACCATCAACACCATCTTCACATATCCAAAACTACTTCAACTCCTTCAAACACTAACCAAGCTCTAAGTCGCACCTCCATGATTGATGTGTGAGTGTGTGTGTGTATATATATATATACACATATATATATACACCTATATATATGAGGACTGATCCATAGCTCGTGTTAGCTATGGACAATATTTCAACTAACTCATCTCCTGCCGTCTAATGGAAGATCTAAGAGTTGGCTGGAGCCTGACCGTTACTCTCTTCTACGGCCAGCCAAATTATTTTATGCTAGCCGCTAGAAGGAGTAGCGGTCAACATAAAAGGTCGTAGAAATATTTGGTCGTCTGCTCAGAACAAAAGTCTAAAATACCCTCACCTTAGTTAGATTTAAATAGTTTAATGTATAAAATATTTGGAGTTTCAATTTTAAATAATCAAATTATCACAATAATTCACAATGTTAAATTATATTAAATAATAAATTATATTACAAATATTTTATATAAATAAATATGTTGAATATATTTGATAATTTATACAAATAAATACATTAACTAGTTTCTATGTATTTATTTGTATAAATTGTCAAATATATTCAATGTATTTATTTATATAAAATATTTGTAATATAATTTCTTATTTAATATAATTTAACATTGTGAATTATTGTGATAATTTGATTATTTAAAATTGAAACTCCAAATATTTTATACATTAAATTATTTAAATCTACCTAAGATGGGGGTATTTTAGACTTTTGTCCTGAGCAGAATACCGAATATTTCTATGACCTTTTATGTTGGCTGCTAGAGGGAGCAGCGGTCAGGCTCCACCCAACCCTTAGATCTTCCATTGGACGGCAGGAGATATGTTAGCTGAAATAGTTTTCATAGCTAACGCGAGCTATGTATCAGTCACTATATATATATATATAAATATATATACACACACACACATCAATCATGGAAGTGCGACTCAGAGCTTGGTTAGTGCTTGAAGGAGTTGAAGTAGTTTTGGATATGTGAGGATGATGTTGATGGTGATAGTGGTGGTGGCAGCGGCTGCAATCGGTGGTTGGTGCTGGTTTCTTTTGATCCATCTTTGTTTTAATTTGATGATTTGATCAGATAGACGATGGAAGAATGATTTATTTTGATACATATACGGTATTAATTATTATTATTTTATTTTTTTCCTAATTTATTATTTTTTGTTAAACATTATTTGATATAATTTTTAATTTTGTATTTTGAATAATATACAGTATTAAGTTAATTTTTTTTATGAAGCCAAATCGTATCTGAATACGGTTAAACTGTATAAAACTATTCGGGTCGTATCGGGTTGCCGACCGAGTCGGGTATTCTGACCAATTTCAGCCAAAAAATTAAATTTGGAGGAGGGGCATTATATGCAATTAGGTAGTTGATGATACAGATGTGTAAGCTTATTTAGTTTATGGGCTGAATTGTGAGAACGATGAAACTTGGTGTAACATAAGTGTATCTTGCCCAGAGAGTAATGAAGAGTCTATTTTTTCAAAAAGACTTTCTTCATTCTCTTTTTTTTAAGAGCCAAAAAGAGGTTGGCTAAATTTTTATCAAACACACGATTGTCTTTGCGCGAAAAAAAGGTGAGGCCAAAAAGAGGTAAAAAGAGGCAATCAAACATTACCTAAGATAATGTATTACTTTGTCCATTTTATTTTATAAATTTGTTATTGACTTTTAAAAGTTAATTTGAGATATTTTTAAAATCAAAATTGAGATGTTCGTTAATAATTATGAAACAATAAAACTTATAATGAATAGTACTTTTTAGATATTTTATAAATTTTATTGTTATATTGATCAAAATTAAAAAAATTTGTGTCAATTTTGAGTTTAAAAATATTTAATATTAATTTTATAAAATAAATAATAATTTTATATTTTCGAACGGAGAGAGTACGATATTAATTAAGAAAGTTTGAGGAGTGCGGAAGCCGCTTGTCGGGGATTAATTAAGAAATAAATATTCCAGTTTTAGGGTGAGAATACCTCATCCATGTTCATTGTCTTTGTCAGACCATGGTTTTAAAGGGATGGTTTTGTATTATAACGTGTGAAAAGGATTAAATTATGAGTACTATTAACTTTTGGGGAGTTCTGATTCTGTTTGGATAATATTTTTATATAATTATAAATATTTATGAGAATCAATTATTACTGACTATATATAAACCGGTGTTTTTGTACCATTTAATACAAATCTGAAAAATATGTATTTTTTTTTAAAATCAAGTAAGTTTGACCAAATTAATAGATTATGTAATAATATTATTTCTCATGGTAAAATTCATTCAAGTATTTCTATTTTCTAAGTTAATTGAATTCACTGCTAAGGTATTTTCAATTATCGATATTTAGACCGTTTGCAGCGGTAGCGTTTAGATGTTCAAACGCACCGCACTATTTTTGGAACGTTATATTTGGGCCTTAAAAATAACGTTTGTGAGTTAAATAAGTTGCGCTTAAAATAAATTACTTGTAAAAATTTTCAACTGCGTTTAATACGTTTAGAATCTTCAAACGCTCCAAACACCAATTCCAAACGTCAGTAGACGAACAAGCACTAAAACTTGCAACTCAAACTCCCCAATCAGCCCCCCAATATTAATCGCTTTTACAACCATGTCTACTTAAGACCATGGATCAGTTGTATTATAAAAATACTTTAAAGTTGTTAACTAGAATAATGAAAAAAATATAAAATGATTAAATAAGTCAACTATAATATGGTTTATTTCAGTTTTCTTGGGCAGTTCACAATGTAATCCAGGAAACCGCCCCCAGGAAGATAATGTATGAAAATCGGTTCATTCGGTCGCGCCGTATGCTAATTGTGTTGGTTTATTAATGAAAGACAAGTACTAATACTAATTTAGATACTTAAATGGGAGGACACATGGATAAAGCTTTTAAAATATTTTATTTATTTATTTTTTAATTAATGATGAGTGGTTGAGCTATATATTCTATCTTATTTGTGTGCATTTATAAATTCTGGTAATCTAAATCATTCATTAGTTGTCAAACATTGCTTAAACAAATAACAAATTATCAGATGATAAGAGTATATGCCATTGCTTAGAGGTAAGGTTTATTTTTTTATTTTACGTGATCATATATTCGAGTCTATTATTTAACCGAATCAGCAAACGTGCATTACAGTAAATAGAGTATTACTATATATGACGATAAATTTATTTCAATATCAAATATCGACATATCTATGAATTGTGAATACATGGAATAAAAGGTAATAAAAAAATAACTCATACACTACAATTTTATTTTATCGTTCTCAGTTCCACGTTATCACAATCCACGGTCATATAAAATTAATTGTCATATAATTCATTTTCTTAGTAAAAAATAGGTTTTCTTAGGCTCTCCAATTCCCTTATGTCCCTTTCCCTAGTTCCCCTTATTGGATTGCAATGTAATAAGAAAGATTTCTCGAAATTTTTTAAAAATATAGGATTGAAATTTATTCCTTGTACTTTCGAAATGTTTCAAAAATATTTCTATTTTCTAGAAAATCTAAAGTATACCCTAAATACAGAATTTTAAACCAACCATGATCTATCTACCGTCCTCAAGTGGCCAAAGATTAATTAAGGATTAGTGACATGTTGTTGCTCTGAGTGGTCTTAACTCTTGATTTGAAATCTATTTTGAAATAATTATTAGTTATATTTGTATGTCATTATAATTTTTTAATCATTAGCTATTTAAAACATTTTTAATGAGTACACATTTTAATTCAATAACAATTTTGACAGAAATAAAAAATTTGTGCTTTTGAAAGTACATTGGAGTCAAAAACTCTTAACCAATGTATTTTTTGAAAACACTTTTATAAAAGCTCTACTATTAAAAGTACTTTATCTTACCACCACATTGCTCAGTAAAACAAGCCCTTAATTTGGTAATATTGTTATTGAAAATATTCTTCAAAAAGAAGGAAATATACTCATCTTTTACCATAATAATATTGACAGCTAAACACTAGATCTATAATTCAAAATTTAAATAATCTAATAAATATCTTGCCCTTTCCATTGATTTTAAAATCTTAAGATTCTAGAATCTAAATTAATTTGAATTTTGGAGCCAAACCAAGGCAAAAGGATAAAGACATTAATTTGTCCTAAGAAAAAGGGGTAATTTAGAGAAGGAGCTAAATTGATGGTCTTAAATTGAGTAAATGTAATATTCCTACGTGTTTTACTTCTGTAACTAGTTGTAATTTTTAAGGCAATATTTTTTGTGATTACAACTCATATGAACTGTATTATTTATGAGCTAAAACCGAAAAATTATTTGACAACGGATAAAGATATATCTTGCGATTTTATATGTCGATTTTTAGCTGTGAGTTACGTGAATAATGAATAATTATAATTGATAATATTTTAACAATATATTTAATATAATAAGTCAATTTTATAAACCTACCCAATTCTATGTGATATACGTCATAATCGTAATTTAACAAAAAACTTTCGCAATAGATATCAAAACTTTTTAATAATTAGTAGTATGATTTGATCACTTACATTGTAATTCACCTTCATGATTGTTTATTTGTTGGTGTTGGTTATTATAAATTGGACTCCTCAATTTTGGATAGATCTTCTAAATAGTAATTTCTATTTTTCAATAAAAACTCTCTTTTTCAGAGTTAATTTTAAAAGTCAAATTTAAAAATAGGTTTATTGTTAATTATAATAGTTTAATTCTCAATCTTCGCCGATATGTTGAATGAGATTAAATCGGGTCAAAGAAACAAGAAAAAGAATGAGAATAATTTATTTGACGGTGCTGATCAGCCTCTCATCCAATCAGACCCATGACATAACCATTACTGATAATGGTCGGTCGACGGTCACCCATATCAAAACATTCACACCAAATATTTGTTTTTTAGAACAAAATCTGAGAATAAATTAATAAGTCTAAAAGTTTAGCTCCTAAAAAAATTTAAAAGGGTAGATTAGGAAAATTCAACTTCTTTTTAACAAATAAAACCGCGAAACAGGAAATGCATAAAACCCGAATAAGTTTTTCTACTCCCTTTGTTCTAAAACTATAAATATATTTTTAAACTAATTTTTTTTATGTAATTATTTTTTATTTTTCAATGTATCCTTGATATTAAATATTATCTCATTTTCAAAATGAGAGGTATATTTTGACTTTTTAAAGTCAATTTACGAAATCTTAAAATTCAAAATTAATATAATTTTGTTCAAGTTTTGGAAACAACAAAGATGATACTCTCTCTGTCCCAAATTAATTGCACAATTTTGACCGTTTTAAGTCAAATTGACTATTTTTAAAACTAATTTTTTTATTATTTTTGCAAAAATATAGATGAAAAGATTATAACCAATAGAAAGTATATACAATTTATTACTAATTCCAATTTTTATAATTTTAGAAATATATTTATATATGCATAATTATTAATTCTAAAAAGAGTCAATTTGACTTAAAATGGTCAAAATTGTGCAATTAATTTGGGACAAAATGATAATTACTAATTAGTATTACTTTATAGTTAATTTACAATTGTTATATTTGTTTATATTAAAACTAAATAACTTCATATCAATTTTATATTTTAAGATTTCGCGAATTAACTTAATTTTTTTTTAAAATGTATCTTTAATTTTAGAATGCAGAGAGTAAAAATTTAGTAGTAGTGGTCTAATGTTAGAAATATAAGTGTCAATTTTTAATTTTAAAATAAAAATATATCTCTAATTTTAAAACAAAATAGAAAAAAATGTATTTTTAATTTTACTACCGATAAAAGCATAAGCTATTATATTCACCTAGGGAGGGAAAACAACCGTTTCCTTTTCCCTCACACAAAAGGAGGAATATATATGGAAAATCTAACTGGATTTAGCCATTATGATAGCAAGAGACAAGGTAACTGAAAAAGTGGAAGAAAATTCCACAGGAAAATATTTTCTTTTTTCCATCAGTACAGAGAGAAATTTTATTTCTAATTTATAATTGGAAGGTATTGTAGATTCCATAATTAATTTTCTGTGATGTGGATTGGAGTTTCTGGAAGTTTGTGAAAAAGTCATTTCTGTCTTCCTTGTCTCATATTCACAACTTGCTTGTATAAAAGACTCACTACCCACCTCTCCCCCAAAACTCCCCTGTTTTCATTTTGCTCTGTTTTTTCACAAGAACTTTAGAGAGAAAATGGAGAATATAGCTTCTTTATGGAGTTATCAAGAGGTGGGTCATTCATTCATTTCTAGTTATGTCATTCTTTTATTTAGAATAATTCAGTCCATTCCATGCTTCTTTAAATTGTTACTTCAATTCTTCTTTCTTTATGTGTTATATATATATATATACATATATATATATATATATATATTCATTGCTTTTTTTTTCCTTTCTATTTTTGGCACTTAAAGGCTTTTTCATGGTTATTCCAAAGATGTTTTTGTATTTTTACTTTTTTTCCCCCTGGGTTACTTATAAATCTGAAATCTGGATTCCTTTTATGAAGTTCAATGAATTATCATATGTGTTTTTTGGGGGGGGGTTTATAAAGTGTTACTTTAAATATTCTTCCATTGTATAGTGTTCACTACTGTTTACAAGTGTGTGTATGTTAAAAGAATGGGATTTTGAGGTTTTTTTTTTTAAAACCTAAATGCATCCTCCATCCATAGATCTCTGTGAAAAATGTGGGTTTTGAATGTTACTCTGTGGCTATAATTGTGTTTTGAATATATATATATATATATATATATATATATATATGGATATGACTGTGGATATGTATACAAATAATTAGTATCTGACTTCTGAGCATTTGCCTCGTCTTGTTTGATAAAGTGGAGCACTTGTTGTTCCTTCTAAAAACACAAACATGTCCCAACCTTTATGATCATTTTCTCAATGTGAAGTGATTATTATTAACAAAAATAATTATTTGGTTGGACCAATACCCATATTTGACTGAAAATGTCTTTTGATCTGCATGGGCCCATTCTAGGATTTTATTGGTCCTAACTTTGAATTAGTTGTGCATGGAATGATGAAGATTCACTTGGTTCATCAAAATTCAAAAAGTCATCACTAATGTTTCATATGGTTTTTGGTACTGTTTATTTATTTATTTATTTATTTTGTATATTTAATGGAAGTAGTTTTTAGTACTAATGGTTTATGAATGTTATTCACATTCAAATCTCTGTCCGCCTCATATATACGTCATTTATACTTATATTGTACTTCCAGCATTCTACAAAAATAGTCTCATGTACAAATTACAGACATTAAACTCATATTTTTTTTATGAGAGAGATTTTTTATGAAACCGAGAGAGTATTATCTTCATCTTAATTGTAAGTGATAAATTTCTTTTGTGTATTTTAGTGCGGATTTTAAATTAAACCGAAAACACAATTTTGTGCCTAAATTACACCAACTGAAACTGATATGGAAACAACTATATTGCAATGTTTTTCTTTGACTCTGTCTCTCAAACTGATCATTGCTTTATCAGATCATTGATGAGGTGAAGCAGAAGCTTTCATGCACAACTGTTGAGCTTGAATCAGTAAGAGCAAAAGCAAATGAAGAAATGAAAATGCACAAGGAATATGAGAAACAATCACACCAACTCCTCAGGATGGCTATCCAGGAAAGAGATGAAGCAAGAGAACAACTTCACATGCTACTCAACAAGCTCATGCTTCCTTCCACAATCCCAAGTACTGAATTCTATACAAATGTCCCTCAACTTTCCCCTAAAAGCCCCCTCATGAATCCCATAAAAGCAGCAAACTCAGGCATAACTGAATCAAACAACAGTTTGTCTGAACCATACCATTACCATTCACAAAATTCCTCACCAGTTGAGTCCTTTTTCGACGCCGTTTCTTCGCCTGAATTGTCAAACATTAACAACCACATTGGTGATTCAAGTAACAAAAAGGGATATTTGAGTCGGCCCTTTGTTCAAGATTATTGTGCCATAAATGCAACAAGTCTTGTTTCTTCAATTGATGAATGTTCTTTGATTATTGACAATCTTGTGAAAGGAAAAACTCTGCCTGAGAAGGGAAATCTCTTGCAGTCTGTGCTTGAAGCAGGGCCACTCCTTCAGACACTTCTTGTGGCCGGTCCGCTTCCAAGGTGGCGTAACCCTCCCCCTCTTCAGGCCTTTAATATTCCACCAGTTTCTGTCAAAGGTAGTGACTTGGAAAATGTAGGCCAAAAACCAAATGGGAATTCTCAATCTTATGTTGAGATGTCTTGTGGATCTTCACAAATGATGTCGAATTCTATGTTGAATTTTGGAAATCGGGATTCAGGGTATTGTGTGGGGAATGGAAGGTTGATGGTATCTCAAGGGGCTAATGGTGGCAAGTTTGTTCCAACTGGCAAGAGACAAAAGTTCCACTGAGATCATGATTACGAAGATTCTCCTTGTCCTATTTCTTTTCTAGGGGGTGTATAAAAGAGTTTGGCTTTGATGGCTTAGGGTGTAAATTGGGTATCTGTTTTGGGTTTTGAATGACATAGTTTTTTTTTAAAAGTTGAATTGCTATTTTAATCCTTAGTGGTCCAATGTTACATAAATCATAGTTCAATACGGTAGAAATTCAAAACGAAAAACGATAGTTGAAATATAATTAAAACTACTTTAATTCTAAGCGTGGTGCTATATTCAATAAGATTATATGTCATGCCATTGCTTATGTGACAATCACAGTGCACTCATTTGGCTGCGCTAGTCAGCATTTCATAAAATTTTCTTTTATGTATTAAGATTTTTAATAAAGTATTCTAGATTTACTTATGATTATTATATTTTGTAAATATCTTTGATATTTTAAAGAATGATCTAGATAGTTCATCCCTCCTCTACTATATTAGATTTGATCTTAGCTATTAATTATATAACCCAAGAGTTATATACGGAGAGGATACTACTCATTTATAAATCATCAAGCAAAGTTGTACAATAAAAGTTTTAAGTAGATAGGGAAAAAAGTTTGGATGGATACAAAAAAATATACTTATTATGTTTTAAAACATTCGTACCAATTAATTATGGACACAGAAAAATACATTTTTACTATTTTTTTTTCAAATATATTATTGATTTTGAACTTGTTCAAAGGGAAAATGACTGCCTCTATATCCCACAATTGAAGGTTTATCCTAAAATTTGTTCTAATCCATAATTGGGTTTTTATTTCTACTGCGGTGTTGCAAAGATTATATAAGATAACTAGTTATCATTCTGTTCCATCACTCACTTGTTGCAATTGATGTTACTCGTTTTTATGCTAGTTTTATTCTTAAACAAGCTCCGCATGAATTGACAGTTTTATGCGGGTTTGGTTAAAAAGTTGTCACATTTTATTGTATTTGTGCTGGTCCACAAATAGACGCTAGAGCTAAAATATAATATTTACTGTAACAAAATGCAGCTATAAACTTCATAATAGATCGTGTGTGATAATTTCATCATAATCGAATCTGTTTTATGCATAAGCATAATAAATAATAGATGATATCATAGCTATTATTGTTAATATTCTCCTTATTTGAGTTTTTATACTATTGAGTTGCATACCAAATTGAGCACTATAGGTATACATACCAAAAAGGACGGCAGAATCAAATACCTTGTCTTTCTTTCTTTGTGCAGAGAATAAATGGAACCTTCATGGTCAGCCCAGAAACCATTTCCCTTTCACAGATTCACTGCAGCACAGAAAAACACCCTGATGGAAAAACTCGACAATCTCACAACAAATTCTCCCCTAAATTTTCCAAAATTGAGGATTGGTAAAGAACAATGATTAAGCAATTCCTCGTGCCGCTAACCAGGTACACAATAAAGAATGTAGTTTTTTTGGTTCTAGTGTCTGTCCCATTGTGCAGTCATTAGAGAAGAAGCATCTTTAATAATCCAAAAGGCGATAATTATCAAGAAAATAATCAGAAGATATAAATACATTTTCTGTTTTGACATCTTTAAACTATAGTTCATATCTGAGCATCAATGAGAGAAAATCTAAAGTTTCAAAAACTCCTTCACAGGTCCAAATCAGTTTTTGCAGTTGTCTTCTTGATCATAACTAAAGATACAAGAAAGAACAGATTATTTAAATCCGAATCTAGAAAACTATTCATAATTCATAGGGAAAAAAGAAGTCCTTAAAATTATCACCCCCAATCCGATTACTTTGATTTCATCATTGCCGTGCCTTGATACTCTTGACAAACATTAGAGGCTTTGAGCGAGCTTTGAGTACATTCCTCTTCTTGATATCCAGATTGATTTAAAGCTTTTTGAGCGCTACACTGCCATTTTGTCTGCAGATTGAGCATATCATGCCTCCAAGTCCAACCCCAGCTCCTGGCTTTCAACCTTCGCATTGGGATCCATTGGTGATAGCCTTGGTGGGAGCTATCTGTACCATGTTTCTAGTACTAAGTTACCACCGGATATTACATAGACACTGCTGTGCATTTCAAGTGTCAGCCTTGTCCAGAAACCAAGGTCACAGGCGAAGACGGTTAAATGAGGTCAACACTGATGATCCTTCTCAACAGTTCCAAAGCCAAGGCCTGGACTCCTACATTGCTAGATCACTTCCAATCGTCCAGTTCAAGAAGAAGAGTGAAGATGAGATGAACGGGAGCAGCACGGATTGTGCAGTTTGTTTGGGGGAATTTGAAGAAGGGGAATGGATAAAACATCTGCCAAACTGCTCTCATGTGTTCCATGTTTCTTGTATTGACATTTGGTTTCAGACTCACTCTACATGCCCTCTCTGCAGGGCACACATATTTGATCTTGAGTACTCGTATAATTTGCTAGGGACTCTGCCAAGGGAACGCTTCCATGATCAAGAACGTCCATCGCTTTATGAAATGCTTCGATCCCATGTCCTCCACAATTCTTAGGGGGGCATGAAAATCGATTTATTTCATCCAAATTGACAGCAAAAGATCATCACACTGTTTGAGCTCCAGACAGAACTATTTGCCATTGTAGGGAGATATAATTAAGCGATGTAACGGAGTAACTAGACTAAAAGGTTCATTTTATGCTAAGCTAACATGGAGAAGGCATTACCAACAAGGAAATTGAAAAGTTTTAGGCAATGTAAGCAATATAATTGTTGCATACAAGAAGCTTGAGGAGACAAATATGAAGCCTTGAAGATTACAGTAGGTAGTTCCAATGTAGAAGAGGGATTCAACTAACCTCCAGATTCTCTCCACAGTAATGTTTATAAACTAACACTATTAAAGAAAATTATAACATCAGAAACACTTAATTTCTTTGTTGCATGCAATTTTCTTTGTAGAAGGCCTTTGTATTAATTTCGACTTGCAGTGTATTATCTACATCAGGTTCTTGGAAATATTTGCTTGCTGTAAATGTAACAATTTCAAATAATGAAAAAATAAATGGAAGACTTGACCTCTATATGCCACAGACCAGAGTTCCCTCATCAAATAGCATTCAGACTTGACCTCTATCTGTTTTATATTTATCTGGATTTATCAGTGGTCCTTGTATGTCAGATCCATATATATGCCCCATCTTTGTTCGCTTCGTTTCCAAATACCTCTTGTTTTCTTCTGTAATGGGAGTCAAGACTGGAACGCGTCCAACAACTGCCAAGCCGTAGCCTTTCAGACCAGTGAACTTTGCCGGATTGTTAGTCATTAGGCGCATGGTACGAACGCCAATGTCCCTTAGCATCTGTAAACACATAGCAAAAACAATTTTTTTTAAAGTAAATGCAATTAAATAACATAGGATATACTGATATACATGCAAAGAATACAAATGAAGTAGATAAGCTTTGGCTTCCAAGGAAGCTTTTTTTTTTTTTTTTTCAACAAATGATTGTATGATTAATCTTTTTTGTTTCCTTTTTTTTAAATGATTGTAAATGTTCTGTGCTTACTGTTTGAATATTGTGAAAGTAACATTCATGGACTCATTGGTATCATTTGGTTGCACTTGCTAGTAAAATATACTAGCCGCAGCCTCTAGTAACATTGCCATTTATGAAAATTCCTTGCATTTGTCCCTTGACTCTACACTTGGCTTGAAAGAAACTGAATGAAATCTCAGACAAACCTGGGCGCCAATTCCATAATCACGCGCATCAGCTGCAAATCCAAGCTCTAGATTGGCCTCGACAGTATCATGACCTTGATCCTGCAAATTATAGGCCTGCAGCTTGTGCCCTAGGCCAATCCCGCGCCCTTCATGACCTCGTAGATAGACAAGAACTCCTCTACCGGCTTGCTCAATTATATGCATTGCCAATTCTAGCTGGTTGCCACAATCACACCTAGCTGAACCAAATATATCGCCAGTCAAGCATTCTGAGTGAACCCTTACCAGGACATCTTGTCCATTGCCAATGTTCCCCTGAGATGTTTAAAGGAATACGTCAACAGATAATCCGGTAATTCAAATTCTGCTGCAAATGGAACATTACCTTTATAACAGCTACGTGCTCCGTTCCATCTAGCTTTGAACGATAACAGTAAGCCTGAAACAAACCCCATTTTGTTGGCAAACGTGATATAGCAGTTCTTTCGACCAGTTTTTCCCTCTTTCTTCTATACCTACAACCAATCAAGTGCAATGCAATCAGTTGACAAAAAGCAAAATCCTTTAGCAGAAACTGAATAAAGTCAACAGGGAAAGTAATCTACAATATTGACCTATTTATGCTAGACCATTTATTGTGGCTTTTGAAAAAGAGAATAATGGCATTCAAATAGAAATGATGCTGTAATTATATGCATACTTCGATATAGATAATTTATTTATTAAATGCTACATATAGTCGTAAAACTTTGGTTCTGGAAACTATAATGGAAATTAGCTATTTATCTATAGACTGCAGTAATGTAATTTTGTAGCTTGATTATTCTAATTGTTGGAGTAACTCTTAACTGCAGAATCTGACCATTTATGATCTAGAGAAACCAAAATGCCAATATAAATGTGAGAAGAGTGGCATTTTACAAAAGTTACATAGAGTACTATATAACAACAACTTACCTAATCAAATCAGTGATTGAAACAAGTGGTATGCTGTGCTCCAAGGCTAACTTTCGTAAATTAGTCAACGAAGACATAGAACCATCATCTGCATCAACAATAGCCGAAAGTACAGAAATTGGCTGCAGCCCAGCCAGCATAACCAAATCCACTGATGCCTCAGTATGACCAGCTCTCCTTAGAACCCCACCATTCCGGTACTTGAGAGGAAACACATGGCCCGGCCTTCTAAAATCTTCTGGTCTCGAATAAGGGGACGAGAGAGCCAGGATTGTTTTTGCTCTGTCTGAAGCCGATACCCCAGTAGATGTGCCAAATTTTGCATCCTATTCAAGTTAAACAAGAGCATATAACCAACCAAATATTTCCAAGATTCCAATGAAACTATTGCATTGATTGAAGCACCTCATAATGCTACAAGTTAAGCGACCCCCCCCCCCCCCTAAATTCACTAGCTATTAGTCATCTGTAAGCTACAGATAACAAAGAAAATCTTAAAGTACTCGGCAACATGAAAAATCTGAAACAAACACTAAATATGATGGGAGTTGAATAAATTATAACGTTCTTGCAAGTTTGTGATTAATATCAAGAGTGTCGTAAACATGCTAAAGTTTATAATGAAAATTACCACTGTGATTGTGAAGGAGGGAGCAGAAGAGTCATCTTCATTTTCAGGAGACATTAAAGGGATGCTTAGTCTCTCCAAATCTTCTTCTTTCATTCCAACAGATACAATTCCTGAACCTTGCTTAACCATAAAGGCCACACTCTGTGGACTTGCAAAGGATGCTGCCATCACAAGGTTTCCTTCAATGTCCCCATTTTCATCATCTACAACAATCACAAACTAAACCATTTGCAATAATGAGTTAACACAAAATTGAATTCCACTAGCTTTATAACTTAAAGATCATAGTTGTCATTTCCAATATATGTATAGGGAACACAAACAAAGAACAAGATAATTAGTACTACTACTTTTAATTTACTTTTATGGAGTACTCCAGTTCAATTTTTGAATGAAAGGCGGTACTCAAGCCACTCTTACAAGCTACACTAACTGTAACTGACACCTTATTATTACAAGGATAAAACTACGAGCACCGGATGAAAAGCACAAATAATGGATGCAACTGCATATGGGGTATTTGTAAATATAAATAAATCTTGGCCCTGAATGCAACTTTAGATCTTTTTCTATATGAAATGTATAGAAAAAAGTTGCAAATGCCCTTTTCCGTGTTTTCTATACAGTGCCTCTATTACAAATACAAACTCCACTAGTTGTCGCTACGGTTGACATTCTTCCTTCTTTGATATGTGTTATTTGCTTTAAAAGATTTTCAATGGTTGTTTACCGTTGTAACTTTTTTATCATTGTAAGATTACAATTTCAATATATTTCTGTCATTGACTATTTAAAAAAATTGATAAAATCAAAAGTAGTGATTCAATAGTAGTACTCCGTTTGTTCCACAAGAAGCGTCTCATTTGCTAAATTTTTTGTTTCAAAAGAGTCCCTTTTGTTTGATGGTAGTATTAATTGATACAATTTTCTCGTATAATTTCATTATTCTGTTATCACTAAACACTCAACAAATGTAAAAGTAACTATGGAACAAAAATATATCTTATAATTTGTAAATTTTGCAAGTGAGACTCGTTTTATGGGACAGAAAGATAATACTATAATTTAGCATGTTAAAAGGATAACAACCTTCCCTTGGCGCAATGTAGAGAGAGCCTGTTCAATGGAAGAGAACCCCTCAGACGGGCAATCCGGATCACCCTCGGCATCACTAACAAAGAAATCAATAGTTTCAGGGGTAATCTCAGCATCCACTGTCACAAAAGGTGCGCCCGAACCCGACTCCTCCAAAGCACCCAAAAGTGACCCATTTTCATTACCTCCTTTCACAGAACTTTCATCAAACAGATTTCCAGACACCCCAACAGCACAGCAAGTTGAACTCCATAGCCTATTTTTGTACAATCCAATTTTGCTGCCATTAAAAGACCTTGAACTGATCATAAAGATATGAGGGAATAATGGGTGCTGAAGCAAAATGGAATTCATGGTTTTTTTCCTTTTTTTCGAATTTGTTTTAAGGATTTGTTAGAAGTTCTTGAAAAGGTTTATAAATTTTGGTTAGAATTTTATTGTGACAGTGTCATTTTCAGAATAAAAGGGGCACCTCTAGTTCTGGATGAGTTTATTGTTTATACTCAATTTATTTTTATATTGTTGTTATCAATAAGATTGGGAAATTAAAGCCACATGAATAACAATCACAAAAGGTAGCCTATGCCACTGTCATATTGGGGTTACTTATTCGATTGTTCTAACTTCTATGGTTTGTAATCATAATAAAGAATGAATAGACATTTCTGGATAATACTACAGATGTCAGTCTTTATCTTTATTTTGTACTCCCTCAATCTGAAAATTGACAGTGCAGCATTTAAATTTTTTGATTCTTTTTTTTTTATTATTTAAATATATAGCATGTTAAGATTCGTCTGATATAAGTTGACTACTTATAACAGAATATGGTGCGCATAGTCTTGAATTCAATTCTTCACCACCGTTACGTTACTGTTTATATGGGTATCAAACCCTTGCGAAACACGGCCAGTATAGATAATAATTTATTATATTAATAATTAAAAAAATAATTATAATTTTGAGAATATAATTGTAGTTATTAAATAATTAAATATTTATTTAAATAATTAAACTATATATTATAGGTTCTTTTGATCAATTATTAAGTTAAATATTTGAATGAATTGTTGTAAATTTAGTTAGTTATGATTATGAGAAAATAATTATTTTAATTTTATTTAAGTTTGTAATAGAATTTTATATTAACGTTTATATTGACAAAATTTGCTTGAAATTCTAATATGAATAGAATTATGAAATTCAAGTTTTAATAAGTTTTAATTTACTTATAAATGAATCCACTATAATTTTTTAACTAATGTTACGGTCATTATGCTTCAAATTCACATATATTATTAATACAATTAATCATGTGACTCGATAAAATTTCAAGTTTAAATGAATTAAATTAATTGAGATATTAATTTAATAATAAAATTTACGACTAATATTAATATAATTAAATCGGTTGATATATCTTTAATTGTTTGTTTGTAATTGTTTTGCAGGTAATTTTTTTTAGTGAAGTGTGTTTTACCAATTTTGTAATAAAATTGGTAAAATAAAAAATAAAAATTCTTTTAAAAGTTACTTTTTATATTAGAGATTGGTTAAATTTTTTTTGAATACTTTACAAATTTAGATAGTATATATTTAATTATTAATTATTACAAATTTGTATAGTACTTATACTAATTTGAATAGAAAAGAAAAAAATCTTTTTTTTCTATTCCTCTTATATATGAGAATATTTTTAAATCTAGATAGAATTTAATTGATATAAATTTGGATAATACTTATGCTAATATAAATTAAGAAAGTTGTACCAAAAATTAATGAAATCAAATCAAACCAACTTTGTGCTTTTAATTAGACTAGCTTTCTTACCCGTGGAAAGCACGGGTATTAATTAAAAATTAATATAAATCTAGGATTATTTCATTATACAATGATGAATTTCATAATTTTTTTATTGAATATTTTTTGCATTAACATCATTTTTTAATACAAAATTTGCAATACACTCAACTCGCATTAAAAAGATAACAAGCCTCATAACTAAAATATTGAAAGCATACAATTTAACTTTAACATAGTTGTATCAAAATAGAGTTATATTAGTTTTCATCCTATTAATTTTATTACCATTGTAAGTTTTTTTTTGTTTGATCTGTATAACAATTCTCATTTTTTTTAAATTGAACACCTAAGGTCTAAAAATATGAATAATTTTTGCTAATATTTTGAATTTATTATTTTGAATACCTGCAGGAAGGTGGGTAATTCTCATTATTAATATATATGAGTAAGCATTAAATGCAACGTTAAATGCATAATTTGGTACCAAAACTTATATCAAAAGAGGTTGGGACAATATTAAGTGTGATTTTATATACTTTAGTAGATTTGAATTACCAACAGAAAGGTGAACAATTCTCATTATTACTTTAAATACATATATAAGTAAGCATTAAATACAATGTAAAATGTATAAATTAGTACTAAAATTTGTACCACAAGAGACAAGAACTAATATTAGTGTAATTTTATTTACTTTAGTAGATATTCCCTCCGTCCCAAATTAATTGCATTTCTAAGACTTTTTAAAGTCAAATTGACTATTTTTAAAACTAATATTTTTACTATTTTTGCTAACATATAGGTGAATATATTATAACCAAAAGAAAGTATATACAATTTATTACTAATTTCAATTTTTATAATTTTAGAAATATATTTATATATGCTTAATTATTAATTTTAAAAATAGTCAATTTGACTTTAAAAAGCCCTAGAAAATCAATTAATTTGGGACGGAGAGAGTAGTTGATATGGTCTGTATAGTCTTGAATTCAATTTTTCGCCACCGTACTTTACCCTTTATATGGGTATTAATGATGCATTTGTAGTCTTAGATTCCTTTGCAATCACAATTCACACGCTATCATTTATGTTAATACTTAATGATGCATAATTGCATATGCATATAATTTGCGTAGTCTTGATCCTAATTTTTCACAGTCGCACATTCCTCTTTATATTGACTATTAATGATGTATGCATAAATTTAGAAAATTAATACTTTCGCATGTATATTTGATATTTTTATACGTGGAGATCATCTTCTGCCAAACTTATTAATTTATGTCTAATTTATCTCTGTTATGTAATCGTTTGTCCTCCCTCCGTTTGCAACACATTTTCTCTATCCTCCAAACACTAACATGGGAGAGCTCGAACAGGGATGCTACTTCGATGGTAGCTATAATGGTAGAGTTGCTGACTAGATCTACCATGTCACACGCCACTACAGAAAAATCATAGGAATGGGCAGACATTTTCGTGGGATATTGTCTTGGAGTGATTCGAGTGGTTTGATTTTTCTATTTCCTTTATTGGAGAAGATAAAAGTTTATTTGATGTCAGAGGAAGATAAAATTTTGTCTTGTTTGATGTCAGAGGAAGAATATGGTTTGCTGGTTGTTGATCTTGAGGGATTTTACAATGAGGATGGATTTATATTAGTTGGAAGCAGCGGTGGTCTTGGTGGAGGATTATAGAGTGAGTTGGAGAGATAGGAAAAATAGGAGGTTAAATTAGACATAAAAAGATTAGTTTAACAAAAAAAAGCAAGATTACTTGCGAAAATATCAAATAATCTCGTGGAAATATGAATTCTCTAAATTTAGAGATTAAGGTTCAATTCTTCCAAGTCATCTGGTTAGTTCAGTTATCACTGCTGAAAATTGCATCGGCTGTTCGGATACATACTCTTCGTTTTCGTTCGCCTATCTCACACTTCCAAAATATTTTTCTCTTTTTTATTTTATTTTCTTTTCCTGCATCTTTCTTTTAAGTTCAATTCTTTCAAGTCATGCGTTGCTCTTAGTTAAATATAATTTATATATATATGGATATAATTTGCTTCTCTGTATGCAGAGGTCAGCACGTGAAGGGTTACTTTATTCAATATATACAGTTTATGTGATGTTGTATATACTCAATGGTCCACCTATTACACAACAATTCTTAAGTTAGAAAATAAAAGATAAAAAATAAGAAATAATTCCCGTAAAATTAATTTAGGTTGACTTTAGTTTTTCAATTTAGTCAGCTCTCACAAACCTCAAACTAAAAGGTCATAGGAATTAGGAACAAAGATGAATTCCCCTTCTATTGGGGTACCAAGATTCAAATAAAATACTCGTACCATCAAATCAACGAATATAATAAGCCCATAAGGATAGGAAAAAGGTTTTTCCTAGTGGCCACAAACATATGCTGACATGGCACTAGAGAAGTACATCTACGGCGTTCGATATATTTTTGCGACTTTTTTTTTCCGGCGAGTTTTCTGATAGTTACCACTGGTGACTGTTTTTCCGGCGAGTTTTCTGATAGTTATTGGTGATTTGGTTGTAATTGTTGGGAGAGGCGGTTGATGGGATATGGCGGAACCGTCATCACTAACCGGAAAGGAAAAGTTGGTGAAATGGACTTTTGCTGTGACCGGAATCATGTCTACTCTCGTAATCTATGGCCTACTACAGGTTAAGCTTTGTTATATACTTGCTATTGGATTTGACTGTTTGAGAAACCTTTGCATGCTTAAATATTGTAATTAATTGTGTTATTCAATTTCTGAACTATAGCAAAATAGGGAACAAATGAAAGCAAAAGTTGAATATGACAAGTTATATTATATCATTCAAGTGCTTGTACAATAATTTGGAGCTTTAATGTTCACTTTACCTACTCATATGTGGTAAATTTGGTGTCTGAACTCCCTAATCGGCTAGTATTCCAAAAGGTTAGGATGTTAAAAGAATACAAGAATTTGCTTTGACAAAAAGAGGTCAGCTTTTGAAGTTGATAGGAAGGAATTTGAGGAAAACGTGTATAGATGTCACTGATTTGATTTATTTCTGAATCTTTTATTGGCATTGGAGTATTAAAGCTATTTATAATTTTGTTCTGATTATCACTTTTAGTGAATTGTGTCCAATTAAAAATATTCATCAAGGTATTTGCAGAATAGAAAGTATATCGTTACTTAGTTGTTGTAGAGTGTGATCGTAGTCATCAGATTTCTTGTGAAATTTCTGGGATTTCATGTATATCTGAAATATTCCCGTTTCCCCAAATTTTTTCTCCTTAGAAGACCTCTTATAAGCCTTGAAGGATCAACCCTTGTATTTTAACAAAGTAAAGTATAAACATCTCCAAAGTCACGGCCTTTGTCGTACTAAGGTTCTGTTTAAACATTGAAATTTAACCAAAACTTGGTGGTGAATTTAAATCTTTTGTGCTTTTGTTACGAAATAGCTATTGCAATTCGTGAAGGAGTTAAGTTTGAGTGAGTTTCTTGACAAATTGAAGTGGAAAACTTGTATTTACAGGCACATGAGTCACACCATCTTCTAATGGACATTCTTTCAATGTTGCTTACAGGGCTTAGCTTATCCGCTATCCTGCCAGATAGTGTTTGGGCCAAGAAAAGTTGAACACTTCTGAATGGCTATTTACATGTCAAATGCCGACACTTCATGAAAACTCAAAAAACATTGTTGAGGCACTTTCTAGATGTGTATATATATTAACTAGATATAGACGTCTTGTTAAAAATGTGTATGCAGTGTTGTAGTAATATCAAATATGCACAAGTTGGTAGAAATCATTACAATTATGTATTTTCAAAAGAACATGTTACCTACTCCCTCGTTAACTCTGGGATGGGAAAGCACGTCATAAACAGATGAACTAAGCCCAACGAAAAACATGCCATATGTATATTCTCTCCATTTCTGGATTCACTGATTCATTTTAATGTGACAAAAAGACTAGTTAAATAAGTGTAATTGTGGAACGATTAATGTTCAAAATTTTCTATAAAAGCTATTTACTTATTACAAATAAGTTTGAATTGATCAGTTATGGATTCATTGAAGTATAATTTTTGCAGGAAAAGATCATGAGAGTTCCATACGGACCAGACAAAGAATTATTCAAATACTCATTGTTTATTGTTTTCTGCAATCGCATTACAACATCCGTGGTATCTGCAGGCAGTTTACTGGTAAATAGTGATTTTTTGTTAATTGTTTAGTTATTCCCCCCCCCCCAGGGCACACATCTTGGTTGATGGAAATCAACATGCATATGACACGTGTCACTTCAGTCGGACTGCATGCTACCTGCAGAGTGGCAAAGCATAATAGGGACTTTCTCTGTGCAAAAACTTGTTAGATATTAATCTATATTAAAAAAAGCTACGTAGATATATGTTGGAGCCTGGAGGTTTCAACATCTTTTTAACTGGGTTTGGTGACCATTGATTTTTTCTTCTAGGCGAGTAAAAAAGACATGGATCCTGTTGCTCCAGTTTATAAGTATTGCATTACATCAGTATCTAATATACTAACCACAACATGTCAGTATGAGGTAACCATTTTCATTTTCAGAATTTCTGTCTTCTTTATTATAATTTTTTCTGCAAGAGGATTATTACATGCACGCATACTTATATTCTTTAGTGGTGTTCTTAGTAAATCATTTTTAAGTGACGGTTGAGAAAATAATTGTTTGTTTGCATTAACCATTTTTACTGACGCTTCAGGCCCTCAAATATGTCAGTTTTCCTGTTCAGACACTGGCAAAGTGTGCCAAAATGATACCTGTAATGGTAGGTTACTTTGTTGTTATTTGTCAAAAAGAAAAGGTTACTTTGTTGTTAATTTTGTTAATCACTATTACACATGTTTATATTGCTCCTTGTGGGAGAAATTGCTTTTTGTTCATTACGGTTGATTTACTTAATCTACTGGCTAACACCCTGCTGCAATTTCCCAGTTTTATTTATGTATATGAAAAAAAAAAATTCTATATGTCATAATGTGCCAGTGCCTCTGGCTTCTCCAGCGATTGCGCCAAAGTACTCCTAATTCTGGGTAGTTCTACATTTTATTAAATGTTGTAGCACCTCATTAGGTCTCCATTTGTTTAATGGTTAAACTGAGGGGGCTGACTGTGGCAAATACTTGCCTTATCTGTGACAAAATATCATTGACGTGGTTTTGTTTCAAAGACTGGTATCGTTGATGTGGTTTTGTAGGGAATGTATTATGATTAAATAAACTGGCCTAAGTTGGGAGTGGGCCCAAATGGAGTCCATAATCAACAAGTTGTGTTGTAATCTTGGCATTGTGCAAATGGCATGCACCTGTGGCTCCTATAGGGAAGGATCTGCCAGCTTCATTTGGTTTTCAGACAAAATCTTGATTGTGTCAGATTGTGTGCATTGATAAGGTCGGAACTTGGATGGCAAAGTTCATCCACTGGCTCATAATTACCAATTGATGTTTTTTTTGGACCTTTCTGCTTTTTCTTAGTTTGGGCTCTTTGAGGTCAGACATCCCATTAGTATTAGCTCCTTTTTTTGCATGTGCATTTTACATTCACCTGTATTTCTTCTCCTTATAGAAGCCTTTTGATTCTGATAGAGGATATCAAATGACATTTAGGTCTTTCTAGAGGACATCATTCTTTTGGTTAACTTAGTTGATGAATTGCAAAAATAATGTTGTTGGATGTCATCAGAGATCAGTATTTCACGTTCTTTTAATATATTTCTGATTGTCGGCTTGCTCAATGTTATCTATTGTTACCTAATTTGGTATTTGACTCATAATCTTCTTATATATGCAGATTTGGAGCAGTCTCATTATGCAAAAGAAATTCAAAGGGCGTGAATATTTGTTTGCTTTACTAGTTACCCTCGGGTGTGCGCTATTCATTCTATACCCGGTAATAATTATTTTCTTATTCTCCTATAATGAGATTGCTTCAACTAGTTTTGTTGTTGAGGCATGTTACATGACATAACTGTTTGCACTGCTGAAGTGAATACCGACCTTTCATTAATGGATGTATTGTGCTGCAATTTTTTTTGAATATATGTTCCTTTAGTAAATAGCCTAATTTGTGTCATAATTATTCAGTTAACGGAATAAAGTATTTTATGAATGACAGTTTCAGAATACACTACACTATTGCAGTTGCAAGTGATAGGTGAGAATTAAGCCCTAAACCGCCCAAATTTTAGAAAGAGAAAGAGATACGTATAAAATATAATCCCAAAATGAAGAGCTAGGGAGAAAATACAATGGGGAAAAAACACAATAATAGTAAAGAACATGGAAGAAATGAAAGAATGTAAAGCCCTTAATTTGATTCCCCAATTCCCCTCTATCCATAATTTCTTGGCCATATTTTATCGCCTATTCTTGGTGCATGACTCTCAGGAGGTGATTAACATTATGGTGGTAAGGAGTTGCACTACCAGAAGGCGAAGAAGTAGGATTTGTCAATCTCAACCATCATCATCAGAAGAAGCAAGCAGCACTATGGCGGAACTTGGAGACAATGAAGAAGAAAACAGTGGAAGCGACTTGAAGATGAGATATAAGGCTGGGTGTTGACTTAATGATGAAAAGTGGCACACCTTGAATAGCCTGTAGGCATTATGGGATATTTTGGTCAATAAAATTTTTATCCCCTCAAGCAATAATTATGAACCACTCGGGTTTCATAACACCCCCAAAATGGGTTGTATGAACCTAATAAAACCTAATATTAGTGCCATTTTCTCTTCTTATGTTTTCGCAAACAGGGTTATTATTTTTCTAAGGGTGGTGCTAGCCCAATACCTGAACCAAAAGGGCCCTAATTAAACCTAATTAAGGGTGGCACATGCTGCATATAGGAATATATGTATGTATATATATATATATATATATATTTTAAGTTCTTAGTTTTTCTTATAAGCTTTTTATTTGAATGGTATGTGATAGCTTGTGTCAATATATAAACATTAAATTAATTTTGTTTTATTTTTGTAGGCAGCTGATAATATTAGTCCTTACAGTAAGGGAAGGGAAAGCACAGTTTGGGGCGTTTCCCTGATGGTTATTTATCTTGGGTATCAACACAATACTCTTCTTCCCCTTGTTCTTTATGCATCTTGTATGTTTGGAATTTGATTTTTTTATTTTACTTTCTTGCTCATTAGTCATATCTATATTTTTTTATTCCCTTGGCTGGTTCATATAATGAAGTTTAAAAGTTACATGCTTAGTAGCTGAAGTTTCTAGGCTTTTATGCATGAGGCCCTCGGTCTATTCTATTAACCTACTTATCTACTAACCTTCTAGTTAGTAGCTAAACAAAATTCTTGAACTTTTCTGTAGCATTCTTCGTTACGCTTAAGTAGTTTTCTCTAATTTTTCTTCTTTTTTTTACTGTTCAAATTTTGCTTTATTCTTTTAAAAATTGCACTTCCTTAAAACACAACTCGAATTTTTTGGCACCTTCAGATAAGTGTTTATATGTGTTTGACAGGAGATCCTACCCAGAGAGTGTCTAATGTTGGGTTTCAGGAAGCCTGTATATGCATTTGATTGTTTTCTTTACCTTATCCGTCACAGGCTTGATGGCTTTACTAGCACTTTCCAGGATAAACTATTTAAAGGCTATGATATGGAAATACAGAATCAAATATTCTACACAACATTATGTTCTTGCATACTCAGCTTTATAGGTTTGTTCCCTTGGTTATCTTATCTCATTAATTTCTATATTTGTCTCATTAAATAGCTTAATTTCTGAGTCCAATTATGTTCTTCTCAAAGGCAGATAGCATCTGCATACATTTATTTGGCTCATGCCTCATACTCCTTGCCTTCATAATCAAATATTTTAAACTATTTTGTGAGATTAATTTCCTTTACTTTCCTACATAATGATGTTTTTTCCTTGCTTCCAGGATTGCATGTGTTACACTTCATGTGTGTTAGTTAATAATGGGCTTCTTTTCGGCTTTTGATAGGTCTTATCATACAGAACCATCTTATCATGGCAATAGATTTTGTTTATCGCCATAATGATTGTTTCTTGGACATTGCATTGCTTTCAACTGTAAGTCGTCTTTATAGCAGTACAGCTGTACACTAGTAAAACTTATTTTGTTTAAATATTTATGCTTTAAAGAAAATCAATTAATACATTCTTCCATCTTTCTGACTGGAAATGGAAAACCTGAAGTAAAATTTTCTCGCAGGTAGCAACAGCTAGTCAATTCTTCATATCTTACACCATCCGTACATTTGGTGCTCTTACATTTGCAACCATAATGACTACTAGACAGGTAAAATAACCAAAAACTTGATCATTTTCTCTTCTCATCACAATTCTAATCAATGTTGCTCTCTCAAATTTGTTCATATAGTTAGTAAGCATTTTGCTATCATGTGTGTGGTTTGGCCATCCATTGAGCTGGGAACAGTGCACCGGCCCTGTAAGTTTATTAATCTCTCTATCTTTTCCTCCTATAATTTTTATTTTTTGTTTATTTTTCCTTATTGTTTTTCTTGGTATGATTTGTAAGAAGCTGCTCAAATACACTTCTGGTTTGTTGAATAGGTGGTTGTCTTTGCCACCCTTTATGCAAATTCCTTTTTGAAAGACAAAACTTGAAGACCTAAACCCTCGGAACAAGATGAAAATGCAGAGTCTATTCCTTTGAGGGCAACCGCATAATCCAGAGTTGCTTATGCTTTTGCAAATATATGGTGTTGGGTGGCTCTGCCTACAGAGTATCGACATGCTTGCTGCTGTTTGCTTTTTGAGTAAGTGACCTCTGCCTACGGAATTTCAGTATGTAATTCGACAGCCTTTTAGCCCATTTTTTCATAGGAAAAATTAAGTAGAGCTTAACTAACAACTTGAAAAGGTTAAGTGGGTTTTTTTTTTTTTTAATAATTTATTTTCCTCTGTTACAAGGTAAATATGAGTAAAGGCAGGGAGACTAAAAAAGTGTGCACTAAATTGTCCTCCAGATCATGTGATTGACTGATAATGGTTGGCCAATCTCATGATTATGGGCACACTTTTTGTAGAATCTTATTCAACTCGGGTATATGTAGAGTAGTACCCTGTTACGGCAAGTTGAATTGTTCTTAAGTTGGGTGTGATTCCCCTCATTAGCCTCTACAGTCCATCTTAATCTGCTTTATAACACTAGTAAAAATTTGTAATTGTAGAAGACTTACTTTATATTATGCTTTTATTGGAATTTTCAATGAGTACGAGGATCATCTATGTCCTCAAATTTACTATTAAAATATCGTCGTTACTATTAAACTAAAAAACTCATTAAAGATAAATGTGGAACAAAAATATATTCGTAATTTATAAATGTGAAATGCCACTATCAAAGGAAATTAAGCCTTCAGTGAGATAAAACAAAAAAATAGGACTGGATTTGTGCAGTCCCCGCATTTAAAAAAGTGATTTTTTTGTGAAATACTGAAATTTGAAATTGATCTTAATTATTTTAAGTTTTGACAAAATGTGGATTTGTTGTACTTTTTTTTTTGTTGTCAATATTTTCGATTGTATCAACTAAAATCAATTGAATTTATATCAATTTTGAATTTAAAAATATCAGAAATTAAATTTCAAGAAAACTAATATAAGTCTCTTTTTTTGAAATATGGGTAATCTTATTTTTCCTCATAAAACATAAGAAATTTGAGAATTTTTTTTAAAAAATTACTGTAGATAGGTCAATATGGCCCAATTCAATTCAAAAGAAAGATACACGTAATTATTGGCCTTCAAAGTTGTAACCCGTCCCAAATAAATGAGCTATATGAGGTGCAAGGACAATAAAGATAATGAATAATAAGCCTTTTTACTAAAGAAGGCTTATTGAAGGATATTTCTTCGGGCCAGAACTTATAAGTTATCAAACTAATTTCTAAGTTATTTTTTACATTCAAATATTTGTGTGTGACTACTTTTTTAATTTATATATTAACTTATAAGTAGTGTTTGAGAAGTAATAATTTTCTCACTTTTTAAAAAATGACTTATAAATCATTTTAAAATAAATAGGCCTGACCAAATATAAAGAATCTTTTACCCTTATTTTAATAGTCTTTACATCTTATTTTAATTTATAAATCATTTTAGCAAAACACCTTCACATTTTATTTAAACTTAATTTCTAACTTATATCTCAAAATAATGTCAAACACTTTTATTTATAAGTCACCACTTAAAATGACTTATAAGTCATTTTAAATTTTAACTTATAAGTTATTTTAAAATAAGGCCATTAGTAATACTCTTTAGTTACTTTACAATAGATATACTTGTTCGTACTAAAATCAAATAATCATATCCATTTTGAATTTTAAGATTTTTCAAATTAACTTAAAAAATCAAAATTTATTTCTAATTTTGGAGTGTGTTGACTGTTTATGTAACTCTCTCTCATCCTCTCGTCTGTTCTTAGATGCATTTTCATTTGATAAAATTACCATCAAAGTAAACAAAACCCAATAAGCAAAATCCCAATATGTTACTTGCAAAATCCACCAATATATTAAAAGATGGAAAAAATATGTTTAGTAGCATCCACCATTATCAAGCTCCATTGCAGAAAGAAACCAACTGAACTACTAGCTTTTATTCTTTATCTCGAAACGAAAACATAAACTTTGCTGCTTTCTCACTTTGAGGGAGGGAAGAAAATGGCATCTGAAGTCCTTTTAGAGCGGAACTGCTTCTCTATATCAGCATCCACATTGAAAGATGCCTGGATCACTTGAGGAGACAACGCTTTCCATGTACCGATGCTTCCGGCCAGATGAGTGAATATGGGACTGCAATTTTCACAATCAAAATTATCACTAGACACAAGAAAATATATTTGGAGACGACTTTTAAGAAAAACTTAAATTTTTCCAACCATATCCTTAAAATTAGATAGAAATATTATAGTGGTAGTACGATAGTACTCAATCAATCAACCAAGAATAAAAGCAATAGCATGTTAAGAACTTCATGACACTTTTATAGTCTAAAAATAGAAATTTATCTTAAATTTAGAAAGAACGAAAAAGAAAAATGTATTTTTAATTTCGGAACGTAAGGAATATAATACTTACTTAGGAGTGGAAATGATAGAGAACCACTCGAGGCCATCGGGATCAGCAATCTTTGAAACCACGAAAAACCTAGGCACGATAAACAAATTACCGGCCTTAACAGTTGTTTCAAGAACACGTTTCCCATCGATCCCAACAACCTGCGCACGACCACTGCCCCGAACAATGTAAGTTACCTGGAATGCCGAGTCACATGAAAAACCTGGAGAACACATAGCACTTCCATCCAACCTAACAAGATCGGCTCCAAGGCCAACCTCACCAACCAAAGGCAAATTCTTAGTGTTCAAAACCACAACCCTTCCACCATTCTTAATATCAACGTCTAATGGAGCTTCCAGACAGTTCAACACCATCCCCTTTCGGTGATCCTGACTGGGCTCAGTAATCTTGGCACCAGCATCAAGCTTAACAATTCCATTACCGGATTGATTTCCAACAAGGGTCTTCACAATACTTTCTTCCAAGTCCCATGCTCTGCCTACAAACTCGGTTGAAAACCCTTTGAAGATGCCATTTGCGCCCGTCAAGAAGAAATCTGTGAACGAACCAGCTTTGTGGCCTTTTGAAGTTTCCCCCAAGAAAAGAATTACTAGTTCTGTGTCCTCTTTGTTGTACCACCATGTCACAACACCGAATGGAAGGGCAAGGGAATCCCCTGTTTTGATGGGAAGAACCTTCTCTTCTTTCTCAGGGAGAACAATTCCAGCAACTCCATTGCCTAATGAATGGGAGAAAAATCAAAGAGATAAAGATTATATAAAAGCAATTCACCATGCTAAAGAGTATGACAGTATTTAATTTTCGGTAATGACTTATAAGTTGGTCAAAGACAGGGACGGATCTATATACGGGGCAACATAGCCAGCTGCCCCGGTTGGAAATTTTTTTTATAGGTTGGGCAGATATGTAAATTAATAAATTTAAGAGGGCAAATTAATGGAAGAGTTAAATTTGGAGGGGGCAAAATAAATTTCATAAACCAATTCTAAATACAAGTACAAAAATCTTCTTAGTTTTAAGGCTTGGTGAAATCTTAGAAGTACAAAACTAGTCTATGCTTTGAAATTAATTCATGGTTTTGTTTGAATATAGAAAGCAAATTTGGTTTGAGGCTTCGAGCATTTGGAGAATTATTCAAATTGAACTATGTCAAGTAACCGAAATAAGTTTCTAAATTGTATCTAAATGTTTTTTATTTGAAATTCGTTTTTTAGTTTGGATTATGAATATTTATTGCAATTTGTAAACATTATTATGATTAGAATATTATGATTAGTTCAAGTTTTCTTTATTTAACTTCAACAAAAAAATTAGTTAAAATCCATCCCTGTTGAAAAAAATTCCTGGATCCGCTCCTGGTCAAAGAGATAAAGATTATATAAAAGCAATTCACCATGCTAAAGAGTATGACAGTATTTAGTGTTCGGCAATGACTTACAAGTTCGTCAAAACCAACTTATAAGTCATTTTGTTTTATTTAAGTGTTTGGCAATAACTTATTTTTTGACTTATAAGTCATTATTAATAAGCAACAATTTCTAGCTTATTTAAAAATGACTTATAAGTTATTCCTAATAAGTTAGCTTGACCAAATATAATATCCATTTTGCCCCTCTTCTATTTTACTAAATTTCATCTTTATCCTTCCAACCTAATATTTAATTTCTTCTCCAACATAAACATGTAATAAAAAGTATTAAGACAAAAATGTTGTCACCCATGTTAATAAATAAATATATATAATTTGATACAATACAATATAATATATTATAATATATATATATATATATATATATTAAAATATAATATTAAATATATATATAATATTATATATGTATATAATATTATATATTATCAAACAAGAGGTCTTAGGTTCAAACCTCCACCCCTAAATTAGCAACTAAAAAAAATGGTGATTCTTATGATATGATATTGAATCAATATATTTTTTATTAATGTCTTTTTTAGTAATCTTAATATTTTATTTTAACTTTTAAGTCATTACTAGCCGATCACCTTTATAAATTTGTTTTAACTTAATTTCTCACATATAAGTCAAATTGATACCGAACGTTTTTACTTGGAATAATTCTACCACTTCTACTAGGAGTCGCCTTTTTAGTGCTAGCTGAACGTAAAGTAATGGTTTTTGTGCAACGTCGAAAGGGTTAAATCACAGCTTAAAATAACTTATAAGTCAACTTAAATTTTAACTTTAAGTATTTTAAAATAAGTCGTTGCCGAACGGGCCCGTAAATGTGCGGTCAATATTTGACAAAATTGTGTTTTATTCAGTTCAAGACTCATCGATAAATTTATATATGTATATAAAAATTGGGGTTTAAAAGTTCAAGATGAATGAAAGACTGACATATATATATGTCCACCACGAAAAAGTTCATAACATGTTGTAAACCCAATACATGAACTAGGTTAAGCTTAATGACAAACTTCTATAGAAACAATCAAATCATGTCAAACATGAGAACAATAAACCCATGGCAGGATCTGTTGCTCTTATTTTACTCTACAAATACATGCAACTCAAACAAATCCCTACAAAAATAACAGTTCTTTGACAAACCCCAGCTTTGATTAACTAATTTCTTTCAGTATAGTAAAACAGAGTATAAACACAAACTTTTTTTTAATTAAAATATGGAAACAATAATTAAGAAATTCAAACACACTGATCCGATTGAAACATAACCTAAGGAGAATAATATATTACAATTACACCTCCACTTAAGAAGTTATCATCTTAAAAATATGAAAAAAAATCAGTGTTCTAAAAGACAGCCTAGGCAACCGTTTAGGCAGAGGCGCCCCCCGAACACCGCGCCTACACCCTAGGCGCCCAAAAAATAGCAACTCGGACATGACTCAATCGACTCGGTCCTGACTCGGTCAAGTCAGTAACAAAGAAGTTGTCACTCCATCATCGACGAAATCTCTGTGATTCGCCGGTTGGAGTCGTTGTTGAAGTCGCAATTGATATTGCCTTAGGGCTGCCACAATCGTGTATGTAACTCATACCTTCATATTACTGGACTAGGATCCTCTCCATTTCAAATAAAATGGAGAGGATCCATTCTTTGTATATTCTCCATCATCATCTCTCTCTCTCATCATCATGATGTCACGTTCCAATACATTTTAAATCTTGACCATTAGATGGAGAATCTCCATTTCAAATGAAATGGAGAGGATCCTAATTCCATATTACTGTTCGTGGGTCCACAATATTATATATTTATACTACATATCTATATGCCTGCCCACTTATTTGCACGAGTTATATGCCACTTTGTTATAATAACAATAATAATAATAATTATTATTATTATTATTGCTACTATTAATGTAATTCTTCTTATGGAACAAAGGGACATATATTAAACAATATATGTACTATATTATATGTTATATAATTACACATATGCACTAGATAATATATAATATATATTCATATAATTTCTAACATATTCAATCTTTAAAACTAATATATAGTTTATACAATATATTTTATGTTTAAAATAATAACTTAGTTTTATTATATATTCGTAAATAATCATAAAAAATAATTTGTATTAAATTTATAATAATACAACTATAAAGAACAATTTTATTTTTAATTACAAATATAAAAAAATAAAATAACCCTGCCTAGGGCATCCACCTAAACCTGGTCTAGGAAACTGCTTAGACCCCCCCACCTACAAGGGTTAGGCGTTCAAAAGTTCATCCACCGCCTAAGTCCGCCTATAATCACATCTAAAAATTATTTATCATCTCAGAAAACCAATGAAGCAGAAAGTTAAACCATCAATATAGTCACACCTAGAATTTTAAACACACTGATTGCAATGAATAAAGTATTACAACACATACAACCAAACAAATTCATAAAAAAAATATGCCATGATCCAGGAACTAACATGAGCATAATAATACTAGTCGGTCACCGGATAAAAGATCTAACATATATTCAAAGATAAAAAATTTAGTTGATTTTTTACGCATATTAAAAAAATGATAAAATTATAAAATTGTTCATATTTAAATTCTAATTTAATTGCCTAGTTTTTTTGTATATGACTAGTGATACTCCATAAATATATATAGAGAATAGAAACATGACAATTAATACTAAGGATATTATAGGTAAATTATTGTAAAAAATAAATTATTTAAAATAACTAGATATTTAATTTGGATTACCTAAAATAGTAATTAGGACTTTTATCATGCCATGGAAGGAGGAATAAAGAAAGTTAAACATGACCCAGGGATTAACATGAGCATAATAATACTCCATCAGTTCTAAAATTAGAAATACATTTTCTTTTTTATTTTATTTTAAAATTAGACATACATTTCTATCGGTACTCTGTCGCTCGCCCATCGCCCATCTAAACGATCAAGACATACCCTATCATGATTAAATATGATGCAAAAATCAAAAACATAATTTTTTTTCAAAAAAAAATGAAAATCAAAAGCAAACTAGACCCACAAAAATTTGGAACCCAGGGAATACTAATCTGTCACCTTCTAAACGATATGAAATGATGTAAAAAATCAAAACACAATTTACCACAAAAAAAAACAGAACTAGACCCACAAATCAAAATCCACAATATATATAGATATATATATATAGAGAGAGAGAGAGAGAGATACCTTGTAGAACATAAGCAACCTTTGGAGAATCAGAATAGTGAGGAAGGGCAAAGCCATTCTTCTCAAGAGCAAGCTTAGAAGCCCCAATATTGGCTTCCTTTAGCATGGGCAACTCATTGGGGCACCAGGCATAGTAATTTCCTCCATCCCCTCCGTAAATCTGCTTGGCCAATTTGGGGGACAAATCAATCTCCATTTCTACCCCTCTGGTTTTCTCTCTCCCTTCACTACTACTATTATGAGTGAAACCCAATAACAAAAATACATATTTATAGCCCTTTTGACATTTGAAATTAATTAATTTATTTATTTATTAATAGTGCTTCATGAAGAATAGTTCCTAAAATCCCGGGATTGTACATAGAAAATGTATTAACAAACCAAGAGATTTTGTTGGGATTAATGAGCCAAATCAAGAGAAACAAGTGGATTCAGTTATTTGGACAGGAAAGGGAGTGTAGAGGTGAAACTAATGAGCTGGTTTATATAAAGCCGGTTTATAAGTCAATATTTTAGTCTAGTGATTAAGATCGAACAACTGTGACTTTCAGGTTTCAAATTTGATTCTTATTTTGGGTGATTTTATTTTTTTCATTATGAAAAGTACTTCAGGTATCAGGTTCAATTTTTATTTCGAGTTAGTTTATTTCTTCCATTATGAAAAATACTTATTTCTCTTTTAACGAGGTTTGATTAGTTCTTGAAATTGTAATAGTCCTCAAAAATAGAAGAAAGTGTAATAGTGATGATGTACTTGATTATGAAATTATATTGAATTTCTCAAAAAGTGATGGTTTAAAAAAATGAGTTGGTTTATAAAAGTTCAATAATTGCACTGAATTTGGCAAGTCAATCTTAATTGTAATTTTGAATAATAATATATTTGAATTGCAGTAATAAAGAATTAAATGAGACTTGTCTTCTGGTTGGAATAAAAAAAATCTAAAAATCTCGTAATATTATTCACTTTGTCCCCAAAAAAGAGTCATATTTTGATTTTTGTAGTCAATTTACAAAATTTAAAAATTTAGAGTTAATACAGTTCATGTCAGTTTTGAAATAACAATGTTGTAATTAATATTAAATAATTTATAATAATTACTTTACTCAGCTAATATTAAATAAAATTCATATCCTGCTTTAAATTTTGGAATTTCGTAAATTGACTTTTAAAATATTAAAATGGGACTATAGTTTATATTTATTGGTTTAAATGTGCCAAAGTCTGGTTTCAAATAATTAAAGCTGATAATAATAGCACTACCACCTAGAGGAGGAATGAAAATGTCCAACTCTAATCAATGAGTAATATAAGTGTCCAAATCTAATTGATTTGTATTGTATTGTTGCATGAAATTATGAAAACATAACATGATGGTCCTCCACTTCCAAATACTAACATAATTTCCGATAAAAATTACTCTCCCTTTCCGAAAGATGAAATGAAAAAGAGTAAAAAAAAGTTTCAAATTTATTGACCTTATAAAATTATATAAAATAATAAGTATTTTTATTTTTTATATTAATGGACCTTACTAAATTTGTATATTTAGTCATCCTTTTAATGATCGAAGGAGGATTATTTTGCTGGCCAACACTGACATTGACATAATCCAAAGTCCTAATAAGTTTAAACAGAATTAGATACCAGACAAGGGACATTGCATGTTCAAAGAATTTATACCTAAAACACACAAAAAGGTTACTTGATATATACCTCTCAAAATTATGCTATATAAAAGAAACAAAAGAGCAATGTGGCTGCTGGGATTCGAGCCCAGGTCTCCACGGCCACAACGTGGAATTCTCACCACTAAACTACAGCCACAATTGTCTTCATTTCTTGTTACTTAGTTAATTGAATATATAGAACAATGAAAAGAAATGTAGATCCTAGTGGACATTTGTAATATATTTCAAGATTTTGAATTGGAAAACACTTAAACATAGTTATCAAATAATCTCATTATATTTAATTTACAATTAAGAAAAAATATTTAAATATATTTTAGTAACTTTAAAGGTCCACGAGATTTGGACAAAAAAAAATTCAAACTTATACTTGTAAATTGTGCAATCTTTGATAACCTGTGAAAAATATGAGTAAGCTTAAAAAACAACTTATTGGATATGTTTCTCTACAGTGACGCTCTTCGACGGACCGGCTATAGTGACGGTTTTTTCCGTCGCTATAGGTCTATGGCGACGACCCATATATGTGTGTCGTCGCTTTAAATCTATAACGACGGAAAAAACTGTCGCTATAGTCGGTCCGTTAACGGACCAGTCCGCTTCAGAATCCGACTGTCTTTCTCTATGTAAAGCGTTATGTGTATCTTTAACATCTATACTAATTCTTTTTGTTCTAATGGTATGTATAAGATAAGATATAAGTAGTTTGATATATTTCTTTTTGTGAGCTTTTCAATAAGTTGAGTATACTTTTTTGGTTTGATTATATATATTTATTATAAGAAAGCAGACGTTTGGTATATTTTTTTTCCTTGGGTTCTTTAACGAACTAAAAGTTATTACACGGGTATTTTTAAATATAAAGAAAAATGTGAGAGAACTGGTTAAATAGGAACTAAACCATATGTATATATTGAAATAAGAATAAGAAAAAAATGATACAATACATTTGGTTTATAAATTTGAGAAGCGATTACAAATGAATCTATGACACGCCAAAATAAAAAAATCACAAAAACTCTTTGACACTAAATCACCAAAATAAATTTTTTAGACTGCCAAGTCAACTCGGGATCAAATAAAATAAAAAAATTACAAACTCTTGGGCATTGAATCTCCAAAAAAAAAAAAACTTAGATTGCCGTGTCAATTTAGGACCAAATAAAATAACTCGGTATTTATTTTGTTATATTTTGATATTAATCGATGATTTTGAACATACATAATTATATTACAAAATATTGATTTATTCATTTATTAATACAATCTATTTCCCGGTTACCCAAATTTCAGTATGTATTTAAGTTTATATGGTTGCTCAGATTTTAATATACATATAAAAGTTTATATGAATTACCCAAATTTTAATCTATACAAATAAAAAGTACAATGATTTTGATAGCATTACGTTTAGTGCATTTAGAACCTCTACATACACCAAACACAATTGAGAATATTGTTTATTTATAAGCAATTTATTTTAAACGTAATTTATTTAACTTACAAACATTGTGTCTGGGGTTCAAACGCGACACTCAAAAAATAGTGTGTATTAATCTTCAAATACATCATTATCAACGCTCCAAACGCTACTAATTGAACATACTCTAAGTGTCTGATAAGATATACTTAATACTATTAACTTGGTCGTCTTATCATCTTATGTGTGATAACTATTCGTACACTAAAAAAATGTAGACAATTAAAGCACAATGTAACCATACTATTGACTTGCAGTTTTAAGACAATTTAATGTTTCACATATGATCTTATCTCAACGTTTATGAGTGTTTCTATAAAGTACACTATTCTTTGGATCAAAATAATTCATATTAATAAAGAAAATTTTAAAACAAATGTGAGAGTTATAAATGAAATTAAAGCTCTTCTATGCTGATATGAAAATTAGACATGAACTCTTTACAATTTCACCTATTTATATTTTGATCTTTCATTTTTTATAATGGGGTCAAAATACAAATAGATAAAATTATAAATAGCTCATGTCTAATTTTCATGTCCAATTTTTATATCCACATATAGAGTTTTTGATGAAATTAAATACACCATGTAATTGAGATAAATTAGGAGTAATGTTGAAAGTGGATAATAAGATATGAAAGAGGAAGGAATAAGAGTTTGGAGAGAAAAATAGAGATAACATATTAATTAAATATCTTTTAGACATATATAGATAGGATAAGAATTGCTAAATATATATTTTTATACTATAATAAATATACTCTCTTTGACTAAGAAAACCTTTTTGTTGATTTTTAACCCTATGAATATTAAACTCCAAAATCCAAATTTAAGAAATATTATTCTAAACTAAAAAAGTCATATATTTTTTTTTATTATTTTTTATAAATAGAATTTTAAGATATTATTGAAAAAAATATTTTTCGGAACCATTATCGGAACAGATTATTTATAAGGAAGTATGCCAATAAAAATAAATTATTTTTACACATATGTAAAAATATAAATAAAAAATATCATAGAAGGATAAAAGGATTAAGGTGACTCGAAAATTGGATAAACCTAAGTATTACTCCCTCCGTCCCAAATTAATTGCTTTTCTAGGACTTTTTTAAGTCAAATTGACTATTTTTAAAATTAATAATTAAGCATATATAAATATATTTCTAAAATTATAAAAATTGAAATTAGTAATAAATTGTATATACTTTCTTTTGATTATAATATCTTCACCTATATGTTAGCAAAAATAGTAAAAAGATTAGTTTTAAAAATAGTCAATTTGACTTTAAAAAATCCTAGAAATGCAATTAATTTGGGACGGAGGAAATATAATAAGAATTTGTAAGAGAAAAGGAATAATGGTAGTAATTAAAGAGGCAATGAAATTATAGGAAAAAAAAACAAAAAATTACAAAAATTATACCAACAGTAATAGTAGTGGAATAAAATTCGATTTACAATATTAAAGTTTATCTTTCTAATCCGGATAAGATAAACCCTTTTTCTTTTGTCTTTTAGAATCCTTATAGAACATAAATCTTAATCATCTAAATCACCTATAAATACATAATGGAGCCAGTCCTTCAGATCTCACCATTATTATAATTACTGTAAAAAGGGTTTTGGGATTTGATTTTCTTGCGAAGAAAGAGAAGAGATGGAGATTGACTTGTCACCCAAGTTGGCTAAGAAGGTGTACGGAGGCAATGGTGGAAACTATTATGCTTGGTCCCCCGATGAATTGCCCATGCTAAAGGAAGGCAATATTGGGGCTTCTAAGCTTGCTCTTGAGAAGAATGGGTTTGCGCTGCCTCGCTATTCTGATTCTGCTAAGGTGGCTTATGTTCTTCAAGGTAACTAATCTAGATTTATGGAATTTAATTTGATTTTTGTTCTGATTTATATCATAATTTATTCAACGGCTCATGTTTTGATCATTTAGATGGTGACATAATATCTAGATACATGTTTTGATTTCTTAGATGGGATTGTATTGGTGGTTTAATCCTTATGCCTAATTGATTTTTTTGATGAATTTTAATTGGTTGGTTTTATGGTGAGTATATAAATATCAGTCAGTGTTTCAATTTTTCTATTAAAATTTGTCATCTCCTTATTTTAAATGTTTTTCTAGTACATCTGTAGTTATAGAACTCATGATTGGGTTAATTTCTATTCTAGTTGTAATACATGTCCAACTGTTCTTTTGATTTAAGGATTGTATAAATACTCTAATCAAAACTCAGATTCTTTGCTTTCCTACTGTTAGTAAAGAGTGGGTTTATTTCTATGCTTTATGTAATGAAATACTCGCTCAAAGTTGGGTTTTTTGTTGGTAAACTTTATGTTATGGGTTCTCTTTATTGGGTTCATTCTGGGCACTGGCCAGTCTTTGGTGAGAGATTGACAAGACTGAATTACAAGGACCAGTGCTAAAGTCTTACTATTCTTATGCTTCACATGATTTAATTGCTTATGTCAAAGTTTATTGAAGCTTAAGCTTATGATTATTATGCGGACATCTTCACTTATCTGAAACTGCATAAGCTCGAACTTGTATAGATGTTTTTGTATACATTTTTGTGCACCTCTCACTTATCTGAACTGTATAAACCCCAAAATTGTATAGTTGTACAATGTGCAAAAAAAATTAGTTTTTTTTTAAAAAAAATTTGATTTTGAAACCGAGTAAATCACAATTTTGTCAAGTAGTGAGTAAAATATTCTTTATGTCATTTACCTTTTACATTGTCGTATTTTCTTTTTTCTTTTTTTTTCATTAGGTAGTGGAGTTGCTGGAATTGTTCTCCCTGAGAAAGAAGAAAAGGTTCTTCCCATCAAAACAGGGGATTCCCTTGCTCTTCCGTTTGGTGTTGTGACATGGTGGTACAACAAAGAGGACACTGAGCTTGTAGTTCTTTTCTTGGGAGATACTTCAAAAGCGCACAAAGCTGGTTCATTCACTGATTTTTTCTTGACGGGCTCTAATGGCATCTTCAACGGCTTTTCAACCGAGTTTGTAAGCAGGGCATGGGACTTGGAAGAAAGTGTTGTGAAGACCCTTGTTGGAAATCAATCTGGTACTGGAATTGTCAAGCTTGATGCAGGTTTCAAGATTACTGAGCCCAGTGAGGAACACCGAAATGGCTTGGTGTTGAACTGCCTGGAAGCTCCACTAGATGTGGACATTAAGGATGGTGGAAGGGTTGTGGTTTTGAACACTAAGAATTTGCCTTTGGTTGGTGAGGTTGGCCTAGGAGCTGATCTTGTTAGGTTAGATGGAAGTGCTATGTGCTCTCCAGGCTTTTCCTGTGACTCGGCATACCAGGTGACTTACATTGTTCGGGGCAGTGGCCGTGCTCAGGTTGTTGGTGTTGATGGGAAACGCGTTCTGGAAACAACTGTCGAGGCTGGTAATTTATTTATTGTGCCTAGGTTTTTCGTGGTTTCAAAGATTGCTAATCCTGAAGGCCTCGAGTGGTTCTCAATCATTTCGACTCCTAAGTAAGCACCTTTTACATGTTAGCTTGTAGTTTTTGATTATCTTCATTCTCTACTTATTTTCGTTTGTAATCCGTGCCTTTTCAACCAGTTACCAGATACTCTCATAGGTCTTGCGAACCACGTATTGATACTTACGTACCTAAACAGGGTACTCTTACGTATCAATATTCTAAATTTAGCGTACCAAAAATTTTCTTTATTATTTAACTATAATTGCACAAATATCAATATTATAACTTGGTATTGAATGTTCAAACATTACATTTGTACTAAAATATTTATAAAACATTCAACTTGTTGATTTAACTAAAAAACTTCTATAAAACTTAGGTTTATTACATTTAAATTCTAAGAGAATTCCTAACTATAAGAACTTATATAAAGATACCCTAGCATATTGCGTTTTAGCTATGTAGCGTACCGCGTACCCGTATTCGTACCGTGTACCGAAACGTACCACGTTTCAGGTAACACTGTTTTTAACATTAGATTTACTATAATTAGTTAATTATGATTCTAATGATATCATGCTAATTGCAGTCCCATATTCACCCATTTGGCTGGAAGCATCGGTGCATGGAAGGCCTTATCTCCTCAAGTGCTCCAGGCATCTTTCAATGTGGGTTCAGACATAGAGCAGCAATTCCGCTCTAAAAGGACTTCAGATGCCATCTTCTTCCCTCCACCGAAGTGAAGAGCTCCTTTGATGTGTTCGTTTCGTTTAGAGTTTGATTATAAGCTAGTAGTTCAGTTTAAAGATAGAATATAAGCTAGTAGTTCATAGCGTAATTAGTTGCGGTGATCGTTCTGCAATAGTGTTTGATTTGGATGTTACTAAACAAAATTTGCTTCTTCTAAGTTCAAATTTTCATCAATTTAGCTATATAAGTTTTGCATATGGAATGGTTTTCCTTACTGATAGTTTTGCTTTATAAAGTTTGCGGGGTTGAGTATTTAGTGGCTTAAAGTAGTAGTTTTGTGAAGTGAATTTTGCATGGAAGATCTCTACTAGTAGAGAGCCATCCTTTCTTAGACTATATTAAGGGGGATTTTGTTGCAAATCATACTTGATCATGTTTATCAATTGTGTTTGTTGCACTACTAAATCTTACATTTTCGGTAATTAAATACCGGTAAAGTGTCAAGATTCTCGGTAATCATAGATGGTAATCTGAGATTCTCACATAGTGTTCATCTTGAAATTTTTATTTAGACAAATATCCTTTACATTCAATAATTGGGACATAAATATCCTTATTAGTCACATAATTTACATTTATTTTTTAATTTGTTAGTTTGTTTTTTTTTGTCGACATGTTTTGTTTAACTAAAATAATTCATTATCTATACAATGTACATGGTGTTGTTTGTTATTTATTATTATAGTTTAATTTATTATCAACAACATACTTGAAAATTGTGTTTAATAATGAAAAATGATATACATGTCGATAAATCGAAGTTGAATTGCGACGTGGAAGTGTATGTATGCGATAAGATAGAAAAAATTAAAGTGAGATCTTTCTTAATTCCTACATATTCTATGTATGCACATATGTCGTAATCATAATTCGACTGAAAATATATTTAATAATTAAATAAATCAATAATTGTTATTTTATAAATATATTAAAAATATTAATACGATTTATTAAGTAATATTGAATTAATTAGTTTGATAGTATTTTTATGATTGTTGTATATTTGATAATAATCATATGAGGTGAATCATTCAACTAAAATTAGTACAAAAATATTTTAGTAAAAGATCAATATTCAAAAAAATATGAGTAATTTTGAATTCATACCAAACAATCATAATAACATTTATCGATGATCACGTATCTTCTACCAAATAAAAATGACACAATATGATCATTTTTTATTATCAATAATCATATACCAAGTAATGTGTGTTTAGGCGAGTATCCATTATTACTGGTAACAAACGTCCCCTAAAATTTCATAGAATTACGAATGTCTTTTTCTTGGTATTGAATTAGTAATCCCATAGTGTTTACCCGGATGAAAAAGGTTGAATGACACTTCTATCCTTCAAAATTGTCACCCACTTTTAAAGTCATTCTTAAAGTTTATTTTTCGTCAATTGGGTCCTTAAAATGAAATTTTGGATTAATTCTGTTCCTTTTCCTCAATTTCACTAAAACCTGCCTAAATTTTGACCCGATCCATTTTATTAAGGGCAATTCTGTCTTTACTATTATTATATGTATTATTAATATTAAAAATTAAAAAAAAAATTAAAATACAAAAAACCAATAAAAGATAAAAAAACTAATTCAATTTTTTTATATAAAAAACTAAAAAGTTTTAAAATTAAATATTATTTTCAGGCAAAAAAAATAATTTTTTTTATTATTAAAAAAATGAGTAAAGTTTCATAAAATATAGATTTCTATCTTTTTTTAATTTTTTTTAATAATTATTTCTCTTTTTTTAGGACATAATGTCATGTTATCCAAGATATTGTTTTTAGAATAGAAGTTTAGTAGAAAAAACTATTCATCTTTATCGACACTCAACCTCAAGATAACATTTTTCGTCTTCATTAATCCATACCACAACCAAAGCTTCTATAATCTCCACTCACCATATAAATTAATTAGCCGTACTACCTGTGTCTCCGGCATTACATACGAAGGGGAGAGATTGTCGGCGCTAGAGAATGGAGGAGGCAAATGGCGTGCTCGGGAGGAGGATCTGAGAGTGAGAGAGAGCAATTTTTTTTTCTTTGAAGTTAAAGAGGATATAATGGACGGTGAGATTTATCCCAAACTTTAGACGGTTCTGATGATTTATTAGTGTGAGCGAGAAATTCAAAATCAGTTGTGTTTTGTTAAATTGGCTGAATGGCACATATCACCTTCCAAGTTGCCACTCACTTTCAATGTCGTCCCTAAAGTACATTTTTCGTCAATTGAATCCTTAAAGTGACATTTTTTTGCGTTTCCGTTCCTTTTACTCGATTTGACCCAAACCCGACCCATTTTTACCAAATTTTGACCAATCCGACCCAATTTCACTAATTATTTTTTCTTTAAAACAACTAAAATAATATTTTATTTTAAAATATTAAAAATAATTATAAAAAAATATTTTATTTTAAAATCTTAAAAATTATTATTATTTGAAATATTTTTAAAAATAATTATTATTTTTAAGAAAAAATATAGATTCATAAAATATAGATTCAAAAAAACTAAATAAAAAAATAAAACTTTATTTTAAAAAAAAAGTAGATTTTTTTTTTCATTTTATATGTAAAATACGAAAAACAGTAAAAGATAAATAAAAAAAATTGATTCAATTTTTTTAAAAAAAAAGAAATTAAAAAGTTTTAAAAATTATTATTTTTTAAGGAAAAAAAATTAGAAAATTTATCATTTTAAAAAAAAATGAGTAAAGTTTTATAAAATATAGATTCAAAAAAATTAAACAAAAAAATTAAACTTTATTTTCAGAAAAAATAGAAAATTTTAATTTTTTTTACATATGAGTACAGTTTCATAAAATATAGATTCAAAAAAAGTAAATAAATTTTTTTTATTTTCATAAAACAAAACTAGAAATATTTATTTTTTAAAGATGTGTAAATTTTCATAAAAATAATTAAGAATTAAAAAAAATTTAAACTTTAATTCTTTTGGATCTATATTTTATGAAATTTTACTCATTTTTGAAAAAAATAAAAGTTTAAAAAAAAAATTTCTTCTGGAAATAATAATTATTTTTAAAACTTTTTAAAAATAATATTTTATTTTTAAATATAAAAATAATTATTATTTTAAAATTATTCTAAAAATAATATTTTATTTTAAAAATATTAAAAATAATTATTTTTAAATAAATATTTTGAATCTATATTTTATGAAAGTTTACTCATTTTATGAAAAAATAAAAGATTTTAATATTTTTTCTTGAAAATAATAATTATTTTTAAAAATATTTAAAATAATAAGTATTTTTAATATTTTAGAATAAAATATTATTTTTAAAATAATAATTAATTTTAAAATAATAATAATTTTTAATATTTTAAAATAAAATATTATTTTTAAAAGATTTTTTGACTAATAATTATTTTTAAACAATTTTAAAACTTTTTAGTTTTTTTTTTTTAAAAATTAGTTGATGAAATTGGGTCGGGTCAAACTGGTTCGGTTTCGGTCAAAATGGGTCGGGTGGGGTAAAATAGGGTTAAGGGAACGGAAATGCCAAAAAATGCCACTTTAAGGGCCCAATTGACGAAAAATGAACTTTAAGGACGACATTGAAAGTGGATGGTAACTTGGAGGGTTATAAGTGTCATTCAGCCTAATAGATTAGTAACCATAAAAAGAGGGGGAAAAATCATAGCACAAAAGATGCCTATGAACATCCAATCTACTAGTGGGTAAAATTACAACACACACAAAAATCCCAAAATTAAGAATTGCTATATACATAAAGGAAATAGAGATAGAAAGAGGGCGGTCAAGGAATATATATATATATATATATATATATATAAAATAGAGAAAAATAGATTCTTTTTAGAGGGAAGGAGCTTAGGAACTCAGATCCATCGACGTCAATACATACAAACCTTCAATCGCTAAAAAAAAAAACAACAAAACACTATAGTCGCCAATCGAAGACGTTAAAGTCTGCCATTCGCGAGATCTCAAGCTTGCTTCCTCGTCTCTCCTTTTCTTTTCATTTTCTTTTCTAGCTATACGATGGGTTTTCGGTAACTTAGGGTTTGGGCTATACTTAGCAGTGTTGGTGACTGTGGTGGTGGAGCGATAGTTGTGGGGCGATTGTGGGGGCGGTGGTTTGGAAGCCATGGAGGTTTTCTTTACTTTGTTTAGATCTGAATCTAGGATTATATATTGAGGTTTTTGCTTTCTTTTTATTGATGTTTATTGACTTGACTTTGTGAAATGAAAAAAAAATTGAATTAGTTTTTTATTTTATCTTTTATTGTTTTTTTATATTTTAATTTTTAGTTTTTTTTAATTTCTAATATTAATAATACATATAATACTGTCATTTTGGTCCTTTTTATTTTTATTTGACATAAACTTTGAATTTTAGTCATTCATTAAATCAAAATTAAATATAATAATTAGTGTTCAAAACTTTTGTTTTGAAATTTGAATTAGTTTATTAAAATTTTATTTTGGTTTTGTCTTTTAATAATATATGTTTAAATTTAAATTAGTTAATTTAGACTTTTAATTTCTAAATAATATAATCTGATATATATTTATAATACTCATAATGTTAAAGACACATTTGTCCTACATAAAATGGGCCGCATCGGATTTTGTGCGGGTTTCAGTGAAATTGAAAAAAAAGAATAAAATTGACACAAAATACCATTTTAAAAACTCAATTGACGGAAAATAAATTTTAGGGACGACTTTAAAAGTGGATAACAATTTAAAGGGACAGAAGTATCATTCAGCCAATGGATAAGAATTTGTTATTGACAAACAATTTTACTTTGTCGAGAAGAAGAACAATCAGTGATGGATCTAATAGGGGGCAAGGGTGGTTGGTCAAGAGACCACTCTTAAATTCTTAAAAACTTTAACTAGTAAGCGTACTACAATAAAGTGTGACCACCCTAAAAAAGTACAAGTATTTACGGTTTGTATAAAATAAGAGTCTCAAGTTACAATACTTATAATTTGTACAAAATTCAATTACAATCTCAATTCAAAAAAATAGGTATGTCTTATCTTCAATTTCAATTAAAATTGTAAATTGTAACTATTGTTGACACTTTTTTTTATTATGATATTCAATTTCTCTTAAATTCTATGATATGTTTCTTTAAATTTCAATTTATACTAAATTTTAGGATTTTCTCCTCTTCTAATTTGTTCAACATATTGTTTTAAATTGATTTTATTTACTGATTTACATATAAAATTACATATGCTATGAATAATTGATAAGAAATTGAGCATATTTATCATAAATTATTTTAACGTATATAATATATATGTATTTCTGCAGTATATTTTTTAGGAGTATAACTCTTTTTTTTTTCTTTCTAGTTGTACTTGATTGTATTTTTTTTGTATGTGTGTATTTACGTTTGCCTTTCTTTTTTAACAGGATGCAAAAAAATATTCGTAATTATTTTACGAATCCCGAAACTAGTAAATATCATCAATTCGGGTCTACTCAATAGTCGATAAATGATGACTTATATTGAAAAAGATTTATTTGATACAATTAAAAACGAGGCGATTGTAAAATAAAAAATATAAAAAATCAAGAAATTGGGCTGTGAAAATATTTTTGTAAAGATTTTAATATATTTATAATGAACTATATTTGGTGAATTATATTAATCATTATTTTAATTCTTTCAAGGAAGAATCCACACTATCATATTGGCTGTATAACGATAAGGTCTTTCTTTCATGGAATTTGTCAATTTTTAAATTATTTTTAATTATAAGAGTGAACACATTTGATAAAATTTCTGGATACACCATTAATAACAATCACAACAATTTCCAACACAAAACTCACATTGGTTTGATCAAGTGACATAAGTATCCTAACTTAATTTTAAGATCAAGTGGCTTGATCATGTACAACTTCTGATTCATACCTTTGGATAAGGGGATATTTTCTTTTTTAACCTTTTGCACAAAAAAAAAACAATTTAATTTTAAGATCAAGTAACAAAATTCCCAAAGAACAATCAAGGTGTATAACATTAGTGGTACAAGTATCCATTCACCTATAGATTCACATAATTTGTTACGTAATTATTTAGTATATGATCATACATTCTAAATCTAAAAATTAAAAATTATTAATAAATTTTAATTATAAAATTGATTTGCTTTTGGTATTTATCATATCTCACAAGGGAGGAAGAGGAATGCTTTTTCTTGATTCAAGAATTTAGCACCAATTATATTTCATAAAAAGAGGGTACTATTTGCGATATTTATAAATTTTAAGGATATATGTTTTTATTAAATTTTTTGAATTTTACTTTACAAATAATAGCAGGACAATAAATTTTAATATTAATCTTTAAAAAATTGTGTCTAGTGAGTTTCTTTTTTTGTCTATTGCAGACTCGTAGTGGGGTACCCGCCCCAGTTCGAACGCCATTGACGAAGTCTGTCGTGTACACAAATACGATTCCACTACACTTTTTAGACAGGGAGAGAGAAATGGCGCCACTGAAATCTCTGGAGCGGGAGTACCCAATAATCGACTCCAGTTTTCAGCAATTCTGTGCATCTCACGGCATTTTCTCAGGTCCCTTTTCCTTTCTCTTCTACAAAATTCAATTTTACTTTTTTGCTCACCATTTCGGCTCCACTGTTGTTGTTAATCGCCCCCATTGGTGAATTTCAAGCTTAATATTAGTTGCTCCTTTTCGCTTTAACTTATTTCTAACCCCTAAAGTGAAATTCCACATTGATCAGGTACTGTTGTGAATTTCTTATTTCTTCATTACATAGTAACCTTTGCCTACCTTATAAGTTAAATTTTCATGTTCTGATCCTTATAAATTTGGCACCCTTGCTGTGTAATGGGAATAGCTTTTATGTTTCTCTAGGTTTAATGGGAAAATGTTTGATTGCAAAGATTTTAACTGTATTAGGTGGGTACCCTTAACAAAAAAAAAAAAAAAAAAAAGCCTTCTATTAAGTGAATATAACAATTGGGCTTTGGGATGAGTTGAAGTTTTCTTCTGAAAGAAAAGACAAGAAATTAAAAAACCCGGATATTTGGACTGTGTAATACTTCCTCCGTTCCAAATTAAAAGATCATTATTGACTCAACTTAGAAACATTTTCATAAAATTGAGATGATAACAATAAATCTTACGATGAGCGGTATTTTTTTAGATAGTTTGCAATATTCATCATTGTATTGACTAAAATTAAAGGAATCCATGTCAATTTTTATTTCGAAAATATCTCAAGTCAGACTTCAAAAAGTCAACAACACAAACAACACAAATATGTAAACAAAAGTAATAAACCATGGATTGTACATTATAGTCAGTTCATATGTGTAAAGAAACAATTATGGGTGCATGAAGAGAAAAACTGTCCTTAAATAGTCATTTGTCTCTTTGGTGTCTCAGTTTCTATTTTGTAAGTAATCAAGTTTACTTGTCTAGCATCTTAAGAAGTGAAATTACTTTCTGGGTCGTCTCAGACCTTACGATTGGTGAGATGTGAACTTATGTAAGGGGCCTGTGTTATATGAACACAGGCGCTGTTACATGTGTAAGCATCAGAATCAAGGATTCAGCGAGACAACTAAAAGATCCTATTTGAGAAACCATGGAAAGAAAAAAGAGGAATTTTGAATGCCTGTGGCCTACCCAATGAGACACATAGAACACACCCCATATTCTTACGCTTGTGCGGGTGTCTGATGTGAATCTACACACATTTAATTTGTTTATGTTGCATAGTTTTAATTTCATCGATATTCTCCATTAGCCTTATATTGCATTAGGTTAAAAATATTAAAATAGCTTCAAACAAACGTGAAACTGATTGACCATATTATATGGACTCAAATAAAAGTTTCTAATCTTTTTGACATTCTTCTATCCTGTTCTCATGCAGTTGAAGACTTTCTGATTCATGATGTTTATATGTTAGTAGCTTTGACAGAGCAACACTCTAATTCAGAGCGATTGAAACAGGTTAGCTATGGAAAACTTTTGTTCCCAGGCATCATTATTCTTAGTATTCGAGATATTTAATATGATCTTTCCTCTTTTGGGTCAGCAGGGGATTACCGAGGTCCTCTCTATCATAGATGGTCAACATCAACAATGGTCGAACGGCATGGAGTTATTGGAAGAGGCTCAACAGAATAAAATCATTTTACCTATAGGATGTGAAAGGTATCCTGAGCCTGAAGATCAAGTACTTGCATTGGTTATTGTATCAGCCAGATGTCATCAAAATAATAATTCGATTTCTTTTTGAAAAATAATTATAATTCGGTTTTCTTTATGAACTAGGATTGATATGTTGCTTCAAGGGGGATTATGTGGGGGACATCTAATAGAGTTAGTTGGGCCATCATCATCTGGTAAAACGCAAGTAAGAACCCATGACACATGGTTTACATTATACGACTGAGTTAGTGTAGCTTAAAAGTCCTAATGCATTATGTTTCTAACCCATGAATTCTGTGGTTGTTAGTTATTAAATCAATTCTAATCTAACCCCTGCATCACTGTCGATGTTGTAATGTTCAGATTTGTTTACAAGCTGCCGCAAATGCTGCAAAGAATTATTTGGGTAGTGTCAAATTCTTTGACACTGGAAACTCATTTTCGCCTAAACGCATTGCTCAAATTGTCTGTCAAATCTCAGATCCAGCTGACATAGAGGTCAGATATGTTACTGTCACTGTTAGCTGCGGGTGGTTGTTCAATTAGTCTTTTATGTTTTAAATTCTTGCTTCATAGAGCCAGTGACCTGGAGCTATGCCTAAAGTTATCCACAACCTATGCTATTAATAATTCCATCTACATCACTAATATATCATATTTAGGAATTGGGCTTGACATAGTAGGCCATGAAAATCATAGATGGCCTTTAGTAGAAGCATTTAGACAAGATAACACATCTGCAAGCATGGTAAACGTGTTCATGAGTATGACAGGGCGTGTGAGAGTTTGACATGTTGTGAAATTTGTTTGATTAGCCTGTTATGTTGCCTTGTTGCACAAGATTCATCCTCCATATTCCTGCCAGAATTATCTGAAAACCTCTCTTGAAGTGGTCTTTCTTGCAGACCAACAAGATTCTTCAACAGGTGATGAACAACATAGTCTGTCAGTCTGTGTTTGACATCTTCATTCTGTTGGATGTGCTCCATCAGCTAAAGTCCATTTTGAAATCTCAGGTTTTTATCAAAACGAAGCACTATTCGTGCTATTTATTTTTAGTTCAATTTTCTTGTTGAATTTTATGTCCTTGTACACTTAAAATGTATATTCAAATGCAGACAGGTTGCCAGGTACGGCTGCTTATTGTTGATTCTATATCTTCACTTATCACCCCAATTCTCGGCAGTGGTGCCCATGGTATGTACTTTTGTATGCATATTATTAGTTTCTAGGTATTACTAAACGTAAACAACATTTACTTGACTGTCTTTCTGGTTATTAAAATAAGTTGAAGGTAGAATTTTCATGAATAAGTAACACCTCTTTTATAAGCTTGTTAAGATGGATATGCTTGTATTTTAAACATGAAAAGTAAAAATTGGAAAATTTTAAGTTGCCTATAGTTGATGAGAACTTCACACATATAACGAGTTTGGTTGGAGTTTTGCATAAACTATGACTTCATGTTTTGCAATGTTCTAACTAACATGGAGAAATATCTACAATTTAAACACCAGTACCATGATCGTTGGGGTAGTAAAGTTTATCCTATACTACGTGTGATTGCTACCAGGAAAGTCTGTTGAATCTTTCAAATGTTTTCCACTTGCACAAGTTAGGGTTACCTGTTCACCGGCTTTACACAGAAGTCCCTCGCCCAATTCCTTTTTATGTCAAAGTTGTACTTAGACTTGTATTGACCAGGTGGACAAGTTCGTCTGCAGTTGAGACAGAAAGAGCATCTGATCATACATGAGAGATATATTTATTGGGAGCATGTGGTTTTTTATTTCATATTTTAGAGCTGTACATACATCTTCTGTACAACTTATGTTTGTTTAGAAACAAATCTGCTCATGCTTGATGGGTATATTACAGGACATGCTTTGATGGTTTCTGTTGGTTTCTTACTAAAGGAGATAGCACACGAGCATAACCTATCTGTGTTGGTAAGTGGATGCATTTAAACAAATTTGCATCTTCTACATAATACTCTTCTCCTTTCGGGATCTAGTGTGTTCCTTCTTTTACCTTGGTATATCTAGTGCTTGTTTCCAGATCCCTTGATTTTGCATTGGCTCAGTCGCTTCTCCCATGGCGTTTCATTTAGAACTTTCTTAATGGAGCCACCTTAACTTAACAGGGTACATAGCAACCCTTTGTCTTATTGAGGGGTTCAGTAGCATTGTCCTAAATCAATGCATGCGGCTCAAAATGGACTCTGTTTCATTTAATTTACAGAAACAAGTCAAAAAAAAAAAGAAAAAAAAAAGAGAAGAAGACCATGTTTCAGAAATTCATAAATGTAGTTGTTGACTGAATGTTCAACATTTCTAGGAAACTGACATTTCAATTTTGATGAAATTCCCTGAGTACTCTATTTCAGCATGCAGTTTCCAGAGTTTGAAACACCTACTGTATCTGAAATTAGTAATTTGATATCCATCATTATCATCGTCACTCTCTACTTCTTCTAGTGTTGTAGGGCCTTAACCTTAAGAAGAAAAAGTACATCTTTATTGCTTATCCCTTGTTCTTTACTAGGCTTGATTGCATTTCATGAGCATGCATGCTTCTTGACTTCTTTATTTGCTATATTCATGGTTTATCAAAATGAAGAGTTGATTAGCACTTCAAATTTTTGCCCGCACTTGTCTTTTGCGTTTCCCCCTTGCTCCATTTTGAAAAGCTTCCACAGTTCCACTGAAAATTCTAACTATAATATTTTTTTGAAATGGCTCAGCCAATACCATGTATCTTAAAAATAAATACGGTTGATATATTGTTTGTTACATCATCTCCTGATGATTGCTTTCTTATTTTTTTCCTACAAGAGCGAAAAATTCAACTGAATAACTTTATTCTCTATAATTACATAGCTGCTGTCAAATTATTAAATTAACTGTCCTAATTTAATGCCTAATATGGAAACATGTTTTCAAGGTGACGAATCACATGGTGGCTGGGGAGGGAGGTCATCTAAAGCCAGCACTTGGAGATAGTTGGAAGAACATACCACATGTTCGACTTCATCTCAACCGTGATCGTGAAAGCAACACCTGCAATATGTCCATACTTAGACACCCATACATTGTAAGTTCCTTTGTCCACTTCTACTCTCCCGTTGAGCATATAGACTTTGAAGTTTTCAATCATTGCTATTTAACACTCATAGGTTGCATTTGAATATTCAAAGTTAGTAGTTAAGGATATTTGCTTAGCACTAAATTTAGTAGTTAATGAGAATTTCAAAATTTATGACGTGAGAACATAATATATACAGGTACAATTTCCAAGCTGTGAGCTTAATTATTTGAAATTTATTCCAGTATGACTACCGCTTCTATTTTTGCATTACTTCTTTCCATCCATCTAGACCTCCTTCCTTAATTTTGTGATTTTGAAGCTTGATTCCTTAATTTGAATTCACTATGCAAATTCAAACTTTCAAGTCTGTTAAAAATTTCATTTGCTTTTTCCTCCTTAGGCAACTGGTAAAGCTGTGAAGTTTAATATCTTTTGATTGGACCATTTTGGATTATAAGGAGTTGAATAGGTAAAAGATGTGAAGTTTTCTGTATTATTAATTTTAATTTGAAGTTCTTTCTTAATCATTTATTTCCTTTGTAAGCTATTATGTATTGTGAAATCTGATTGTAATAACCCGAAAATTTTGTTAATAATTAAATATTAATTTTATTTTTCTTAGAAGCATAATTGAATTGGAAAATGTAAGTTACTAATTTATTTATTTCTTTTCGCTTGAAAAGTTAAAATTATTTAGTAGATAATAAAATAATTGATTTAATTAAAATTGAGGAGTCATATTGGTAACTTCCATATTGTTTCCTGTTTAGATTTAAATAGTGGAGATGTAGCCCTAATCCTATTGTAATTGGGTTAATTGAATTCACGCGTAGAATACTTATACGTACTTCGATGTCAGAATTGAGTGAGTCCAAAGTTTATTTCTTTAGTTTTTCGTTCTCTACAATTATGAGGAAGACAAGTCCTTTTGTTAATATTTTGTGGATAAACCATTCGGAGCAGAAAACTATGTGAGAGATGGAGGAATCTATTTGAATGGAGTATCCGCATTTTATTTTATTTTTGATAATTAGGTACGTTCTTTTCATTTGATTCTGGGGACGGAATCCTTTTAAGGGGAAGGTAATGTAATACCCGGTAAAAATAAACAAATAATAATAAAACTTTTTAAAGAAAAATATATAGTAATTGGACTTTGTCATTTATTTGGGTTAAAGTAGTCATTTATTTTATTTGGGCTAATAATGTATTAATAAGTGATGGATAAATTAACTTGATAAAGTTGGGTTTTAAAATTTATTGGATCCAATTTGTATTTTGCATTATTAAGTCCTATTAATATTAGGAGGGTTAATAACATATATCAATAGATAAGTAAAACCTAATTTTTACACATAATAGTCTGATGCGAAGAAGGAAAAGAACAGAGCAGCAATGGCGGCATAATAAAATAAATTAAGAGAGGAATCCCTATTACTTCATCTCTTTTCTGGAAAGTAAGGCATGTAAGTATGATTCACTTAGTAGATTATTATGTTAAAATCTCCCTTAATTGGTGTAGATGTTACTATATTATGATATGTATATAATTGATGTATACATGGCTGATTTCGTAGCTTGATGATGTAATCTTCGTATGAAATATTGTATTTATGATGTAATCTTCGTATGAAATCTTGTATTTATGATGTAATCTTCGTATGAAATCTTGTATTTATGATCCTTGTGATGGTAACGTAAAAAAAAAGAAGAAGAAGAAGATTTCAGTGTCGCAAAGTGGCACTATAATTGTGAATGGTTTCCTGCATAATAAGGATATGCACATGATATAGTATATCTGTTGTACAGTACTTTGGGTCTTATTCTCCACAATCATTAATTATATATATGATACATTTATGGAATGGAATTTCAGAATAAAAGAGATATTATTATAATATTATGCAACTCAACTGCTACTTATACTTATATAAGAACATATTTATTTGAACTACTGATTACTTATACATATAGTGGGGAATTATTTCATAAATTCAAAATTTTTTCCTTTTATAAAAAAAAAAAGAACAGTTTAATAGTTGCTTACATATTTATATATTAATTTTGAATACTTGTATAAAGGAAGCTTTAAACAAGGAATGTGGAGTTAATATAATAACAGTATAATATTATAAAATTGAATTAGTCTATTAGTAAAATCTATCTCTTAATTACAGAATGTACATAATATTATTACATTAAAATGGTTAATTTATAAAAATATAAATTTTGTAAGTTAGTAATCTAGTTTACGGCATTGTATTAATTTGATGATTATATAGATCGGATTGAGGAGGTCTAGCAGTGTGATATTTGGGTCTAGTGAATTATTTCGGTATTATATTCAGGTACGAATTTTCGTACTCCATCAGCAATACTCCTGTGAAATTTAATTAATTCGTTTGTACCTCGTTTCGATTTCCGTTATTATTTCACATAATTGTTACTTGTGAAATTCATTTAATAGTTTCATTTTGGAGTTGATACATATGACTCATATTTGTATTCTTTGAATTAGGCTATCATGTCTACTATTTATTTTAATATTTATAGAGCGGTACATGCTGTTACCTTTTTTTTTGAGACATTGTGATTTAATCGGGTTCAACATGTACATATAGAACCTTTTTTGTTGGTATTATGTCGCATGTGTTGTGATATGATATCTTTGTTAGAATATACCGTAGGGTACATCTGAGCTATAACCAAGGTTCTCAGACTCGGACCATTCATCGAACCGGAAAAGGTACCGGGTGGATGGGTCACTGGTCCAACCAGTTGTCGGACCATTATTGGCCCAGTGACATCATTAATATATAAAAATAATAAATAATTAAATATATTAATTATTATTATTATTATATATTATATATAATATTAGTAAATATTTAAATTTAATCAATTTATTTATAAAAAAAAAATTAAACCTATTTGTACAATTTTTATTTTGTACAATTCAAATAAATATTAAATTTATATATATAAAAAAATTAAATTATAATCATGACTCAAAACTCAAGTTGATAAAATTAAATACAAATGAATATAAACATATCTAAATACATACTCTCCTTTTTATTATATTATAGTCAAATGGGAATATGCTTTTGGCATATTCTAATTATAATTAAAATCTACAGACCTTTTATCATTCCATTGTGTGAACTGTGAAATGGTTTTCGCCTTTTGGGGTCATCAAGTTCATAGTGCACTGTCATAAGTTTTAGGTGGCTTTTTTTGGTTTTTGGGTCATCAAGTTCATGCTCTTCCAACGGCGACCGACCTCCAAATCGACAGTACACAGAGAGATACACATCCAACAACGGTTGATGAGTCCGATCTAAAATTAGTCCGATCTTTGGGTCATACTAGTTCGATCTTTTTCTTTTTAGTTCTTCTTCTTCTTTTTCTCTTTTTAATTTTTCTGTTTTGGCTCAGATCTGGATATTATTGTCATTCTTCTGTGATTATTATTTGTAAAGATTGTTAAAGCTTATTGGGTATAAATAATGGATTTGGAAAGTGAGTAGTTTTGTGTTACTTATTAGAGTAAGCTATACATTAATGATTAATTTGGGCGCAACGAAGAAGAAGAAGCACAAAGATGAAGATGAACTCTAAAGGCTGATTTTTTTCTTCTATTAAAGTAAGAACCGGTCTAACTCGCGAACCAGTCACCGGTTTGCTGGGTCAGGCGGTTCAACCAACGGTTTGTCGGGTTTGAACGGTTTTTAAACAAAAATGGGTTATTGGTCCAAACCGGACCGGAAGACCGACCGGTTTCGATTTTTTTCGGTTCGATCGCCGGTCCGGTCTGGGTTTGAAAACCATAGTTATAACCACCTGTGGGGGTACCACAAGCATGTCGTCTCGATACAAGAGACATGATACTTTCCGTGGCAGTGTGATCAGTCCACGACGTCTCTATTTTTGTGCTCTGGAGGAAGTGAGCAACTTGGTGTTTTGTTGTGGGAGGCGTATGGGTTAACCCTAGTTTGTGTTCTACGGATTGGTGATGTTGTGCCAAACACACCTATCCAATTTGCATGCATTTGGATTCGCGGTCCAATGTGTGATTTGCCTGTGTGACATTATTTGACTTGCCTTTGTGGCAAGACATATTTCTGATTTGTTTTGAGCTCAGTATGAAATTATACCACCCAACTATTTGATTCAGCCTATTAATTTATTGTGTTATTTTTGTTCGGTTCTGTTCAGTTCAATTCATTGAGTCTGTTATTTCAGTTCATTATTTTTGTACTCTATCTGTTCGTCTCATTAATTCTGTTAAGACAGTTATATTCTATTCAGACTTTAGAGATTTTATTTTTGTCGATATTTAAGCTTGAGGCTTTGTACAGTATTTTGTCTCAGTTGATTCCGTAGTTCCATTGTGCATCTTTGTATATCTATATCCGTACTAAACATTTGACTCATGCTGTGTTTTTCTTTCGGCAGATTTGCAGGGGTGATTCAGGGCTAGTGTGATGAGAGAGTTGCCTTCTACCATTTAGGTTTATTTGATTTTAGGTGTTAATTATTATGCCTTCTTTTGGAGAATTGTATTAATATAGTTTATCACTATTAAATGTATTGAAGTTATTAATGAAATATTTATTTATTTTGAGATTTGTTATGCTTTGCATGTGACCTCCTTTTGTGCTTGTTACAGTGATGCTGAGATTTTTTTTTATTTCCAACTCCTTGGCTTACTTAGAATTCTCTCTCCTGTGCAAATCAATGTTTTTATTATCACTATATACTTTTCTCTCTTTTATATCTCTTTAAAAGATGATCTTTTAATACTTTAAACTATTTGCTGACCCATTTTCCTGATTAATAGATTCCCAACTTTTTTTTTAAAATAAAAAAAATCAATTAAACGACTATATTACATAATTTAAGTAAATAAAAATATGGATACAATCACTAAAATCTTAGTTAAGTCTAAAAATAAGATAATAAAAAATAAAAATAAATTATAGGCTGTTTTTAGGCAACTCTATATTTGAGTTTGAGTTGGTGTGCTTCTAATATAATTAAAATAAGGGCTTGGTTTACAAGCTCTAACCAACACACAAGGAGGTGGAAAATCAACCTACTCCATCTCATCAACTCCATCATATATTCCTAAACATTACTCCTAAAATCACACTATATAAACACAATCAAGATATATCAGCCCACACCATAGCCACTTCAAAACAAATCTCCTCAAACATCATATACCCTAAACTCTTCCCATTTATCTCTTTAAACATGGCATTCAAGGGCTTCATCTCCCTTCTTTTCCTAGCCATCACAATCACCTCTACAACCTCATCTCGAATCCTCGAAGACGAAATGCCACCTGCCACCGCCACTGCACCACCTGCTGCTGCCACAGGTGCAGCAGCAGTAACCCCCGCCACGGGGGCGGCAGCAGTAATCCCCAGTAGCCACGACCATCCACTCACATTCTTCATGCACGACATACTTGGAGGCTCCAACCCCTCGGCACGAGCAGTCACCGGAATTGTCACCAACCCGGCTGTCAACGGCCAAGTCCCCTTCGCCAAGCCCAATGGCGCAGTCCTCCCAACAAACGACGATGCCAACAGCGCACTCATCAACAACAACAACATCCCCTTCCTCACCGGCCTTGGCGGAAGTACCTCCAACGTAATTCAGAACAATGGAAACAACGGAAATTCGGGTTTCCCACTCTTTAATGGTGCTCAGCTCCCTGCTGGAGCCGCCCTACAGAAGCTCATGTTCGGGACAATGACAGTTATCGATGATGAACTGACCGAAGGGCATGAACTTGGGTCAGGTTTGATTGGTAAGGCACAAGGGTTTTATGTATCAAGTGCGGTAGATGGAACTAGCCAGACAATGGCTTTTACTGTCATGTTTGAGAGCGGTAACTATGCGGATAGCCTGAGTTTGTTTGGTGTACATAGAAGCGCCGTTTCGCAGTCGCAGATTGCGGTTATGGGTGGGACTGGAAAGTATTTGAATGCTAAGGGGTATGCCACAGTTAAGACATTTCCAGGTGCAAATCAGCATAATACTGATGGAGTGGAGACTTTGCTGCAGATTACTGTGTATCTTGCTTATTAGTGGTGTGTTTGTTTTGTTTGTGGCTGTTTATGTATGTTGAATAGCAGTTTGTGTCTTTGTGATATATGTTTCATAGTGTGTTCAAACCTTGTGCTTGTTAAGACTTGTTACACATATGGGATGGAGGAGCTTCAGTCATAATTTTATGAAAGGTTTACTTGAATTTTAATAGTACTTTTGTGACAAAAGAATGATTACAAAAAATAGATACAAAATAATGCAGCTGATTGTGATTGACTATTATCATTAGACTCACTCATATATGGTGGAGTATCTATTAATTACACTTTGTCGCATTATTTTGTATAGTTAATTTTTGTAAGAGTTTTTTGTCATCGACTCACCGTAGCAATACTCATATATATTAACGGGGTAAGAAGGGGCACCCATTACCTAAAATTAATGGATTGTAGCTACTCTATCCAACCGGTTAGTTTTTGATAAGTTTTATTTATTAAAAAAATAATAATTAAATCACAACTCACGAAATAAATATTATGTACATATTCAGTCACAAAATAAAATATTTTAGGTTACTTTGAAACATAAATTTAATTGAAGACATAACTATTTCATGAAGAAAAAGAAATAATCTCGATCAATTTTTTCATTTAATAAAAACTCATTCTTGTTGAAGAATCTATCCAGTTATTGATGATGACTTCACCAAAAGCATTACAATAAGAATTGATTTGCAATTGAGAATAGGATAAACAATATCAACTTAAAAAATATATAAAAAAAATATTTCTTCCTAGGTATAAGTTTTAAACTTATAATAAGAAAAATGTTTTCAACTTATAATATGAATAAATAAATAAAATCAATTGTTAAGGGCGAATAAAGTTTCTAGCATAAAATTGTAAAAAAAAAAAAAAGAAAAAAAAATAGAGAGGCGGATGCGGGGGTTGTGTAGTAGGGTTGTCATTTGTCAATACTTATTATAGAATAGAACCATCTATTTAAATATTTATTATATAATTTATATTTTATATTATAAAGCGGGAGGAAATTGAGTAATTGTTTTAGTGTAAACACCAAAAATGAAATCGTTACGCTCCCAAAAATGTAATAGGAATATGGTATATATTACATGAAAATATATTACTTTTTTCGATCTAAAAGTAGATATATATTTGTAAAACGACTATTTTTAAAAATAATTTTATATTCTCAAATATAGCCTTAGTATTAGCTAGGAATTTAGCTGTGGTAGTTTGATATTGAAAATGATAGTAAAAAAGTAACGACAAATTAGGAATATCATGTCACTTTATATTTTTAAAATAAAAATGTATCTCTAATTATAAAACGGACTAAAAAAGAAAAATATATCTCTAACGCGTAAACACACAGTATTTATTTTGTTGCGTATTGCTTGATTGTTGATTACATTGGCAGGTGTGTTCATAATATAAACCTTTGGTTATCTTCCACTCCTTTAAATTTTTGCTCTTTTGTAATGGTCTGTAATTCTCTTTCAAGGTAACCTATTAAGATTTTCTGTCATATTTTTCGGTTGATCCCTGACTTCCTATACTATAAGGAGTCTACGGATTAAAATATAAACCTTATTTTTGAGAGTTGGGTGCTAATGTTTGCTTTTGTTAAGTTCCTTTTTTTTTCTTGATTAAAATATTATGTAAATTTTGTTAATCTTCCTTTCCTTGATTTCAATTGTTTATATTTGTTTTTAATAATATTATTTTACAAATAACATTCGAATACTAATTAAAATACATGAGATTCTCACATGCATCGCGTGTGTGCCATGGTTACATAAATGGGTCTGGGTACTTGTGGATTGGATAATTTTACCACGAGTGACAACACCCATTTCTTAATGGGTGAGATATTTTACACTAAAAACCCAGATTTTTTTGGGCCTGGCTCAACTTTTGCCCAGTTTAACAAGACTGTTTTAAATAGCAAGACTAGGTAATATGACCGAAGCCTTTGGACTCAAAAGATATAAACTTAATGAGTAAATATAAAAAATAATTAAAAGAAGGGTTAAATTCAGATAACCACCTGGGTTTTGGGCGCATTCTCACTTAACTACCTCTAGTCAGTAAACCTACATTTAAACTCCCAACTTTTTGAGTTGAAGTGAATAAATGCTTTTCGTCTTAACTGTGTTACCTGAGTTGGCTAAACACTTAATTACCCTCCATATATATTCAAAACGACAGACGAGATAGGGTTTTGTTTCATTTCATTTCCGTTTTACATCTAGGGCTAGAGAGAGGCGATCGGTCGTGGGTGTGCAAATCAGAGAGACATTGTTCGCTGGTGTGCAAATCGGAGAGAAATTGTTCGCCGGTTACTGTGTTCGTGGTGGAACTGGGAGATTAAAGGCATCAATTTCTTTGATAAAAGGTATGTTGTCGCCATTACACATTGCAAATATGTGCTCTGCTGCAATTTTTGATTAAAAAAGCACATTTAAGAGGATATGCATCCACTTTGTTTATTTGTTGTCTAATGGGTATAGTTGGGTGCATTTGTCTGATGGATTAAACATGCATGCACTTTTTTGTCTATTTAGTGAGTATATTTTGGGATTTGATGTCTGAGAAATTGTATTGGTATAATAATATGGTAAATACTATGTGCTGGATTTATTAAATGTTGTTTGATTTATATGCATGCATGCTTTTTTGTGGAATTACTTAGTATATTTGGGCCTAGATAAATGATGCTCAATAATATGGTCCCCCCTGTCTTTATGACTTTGGTCCTTACATTATGAGTGAAAAGGACTCCTCAACTAGCTGTTCAAATTAAAGATTCCATATGAATCTTTAATATGCTTTTTTGTTGTTATAATGTATTATATATTATTCAATCATTTCTCATTCATTTGTTTAATGCAGAATGTCTGTCAGAGTTATTTTTCATTATGGTGGGAAATTTGTTGAAGATCCAGTTAAGAAATATGTTGGGGGTAGTATTGAAATACTAGAAAAACATGATTTGGATTACATTTCTTTGCTTGGTATAAATGACTACCACTTTAGTTTAAATCCAGCCCCAAATGTGAATTACTATTATCTTGCACCGGGCTTTGAAATTTCGGAGGGTGGGGCATTAAGTATTACGGATGACAAAGATGTCATTGATATAATTGATTTGTTAGTACATGAACAGAGTGAGGAGGTGCATATATATGCAGAAGTAAGGGAGGGTCCCACACAAGTTGTTGGTATGCGAGAATTTGACGAAAATGAAGATGAAACTGTTAGGCATATTAGTGGTTTGACAACTGATAACATTAACCAATGTGAAAATGAACAAGACAATGGTGTCCAAAGTGAAACAACTGATAACATTAACCAAAGTGGTACTATTGATAAAGAGAAGCAAAAAAAAATAGATAAAGGAACTGCAACTAATGCAACAGACAAAGGAAAAGGGGAACAAACTGGAAAGCCTAAAAAACAAACAAAACAGACATTGGAAAAAAATAAAGAACAAGCTGAAGATGATATTAGTGAAGAAGCAGAGCATCCACCATGGATGGATGAGGATCTAGAGGGGCCTGGGGATGATGTTATATTTGAACAAGGCAAAAAAAATACAGATGAACCAAAGGTGAATGTGAATGATGTCTTTGTTGAGGATTGGTGGAGTGATGATGATGGAGAAGGGAAAGATGCATTAAGGAGGAGGTTTGTTCTGTCAGACGATGAGGACAATTTAGATGGGGATGGATGTATGGAGTTTAATGAGGCAACTGATATGGGTCAGATAGAATTTGAGATTGGAATGGAATTTACAAATCATGAAATTTTTAGACAAGCATTAGTTGAGTTTTCTGTTAAAGGTGGGTTTGACATAAAGTATATTCAAAATGATAGAAAAAGAATAACTGCTAAGTGTAAAGATGAAAATTGTAAATGGAGGATTCATGCATCAGTCAAACAGGGTGAACAAACTTTAAAGATAAAATCAATGGGAGGGGACCATGCATGTGCTGCACAGGATAAGAATCATCTTGTTGACAGTAGGTACTTGGTAAAAAAATATATGCATGACTTGAGAGATAATCCTAAGTGGGATTTGAAGGCATGGAAAAAGAAGGCACAAAAAGAATGTAATTCTAGTCTAAGTAAATCATCCCTATATAGAGCTAAAAGAAAGGCCTTAGAACATATGCAAGGTGATGTAGGACAGCAATATAACAGGCTGATGGATTATGTGGAGACAGTCAAACAGTTTAACCCTGGAACAGTCTTCAAATTTTGTAGTGAGGGTCTAGATGAAGGACCTAGTTCACTACCTATTTTTCAGAGGCTTTATATAAGGCTTGATGCTTGTAAAAATGGATTCCTAGTTGGGTGTAGACCTATTATAGGATTAGATGGGTGTTTTTTAAAAGGGGTCTTTGGAGGGCAGCTACTAAGTGCTATAGGAAGAGATGGTAATGACAACATATTTCCCCTTGCAGTTGCTGTAGTTGAAATTGAATGTAAAGATAGTTGGCAGTGGTTTCTAACTCAGCTACTAGATGATATAGGTGAAAATGAAACAAGAAGGTATGTTTTCATTTCTGATAGGCAGAAGGGGCTAGTAGAGGTGTTCAATACAATGTTACCAAATAATGAACATAGATTTTGTTTAAAGCATTTGTACAACAACTTCAAAATTAAGTTTAGGGGGAAGCTGCTTAGGGATTTGTTCTGGAATGCAGCTAGTTGTGGTGACATGTTTTCATTTGAAGCAGCTATGAAGGAGCTGCACAAAGCTGATGCAGAAGCAGCTAAGTGGTTAATGACTGTTGGGCCCAAATTTTGGGCAAGATCTCATTTTTCACCCCACTGTAAGTGTGATGTAGTAGTGAACAACTTGAATGAGTCCTGGAATAATTACATCTTGGAGGCAAGGGATAAAGGTATAATAAACATGCTAGAGTGGATAAGAAAGAAATTAATGGTTAGGTTTCAGGTAAAAAGGGAAGGCATGGAACAGTATGAAGGGTCAGTTGGGCCCAGAATTTAGAAAAAATTGGAGATGAATAAAAAGCTTCTAGGGGATGCACTGCTTTGAAGTCTGGGGTTGGAGAATTTGAAGTAGAAGTTGATGACAGAACATAGGTTGTGAATTTGAATGAAAGAATATGTGGTTGTAGAATGTGGCAGCTTAGTGGGATTCCTTGTAGACATGTTGTGTGTGCAATATGGGCAAATAGGGAGCAGCCAGAGGCTTATTGCCATCCTTGCTATAGCAAGGATGTATACTTGAACACATATAACTTTTCCATTAAGCCTGTGCCAAGTCATCATGAATGGGTTCATTCCAATTATGCACAGATTCAGCCTCCACTTTATCATAAGCCCACTGGCAGGCCAAGGAAAGTCAGAAGAAAGGCTGCAGATGAACCAAAAGATCAACACAAAGCATCAAAAAAAGGCGGGACTGTCACATGTGCAAGGTGTTTAACACTAGGGCATAACAACAGGGCATGTACATTGCCTTTTCATCCTAATTCAAAGATGAACAAGGTATATACTTTATGTTTTTCATACTATCAATTGTATTTTTAACATTTATTTGTAACAGTTTACTATGTTTCGATTTTAGACAAAGAGCAAACAAAATCAGTCAACTGCACAACTAGACAAGCACACCAGATCACATCAGTCCACTAAAGGGACTGCAACTAATGTGCAACAGATTCCTGTTGAGGTAAATTTTGTACATACTATACTATGTGGTTTGAAACTTTTATTTGGGATAACAAACATGTTTTTGCATTGTTGTTCAGCCAAATCCCAGACCACACAAGTTGCAGACTAGAGGACAGTCAAGTAATCAACCCAAATCAAGCTCTCAACCTAATCCCACACCAAATTTGACTACTATGTGGAGTAATCAACCTGCTGCAAGCTCACAACCTAAGACAAAGAACATGAAGAAATCACCAGCCTCCAAAAAGATAGCAACAAAGGGCAGCATATCCAAATCACCAAAAAAAGGAGGAAGGGGGGATTAAGGCTTTAATGTTTTAATGTGTAGTTTTTGGTACTTTTTATGCTATCACTGTTTTGATAATGTTGACAATGTTTTTGGTGGCATAATTTTTGTAATGTCCAGGAATTTCAAAGCATTGTATCAAATTATTTTGATAAATAAAAATTTATTTATATTTTTATATAATTTATGAATTTAATTGGACCCATGTAAGAAATTTTAGTTAATTATATAACTATAGGTCCAATAAATTTTCTTGCATAAAAGGGGCCCATTGATAATTGAATAATGTAATGAGTCGACACTAAGAATTTAATTTCAAGAAAATTTGGAAGAAAATGTAAAAATAAATCGCCTGAGGAATTATTGTTGAAAACAAATATTTTTTTAATTAGTTAATCAATTTAAATATTAGAATATAATATTGTTAATTTAATTTGGGTCACTTTCCTTTTATTTAGATTGACCATTCTTTCATTTATTTTGGGTTGGACCCAAACTTTGTAATAAGCTGAGCCCAAATCTTCTTTTAGGGCTCAATTCCCTTGTCATTGGACTGCTTCTCCATTCAGCCGACCCAACTCTTGGGTTAAGCCCAATCTTTTTTTTTTTCAGTCGGGTTGACCCATGGTATTAGGATTTTAGAGTAACCGGCATGTCAATTGGGGAAAGGAGAAATGGAATAACCGAACCAAGCTGGAGACGTGAAGAAGAACCAGGGGATAACCAAGCTAGGGCACCCAAACTCTCAAATCACTCTCAAATCAGACAACCAAGCAAGCCCTAGGGGTCCAATCGGACGAACGAGGGACGGAGGAAGAAACGGCCTGTCAATCGCCGGCGGCACGATTTGGAAACGGGGCAGCGACCAAGCGCAACGGACGGACCAGCGGTCCCTGAAATTTGGTGACGCGACCGGCGACAGTGCGCACGGCTCGAGAGCTGCCGGCGTCGTCAGTAGGCTGAATAGGTACAGTCGGCGGCGACTCTTTTCCTACCGTGGGTCATTGACCAAGCAAATAGGGTATTGCCCAAATAAATTCTCCTATAAATTGAAGCCCTAAACCCTAACCCAAAGCTGTCGATTTCTTTGTCTTGTGAGTTCTAAATTAGAGAATTTAGGGTTCGAAATTTTGAGGGAAAATCAGGGGAGGCCAAGTGCCGGTGGTGAATGTCCGACTACATCACCTATTTTGGGAGAAGAAGGAAGGCAGCAAATCGATTCAATCCAAGGTATAGCCATAGGTTACCCAGCCACTGTGATTGGTTCTTAGTCGATTTAGTATGAATTTTCCTTCTTTCGTACTCGGATTGTGTTGACTGTGTGTAAGATGTTGAACTAAAATTTTCCATTGTACTGGGTTAATTGCTTATCTGTATTTGAGGTACCTTGTTCCTGGTAATGGGATTGTACCAATATAGTGATTGGTATTTTCTTCTGTGCTTGTTGTAGTATATAGCGCATTAGGCTGCGTTTTGTTTGGGCTGTATTGAGTTGATAAATTTTTTTCAGTCGTGTTGGGTTGTATTAAACACTATGCTGAGTTGTATTGCAGGGGTAATAACCTGGTATAATAAGGGACCCTAGGGTGCTAGTAGTTAAATTGATACTGCAAACAGGCTGATATGGACTATCTGGAAATACTCAACTTATGATTGTTGAAATGGTTGAATAAAACTGGGTTTTTATTTAGAGTATATGATGTTCTGCCAATAGCATGCTGTTACAATGTAGGGTTAAAAATGTTGGTCTTGTGACTGATAACCAGAACTGAAAATCAGTGTCAAATATACATATCGATTGTTAACCAAAGCTAAGCTATGTCCTGAATTTGTTTGAGAATCCTCCCTTCTGTGTCGACAACTGTTAGTATTGGCTAATTCATTGAGTCAAAATGCTCTTGTAATTAACTAGTTGTTATAGCTAATAAATAAAATTAAATAAATAATTGTGTATTATTATCTCAATAAATAATAAATAAAGATAATAAGTATTTAATTATTATTTAATAATAATAATAATTAAATATGAATAAAGATAATAAATATTTAATTTTTATTTAATAATAATAATAATTAAATATGAATAAAGATAATGAATAATTATTAATAGATAATAGATAAAGATAATAAATATTTAATTATTATTTAATAATAATAATTAAGTATAAATAAAGTTACTTAATAATAAGGATGGTAATTACTTAATCATTAATGAAATAATGATTAAGTATAAGGGAAATTATTAAGTTAATTAATAATTTTTGAGTCCTTAATAAATAAGGTTAATGAACACTTAAGGACTGCTTAATTAAGTGTGGATAGGATTTATACTGTAAGTATTTAATTACTAAAGAACAAGAGTCATAATTACTAAATTACCCCTAAGGTAAATAGTAATTAAGAGTAAACTAAATAAATGATCAAGGGTTTTCTGTTATCTTTAAACCAAAATGAATTTATTTTATAAATGATAAATAAGGATTGTTAGACCATACCTGGAAACAATTAAAGGTAATAATTGGAGTATTCAAATGATAAGTGACCCTGATTAATTATTATCTGTTTAAATAATAAATAGAGGTCATTAAATTTTTGTTAGCTGATGGCTAGGTAGTAATTAAGTTCGGTGAATTATTTATCTGCTAAATGGATAGCATAAGTGGGTATAATTACGCAATGCTAATGGATAAACCAATTCTACCAACTGATAGGTTATCCACGGTCAAGTAATTAAAGCTAGAATTTATCCGTAGCTGAGCAAACAGGCAAGTCCTCTATCCCGAACTTTGATTTCTGCAAGTTCCTAACCCTAAACTTCTTACCTTATTGCAAGTTCTTCCTTACTCAACTTTTTACCTTGAGTAATACTTCTAAAACCTTATGCAGTATTTTAATTCATGCAAAAAGGTATATATTATTGCAAGTATTCTTTAAGCTTGAATTTTATCTCCAAGCATGCTATAAGTGGTCTAATTACTTTTAAAATTATTCCACATCTGTGTATTTATTGGCATTCGCACTCATACATTTGAATTCGAATATTGAATTAAATTCAGAAGTTTTATGAACCATTCATGGTTAAGTCTGAACCCTTGTTCGGCCAGACAATTTTGTGAGAATTTATAAAAGCTATCCGAACCAATCAATGGTAAGGATTCTTAGACTGTATGAACACCCCTTTATTTATAGGGGAGTACCCCACGTACCGTATATAAGGTACAAATAGCAGAATTAAATGTTATGCATATACATAGGGTACGCGAGGCTGATCCCCTCAAGTACGTTATTCTATAGCTAGTAACCAGAGGGTCAACCAGCTATTGACTCCTCTGGAAGTTATCGTTCAAAGTCTATTTGACTATCAATTGTTCTAAAAGCATTTAATGTTCTTGCTTCTGATTATTCTATTGTTGAAATCCCTTTTATCATCCCTTCATCATGATATATCTTTATTGTTGTACTTTAAACTTGCTGGGCAAACTCGTTGCTCATTCTTGCTATATCATGACTTTATTGCAGCGAAACCCGAGACTTCAGGGAAGAACAAAGGAAAAGAAAAGATGAAACAATAGATTCCTTGTAGCAGACTTTATAATCATGTGTAATTTAATTGCTGTTCATGTAATTTTAACCCTAATAGTTATTTAGGGTATGGGTTGATGTACTTGATTAAGGTTAATTGTATTCTGGGACTAGTAACACCTTAAATGAACAACGTATGTTTATATATTCCGCACTTTTAGATATCATATGTTGTTAGAGGTGAATGATTGTATTGGATCGTGATGACCAGATCCGGGTATTCGGAGACCCGAATTTGGGGGTGTCACAATTTTTGTCTAATACAGTTGGCATCAATGGGTTTGTGTTTTATAATTGGTACAATTAACAGTTGGCATTAATGGGTCTGTGTTTCAGTTAGATATGTACATGAACAAATTTATATATATTCAAGTCCATTTTGGAATTATTTTTGTAATATAATCATTTTGACCCAAGCAGGAATTTTTTACTGCACCTTGTATAATCAATAGGTGCCCAAGCAAGAATAACACATTGCAGACAGTTTATATATTCCATGAAACATTACCATTCAACATTAAATGGTTACAAACATTACAAACATATGTCAGATACTAGTAAAATACATTACCATTACCATTACCATTACCATTACACATTACACATTACACATTACAAACATTCATTTTTTGCTACTAAAATACATCATGACTGACATGAAATACAACACAAGTCCAACAACAATTATCATCTTCACATTACTTTCAACAACTATCATCCTACTTGGTATGTTATTCAGCTCACACGAACACTTGCATTTTGTTCCCGTTCTGTCATTGTCTTCATTGGGGCCATTAACTGTTCCACTTGAGGTTGTTGTAGAAGGCAAACACCATGCCCAAAACTCACACTCATTGCATACAAAATATAACCTTCCCTTCGATGGTTTGTTCGAGTCAACAATTCTTATAGTTGCCTTTTTTCCACATTTACATCGCCTAGGTATGTAGCGCAAGTCACCATTGCTTGACGAAGACATGACTCCTAATTTACATAAACAACACGAAGGAAGACTAATATTTTAACAAACACTAGCATTTTAACAAACACATTGTGGGCAACTGTTAAAATTAAATAAGAAAATTAAATTGGAATAATAAATTAGAAATATGGAAGAAATAAGTTGATGTGCATACCTTAGTTGTGAATTTGGTCTGCTAGTAGCCTTCAATTTCGTCTGCTAGTTTGGTCTGCGATGGAGCTGAAATGGGGAAGAAGAAATTGATTCTGAATGTCTTTTAAAAGCCAAGAAGAAGGAAGGGGGGTATTTTGGAACTTTCCTACCCTTTTTTGACCGTTACAGCACTCTCTCACGCACTCATGGCGTCTGACATACACGCACAGTTAAAGTGGATGGAAAATGTCACGTTTTCACTTCAACGCAAAAAGTTGGGAGTTTAAATGTAGCTTTACTGACGAGAGGTGGTTAAGTGGGAATGCGCCCAAACCCCAGGTGGTCATCTGAATTTAACCCTTAAAAGAAAGACTAACTCATGATAGAAAAAAATATCTAAATCGATAGAACAAATATTGACACAAATAATTTTTGTCCTTAAAGTATTTATTATCTTTTATCAAAATAATTTAACAAAAAATAATTTTGTTAAGGGTTCAGATAATATACCTCCAACATATATATGTCAAGTTTACAAGTTTTGACTTTACTGTGATAGCAAATAGAAATCCCACTAACACTGCTTTGTAAGAGCTTTAGTTTTTAGAGAATAAAACTGAAGATAAGATAGAAATTTGTATATTACTCATACTGTTACCTCATCTTTATATCAGTTTTAAAACAAAATAACACCTTATGATTCTTACTCGAATCAAATTACGTTGTCTCTTCTTCTTCACACGAAGGACCATAAGATTACACCATTAACTCACTCAAATTATGTACACTATTGAATTTAAATTAAATAAAAACTAACAAAAATAATAATAATTGTAAAAGTGTTATTTTTAGCAACTTATATCAAGGAGGTTAAATAATTTACTCGAACTAAAAAATAAATTCTTAATCAACTACTCGTACGAAGTTGTTACTAATATTAGGCGATAATCGCGACAATTTAACATGGCATATGGATTTGACAAGTGCGTAGGATTTGATTATCTTGGCCATCTTAGGAATTGGACGACTGTAAGGAAGTATAGAAATTTTTGTTGGGTTTAAAATGAAATGAAGTTTGTAAGGTTATTCATTTTAAAATGAAAGCCATGCAAAGTATATAATCTATCATCTTATATTTGAACCCTTTCTCTTATAAAAGACCTAGGCCATATTTGGAACTAGGTAAGTGAAAAAAAAAATTAAAAAAATGAGGAAATAAAATCTAAAAGGCTATAGGAGAATTACCAAGCCGACATAATTAATGTATCATTTCAACGTTTTACTGATTTGTTAAAAGTTAAAACTATAGATAATTAGGAGTGTGTTCATATATTAATAGGATTTTTTCACCCTTTTTTTAGTTTCCTTTTTCTATTTTTCTCCTCGTCTCCTCTCTCATGTTCAGGGATGGAACCACCCTAGGGGCTATGGCTTAGGGGCCCAGGCAACCCTGATTTTTTTGAAAATTTTTTATTCTATAATTTTTGATATTTTTACTTTACGGTCTTCTAAAATTTATTAAAAAAATAATATATATATATATATATATATATATATATAAAATACACTTTGAAAAAAATATAAGTAAAATATTCTAAATATGAGAATTATTTTAATTTCATTCAAAATATGGCTCTTCTCATTTTTTGGGTATCATAATATGAATATCAAATTTTATAATATCATTTTGCTCCACTTTGTGCTTTATAAAGGGTTCATTTATGCTGCAATACAACAATAAATTTATTTCAACTAGAAAGTATAAAATTGTCTAAAACGCGGGTGGTACTTGAAATCCTACCAAATTATTCACTGTCTCATAATATTATATCCCGGTCCTCCGAACAAAAAAAAAATCCTAACTTTGTCTCTGTTCGTGTTTTTTAGATTCCAAATAAAATCCTTGGTCTGTAACGAAGTTTTTATTATTTTTTTAATTTTTAAATGTCCCCACTTTAAGGAGACATCGGTACAAAATGCAAATGAATTACAGCATAAGTGTGCACGATATTTGCATCAACTGTTAAATATATATAGAGGACTGTGCCATGGCTAATGGCTTTAACAGGGACAAGGATCTGATTCAGATTTGAAGCTCTTATTATAGAATTGTAAACATGAGTTGGCTGGTCACCTAAAAAAGATAAAACCAAATATTTGTCTCAAAAAGTAACACAATCCAAAAACTTGATGGATTATATATGATTTGCACGTTATAAACATTTTTGGTCTTGGCACAACTTTTTAGTAGTGTCCATCATTTTCAATATTCCGCTTAGGCTAAGCTGATTGGAATTTTTTTTTTTTAGAACACCCCATTAATTGCGCTAATCTTTTAGCAAATTTGGCATGAAAGCACTAGTTAAAATTTTAATTATTCCACAAAAATACGTCCCTGGTATTTGGATTGTTGATTTTTTTCCCCAATATTAAAGTTTACATCAAATTACGTATAGACACAATGACACAGTTAAAAAGTTTTGTCAAGACTCAAGATAGTCAAAAACTTATCCTCGAGAATTTTGAACCCAATTTTATAAAGAATTTCTATTCAAAATTATGGTGGACAAATTTCTTATATTTACACTCCTATCCTATATTTTTAATATGCTAGACCATCAAAGTATTCTCGAAGTGCTACATCAATAACCAAAATTGTCCTCCTGAATTATCCTTATGTGGACAGCGACATGTTTGTTTGCAAGAATAACATTTGAGATTGAATTATTAATATCAAAATTTTAATTTATTTTAGAATAATAAAATTATTTAAAAGAGGGGACTATATATCTAATATTATGTCTAATCAGGTATTATAATTTTTACCATTTGAGATTATAAATTTGTGAACAAAATTAATCTTTATCTTTATTTAAAAATGACCAATATTTTCTATTCTATCAATCTATACTCACCATTTGAGATTATAAATTTATTGACAAAATTAATCTTTATCTTTATTTAAAAATGACCGATGTTTTATATTCTGTCCATCTATACTCAAACTACTGAGAATATAATCTTTTTATTATTAGTGATAAGAATATAATAATCCAAATAATAAGTTTTTATCTAACCTATTAAATAATCTTGAATAAAATAAATATAACATGAGATTATTTTTAAGTTATTGTATGAATATTTCCATTGAAAACAAACACGACTAAATTTTTTTGATCCTAAGATTTGAAATTATAATTCATGAAAATATAATCTTGAAATTATAATTCTTACAAACAAACATGATTTTAATGTATTAATTGATTGCATAATTCTCTTAGATATAGGGATTAACGAGTGTAAGTGTAGAAATTCTAAAGAGAAGGAAATGAATTTGCTGATGCATTAATTAAAGGAGTGCCATATCATCTTTATGTTCTTTTAAGTTGTCATATTTTTAAAATTTATTTTTTTATCAATTGGATCTTGTAAGGGGCTGATTAGTGTCAATTATGTTCTTATGTCCAAATTTTTCTTAATTTTCTCAAATTGAAGCATATATGCTTGGGGTGTGCTAATTTATTATACCGTTATAATTCTTATCAATATTTAAATATGCATAATAAAATTTAAAATACGGAAAAATAATTACACACACACACACACATATATATAAACTTTCTCCAACGAACTGGTTCGTTAGCGAACCAACTATGCCGACGGTTTTTTGGTCTATGCCGACGGTTCAAACCGTCGCTATAGCTATACATATCTATGGCGACGGGTTGAAAAATCGTCGCCATAACCGGTTCGCTGACAAACCAGTTCGTTGGAAAAAATTCTCCTATATATATATATCCATAATTAAATAACTTAAATTAACTTAAAATATTACTCCATTCGTTCCACGCCCCATCCCCATTGATCGTAAGCCGTTCTAAGTCAAAAAATTCTCTATATAAATTATAGTATATAATATCCTAATAAAGGGATCAAAATCAACTTTTTCTGTGTAGTTTCTTTTCCAGCCGTCCAAGGGATTCGTCAAATAAACTAAAGTTAACCAAACACATAAGAAAAGCAAGAAGGAAGAAAGAAGAGTTAAACTAATGTATCAAATCTAAATAGGGATTTGGAATTTTCCTTCTTTCTAAATCTACCAATAATAATGTCTCACAATTCTCCTTTCCCTTTTTCAGTTTATTAGAAAGGCCCAAAAGCTAAAAACTGGGGAGAAAAGATACTTCTAGGAATTAGGCCCACCAATAGAAAATTGGAAGTGGTCTTACTACCAAAAAGTTTACCTTGTTGCCATCATTAGGTTTCATCTTGGGGATAAAAGGCGTGCACACCAAAGAAATGCATGCCACTAGTTTGGTGCGGTATTAAATTCCCCCGCAACCGCAACCATAATATAATATATGATTTTTAACTTTTAATAATAGCGTTAATGTATTTTTTTACGGTTGTGGTGTGATTGAAGTGCAGTTGCAAGTATAAAATTATATTTAGACAAAAAAAATATACATTACATAAATTAAAAATATTAAGTAGTATCATTTTTATTCAAATTAAATTAACACCAAATTAATATTTTTTTTAACAATAACTAAAATGTTTCAAAATAAAGAATAACAATTGATAACATAGTTTATAAAACATTGCTCTTTGAAGACTTTTAGTTCTATTATCTTCTTTCTAATTTTGTCAAATGTAAAAACAAAATATGAATAAATTATGAATGACTTTTATATTTGTTTTACTTTTTAACAAAATAAAAAATATATATAAATAAGATAATTATACTTCTAAACTTTGAAATGAAATTGATTTTTCAAAAAAAATATTAATTGTTAGAGTATTAAATATAAAAAGATCTATTGTATTATATATATTTGTATTTATTTGGTAATATGTTTGTTAGTGTATATAAAAATTTATATATTTACATATATTTAAATATATATATATATATATATATATATATATATATATATATATATATATATATAATATAAAAATGTATATACACAACTGTGTAGTACACAGTCGCCTATGACGACGGTTTTTTTTTGGGCTGAACCGTCGCTATAAGCGACTGTCTACTACACAACTGTATATATACATATAGCCCATATATATATGCAGTTTTGTCGGTGCGATTCTTGGATGTCACCGCAACTGCAAATGTGCGGTTCTTAATTTTAAAAATAATCTTAGTAGAGAACGACGCCTAGAGACCACCAGATTTGGCCCTAGTAGCTAAGTTCAAAATGAAAGTCTCATTTTTATTTGTTTTTTTGTGCCGCCCTAAATTTCATTACCAAACTAATTGAGAGATTTGCAAAGAGACAAATAAAAAACCCCACCTAATGTTTCTTGGCCACACACTAAGGAGGAAAATTAGAAACAAAAATTGTGTTATGTCTGTTGTTAAACACACAACCAAATATGTCTTTGAGTGCCGACCATTGCCACCGCATGCACACCTTTACTCTTCATCTGTTATCATGATGTCCTACTACTATTGTACTCTCTGCTCAATAATGCACCATATATATCACTATACTTCTCATGCTTGAAAATTTTCATGGTAATAATAATAAAGGTCTTATATGTTGGCGCTTCAACCGTTTACCTAGGTACCTTATTAATTAGGGAGTTGATATTTTTACAATTTTTATTTATATTTTTGTAGGTCTTCCTATTACATTAGTATGATATTCACTTATTATTCATGTAATAAAAAACTTACGTAAACATCAAAAAATATCTACAAAAATAACACCTCCCATAAATTACAATACCAAAAAAAAAATCTGATTTTTCTTGTATTTATATCTAATATCACTTCTCACTTTTCCCCTTTTTGTGGTCCAAAAATTATGTCCCCCTACTTTTTAAAGTTTTGTGAGCGTTACTAATTTGTCCTTTGTTTTAGCATTAATCATAAAGGATAAGCGTCCAAACTTGAGGTTGGCCCATGTCATTTCACCCACCCTACTTTTATAGTGTGTTCTTAAACTCGGACCGTTCATCGAACCGAAAAGGGTACCGGGTGGGTGGGTCACTGGTCCAACCAGTGGTCGGACCGTTATTGAACCGGTGACGTAATTAATATATAAAAATATATATTATTAGTAATTAATAAAAATTTTAAAAATCTCATTTTTTATGAACTATAACATAATAAAGATGAGTTACAATATTAATAAAAGTGACTAATTTTAACATTAAAATTTTTTTTGGCAAAAAAAAAAATATTTTTTTTTAAAAAAAACCGGGTCAACCGGGCCAACCGGGTCAATTAACCGGGTTTACCGGTTGGACCACCGGTTGAACCGGTGGTCAACGGGTCAATCCGGGTTTTGACCAAAACCGGTTTTCTGGGCCAAACCGGACCGGAAGGCGGACCGGTTCCGGTTTTTACCGGTCCGACCGCCGGGCCGGTCCGGTTTTTAAAACCTTGTTTTATACAAGTTTTTGTACTTGCAAATTTGCAATCATGTGCAACAAATTAATTCCCAACTATCATGATTATGAAATCAGCGGTAAAATTACATTGGTAGAAGAATTTATCAGCATGCCATTGCTCACAATCAAGTGCTCTATAAATTCCCAACAGCCATGAATGCACTTTATGTAAAGTAGTAAACTAAAAGGCATGTTCAAAGACAAATTAACATGCCGATCCAAGCAAGAAATTTTTGTTCCGGGAAGACTGTATCCTCTATATGTGAGGTTTGTTTGGTTTGTTAGTTTGTGAATTTATTTTTTCCTCTTCTAGTGAAGTTTGAATGGTTCTTATGATGTACTTGATTATGAATTATATTGTACTCTCTAAAAAGTGGGGTTTCAACAAAAATGCCAATCCAGCAAGAAATTTCAATTGGAAAAGTTTTTTTTTTTAATAAAAAGAAATCTATAAACAACCAACCTCTTTTAGTAATTTAATTATTTTTGTAAAACACAACAAATTAAATAAAATGTGATTACCTTCTAATTAAACTTCATTATAGGCAGTTTAGATTTACATAAATCAGACAAAATTAGCGTTTAAACACACGTCAATACATACTAATTCATTACAAGGCTAGCTTATTAGAAAAAAGTCAAGGCAAAGTCTTGAATTATATTAGGCTGATGAAGAAGATGAGGAAGATGGAGATGGCCAAAACTGAGCATTCTTCACCCTTGAAATGCTTGAGAGGACCCCTAAAGGTGTCACATTCCCAATCACTGTCACTTTTTTGGTTTCTCGATCGATACTAAATGAGGTCACTCCTGAAATAAAATTCATCAAAAATTAAAGTTTGTTGATTAGATTATATTTAATTTTTTTTACTTAACAGCGAAGAACCCATTAAACTATTTATTTTTTCCCCTCGAATTTTATAAAGAAAAGGTGTATAATTTTATATTGATGAATGCTTATATATATAAAGAATTAAGTGAAGATATACACATAAATTATGCAACTTTTATTCTTATATAGCTAGGATAAGTCTAAACAAAGTGGGACAAATTAACAATAATTTGTATACTAAACTTACCTTCCATTCTGGAAATATGTTTTCTAACTTTTCCTTCACACCCTTTGCAATGAATTGAGACCATCAGTTCCACCACCTGTGAAAGCCAAATTGGTTTTAAAATAATATTACAAATAAAATATACAATTATCATATATTGTACATGAGTTGTAACTTTGTTTTTATTTTAATTTGTTATATATAAAATTAATATCATCATCATTTTTCCAAAAAAAAAAAAAGAACAAGAAAATAAATGTAATACTCTCCTTCTGTATGTGCCTATATGATATTTTCGTTCTTGAATTTGACTATTTAGCAAATCCATCTCTCAAAAATAATTATTAGTGTACAATCGTACCTTTTAAAGTATAATTAACACTGTAAAATTGACTCAAAAGTATAATTTTACAACACTAATTATACCACGAGGCAGCAATATTTTGTTATATTGTAAAATCACATATCTATCTTACAAAGTAATAAACTCATGTATAGTTTTGCATCTTAGTTTTTAAAAAATCTATTATTCTTCAAAAATATTCTAGGATCTACTACTACTTGTGAGTTAGTCATGAAACCAATCTCGTCAGATAATTAATGAAAAACAGATAAAGAAGAACCTGGTAACGAGCCCGAGATCGAGTTGATGAAGATTTTAGAACAAGAGACTCATTGGAGCTGATCATCTGGAGGCAAGGCCTCAAAGATTGGCTAGCAGCCAATTTTGAGTTGTTATTTGAAATTATAAGGGAGTCATTTGAGCTTAGGCTTCGAGGCATCACAGGTTGACTAACAACCAATGCCGATAAATTATCTGTCTCCGGTAATAAATCAAGAAAAGGTTTGTCACTCAAAAGATACCTAGAGGAACCATGAGGAGTAGTACTGGTTAAGTCATTAATATCTGCTGAGCTTTTTCTTCGTATTACTTGACGATCACTAATTTGTTTAGCAGAATCAGAAATAGAAATAGAAGCAGAAGCGCTTTTTCTACTTTTTTGGTAATATGGTTTCGGATTAATTGGTGGTTGAGATGAACAAGGATTAATGATGGGAATATTTTTGGGGTTTTTTCGATCATTAATATGGTGGGTACGACGATGATGGTCAATAGGTCTCGTGCCACGGCGGACCATGGCACGTTGATCGGTGCTTGAACATATGGCCGTGGAAGCTTGAGAGGCACAAAACAAGTCTATGGATTTCATGTTTGGTTGGTAAGAACTAAAGAGTTAAAGTGAAGAGCAATAGCTTAAGTGAATATGCATTTGTTGTTTGTGAGAAAGCTAGATCACCAAAATGAGGCTAGTTGATCTGCTTATAAACTAGTAGATGGATGGGAACTTGGGGGTCCCACTCTATGAAATATAGAAAATATATGGTACATGAATTATCCACAGCTTTAAAGTTGTAATAGTATTTGAGTATTTTTTATTTTTATCTTTTGGTTTGTGAGGGTGGGTAAAGTGTAAGACTTTTGTGTGGTATGATTACCGCCACTATTAGCGGAATCCGGCAACATTTAAAGCTAATTATAATTGCCATATTTTAGTACCACTTAGTTTAAGAAAATGAATACTTAAATTTAACTTATCTTTTCTTCAAGTTATACCTTTAAAAGGTAGTACTACAAGAGTAATACATAGATGCATAAAGATTCAAAGTATGCAACTTTTGACTTATGGTCTAGCCTACTAGGAGGATCCCGTATCCAGCAACCCAAGCCCCTTTGTTGGTATATTTTTTGATGGACTCAAACTCTAGGCGAAGGTGTTCGAAGAGAGCAAAGTAGGAAGGGGGCAAGAAAGTGAAGTTCATATGTTTACTAAATGAACATTAAACAAAGATTGGTAGGTATTTACAAGTGAGATGCACTCTCAGATTAGAGAAATAATGAAAGAATGGAGAACTAATATATACAAATAGATCTAATACATATTGACTTAAACTTTGAGATCAAATTGTATGCGCACGGGCTTCTCAGTTCTTGTTCAACTATTGATATCAGAGGTAAGAAGAAAGGAAATGTTTGAGAGACACTAATATACATAAATGGAGATGAGACCTATTAGCTATTGATTGAAGTTAGATTCCAAACAAGTATATTATTGCATTGGTCCCTACTGGCTCGGTCATTTGGAACATCCAAAATGGAAAGAAGGCAAATGTTGCACAAGATCATGTTTTCATACAACATTCTTATATTACTTGCTTATTTATATATCTAATTTCTTATTTTTAACTTTTAACCGAACACACAAAACAAAAATTACTTTGAAAATTCAAGGCAGACAACGCAATATATAAACTTGAGAGTTGAGACTTGAGCCCTCATGATACTCCTAATATTCCATGCTCCCATAGAATTTTATTTTTTTTTAAAAAAGAAATCTAGAAAAGTGTAAATTAAGTGCTCACTGCCGGAGTACAGCGCAGAATATGGGTTCAGCATTGTCCTAAGGAATAAAATTAGTGCACAGCTGACAGTTCACGGGTGGCAAAACTTCCGAGCTAGACGTTGGTGGTAGATCTCGGATTAAATTAAATTAAACCAAAACGAAATAAAATAACCCGGAAAATTAATTATGGAGCATTTTGTGTTAATATATAACAACATGCATACGAAGGATATAAATGGATTTTGTATGCCCCTTTGCTTTTGTAAATTTTTTTCTCTCTTTATACAATTTAAATTTAGCCAAAAAATAAATAAATGGATTTTGTCAAATTAAGGATAATATAAACTGAAACAAGCCAATTATCTGCCCAAGAGCACGTGAATTGTGTCATTATATATTAATTAATTACTTTAGTTATAATTTTCTAATCATATAAATTCGTCTCATTGGGTTTAGGTAGGTCTTTTGTTTTTTATGGTTCTTCACCTTTTGGCGAAGAAACAAAACTAGTTCATCCATTTCAAAATTAATTCCTTCCGCGACTAATTTTGATGTAGAACAATTTTTTTTTTGGGTTAATAAGCATTGATTTTTATGTTAATTTTGCAGTAAAGACCATCATTTTTTCAAATTGTAAATATTATAACATCTTTTAGACATTATGACCATTGCTGCTAGAGTTTTAATTTAATATTTCATCACTTCTTGAATTTTTATTGAGAAAATATGAGGTGAAATTTTTGACGAAATAATGAATTGACAAAAATATCATTGATCATAAATTAATTATTATCAAGCACCAACAACTTACCATTAAACTTCTTCTAATCTTTGTACGTGCTATCTTAATCAGAAGTTATTACAAAGAATAATATTATGTGTACAAATTATATACAAAAAAATGTGCAAAAGAGTAAGACTTATGTATTGGTTATCAATAAAAATATATAAGACATCCAGTCACATGTTCCACTTTCTATTTTCTCTCATTTTTTATGTTATTTGTACACAATTTTTTGTTTATAGTTTGTATCCTCTGTTACAAATGTTTGAATTTAAATAAAAATGAAAGTGAGTTATTTTATTAGAGTAATTATTTTTTTTTGTAAAACTAAAAGAGAAAGAAATTTGTATTTGAAGTTTAGGGTTGTGTGATAAATAAGTAATTAAATACTAAAAGTTTTAGTTCAGTCAGTGAACTAGGCCGCTTACAAAGTAAGAGGTCCTAATTAATTTTTTTTTGGAAGTATGCGAACTACAAATAAATTAAAACGAAAAAAATCTTTAAAAGTAAACTTACAAAAGATTCGTAAGGGTGTGTATTAAGCATTAACTAGACGAGGGAAGTGGATTTTTTTTTGATGTCTCCACTTTGAAGCGATATCAATACATGTACGAATTAATTAAATTTTATAATCAACATCAATAATCTCTTAAATATAATATCTCTTAAATATAATATGAAATCACAAAATTCATACTAAATAAAAAATAAAATCTCACAATAGATCTATATGTAAATATATAAAATGGGAGTACCCGCTTGACCATAAGTTGATCTGTTTTATGATAAAATTGAAATTACTACATATTTTAGTTAAATTACCTTTTTCACGTTGGTTAACTTATTACAAAGCACTCCACCCACTACTTATCAGTTTCTTTTCTTTCTCTCACTTTTTATCTCTATTTTTCCTCTTATCTTTTCTCATCTATAGTTTTCAAGTTTTATTCAATTTTTTTTCTTAATTGCACACAAAATTTGCCACATAGACTAATAATAATAAACTCATACGAGATTCTGATACTTATTAGAGTATAATTAGTAGATGAAGATCTATATTAAAGCAAATAAGAGACTTGAATATACTATATACTGTTATGTGTCAGAACACACATTTGAATAAATTTGATGGATCCTAAGCTTCTGCAAAAGCTTAACTGCCCACAAAAGGATATTAATCCACTTTATTTAGTTATAATCACATTTTATATATTTAATTTTAAATTAATTGTTCAAAAGGTTTATCTTCTTATCAATGCACACAAGTAAAATAGATCAGATCATGGGTGTAATGATTATACTTGGGAAACGGCTGAAATGCGATCCTCTTGTATGCATGGTAGCCCCAATCCACCTTGATATAAGTGGGTTTACAGGTAATAAAATAACTACATTATGGATACATTATAGTTTTTTTGGGAAACACATATACTCCTTTTATTTTACAAAGAAAGTTCTATTTCTAAAATTTATAATTTTTTTTTTTCATTTTTAACTTTACTATAATAAGTATTTAGTTTAGTAGTTGAACTATGGTGATAGAATTTATCGCTAAACTTACAGAAATTGTATCATTTTATATTTTAATCAATAAAAAGATAATACTTTTTTTTGTAGAAAAATGTTTTTATAAATAAGACTATTGATAGAATGGTGGGAATATTATAGATTAATTAGGATTATACCGACCCTAACAACTTCCTGGTCAAGCATGTAACTAACTAGAATCCTTCAACTACTTACTACTGAATTCTGATGGAAATTATGGTCGAAACTTTGTCATAATTATGAAAAAAGTTAAGTACTTGATGTGATATTGGTCGGACTTAAACCAACTAATATTAATTGAGTAGTCTCAATATGGGATGGTTAGAAACTAGGATTTAGCCCAATAGTTATTCCCATTTTTTGTGTACTTAAGGGGAGTTGAGTTTAAACTTTTGCAGTGACAAAGTAATGTGTGTCAATTTAAATTTTGTCTTAAATTAACAAAAAAAAATGAGACGGTCAGGAATAGTTTTACGAATATTTATTTATTTATTTTAAAAAACCTTATATTATTACATTTTAATCCTATGGTTTAAACATGAACATAGGGAAAGGGCTAGGAAGAAAATTTTAGAAAATTTACTTTGCTATGAAATGGTTATTGTGACTTTGTTTGAGTAGACTTAGTGTATGTTTTGTTACTCAGCATTTGCAGCATTTGGTATGTTTAAAACGTTTGAAAGTTGAAACGCACTTGAAAATTTTGTTCGTTTAGAAGTAGTTTATTTTAAATGTAACTTATTTAACTCACAAACGCAAAATTTAGGCCTGAAATACAACAAATTAAAATTAATACAGTACATTTAGATGTCCAAACACTACAAACATTGATAACCGAACAAATCAGTCACAAGAAAAAGAAATTGCTTACCACCAGGTCACTTTTAAATACTTTTTGATTATGTCATACACATCAATTTCAATTTTATCCTACTTACGAGTAACCTCGTTACATTGTAATGTTTGGCACCGAACTCTTAAGGAATCTAGAAGAGGAAGAGCTAAGCAACCTACATATTAAAAAAATTAAGCCCTTCAAATTTTAATATTTGGTGCACATCCCATAAGATTTTTATTAATTTTTAGTAATTAAATTATTTTATATTTAAGCAAGTCACAGTCTCACACTATGTCTAGGCCCCAAGCAGGGATGGAGCTCTTAACGGGCTTGGGGGTCAGGCTAACCATAGATTTTGAATTTTTATTTTTAAGTTCTTTATATTTTGATATTTGTTGTTCCTGGTCCTTCAAGCTTTTTATGAAATTAAGCATATATTATATACTCTCAAGGGAAAAGATAGTAGGTGGAATTTTTACATTATATCAACTTTTAGTAATAAAATTAGTTTATACGTCAGCAAGGCATATTTAAACACATTTTCGTGGGGTACTTTTTTTAAAAACCTCATTTTCGCATTATAGCAATGCAAAGATATAATGTCATAATATCCATAAATTTGCACTAACAGCGAAAGATACAATAATTATTGAATTAAAACCTCATTAACAAATTTATGAGTACTTAAGTGTGCACAAACTGTGAACAAATATTATGCACAAATACCATAAAGAAAGAAAAATTCTTTGAATTTAGGGATAATATATATATATATATATATATATATATATATATATATATATATATATCAAGGCAGATATATCACCAAAATATTTGTTAAAAAAAAAATACTCCATCCGTTTCAAAATATTAGATTATAATTGACTTTTTGAATACAATTTAGAACATTTTTAAATTTAAAATTAAAATGAATTCTAATTTTACTCAAAATAGTGATAAATATTATAAACCATCTAAAAAATATTACTACAACAAAATTTATTATTTTTTAATTTTTAATAAATCATCTCCATTTTATGTTTAAAAATACCTTTAATTAACTTTTAAAAAATTAATAGTAATTTTATAATTTAAACCGGAGAATGTACATTATGTGATCTAAAAGATTTCGTGTGCAAAATTAATTAATTATATATATAATATAACCTTATCATTTTTCTTTTTTCATGAGAAGAAGATGTTGCCATGTGGGTGTTTAATTAAACAACCATTTGTTTTATAATCACGCGGCTAAAGCTGTGTGCTTTCATTTTAGTGGAAGGATTAAGGGATCCTAATTTTCCAACTTTTTCACCCCTTGTCTTCTCTTTATTCTTTTTCCTCCTTTAACTTTATCTTTAATTAATAATTAAATATATTTTGGCTGATGTCTGGATTGTGATTATCTTCTTTTAAAGCGACATTCAGATGGCATAATACAGTAATTATTTCCCAAGTACTAATATAATATTAATATTGGACTTTATGTTTTCGAATGTTTTTCATTGTCCGAATAAGCATGAATATTCATTATAATAATGATAATATTCTCTTCTCTCTTTTAAGTAGTTTCACCATAAGAATCTCATTTCGACTCTTAAAATTAATTTTATTGAATAAATATAAAATTGTAATATAATTTTTGAACATAACAAATTTTTATAAATAGTTTAAAATAAAATTGATTCTATTAATTAAATTAAATAAACTCATCGCAATTTTATATAATTTTATGATTTCTTAAATTGACATTAAAATTTTAATTTTGGAACTAAGGGAATAATTATTAAAATGAATAAATTTAGTTGAGCAAGGTTGTGTTCGACTCATTTAAACAGGTACAAGGTAGAATTGTTGATATTAATTAACTAAATTTGATTTCAATTTTTGTATTTTATTACATAAAACTAATAAACTCAAGATTAACTTGTTTTACTAGGTGTTGGGATGTAATTATTTGGGTCTGACCAAGGTGTAGCCCAATTTATTTAATGGTCCAGATCTAGTGTTGACTTATGTACATTTATTTTGACAGCTTGCTCAAATAGTGGGAGAGTCCTTATTAAAGTAAGATTTTATTTCTTTATTTGGGGGAGATAATGAGATTTAATTTGAAAAATAATTGATCAGTCATTAATTGCAGTTATAAGGTGATTCTAAAAAGGACTCATACTCCTAATTAGATTCGAGTGGACATGACATCTATAAATACAATAATAAGCAAGGGTTTGAAGGGGGAATACAATAACGTACAACAGAGAAAAAAAATAAGAAAATACGAAGTGTGAGGAGAAGAAAGAGAGGAATAAACAACTTGTACTTTTCATATTATTTTTATAGTGAATTTCTTATTTCTCCCCGATGTTTTCTCCCAATTGGGTTTTTGTTGGTTCGCGGGGACACAATAGAGATCTAGAAGAGGGGAGGGGGGATTAAATAGCTCATTTAAAACTTTTTCGTTTATTGAGAAAATATATCAGTTACGATTTAATAGAATCAATTCATGCACAACGGAATATACTTTAAAAGCCCCTTCAAAGATACAAACATAATTTTATTTTAGTGATTAAATCTTCGATATGGTTGACAACAGATATAACAGTTATTTGTACATAATATAAACGACATAAAGTAAATAATACAAGAGACTTTAAGTGGTTCGGAGACTAAATAACTCCTACTCCACTCTTCTACTTCAACAAGTAGGAATCCACTAAAGGTTTTAGCCACTAAGACAAGGACGCTCCGTCCTCCTCAAGTCCAGCAGACTTGAGTTATTTTTAGCCACTAAGGCAAAGATCCTCTGACCCTCCTCAAGTCTAGCAGACATGAGTTGTCTTTAGCCACTGAGGCAAGGATCCTCTGACCCTCTTCAAGTCCAGCAGACTTGGAAACTGTAGACTAAGCCCAACAGACTTAGAATCTCTTGTACCCTTCGGTACTCAGCAAGTCCAGCAGACTTGACTTTGATTTAGTCACTTAAGACAAGGACGCTCCGCCCTCTTTGGTGTGTTGATTGTTTGTTGGGTTGTGCTGCTAAGATGAACTTTGATCTCCTTCATCTTCAAGTACTTGGCAGCTGGTTGTGATCTTCTTCTGGATACTGCTGATGATGGTCGTTGAAGCTCTTCTTCTTTTGGTACATAGCAGATGCAGATGATCACTTTTGATGAACACTGGTTGACTTGTCCAAGTCAGTTCTTTATCTTTTCAGCTCAGAGTGTTCCTTGCTTGATCATAGAGTTGCCCGTCTAGATTTGCCTTCAGCTCTGGTCACTCTTGATCTTGGCTTCTTGGTCATTTGACTCTTAGCTCATATGCTAGCCCTTTGGCATACCTCTCATGTTGCAGTGAAGTTTCTAGCTATTTGTACAGTCAGTGTTCTTGCTCTTGTTCACCACACACACTGCAATCGAATGCAGTTTTCTTTTATGTAGATCTCCATCTTATTCCCATTGGAAACTGTCGTTGATATCTTCCCGTTGCATTTCTTTCCGTTAGAGACTTACTAGCTGCAGACTTGTTTATTTCTCCAATGAATATTTTACTTCATAAAGTCTGCAAGTTGTGGCTGAGTCAACATCTATTAACTGGTACCCAGGCAGTGGAGTCATGTGTGTTGTCTTTGACCGCTGCAAACATGGCTGTTTAAGCCCCACTGAGATTAGTTCCTTATTTTGCTCATTTAACTAATCAGCTGCTTATTTTGGGATGCTAAACCTGAGTGCTCTGAATATCTCCAATCCTTGCTGGCACTTCCTTACTTTACGATCAACTGGGTTGTAGCCTGTTGCTTCTGATTATAGAGTTATCTGCTTGCTTCAAACTCAAGTCTGTTGCCTTGATCGTAGAGTTAGCTGCTCGCTTCACAGTGTGGCCTTATGATCATGCCGAATGTGTACTGCCTTGGAGTTCTTAGAGTGGCTAACAGTACTTGCATTTATGCTTTAATGTGCTTCTTACTATTTTACAGCTTGTGCCTCTTATGCTTTGTAATCTCCATTGAGTTTTACGTTCCCAGAGCATAGTATTATGATCTTCGTTGAGCCATTGTTGCAGTAAGCTTATCATAGAGCTAGGACTGCTCTATGTTCTCTGATGTTAGCCCTGCTGCTGTGTCATAGAGGACTGCTCTATGATCTTCTAATGCTGTAGCACTTTCGATGTAGAGGACTGCTCTACTTAATCTTTAGACATTCTCTCTTATGTCATAGAGGACTGCTCTATGATATTCTGATGCTTCGTTTAGGCTGTCAGATTGTCTCTGTTATCTTAGGCTCAACTCTACGATCACTTGATCTGGATGGTACTTTCCTATTCTACGACCTTGTCTTTGGTGCAAGTTAGAGAGTTTTAATGGACCGTAGAGTGGGTGCTTGAGCTGCCATGTGATCTCTATTATGGCTTGATGCTTCGGATGCACTCAGAGATCTTCTTATGGTTGATAGCTCATGCTCAGCTTACTTAGTAGTCTTTATGGAGATTGCTACTTTGACTTTGAGTGCTTAGGCAGAGACTGCTCTACGTTGTTACTTGATTGTAGATTGTTCATGGGAGTCGTAGAGTGCCTGACTGGACTGACTCTACGAACCCATGTCAGCATAACGATCTTCTCTTTGAGGATATTCTGCAGTGTACACTCTACGATCCCGAGTAAGCTCCTTGATCTGTCGAGCTATATTTTACGTTTGCTTTGCAAGCTCTATGATGACGTGCTCAACTCTACCATTCACTCGACCACTCTTCATTCTGCGGTGTTCCTGTTACACTCTTCGATTCTGGGAGAGAGTTGTGCTTATGCCTGGCCCCAACTCTACGATGCCGAGAGAGTGCAGCCGAGTGAGCTCTACGACCTGCCGAGCCTTTCACTGTGTTTGCCTAGTAGACTCTACGATCCCGATAAACATCTACTAAGCCTTTACTCTACAGTTGACTGGATGTCTTTACGACGCCGAGGAATCTCGACGATCCTTTGCTGACTATTCTACGAACTGCATGACTGTTTTACGATCATGATAGCTTTAACAGTTCTACTTTGCTTTACGTACAGTCTGGCTATTGCTTATTACATATACCATTTCAGCTCATAAGATCTACCTAATAAGTTTAATCATTTTCTATTCTGAGTCCTTGTACATCAAATTCATTTAAGGACTTTACAATGCATAATGTTACAAATATGCTTTGATCAGATACATATCAGTTTTAGCTTAGATCAACCTAACATATTTGATTTTTTAATTCTAAGTCCTTGTACATATATATCAGTAAGGATAATAGGTGCATAATATCTGATTATTTTCATTCTTTTATTGCTTAGTTTAGTTGCATGTTATCTGTCATATGAGCTGATTTGAGGTATTTATTGAGTTATATAAGGATTTGATGTGATTCTGCAAAAATGTATTTTAATATTGAGTTTTATGTTATTTTGCAGAATACTCTACGTTCGTAGTGTTACAGTGGAAGCCTAACAACTCTACGATTGCATGAAGGTTAAGGCAGAGTCACGCGACGATTTAATTTAGTACTCTACGTTCGTAGAGTGGTAGCTCTACGTTTGGGTGACTGTGAACTCTACGATGGTGCTGTCAACTCGACGATTGTTCCAAGTTTACTCTACGTTTGACGAGAGAACTCTACGGTTGATAAGTTTACTCGGCAGCTATTTACTCTACGATTCCGAGGTTTACTCTACGATCACGATAAGTGCTGGTGCGGAGTATACTCTACGTTTTGCTGAGAGGAAGTTTACTCTATGATTTTGGTCGACATGCAGATTTCTAATTCTGAGTAGGATTTGAAACATTGAAGCTTAAAGACATGATTCCTAACAGGGGTTGGAGATGAAGTTACACTCATAAATGGGAAGTAGAGTTTGATATGGAATCTGAGTCAAGGAACAATATGAAAATTGATGTCGAATTGGAAAAGGAAACTGAAGAAAACGTGGATTTGGAAATAAAATCTAATTTGAAAAGGAAGCTACTTAAAGCTGGATTATAGAGATTGACAAAGATTTAGAATCCTACCATATCTACAGAATGAAGACTTCCGAAGTAGAATTGGATTAAATTTTTTCTAGGCTTTAGAGATTTATCTATAAATACATATCACTTGTAATCATCCAACATAATTCATCATCCATTATTATTGATCTTATATTATACTTTATCAGCATGCTAGCTTAGTTATTTTATTCAGTTCTGAAGGGATGTGGACCCATATTTACGGTTAGTATAATAGTTTAGTTAAATTATTGATTCATTCGTGCATGAAATTTATTCTGATAATCCGGTTGAATTTCTTATATGTTATTCAGCTTACTAATTTGGTTTCTGCAAGATTAAATTGGTGAATTGTTATCATCTGCTAAATTAAGGTATAATATTAAGCAAACGATGTTATATCTGATCACAGGTAGTACTTAATAATATTTGATCGTGGACAAGCTTTTGAATATTATTAAGATTATCATAAGGCAAGTTAAATAATCTCTGATAGTGTGATTGTTGCTTGGAACAACCTAATTCTCTAAATCTTAATGCTTCTGTCATTATTAAATCTAAACTGATAGTTTTGGGTTATATAACAGTTAGAGTCTAGTGGGGGTGATTGTCACATTAGATTTAAACTTAAGGAGAATTTCGGATAATTGAGTGATTGGTGATCATTTAGGGTTGTTAGTTTCATTGAAGGAAGAAATAATATTAACTTGATTATTTTATTAATGTAAATTGGTGAAGCTGAACTGAAGAATTGAAGTTTTTACATATTTGATCATCTTTATTAATTCAAATATGTTTTTCTTTGTTAATCATAATTCAAAAATCCCCCAATCTTTACTTCTTGTTTATAATTAGAAACATTAGAATAAATTTAAAACAATATCAATTCTCTGTGGAATCGATCCTTACTTACTACTGTACTAGTTATTTGAATTCGTAGAGTGAAAGTGATGTTAATTTTAGATTGCTTGACGATAGCTCTCCCAAAGGACTTTACAAGGCTTTTTCAATATGAATGTTATTCTTAACCTTTTGTCATCAATCAAATCACATATAATGAATAATGGTAATCTCATGCAGATCTTATAACATTCTCCTCCTATGATAATGGACTTAACGATCACATGTAAATTCCCAACAGTTTTTACGTAAAATTCTTGTATCCATATTTTATATCTTTTACAATAATGTATATATGTTTATCTGAGTGTATTTCATGAGTTTGACTTCGCAACAATACAATCTACTATTCCAGTAAATATTAACGTTTTTTGTCCTGTTATTTTAGTGATTTTATCAGACGTACAAAATTTGGCGTTAACATTGACGTTATAAGGAGGGTTTGTCTCAGTGTCGAATTAAAATCACCAAGTATCATATTAATTGACGTCGCTTGTATGAGGCAACACATCGTATCAATTATTAGACCATGCTCTAATTGCAATTATGGTGACAATATATTTTGAAATTGACACAATTAATCTAATCTCCATGTCGGATTGACTACGACAAGAAGACAGAGCCTACACATAAAGCTAAGTTACTCTTTTTTATTAAATTAAAAAATACATATGCAACATATGCTTGAACCTTCTGCTATTAATCCGTTTATGAGAATTAAAATTGTAGCATCATCATCATTAATATTACTTTACACGTATATATATGTACAAATTCATGTATAACATATCTTTTGAATTAAAGGATTTATGCCAGTAGTAACATGATTTAATATTATAAAACTCATGCTTTTTATGCTTATTAATGCCTATTATATCCTTGTGTGCTCATGCCTAGGATCATGCTTGTATAATTGCATTTCAATAGAAATGACGACAAGCAACGGTGAATGATGCACGATCTCGAGTTTTTAACTCAATCAGAATTAAAAAAGAACAGGTCAGGGAACATCAGAAGTGGAGATTGATAAGAAAGAACGCTATAATTTGCGGCTTACTTCGGACTTTGGTTACCGTCTATCGTCCCTCTCTTCGGCACGACAACAAAATTGATGGAGGAGAAAATTTTTCGGCGGTTACAAGGTCGGTCATCGACCTTCGGCAATATAAGGTCAGACGGTTCTCCGGAACCTCTATTTAAAGCCTCTCTATGGGGTTGGGACGACTATTATGGTGGTATAAGGTCGGATCAATGCCTCCCACAAGGGTCGAGAAGGCTATTATGGTGATATAAGGTCGGATTGAAGTCTCCTAAAGGGTCGGGAAGACAATTATGGTGATATAAGGTCGAATCAATACCCCCATAGGAGTTGGGAATGCTATTATGGTGATATAAGGTCGGATCAATGCCTCTCACAAGCGTTGAGAAGAATATTATGGTGATATAAGGTTGGATCAATTTCTTCCGCAGGGATCGAGAAGGCTATTATGGTGATATAAGGTCAGAATGAATCCTCTCACAGGGGCCGGGACGACTATTATGGCGATATAAGGTCAGATAGTGATATAAGGATAGATTAATGCCTCCCACAGGGGTCGAGAAGGCTATTATGGTGTTATATGGTCCGATCGATGCCTCTTATAAGGGTCAAGAAGACTATTATGATGATATAAGGTCAGATCGAAGCCTCCCATAGGGGTTAGGATGACTATTATAGCTATATAAAGTCTGATGGTGATATAAGGTCAGATCGAAGCCTCCCACAGGGGTCGGGACGACTATTATGGCGATATAAGGTCGGATGGTGATATAATGTCGGTTATTATGGCGATATAAGGCTGGATCGAAGCCTCCCAGCAGGGTTGGGACGACTATTATAGTGATATAAGGTCGGATGGCGATATAAGGTCGGATTGAAGCCTCCCACAGAGGTCGGGACGACTATTATGGCGATATAAGATCGGATGGCGATATAAAGTCGGATCGAAGCCTCCCATCGGGGTCGGGACGACTATTATGACGATATAAGGTCGGATGGTGGTATTAAGTCGGATCAAAGCCTCCCTAGCATTCGGGGGCATTCTTTCGGTGTGATAAGGCAGGAACAAATATAACAGAAAAAAAATAAAGTAGTCAAACAATGATGATTTAAGGAGAGGAGAGACAAAAGGCAGGCATCTTATAGAGATTGGGAAACAGTTTACTTAAAACTTATTCGACATCGACAGACCAAATCCTCACTTGGCAGTCGGTATAGTAGCATTGGTTATGTGACGCCCCCAAATTCAGGTACCTATACCTCGAATTTGATGTTTCACGTGCTAAACTCATACATCATACTATATAACTCATAACGAAAAACTAGAAGAAATATTTATATTGATATAACATAAACATTCTTGTCCCAAGTCTCGAAATCGTTAAATATTACAATTCAACTAAAATATTCATTCTATTCTTAATACATATCAAAAGCAATATCTTAGTCATTGCAGGACGAAATTACTCCATAGCTTTCTCCTTGCCCTTATCCTTCCCTGAGCTACTGCCACGTTCAGTCTTGATTGAAATGTTAGGGAAACAAGAGTAAGCAACAAGTTTGCTCAACAAGTATATCGTAATTAAAATGAACAATAAGGGTAAGATTCATAACTTAACAAGGAACAGTTCAGGGACTTGCATATGAATGTTGCAAACGAATTTGGATTTATCAATCTTAATTTGAATCTTTATCACAGTAAAGAAAGATAAGTCACTAAGGACTGAAAGATTTCTAAAGAATCCAAAGACTTCAAGGTTTTCCAATTAAGGAAATATCTAACACTGAGTAGCCACCGCGACTTTGAACTTCTACGAGAATTACCAGAAATTCATCTGGTAACCCAATAAATAAGTACAATAGGCGATCAACCTAAAGTACCCTGTGTTATGTATAACCTTACTTGCTGTTTGCACGCGTGTCGGTTCCCCGACGTTAAATATTTTCCCCTTCTATGACAGTTGTTCATCTCAGCAGATTATAAAAAGTCTACACCAAATTAAAAGATGTGGACAACATTCTATTTCATCAATATCAGTCTAGTCGATTCAAGTGGCATGGACATTCTCCTTAATATTTTCAAGGTTCGCAACAAGATACAAGAATTTTCACAAATATACAATTATAATTTGCATTAAACTTTAGAATTTTAAATCATGATCTTCATATATTTTAATAACACAATAATTATTCTGATAAGCAGTTTACTTGTACAATTAATAAGAGTACAAGTTGGATATGTGTTCAACATGCACGAATTATAGTCTTTAGCTTTTCCATAAGAGGAAATTTGCACAACATTTAAGGTTGTATAAATTAAAAAAACTTGCTTGATATGATTATAAAGCAATAATCAGAAGCTTGCAACAACATATGGAAACTTGCACAATATATAAAATTGTGTAAGTTAGGAAGTTGCCTGATTAGTACTATTATTATACTCTAATTTCTACTCTTCAAGCACCTTATAGTGATTATAAGTTACTCTTTGATTAGTTACTGTTAAACATCAATAATTATCTTAATGGACCTAATTGTGTGACTCATGCAGTCTGCTCTATAGTTCACTTAATCATCTGTTACTACCTTGTGCTAACAGACTGGTTTATACATCTATTCTGAGTGGTTATTTAATGCCTTTATGACTGAATGGTCACTTTAGTGACCTTTCGGTGTAGGACAGTGGCTGGGTTTGCTCTAGACAGTTCTCTTTCTATTTAAACATATTTTGGGTAGTATGCATTTGTCCAAGTAAGGACTTGAGAATGATTCAACAAATGTAGAACAAGGCTTGAGATGTTTAGTCAACTTACTAAAGTGTCTTACTTGCCCACTCTACGATTGGTAGGGTCTTACTATGATCAGTAGAGTCACTCTATGATCAGTGGAGTGATCCTACAATTTAGTGGAGTCTTACTGTGGTCAGTGGAGTCATTGACTGACTAGCTCTACGATTGACTTAATGAAGCTCTACAATCAGGTAGAGTTATTCTACGATCGTAAAGTTCACTCTACGGTTTGCTTCAGGACTGGTCAGGTCTGCTCTACGATCTGCGAGTAAGTTCTGCGATTAGAGGGAAATCACTCTACGATCGTGGGGTTCACCTAACGATCACTGCCTGACTCGGTTAGCTTACTCTACGGTTAGCAGATGAGCTCTACGATCAGAGTGAAGTCACTCTATGATTGTAGAGTTCACTCTACGTTTTACTGGGTTAAGGCATACTTTAAGGTTCCAGTTTAAAGAGTAGTCTTTGGCTGATTGATTAGAGGGTATATCTTTTTCATTTGAACAACTTAGAGACATGGCTTAGGTCTGACTCGATTTACCAATTAGGATGCAAAGATCTAAAAGGGATAATCACAACAGAACTTGGGATGAAATTCAAACTCAGGCCTGTTACACTGTTGCAGGACCAAAGGGTTGGAGTTTGGTTTAACCTTAGTTACTGGTAACATTCCATTTGGCATATTGACAGATGTCTGGGACTAGTTTGCTGTTAAAACCACTCAGTTACACCCTACATTGGTTTTATTTATGTTTTGGTTATAAGTCCAACGGTCATCATCTATGGTCTGTATAAACAGTAAACACAGAGTCTTAGACGCGATTAGGCTACATACTGGCTCTTAGTAACATCTGGGTAATGTGTCTAAGGCCATTATTACAACTCTGCTTGAAGTAATAGTCAGTCGACACATATAACATGCAGTTTTTGCACAACTACCTTGTGACTACAAGGTTTAACATTATTCTCACACTGCAACATATTACACTCAACTCATGCATATTCTGACACTCAATCTGAAATACTAAATCAACAAAAATGATGCTCAAGGTAACAGGGTCATATCTTCTCGAAGCTTTATCTGCTATTTCTCACTCTTAGTCGCTGTTTGCCCTTTTCGAACGATAATAGCTCCCTTCGGATTTATCTTATCTCTCAACTCACAATATCTCTTTTTATATCCGAACTAACAATCTCAGCAAGTTCTGCAAGAAGGATCAGGGGTTCCTATTTATAGAGGAACTTTTACCCAAGCGCTGGTCTTTACCCAAGTTATGAGACCGACATACCATAGTTGTACCCGCTGGTTAAGAGTTATTAGGTGAAAAACTTTACCAACTCACCCTTCAGTCATACCCACAATAATCATTTGTTTATCCTCTCATCCAGCAAGGTAGGGAGATAGGCCATTGGCCTAATGCGGCTGATTGTACTAACAAGTTAGGATTAAAATATTAGGTTATACATTGCATCGGTAACACAACATTCAGTCTAGTAGGACCAATTCCTTTTGGGTTAACTGACCAACCTTGGTGACTAATACTGGTACTAATATGGATCTAAAACTTGTTGGGCTAGAGTATAAATATTCGATACATCTAATTAGGCTAATTGAGTTATAACAGCCTATTCTATAACATGAAATGGTTGGACTCAACTGAACCCTTACTGTGGCTGCCACTTAATTATTCTCCCACTAGGCTTATTTCTCTAATACACAATTATTGGAATTACACTTAATATTAATACTCAACTTTTAAATTAATCTCCTTTCATAATCTTCAACTGATTCACTATGAATCATTATGCCATACAAGGCTCATTCTCCCAAGCTTAGTTAATTCATAACTTAAGCTTGTCACACAATATATTTTCATTGATAATGCTCTCTTCATATATCATGCAGGATGCAACTTCATTACATTGACTACCTTCATAATCACACAATACACATATTTACACATAAACACATACATTAAGAAAATATTTCTCATTTTATTATTAATAATAATTCTTTAAAAAGTTCTGGATATTACAGGCTATTTACAATAGTTCATGAAGGATATCCTGATCAATCCACTAAAAGACTTGTCATACGCTTATGGGCGGGCAAAAAATTTCATAACAATTGAGGAGGTTACGATATGTCTGAGTCAGAGATTTGTGCAGAGGTTCAATGAGGCATTGGTAAGGTGGTTGCTTGAGTAGTGGAGTTGAGTCAGTTTGTCTTAGATGGTCGGCTGCGAATGGCAATTGAAGGACAGACATTGGCGTACTTTATGATAAAATGAATATTTTTTGAAGAGGATTTGAGGGGAGGATCGAGTTCAGGAGTAACTGAGGGACAATAATTGTTATCATCTTGGATTTTGTACCTAGACGGTTCATCGATTGCGGATGAAGTTAATGGTGTTTTTAGTTCGGGATTCCGATGGTAATGACGTTGGACAATGGATAAGTGATTATAAATTCAATGTTCGGGTAGCTCTTAATGGTTCTGGGCATTCAGCAACAGGAAAGGCTCTTATATATCGGTGGACTTCGGATAATTTACTTCAGAGAGGCGTGTTTGGCTTGCAGTTCGGGAGTTGAGGATTTTTCTCTAATTTGATGTTTGGGAGGTAGTTCGGAAGTGATCGTTAAATTATGGGAATGAATTTAAGAATTTGGGTTTTGGATGTGGCTTTAACAAATTTTCAGAGGCATTTTAGTGGAATCTCCCTTCTTGTTGTTTTAGGATTCAGCAGATTCAAGAATGTTAGAAGTTCTTATGTTTGACAGTAGATATGATGGGTTCGGCAGTAGATATGGTGGGTTCGGTAGTTTTACCGACATGGCAGTCAAAGGGTATAGTGGACTTTTTGATTACTCTCCTATTATAAATTTTTTATAACAAGAGAGTGAGTGGCCATGTTAGAATGTAATTATTTGGGTCTAGCCAAGGTGTAGCCCAATTTATTTAATGGTCCGGATCTGGTGTTGGCCCATGTACATTTATTTTGACAACTTACTTAAATAGTGGGAGAGTCATTATTAAAGTAAGATTATGTTTCCTTGTTTAGGGGAGATAAAGAGATCTAGTTTGGAGAAGAATCGATCAGATATCAATTGTAGTTATAAGGTGATTCTAAAAAGGACTCCTACTCCTAATTGGATTCGGGTGAACATGACATCTATAAATATAACAATAAGTAAGAGTTTGAGGGGAGAACACAATAACGTACAACAGAGAAAAAGTGAGAAAATACGGAGTGTGAGGAGAAAGAAGAGAAGAACAAACAACTTGTACTCTTCATATTATTTTTATAGTGGATTTCTTATCTTTTCCCTTAGTTTTTTTCCTAATTGGGTTTACACGTAAAATTCTTGTGTCCATATTTTATATCTTTTACAATAATGTGTATATGTTTATCTGGGTATATTTCGTGAGTTTGACTTTGCAACAATACATTCTACTATTCTAGTAAATATTAACGTTTTTTTAGCCTGTTGTTTTGGTGATTTCATCAGACGTATAAAATTTGGCGTTAACACTAAGGGTGACGAAGGAGCAGCAAGTGGCGCTAATTTACCCACCCTATCCGTTGGTATAATGATAAATTGGTCGTTTATCTCGCTCAAAACTTTTATTCGATTCTCATTCACTCGTGGAGGATCCCTAATGGTGTGTTTGGATATATTGAAAGAATGGAATGCAGGACGGAATAGAATGATTATAAGGTATTTTAAGTGTATCTTTAGTTGTTGTTGGTGGTGGGTGTTGTCATATAATGACAAAATTATCAAATATATCTATTCTATTGGAATAGATTTTATTCCACATACTCCATTTGGAATAAAAAATAACAAAGGGATTGAATGAATTTTCATTTTATTGAAATGGTTTATCCTCCAAAATGATTATAAAATATACTATTTTTATTTCATTCATTCTTCTATTTCATTCTCCCAATCTAAACGTAACATAAAATTCGATCTCGACGTAAGCACGGTTAGTGTTCCTTCAGACATAGAGGCATATCTAGAAGGGTGCTAAGGTGATCACTTGATCACCCTTAAATTTGTAAGAACTTCAATCAGTAAAAATATTATGATAAACTGTGACCATCTTTCAAATATTAAAATAGAATAACAAATGGGAAAAAGAGCCACCACCGATCATGGCCACCAATTTCTATATGCTCCGAATAATGTATATGGAATTGAATATATTTATTCTAAACTTTTTTAATGTATATAATATATATGTATTATATAAGGAGTATATTTTTTTGAGTAGGGTTTTTCTTCTTCTTTTTCCCCCTAATTGTAATTGATTGTATTTTTGTGTGTATTTACATGTGGTTTTTTAATAGGATGCAAAAAAATATTCGTAATTTTTTTAAGAATTTTGAGAATAATAAACGTTCTCAATTGAATTCTACTTAAGAGTCAATAAATGGCTACTTACACTTAGAAAGAGTTATTTGATACCATTGAAGTGATGGTGATTTTTTTAATGAAATTGGACCTCAAAAAATAATTTTACAATAATTATAATATATTTTTAATGAACTCTGTGTTTGATGAATTATATTAATTATTACTTTTTATCTATCATATTTTTATAATTATCTTTCATTATAAGAGTGACCAGACTTCATAAAATTTTTGGATATGCCACTATTCAAATGCATGTGATTGTTGTAGGTACAAATTGTCTGCCGAAAGTTAAGAATACCTTATCTAACTCTCATTTTTTGCATTAAAAATAAAAAAGAAGGTGAAGCTGATTTTAGCTTATTTGGCGCGGTTGGAGCGATTCAAGAAATTGCAATAACAATATCCTATTAACAAATGAAGTACTGTAGAAAAAATAAAAAAAATAGAGAAAAAGTAAAAAAAATAAAAAAAAATGAGAAGAAATAATTAAAATTAAATCAAAAGAAGTCACGATAACCTAGTAATAACGATTTCTCCCTTTAGTATGTTATGCAATGCCGTCGGTTCAGAAAAAGTAGACTAGCTAGTTCACTAGACTTCAACCCAAATTTGCATAATATCGGGTTAAATCGAAAGTCCTATGTTTATCTAGTTTTTTTTAATTATTTTTTATTTTTTTTATTTTTTTATTTTTTATCAAACAGTATAATTGATTGACATATTAAAAATATAAACCGTTACAAATAATGAAAATATTATAATACAAATAATTGAAATGGTAATCCTTTCAAACATAATACCATATAATCAAAAAGGGCCAATCATAGTAACAGCTAATGAACACCAGATATACTCTTAAAAACAGTAATAATTTCAAAGTAATAACAGAATATGTAGATCTAAGTAGTTCTTCAATTCGAACAAATGAAGAATCAACCGTCATGATAATGCTACACCTAGATTTAAACAATCTATTTTTAATAATTCATGGATAGGAAAAATTTACGCGAACGAAAAAAAAATCTCTAGACTGAAGAAAGAAAACTTCCAAGAGATGATAATAAAATTCTCTCACAAAGAAAAAGAAATCAATCATATTATGGAGAAAACAAGTCCCACAAAAGGAAAAATAAACTCTACAAGAAAGGATAAATTATTAGAGCATAAGAAGAAAGATTAAGGGGAGGGTCTTTCCAAAATAAAGAGAGCCCTCTCCAGATTTAAAATGGAGACTAGTTTTTTGTCTAGGGAGAAAAGAAGAAAAAAAGAAAAAGAAAAAGAGTGCAATTAGTTCTAAAATAATCTCTTTTAAGTTTAACCAGCTAACTTTATTTAAAATATTAAATCAAGTAAAATAATAAAAGATTAATGTTACAATGACAACAAAAAGATATAAAAAAATTATACACGAAATGATTTGTAAGATTATAATTAGTTAATATTCCACCTTATATAAGGGTCTAATCATTATAACCGATTATTACCATATATATTATTTTTGTATTTAATCTATTGTTGCCAAAGCATTATTAATAATAAAAATGTCACGCCCCATCATGCCAGGATAGCTCATGAGCCCATCTGGGGCCGTCCTTTTTTTTTTTTTATAATTATTATATATACTTTATTTATTTTAAAATTTAATATCATTATTGACTTTTTAAAGTTAATTTAAAATATTTTAAACTCAAAATTGATATAAATTCTTTTAGTTTTAATCAATATTATGAGACATATTGTAAACTATTTAAAAACTAATAATAATCATAACATAGGTTAAATACACTTTTATTACACTAAGTACCATCAAATTCATAATTTGGTCCTCAAAGTAATTGGGCTCAATTACAAATTACTACATGAACTATCGAATTGTATACAATGTCCCTCCCCAAATTTAAATTCCGGCTGAAATTGACCGGAATATCCGACCCGATCGACAATCCAATAGAACCCGATTGATTTTATACAGTTTGACCATATTCAGATACGATTTGACTTTATTAAAAAAATACTTCTAAATACAATTAATCTCAAATTAAAATACTTCTAAATACAATTAACTCCAAATTAAAATACTTCTAAATATAATTTACATCAACAATAATAACTTAACTAAAATATTTCATGATCATTAACTTTAAATTTGAAGTAATTAAAATCAAATTGTATATGATAAAATAAATTATAACAAAACTAAATAACATTAGAAGAAATTAGATAAACAAACTTGCTTTTACGTTCTAAATCATTAGTACTGCTTGTTAATTACCAACCCAACCATCATTAGCAGCAATGGTAGTTAACCCACCAACACCACCAGTTCAACCATCTACCACTAACACCATTACCACCAGTCCACCCAACACCACCGTCAATAATATTCTATGAGTGATACTAGTAAACTTTTGTAGAACACAATCAAAAGCCTCCAAATGATCTAAATAACGAATCTACTAACAAATGAAATTAATTAGACTAATAATTAAGATATTAGTGGGTCAAAAAACCCTAACTAGCGATCAATCAATATATATAGAAGGTGCTGGAGGATTATATACCTAACTAAATTGTGTGAATTTATCTTGACCTTTAATTTCGAAGGAAAGCACTAGCAAGATTGATATGTGTAAAATATTCTATATTTTTAGTTCCTTTATGCTTAGTATTATTATATGTTTTCTGTGTTTATGAGTTTAATTAAGGTGTTTATAGATTTTATGAAGAATTGATACGATTTTACAAATATGGAGTTTAATGCTAAGTTTTATGTTGTTTTGTAGAAATATTCTACGATCAGTATTAAGACTCTACGTTCGTAGTGTTAGGGTGCAATCTGGTAGCTCTACGATCGCAGAAAGGCTAGACGGAGTTGTTCGACGATTCCTAATTACACTCTACGATTGCCGAGATTCACTCTACGGCCAGATTTCTGTTCGACGATTAGCATGCTTTGCGACGTTTGACTCTACGATGGTCAAGACCTGGTACTCTACGATTTCGAGAAAAAGGTTCTACTTGACGATTGTCTCACTTCACTCTGCGATGTCATGTCAACACTACAAAGTGCTAGTGCGGAGTATTACTCTACGATTTTGGACGATTATGCAGGATTCCAATTCTGAATAGGATTTGAGTTGCTGGGATGACAGAGTTCGACTTGTATGAGGATTTGAAGATGGAATTACGCGCTTACATGGAAAGTATCTTTGATGCTGGAAGTAGAATCTGAGAAGGAATTTGAGTGAAGATAAATATGGAAACTGAATCTGAGCTAGAATTGGGAAAGGAAATTAAGAAAGACTTGGAGTTGGAAACTAACTCTAAATTGATAAGGAAGTTACTTAAAGCTAGATTTCAGAGATTGACAATGATTTAAAATCCTACCATATCTGCAGGGTGAATACTTCCGGAATAGAATTGGATTAGAATTCTTCTAGGGTTTCAAAGTATCTATAAATACCTTTCACTTGTAATCAGTTGAGAACATCTTGGGACATCTTGGATCATATTTTCTAGATCATATTTTATCAGCTTGTTAGCTTAGTTTATTTTTATTCAGTCCTAAGGGAATGTGGAACCTTATTTTCAGTTAATAGTATAATTGAGTTTTATTATTGATTCTTTCGTATATGAGATTTATTCTGATAATTTGTTTTAACTTTTTATATGTTATTTTATCTGATTAATTTGATGTGGCCAATTAGATTAATCTGATGAATATCATCTGCTAGATTAAGGTATGATATTAAGCAAACGATGTTGTATCTGATCACAGGTAATACTTATTAATATTTGATTATGGACAAGTTTTTGGGTATTATTAAGATTATCAGAAGGCAAGTTAAATAATCCCTGATAATGTGATTGTTACTTGGAATAACCTAATTCTCTATTTCTTAATGCTTCTGTTATATTAAATCTAGACTGATAGTTCTGAGTTATATAATAGTTAGGGTCTAGTGGAGACGATTGTCACATTAGATTTAAAATCTAAGGAAGATTACGGATAATTGAGCGATTGCTGATCATCTAGGGTTATTATTTTCATTGAAGAAAGAAATAATGTTAACTTGATTATGCTGTTTCTGTTAATTGGTAAAACTGAACTAAAGAACTGAAGCTTTAATTTAGTTGATTATCTTTATTATTTTAATTTTGTTTTCTTTAGTTAATCATAATTCAAAATTTCCCAAATCTTTTAATTACTATTTTTAGTTAGAAACATTAGAATAAATTCAAAACAATATCATTCTCTGTGGGATCGATTCTTACTTGCTACTATGCTTATTATTTAAATTTGTAGAGTAAAAGTGAGATTTATTTTTGGATTGCTTAACGACAGCTTCCTAAATTTTGCAAGGAGGCTGAGAAAAGAGAATTGTAGAGCCAAAAGCACAACTGCAGATCTAGAAGAAATTTTTGTTCCATCATCTAGCCTCAACATAACAATTGAATTTCTGTCAAATAATTGATCTACTGAATCAGAAGAAGAAATAGAGATGACTACTCCCAACAATAGGACTTTAAAAGAACAAGCTAATCCTGATCTTAATAACCATCCTCGTGCATTGAGTATCCTACTTTAGATGCTATTTTTGAATTAAAATCAGGACTAATTCATCTTTTACCTACTTTTTGTGGTCTTACAGGTGAAGATCCATACAAGCATCTAAAGGAGTTTCATGTGGTGTGTTCAACCATGAAGCCACAAGGAGTGACAGAGGAACAAATCAAGCTTAGAGCTTTTCCATTCTCATTAGCAGATCTAGCAAAGGACTGGTTATACTATCTACTTCAGGAGAAATTCGATCATGGACTGATATGCAAAAGCTATTCTTAGAGAAGTACTTTCATGCTTCAAGAGTTACCATCATAAGGAAGGAGATATGTGGTAGTTCAATGGAGAAACTCTTTATGAGTACTGGGAAAGGTTTAAGAAGTTATGTTTCAGTTGTCCACCCCACCAAATAGATGATCAACACCTGATCCAATACTTCTATGAGGGACTGTTGCCAATGGATAGGAGCATCATTGATGCAGCCAGTAGAGGAGCACTAGTAGATAAAACACCAGAAGCTGCAAAAAATTTAATTGCAAACATGGCAGCTAACTCTCAACAGTATGGAACTAGGATGAATCATACAAGGGTGAATGAGGTAAACACTTTTTGAATGTCAAATTTTTGAGTTAACTACTTTGGTTCAACAAATAGTTGTAGGGAACATACAAAAAGCAAGAGTATATGGAATTTGTTCAAAGTCGGGGCATAATACATATGATTGTCCAACACTACAAGAAGATACAATTGTTCAACAAGTTAATGTTGTGGGGACATTTCCAGGACAATATCACCATCAGTATGACACTTACAATCCAGGATGGAGAGATCATCCCAACTTGAGCTATGGAGATAATAGGCAGCCTGAATTTCAACAGATGCAACAACAGTACTAATATGAACCATCTCTTGAGGATATATTTAAATCCTTCATGACCCAAACACAATAGTTCCAGCAGGAAATAAAGACTTTCATACACCAGTTGAAGAACCAAGTTAGTCAGCTTGCTATAACAGTTGGTAGATTGGATTCTCAAAGTTCAGGGAGATTACCCTCACAGAAAGCTGTCAATCCAAGAGAGAATGCAAGTGCAATTACATTGAGAAGTGGTGAGAATGTATGGCAGCAAGAAAAGTCAGGGCTTTCCTTACAAAACAAGTCAAACAAAGGTGAAACAGGCAACAATGTTCTGCACAGACATAAGTGTCAACCTTTCTGTGAGTATGAACTAGTGCTTCCTTTTCCTCAAGTCTTAACAAAGAGATACAAAGTTGGAAAACATTCAGAGTTATATACAGAGGAGTATGGAGAATTTCTGGCAGAATTGAAGAGGAGGGGACAAGAGCTAAATAATACTAAAAAGAATGCCAAAGAGGAGATAGAGGTGGATGAATTGATAATTTCAGTAGATTTCTACAATGAGAATATGAATGATACACTGATTGATGAGTGCAAAGATACATTGGCTATAGAGTTTGATGATGCAAATGTTCAGTTCGACATTAATGAGGTCATGATGTATCTTGGTATTGTTAATTTTGTTTTTGCTATTGATGTTTTTGACCCTATAATGTAGAAATATTTTGAGCCAATATAACAGGAGGATTTGAGGGCTACAGTTTCTAATGACTAGGAGATAGAGGAAGATGTAATAATGGAGCAAAATAAAGCTTTGAAGGATGCTCCTAATTTAGAATTGGAACCATTACCAGCTCACTTGCAGTATACGAGTCCAATTACATAGATTGAGAGAGGAATGATGTCAATCCAATGACATTAAACAAGGGCAGCTGCTTGGGAGGCAACCCAAGATTCAGATTTGATTTTCTATCCCTTTACTTTTTTATTTTTAGTTGCATGCTAGTTATCAGTTGCTTTATTCTTTGCATGATTGTCTTACATTGGAGACAATGTAAGGTTTGAGTATGGGGGAGGGGTTAGGATATTATTTGAGTTATTTGTTTATTATTTAGGAGATGCATGCTAGATATGGTGCTCTGAAGTGAAAAAAATTGGGAAATTTTTTGAATTTTTTTTCTAACTCTACGATCGTAGTTTTCTACTGAACTTTTGAAGGTTGAAATCGTTGAGTTGATATTGATGCTTATTTTCAGAATTTGATTTGATACTTTATTGATTGATGCATGATGATAACTTAGTTAGGATCCATGGACTAATTCTAAATTTGGATTGTTTTTCATGGATACTTGAATATGGGATACATGATTACTTGACTGAGTTATTTGTGGGATTATACTTTGTGTACTGATTTTGAGATTTGAGACTTGTTTAAACTGTTATTTTATTTGCAGAACTTTGTGCAAGAAAAATCTTTGAAAAAAAATTGAGAAAATTATGAAAATTGAATAATAAAAAAGAAAGTGCAGATGTTTTGTGGTGGGTTGAGATGGAGCGTAAAATACACTCACTCATAAACACAAGAAGCGAGATGGAGCATAAAACGCACTCGCTGGGAGGCAAATAAGTGAGATGGAGCATAAAATACACTCACTTGAAAGAAAAAATGTGAAAGGTGAAATAGAGCATAAAATGCATTCATCTAAAGAAAGTCTGTAGGTTCTGTGGGTCCGAAATTTTTGTAAATTTTTGTAGGATAATCAGGTTTTGAGTTATGAGTCAGTGTGCACAGTTGTTGTCCCGCATAAACTGGGTTGAGTATTTGTGTTGATCATATGATAGATATTTGTGGATATATTCTGATTTGGATGATGTTTGTGGGGTATAACATAGTTGTTATTGTGAGTTGGTTGATGAGGTATTGGTCAAGTTTCTGTGATAGGTGTTATTATTCCATGATGTTTAGTTAGAGACCTTTGAAAGTTTAGTTGGATTGAGTCAGATAAGTTTTTGGTTTCTGTTTACATGAGGACATGTAAAGACTAAGTGTGGGAGAATTTGATAGGTGTAAAATATTCTATATTTTTAGTTCCTTTATGCTTAGAATTATTATATGTTTTCTATGTTTATGAGCTTAATTAAGGTGTTTATAGATTTTATGAAGAATTGATGTGATTTTACAAATATGGAGTTTAATGCTGAGTTTTATGTTGTTTTGCAGAAATACTCTACGATCAGTATTAAGACTCTACGTTCGTAGTGTTAGGGTGCAATCTGGCAGCTCTACGATCGCATGAAGGCTAGGCGGAGTTGTTCGACGATTCCTAGTTACACTTTACGATTGCCGAGATTCACTCTACGGCCAGATTTCTGTTCGACGATTAGCATGCTTTGCGACGTTTGACTCTACGATGGTCAAGACCTGGTACTCTACGATTTTGAGAAAAGGGTTCTACTCGACAATTGTTCCAGTTCACTCTGCGATGTCATGTCAACACTACGAAGTGCTGGTACGGAGTATTACCTTACGATTTTGGACGATTATGCATGATTCCAATTCTGAATAGGATTTGAGTTGCTGGGATGACATAGTTCGACTTGTATGAGGATTTGAAGATGGAATTACGCGCTTACATGGAAAGTATCTTTGATGCTGGAAGTAGAACCTGAGAAGGAATCTGAGTGAAGATAAATATGGAAACTGAATCTGAGCTAGAATTGGGAAAGGAAATTAAGCAAGACTTGGATTTGGAAACTAAATCTAAATTGATAAGGAAGTTACTTAAAGCTAGATTTCAGAGATTGACAAGGATTTAAAATCCTACCATATCTGCAGGGTGAATACTTCCGGAATAGAATTGGATTAGAATTCTTCTAGGGTTTCAAAGTATCTATAAATACCTTCACTTGTAATCAATTGAGAACATCTTGGGACATCCTAGATCATATTTTCTAGATCATATTTTATCAGCATGTTAGCTTAATTTATTTTTATTCAGTTCTAAGGGGATGTGGAACCTTATTTTCAGTTAATAGTATAATTGAGTTTTATTATTGATTCTTTCGTATATGAGATTTATTCTGATAATCTGTTTTAACTGTTTATATGTTATTTTATCTGATTAATTTGATGTGGCCAATTAGATTAATCTGATGAATATCATCTGCTAGATTAAGGTATGATATTAAGCAAACGATGTTGTATCTGATCACAGGTAGTACTTATTAATATTTGATTATGGACAAGTTTTTGGGTATTATTAAGATTATCAGAAGGCAAGTTAAATAATCCCTGATAGTGTGATTGTTACTTGGAATAACCTAATTCTCTATTTCTTAATGCTTCTGTTATATTAAATCTAGACTGATAGTTCTGGGTTATATAATAGTTAGGGTCTAGTGGGGGCGATTGTCACATTAGATTTAAAATCTAAGGAGGATTTCGGATAATTGAGCGATTGCTGATCATCTAGGGTTATTACTTTCATTGAAGAAGGAAATAATGTTAACTTGATTATGCTGTTTCTGTTAATTGGTAAAACTGAACTAAAGAACTGAAGCTTTAATTTAGTTGATTATCTTTATTATTTTAATTTTGTTTTCTTTAGTTAGTCATAATTCAAAACCCCCCAAATCTTTTAATTACTGTTTTTAGTTAGAAACATTAGAATAAATTCAAAATAATATCATTCTCTGTGGGATCGATTCTTACTTGCTACTATACTTATTATTTAAATTTGTAGAATAAAAGTGAGGTTGATTTTTGGATTGCTTAACGACAGCTTCCCGAAGATCCAACTATAGTTCTCTGTCCTGCTACGAGTGTCGCGACAACCTTTACCAAGTCTGAACGATTGTCGACCACCAGATCCGTTGGTCTACAATATTCACCCGGCCCATAAGCACAAATCCTCAGCGCGGAATATAATCTCAAAGTACTCCAAATACTCAAATAGAGTCAATCAAGATATAAGGTAAGGAACTTTATGTCGCATCTGCTCCACTCCGTTGCCGTCTCATGTACTGAACTTCATTGCCTTCCCGCGTGCAAAGCGAATAGATGTTGTGCTATTGGTCAGATTCGGGACCGGGAGCGCACGAAGCAAATAGACGTTGTGCTATTGGTCAATTTTGGGGCGGGGAGCGAAGAGAGATCGGAGAAATGATTCATTTGGATCGACGAGTTTTTGTTGCCTAAAAATTAAGAATCAATGGAATGTTTGTCTATTTATGAACATCTCCATATTTTAGAGTTGCCTATGAACCCTAAAGGAACTAGATCCCAAATTAACTTCAAAAGTCAATAATGATCTATAATTCGAAATGGATGACGTATTTATGAGAAATGATTATATGCAGATAAATATGTACGAAATTGAATTGCGACCAATGTGGAAGTATAGCCTATAAAATATATTCCCTCCGTCCCAAATTAATTGCATTTCTAGGACTTTTTAAAGTCAAATTGACTATTTTTAAAACTAATCTTTTTACTATTTTTGCTAACATATAGGTAAAGATATTATAACCAAAAGAAAGTATATACAATTTATTACTAATTTTAATTTTTATAATTTTAGAAATATATTTATATATGCTTAATTATTAATTTTAAAAATAATCAATTTGACTTAAAAAAGTCCTAGAAAAGCAATTAATTTGGGACGGAAGGAGTAATAAATTAGGATGAGACTATTTTTAACAACTACCTATCTCATGTAAATACATACGTAATTATAATAACTTTTATAATATATAGTAGGACTCCGTACTTATTATAAAGGAACATTTGTTTCAAGCTGTACAAATTGTACCTCATTATATTAAAAACAACTGTCCAAAAGAGTTCTACTCTTTATGCCTAACAGACAATTAGACTTATTCATTATACTTCTAAACTATTTTTATATATTGTTATTCATTATCCTTATAAATTATTCTTATTTCAATACAAACAATCGAATATAAAGATTTGAAAGAGCTTAAAAACAAAAAAAAATCTAAATACTTAAAAATCATTCCTTAGTTACTTGTGATCATTTTTAAATTCTTCAATTTCTTAATAATCACTTTAAGTCAATGATTATTAATGACTTGTTCTTCTGTGTTTCTGAAAAAATTGGTCAAATCTATAATTTTATTGATATTTTGTAACATCTGTATTTAAGGAATAATAATGATGTTCACTGATTTTAACCTAGTACAATTACCCATGTATCTAAGATTTCTCGCATGTAATTAATCTTTCAAAATGGAAGAATTAGAAACAAAAAATAAAATGAAAAAAAAAACTAATTAAGAAAAGAGGTATGGTCGTATGTTGCAACAACAAACTCCATAATCTTCAAGAGGTCGCCAATGCAAATAAACAGGAGGTGTTCACCAACCCTCCCAACACAAATCTAACCTAAATCCAAAATCTATAAAAAAAAACTTTTAAAAAAAGTAATTTTTTTTTTTTTTGAAAATACTAGAAATAAAATCCATCCCTTTGTAGTAAAATCAAAATCATCTTACGATTTGAATTTTTTGCAGAAAATTCGAGCACTCAACAAATGATAAACGTATAATAGTCTAATTCATAAAGTTACAACCTGGTAAAAAGTAGTTTTGCAATTTAATTTTAGCTTTCTCCAATATTTCAACAATTTAATTAGTATATAAACTAGACGTGATAGCTAGGACAACTCATTAATACTTCAAAGTTTAGAAACTTTGTTCTAAAAAATTACGTTGCCATTTCTGTTATTTTGTAGTTAACATTCATTCAATTCGTATGGACTATAGTCATATTTAATTTATGTACTCTTGTTAATCCAAATAAGTATGCACTGCCAGCTTAGAAATCATACTATATGTTTTGCAACTTTATTGTGAAATTACTTTGCCATTTGAGTATTTTGTAGCTTATATTCATTCAATTTATATGCTCTCTAATCATATACTCCCTTCCTTCCAACTTCTTATAAGATTAATATTGAACTTTTGAAAATTAATTTTAAATATTTTTAAATTTAAAATAGACATAATTTATTTCGCTTAAGTTAATACAATTATAAATATCATAACTTATCAAAAAAATATCACTAGTTATAAGATTTATTATTTTTAAAATTTAAATGAATCATATTAATTTTAAATTTGAAAATGTCGTAAATTAATTTTTAAAAAGTCAATAATAATCTTATAATTTGAAACAGAAGAAGTATAATTTATGATTGTTATCAGTTATCAATAGTATTCTTTCATATTCAAAGCATTCCAATTCGCTTAAGCCAACTTTGGTGACTGGTGTATGTTTGCAGTTTTGATCATTTTGAGACTCGCTATGTATCGTAAAAAATTTGTACCAAAGTAATTATAATTGTAATTTATGTTGATCAATATATGAGTTTGAATAAAATTAGGGATAACAATAGGGCGGGACGGAACGAAGGAGGAGATTACACATTTCACCCCATCTCTGGCCTTATAAAAATTTTCCATATCCGCCTCATTCCCCATGAGGATTAAATTTTAATAACCATGCCCATTTCCATGAGATTTTAAACCCCCCCCCCCCACAGGAAATTTATATCAATGGGGGGATTAATATTTTGTGAATTTTTTAAATAAAATATTTAATTTTAGTTATATTAACAATAATATACATACATGAAAATTAATCATATTTTAGTGCATATATGATAAAATTAAGAAAAATCAAATAATAATAATACATATACACGCACAATGATATATATTTTAATTATGTAATATATATTAATATAAATATTAATTTAATTAATATATAACTATTCAGAGGCAGGTACAAAGTGGGGATTGGGGTGGGGGAACAAATTTTATCCCATCTCTGTCCCCATAAATAACATTCGGTGACTTTCCATCCCCGACTCCATCCCCGATCGGAGTTAAAATCACCGTCCCCATTCGGAGTGGGTCGTGGAAATCACTGTGCGGGCGGGGCAAATTATCATCACTAGGTAGGATTATAAAATTGATCCACTACATTAAATACATTATTAAATATTAATGATGTGATAAAATTATGTAACTGCAAGTGCACAGTGTCAAGTTGAAGAACAATAATCTATCAAAACCTCTTAATTAATTTAAAATCACATAAGAACTATAAAACGAAGGTATTTCAATAACGAAACATGAAGGCGAAATCAATTAAACATAAAACATAAATAATAGAAGAGATAAAATATTATCATGAATAATTATTTAATTTCATCTTCATCCTAGATTAAAGAAACTAGCTAGACATTAAAAAAAAAATAAACTAACTAAGATAAAGAAGAAGAAAATTAAAATTAAAAAGAAACTCCCTTTGTTTAACGATCCTCCAACAAGCGTACAATGAAAAATAATTTAATTTACTCCTACTCCTAACCTAAACTGATACCTCTCTTCTCTCTAAAACAAGAGACCTATTTATAGGGAAAATAAATTTGTGTCCTAATTTACATTCATTGAACTTGGTCTCTTTTATTTCCTTTTTGATTTCAATCTCTACATGGTAATCTCCCAAAAGTCCTTTTCCATATAGGTTTCAACTTCTTAATGACAATCAACTTCACAAAGAGATCTTCTAGATAAACTTTCTTTTCCTTCATTGGATTTGACTTGCACACCAAGATTGTTCCACCTCCTTCCTTTTCTTTGTAGAATTCTTGGATATTTCCTTACATGAATAAGAGTATTAAATATTGCTTGATCACCAAGATTTTGACTTTATCACAACAAAATATAAAATCCTATAAAATAAAATAAAACATATTAATTTAATAAACTAATATAATTAAAAGGACAAAATTAGGGATAATAAAATGTATGAATTATGTGTCTATCAATTAACAACTATAATTATCCACGTAACTCGCAAAGAAAAAATGGAAATACAAAGTTATAAAATATATCATTTTGCGATCATCTTTATTGTGCAGCCTAGTGCTGTTTATATGGAGCTAGTGTAAGTTTATTTTTTATGTATCATAGTTTATTTGAAATTAAAAATATAGGTTCTGTTTTGACTTTTAGAAATTGATTTGAGAGATTTTAAATTTAAAATTAATATAAATTCATTTAATTTTGTACAATTTAATTTTTAAAATTGTAAACTATCTAAAAGGAAGTACTAATTGCAAAGTTTATTAATTCCAAAAATTAAATAAAACACATCAATATTGAATTTGATATAAATTTAGGAAAAACCAGCTTAACTTTAAAATCAATTATTTATTTTGGCCAAAAAAGTCGTTTTAATAAAATGTAAATATAGCAATATGCCAATACATCACAGACCTTAAAACGACCCAGAGAAGAAATACAAACTAGAATTCACATATTGTACACTCAAAATGATAAAGAACAAATTTCACAAAATTCATGTTCCACAAAAAGAGTACGATGGCAAAAAAAATTTGTTTCACAAAGAATCAGCTTTTTATTGATAGTAGTATAAAAAAATATTATATTATATTTTAAATTTTATCATCCAACTTTCAAATCATGTCACCACTAATAAACTAACTAACAACTTCTTATTTTTAAATATAAATATAAAATATATCTTTAATATTTACAAATGTTTTTTTTTTAATATAATTAAACATATTTAACTTTATACTGAACCCACTTTTTCAAAAATAATTAATTCTTAAAAATAATTTATCTCACCAACTACTATGCTAAACAAAGGTGTAAATAGGGATGACAATGGTGCAATGCGGTTTTTATTTTTCAGTAATTTGGAACCACACCTATCTTAAAATAAATTATACTGGAACCGTTCAACACTGATAGTGGTTCAAGATTTTTCTATATCAAAACCACACCGGCCGGTTTGTATTTTAAACCACACTGACTTGCACCGGTTAAAATTACTAATACTTTTTACTTAATATTTTTAATTAGTTTAATATTTTTACAACACACATTATAATAACATTCATTAAAATAACTCAAGAAATATTAACAAGTAATATAAGAATGTATGTTCAATTAAGATTTTGATAATATATTGTTATAATTTTAACTATATCAACTATATAAAAAATTATTGATAAATTAACTTTTAACATACAAAAATAAAAAATAATTAAAATATATGTTTAAGTGACTCTAATTAAATATAATACTATATAAAAATAATAATACATTGAAATATGGAGATATAATTAAAATAAACAAGTATATATATAGAGTGATTCAAGGACTGTTGCACTACCGGTTAAAAAAGCAGTATGGTACAGTGTGTTTAGTTTACTAACTGTTTAGAGACAAATATCAAAATCGCATTGTATCAATCATGGTTTAAATTTTTTACACCAAAATTGTACTGACAAAACCAATATTTCAAATAAAAACTGGTCAATTCGATGCGGTTCAACGGTTGAAATTGTTATCCCTAAGTGTAAAACACAAATAAAATGAAAAACACAATCCGTAAGTGAATACTTCAACATCAGTATCAATAAGCTATTGAGAAGGTTCACAATTAGCACTAAAAACATGAAACGTGTGTAAGAAATCTGATTTAAACAAGTTGAAATTTTACCGCGGCCGATTAGATCCCCATGCATGAACCTTGCTTTTCCTTGCACCGTTTTACATCACATTTAATTAGAGATTATTATTGGCTATCATCAGTTGCACATTTTTTTCCCGGACAATATAAAAGTCAAACTTCTTCCGTTTGCAAATGAAAGATCCAAGTAACCACCCTCTCAAGTGAGGTCGATTTTCAGCCACAATGGATGATTAGTAATAATTTTATACCCTACATGTAGAAAATATTTACATTTTTAGTCTCGATATAAATGTATTGGGAATTCTTTTAAATATATGTGATTGTTATAGGCGTAATGGGAATTTAAAATAATTTACCTACTTCTCATTTTACTACATCAAAAAAAATGTGGGACAATTCATCAGTCAACACATTATAATTAATATACAGTTCCTTTGGGGAACAATAAGTTAAAGTAAACATTTTTAGATTAAAATCTGAAAACTAGATGTTGATATATGTATATTCTAAACTAATAATTTACACACTATAATATAATAAGGTGACTGATATTCTCTCAGGAATTATAAAGACAATTCATAAGTTAATTGGTAACCTTTTGAAATTATTTTTAGTCAGTAAATTTTGATTACAATATACTTTGGCAGTTACAAAATATTTATAATTTACAAATAAATGAATGAATAAATAAACAAAATGAATATCATACTTTGGTCCACCTTCGCTTGCTAAAAATAGAGGGCATTGATATTTTTCATTTAAATATGATATATCTTTTCACATGCATCTCTCGCACATAAATGTGAATCTCACTCACGACTTATATGTAAATAATTATGTATAAATATTATGTTTTCACGTAAGAATATCATCTTCCAAAATAAATGAGTGAAAGAAATGTAATTTGTTGAAGTTGAATTTTATTTACTGCTACCAGTTAAATAGATCCCCAGACAAGCTGGAGTCCACTTTGACGCGGGTACATTACATGCATGAAGAAGTTGCTTAGAGCTTCTGCCCATCAACCGGCTAGTTGCACATCAACAAAAGTCAAAGTATTTAGGTCTGTCTTTAAAAGTCAAGATTATACGAATTAAAGAAGATTAATAGAATTAAAACATATGAAGATATTGTTACATTTTAGACTTGAATTTATGCATGTATTTATATGATAGTAGCATTAATTTAGTCGGTACTTGTCCCCCTCAGCATAACTTCATACATCGACCCAGTTTTGTCATAATAATTTAGGAGAGATGATTTTCCAGGGAAAGAATTTTATAGGTAATTGCTATTTTTTCAAGTAGAAATTGTTATGAAATTTTGTTTACTCACATGAATGTGAGTCTTATTTTTTATCTTACGGAAATATTATTTTTCTTCTACAAATTAATATCAATTTTCTTTTTATGTTATATATAGAGAGAATTATTGTTATATATTATACTTTCTGCGTTCTAAAATTAACATTTTTTAATAATTTTTTGATCAAAATTATGATTGTGAAAAAGGTTATTTAAAAAAGTAATATGTCCAAATGTGTGGTTGAGAACCTTAGTGTGTCAATTTTCCATATTGTTTGGCAGATTGGGTAGTTATCTTTTCAAAAGTTATGTATTTTTGGGGAAAAAAATGTTTTACATGCATACTGATTGGGTAGTTCGTTTTAAAAGGTATTTTGAAACTTAAGACACTACGAGAGAAAAAAAAAAGGAACGAAAGGAAAAGAAAATCTAAAAGTTTATAAAAGTTTCTTAGTCCATTTGCATTACATTATAACCTTTTTTTAATTATAAATTTTCCCCAGACCTTAAAACAAACCTAAAACAACCCAAAGAAGCAATACAAACTAGAATTCACATATTGTACACTCAAAATGATAAAGAACGAATTTCTCAAAATTCATGTTCCACAAAAGGAGTATCATAGCACAAAAAAATAATAATAAAACAAATAAAAAATAAAATAAATTTATTCCATAAAAGGAATCAGCTTTTAATTGATAGTAGTATAAAAATATAGTACATTATGTTCTCAATTTTATCATCTTAATTTCAAATCATGGCACCACTAATAAACTAACAACGGTTTATTTTTAAAAATAAGTATAAAATAAAAAATATATTCTAATATCTTTTAATATAATTAAACATATTTAACTTTTCCCTTTAATTAATAAAAATAATTTATCCCACCAACCACCTGGGCTCCCCCAATCGGACAATGAAGGAAAAGAGAGAAACACAAATAAAATGGCACACGTAAGTGATGCTTCAACATCAGTGTCAGTAAGCCATTGAGAAGGTTCACAATTAGCACTAAAAACAAGAATCATGTGTAAGAAGTCTGATTTAAACAAGTTGAAATTTCCCCGCTCTGATTAGATCCCCACGCATGCATGCATGCAAGCTGGAGGCCGCGTAATATGCTATCAACCTTGCATTTTCCATTGTTAGTGGTGAAAGAGTGATTCAAATTTTAATTTAAAGATAATTATAAAGTTATTCAAAATATAGTTGGGTCTGTTCTTGGAGGGCCAATAGTTTTATACTTTCTGGTGAATTATGGTTATTTATATTGTTTTATATAAGGAGGTGATCCTGCAATTGTATACGTATGTGTACGAATTTTTTGAGAAATAGTAAAACTATCAGCTGCCGACCATGAACTAGCTCAAACGTTTTGGGTGAACCACATAAGTTTTGTGTCTTGTATTATTGTTTTTCTTGCGCTTTCTATATGTTATTATAATACAAAAGTTAAACTTATTTTCATGTGAAAATAACAGTTTTTAAAACAAAATGAGAGAAGGAATCTAATTTATTCAAGTTGAATTTTGTTTACTGCTACCAGTAATATTGATTCGCAGACAAACTGGAGTCCGCTATGTAAATGTATCAACCGACGCGGTTATATGAATGAAGAAGTTGCTTAGGGCTTCTGGCCATCAACTGGCATGCGAACAAAGAACAACACAACTACTCAAGTGGGATTAAAAGAACTAAAATATACTCCTTTCGTACTCAGAGGGATAGTCAAATTATATTTTTCACACAAATTAAAAAAATAAAATAAAAAAAGAGAGTAAAATAAACTTCAAAATTATCGTCCTTATTGACTCCACAAAATTTTATAAAGTGATAAATATTTTTATTTTTTTTGTACTAATGTAGATCCCACTAAATGACATACTTATTTATTTATTTATTTTGTATCTTAAACTATTCTTTTCAAAAAAAAATAAAAAAATTTACCTTATATTACCTTTTATAGGACGAAGGGAGTACGAAGATATTGTTACGTTTTAGGCTTGAAAATATGTATTTATATGATAGTGGAAATAATTTAGTCGGTACTTGTGCTGCAACATAACTTTTAATGATTACATTCATAGTTATAAATATCGTACCCTTTTTTTTCTCATTTAAGTGATACAGTATTGGTGTACCGTCTTAAATTTATTATTAAAAAATAAACTATATATTATATATGTATTTATATATATGTATGCAGAAAAACAAGCTTATGTGTATGATACTCATAACTCATAAGTAACATTATATAAATAATCACTAGTTTAAATAAACAATCATTATAAATAACCTGTTAAAGTTTAATGAACACAATATTAAATAAACTAAGAAAGGAACAACAATGGGCCCCAAGTGAGAATGTTGAGTTGAAGAATACTAGAAAGGAACAACAATGAGCCAGACTGTAGAAAACTAGAAAGTTGGATAAATGAATGTACTGTCGGGATTTGTCATGACCGGAACACCGTCAATACCGCCCGGTAATTTGCATCCCGGCTGGTATTTAAACTGGGACGAACACACTTATACACTTATTAGCATATCGTTTTTCTTAAAAAAATAAAAATAAAACATATTTTGTACCGTATTGACCGGTACAGTACGGGATTGATAACTATGGTTACATCCATCCAGTATTGTCATATTAATTTAGGAGAGATGATTTTGAAGGAAAGAATTTTATAGATAATTGTTATTTTTTCAAGTAAAAAAAAAATTTACAAAATTTTATTAATTCATGAGTTATATTTACTATTCATATAAGAAAATCTTGCGAAGATATCAATTTATTTTATGCAAATTGCAATTCCCTTTTTATATTATATATATAGAGAGAGAGAATTATTGTTATATATTATACTCTATGCGTCTCAAAATTAACATTTTTTGATATAGTTTTAATCAATATTATGATTGAGAAAAAGGTTATTCAAAAAAGTATATAATATATGTCCAAGTGTCTGGTTGAGAACCTTAATATGTCAATTTTCGACTGAAATGTAAAAATAACCTTCTAGTTTGTATCATGTTTGCAAAACTTACTCTCTTAACTTTTATTTTTACAAAATTTTCTCTGCGAGATGTATTAACTGTACAAAACTTACTCTTTATGTATTTTTTTTGGTTAAAAATCCTCACACAGTTAAATTATTTCATCTTATTCATCACTTAAAATTTTTAACATTAGAATAATCTTTTTATTTCATTCAAACGATTTCCAATTAGCAAAAAAAATTCACAATACTATCAGATTTAGAACCCTAGATTGCTTAATGAATATATCTTATTTTCTACATTTGCTATATGCCAATTAATTAATATTTTATTTGGATAAATGTCTCCCGCACAAGACTCATACTAAGATGTCAATCTTATTCTCGATTTTTAACATGTGCAGTCAATCGTCATCATTAAATAGTTCGCTCAGCACTACTAGAAAATGGATTATATGAATTATATAAACATATGTCGATGAATTTTTCTCATTACTAACACTGCAACAAAATGTATCAAAGACGATGAACCCAAAATAAAATAATAATCGATTGACATATAGTAGAGACAACGAGTGAGATGTATAAATTAGGCGATCTAATGTTGCAAATTGTAGGCAAGAAAATTGTACCTCGCTCAATTAGAGTTTCGAATTGGCTAAGGAGAGAAATCCCCAAAGAGTACGAAAAATGATCTAGGGTTTGTAGGGGGAGAAGAACAGGTAGGCAATCACTAAGACAACACGTGTTAGAACTTTAAAGAACCTTTTTGTGTGTCTTGAAATGTTAGAGAATCAAAAGTCCTTTCCATTGAAATGAATGGTGTATTTATAAGGCGTTCTGGTAACTGATCATGTGTCTAACACATGTCTGAGTTGTGTCTGGCATATGACCTCAGGTGAAATTCTAGAAATATCCTTAGTTTTCCAACATGATGCCCAAATCGTCCGCCCTTCCACTATAAGAAATTTGTTTAATTTCGACATAATTAATTCTAAGGGAATGTATTATGTCAAGATTAATTTAATCCCGATAGAATTTTTCGTCGGGAATAATTCCATCAAAATTAGTATAATCTCGATGGAATTAGACACAGTCCTTGGCGCGAAACTTTCCTTCCAATGCACGTACTAAACTCGACGGAATACACATTAATTTCAACGGAACATTCGTCGAAAATAACTTAAAATCGACGGAATTAATTCCGATAGAATTTTGTCAGAAATAAGGATACGTAAAACCTAATCGTTAACTCAGTAGTGCCACATCGAAGAAGGAAAGCAAAACAAAAAATTCATTCTCTCTTTCTACATACCACTCTCTCTATGGTCTCCTCTCATCTCGTCGTTGCCGTCTCTTCCAACTGATTCCCTCATCCCGTCGGCACAGACCGCCTGGGCCCTCATCTTGCCGGTATGCCCCATAATTCTTTCTCCTTTCTCTTTCTTTTTTTCCAAACCTAGATAACCCTAATTCTTAAATTTTTTAAAGTTTTAGTTCAATTCTGATGGTAGTGGTTCAATTCCGGTGGTTGTGGGTCTTCTCCTTCATACCTCTATTAGCTCTAATTTAAGGTTAGTTTTACACACTAACACATATTAAGTTGTAATTTTGTTTCACATTCACTATAAGGTTTTTGTAGATTAAGGAAATTTATTTGATTTTATTAATTAATTGTTAATTTGAAACCTTAAATATTACATGAGTTATTTATTTGTAGCCCTAGATATTAATTTGGTTATGCATAAAATTGAGTATAATGATGAATTTTGTTATGAATAATTTGGTTTATATGTGAAGAGAATATCTGGTTTATAATTTGGTTTACAGTGAGGCTTTGTTTATGAGTTTTACATTGCATGATCATGTTCCATAGTTGTTCCATAGTAGTTTTATACTTTGTAATGCATAGTTTTGTACTGTGAATTGGACTTGATGAATGCATAATTTGTTTATGAATTTTACAGTGTTCCATAGTTATTATTGGGTATATTAATATTGTGAATCTGAAACTTATATTTATGTTGGGTATAAGATTAAATAATTTTATTAAAATAAAATAATATAAAATAAATTTGCTATAATTTTGCTATAATATAATAAAATAATATAAAATAAAATAAATTAAGTAGCATTTGTTTAGTTTCTCCTTTCTAAAATAAACTGAATACCCGTGCATGTAGTTTACTTAGGAGCTTAGAAATTTATTCGACATTCACTCATTAGAAGTGAATGCTGAATAGTCCCTACTTTGAGACTGTTTCTAGATGTTATGTTTCTCACATAGTCGGTGCCAACAGTGCGAGTTATGTTTTTTTTTTGAGGAGTTTTTGGCCGGTATCTCTACATGTTACCCAAGCGTATACTTAGACTAACTTGTCTTGGTCTATTTTGTGTACTTGGAGAACATAGGGAGGTGCTGACGAAATTTTCTTAAAATAAGAATGAACGTGCTCGAGGTAAGGAGACACATCTAGTAATGGGATAGAAGTTTGACCCCTTTAGACCGGAGATGAAGATACGTAGGATTCATACATGGAGCAAATACGTTAACCCTAGTTTGTTTGTGCCTTTTGTTGAGTTCAAGATGTCAAACGACTAGAGTTAGATGTACCGTAGTATACCGCTAGATGTCAGGGGATTAGTGTCTGAGTATTGTGATAAGGTATGCAAGTTTTTAAAGTTTGTAAATGAACATGTTGTTGATCCGAACAAAAATATGAGATGTCCGTGTGTCAAGTATAGAAACCTGATTTAGAAAAAAGCTGACGATATCAAGTTTGACCTGTTTTCACGTGGGTTTGGCGATGGGTATTTCATATGGAGTTATCATGGGTAAGGTTGTAAAATGAACTAAACAGTTCGGGCTCGATTCGTATTCGCTCGACTAAAAGTTCGATTTAAGCTCGACTCAAAATATAAATGATTCAAATATGATCAAGTTTTAAAGTTCGATAAATTACTCAAACCTCTTAAAATTATAATTTTTTATTGATACTTGGATCATATTTGCTCAAAAAGTTCAAACTGCTCGGCTAGATTCGAGATCGTACTCGATCGACTCAGTAGCTAAACGAGCCTCAATCAAACCTTATTTCATACTCAATACTCGGCTCGACTCGGTTCATTTACACTTCTAATCACGAGAATCAACTAAAGTGAGACGGGGGTACGAAATTGTAGAGCAACTAGTTCAGGGGGAATCAGATAGGGATAACTACGATGTTATGGAGATGATGGTCGATGCGTATAGCCCTAATAATATTGATTGGGGAACAACCGACCAATTGCCAAGAGATGCTCAGCAAGAGCCAAATGACACGACAGTTGCCTTTTACAAGATGTTGTATAAATTTGGGGTCCCACTGTATAAGGGGAATGATAAGCATACCAAACTCTTTGCAGTGACGAAGCTCTTACACTTTAAGAATGAGGTACAAGGGGAAATGAAGAAGATGTGGTCGTCAATGACTATATCGTCGTTGAAGAGGATAACGACGAAGAAATTGATGAGGAAGATGAAGAGACAAAATTACAGGATAATGGTTATGATAACGATTCTAACGAGTTTGATGATGTAGAATAAAATATGTTCTTATTTTAGTAAGTGTCAAGTTCTTTATATATGTTTTATATTTCACATTATTAATAACGCTTATTATTTTAACTCGATATAATTTCATATAATATTTGGATTTTTTCAGTATACTACATATTTATAGCACAACATAGTGGTAGTGGCAGCCACGGTGGTGGTCGTTCAGGTTTCGCGGAGAGTAGTCAAGGCAGATCCTCCCCATCACTTAGTATGTAAATATAATTTTATTTTGAATTTCGCATCTTTGGTTTAGTTTTACAAATAGTGGTCGTAATATCAATTGTATATTACTTTTACATATAGTGGTCGTCGACGTCACCGATCGATGAACCTAAGTCTATTTGAACGCAGATTGATAGAACGATATATCTGCCCGGTAGTAGTTGGCTCTGCTCAGTATGTATCAAATACATAAATAATCAACTTTCAATAATATTTAGTTTGATAGCACGACATATAATTTACTAATTAAAATTTTATTATAGTATTTTGGACTTGTGTACCAAGAATACACTGCATTCTATATGTTTTTCTCTCTTCCCCTCGGATGCATGCATTTTGGGCAGTTCAAGCAGTACGATCCCTCCTTCATAAGTCGTTTGTTGGACGAGTGACATGTAAGTTAAATTTACACAACTTAAACTGTTTAAGTAGGTATAAGTTTCATCAATATTTTTACTAATATATTATATTTTTTATAGACTTATTATAGATATAAGGAGGGTGTTATTGCGGTGGAGGGCGATACCGTCATTAAGGCCCACGTAGCAAAAAACTACTCGAGCTGGTTATACGAGTTGAGACGAAGGGCTGCCCGAGCTATTAAGTCCAAGCCCGGGACTACCCTCTACAATCACCAACTCGAGCATATACCTGATGCTACGTGGGACGCGATATGCAGTTACTGGGATGACAAGCCTTTCAAGAACAAGTCCGAGAAGATGAAAAAGAATCGCAGCTAGCTGAGGGTAGTGCATACCATTGGTTCTCAATCATTTAAGGAGCTCAAGAAGGTATGCATGTATTTTTAGTTTTTAGTATAAAAAGTAATTTATTATTAGTTATTAATTAAAATGATTTATGAATGTATATATTAGGACATGAATACGCAGTTAGGCTGAGCTCCTACAATGGTTGAGTTTTGGGATAGAGCTCATATGCCCAAAGACTCTACAGCTATTTCTTCTGCAACAATAGTTATACGGGTAATAGTTGTTTTAGTCCTTTAGTTAAAATATTAGACACTTAATTAATTCATTTAAATAACTAACATGTAGATAATAAATACTTACAGAACCATTTCAAGAGGCTTCGGGACCAACGTATAGCTGAGTTGGAGGTTGCTAGGAGAGATCCTGAGATGATAGATTTCACCGTCCCTCTCCTTGAGATCCAGTTATCGGAGGATGATGAGATGTTGTTTTGGGTCGCGTCTCAAGATTCTCTTATTAGTACTACCGCACAATATCGAGTGTTGGGTGTGCTGAGGGTACTGACATATACCCTACCTAGAGGTATATTTTTTATTATAACTTTAGTTCTTTCGTATGTTATTTAATTTCAAAATAATTTGTTAATTTATTTTCTTTTTTTGCAGGTTCTAGCCAGAGTTAGTGCCCGGTGCCAACTGTTGGACAATCTCATACGGGGACTGGCTTGGACGATGTCATATTCCAGAGGGTTATAATGCGAGTGACGGAGGTCTTCGGTACCAGTTCGATCTTCCGCCAGCAAGTGTTTCCTACATGTGCTCTCCTGTATCAGCTTGCGTAAGGCATCGCAGTGGGGCCATTGCCGATAGTGTGGGGATCCCACCGGTGCAGTTCTCCACGATGAGGTGATACAGATAGTGGTTACCCTACTTTTCGAAGCTTTTGGCCTGCTGCTGTGTCAACTCGAGCCTACTCAGGTATCTTATTTATTTTAAGTTATATATTATGCTTGTTCATTATTATTTATCTGTTTTCTTTAATTCTTATTTACATTTACTAATAGTTATTATTTGTAATTGTATCAACAAGGTGGTGATGCCGAGCACGGTGGGGAGGACAACGAGGATCGAGATGCTGCCGATGATTCTTATGCACCGAATCAGCAGCTAACTTGACTAGACCCCTTCGATGATTTCCCACGTACCGGCGATAGTACTAGCAGTAGGTTATAGATTTAGATTAGATGTACATTCTAGTTACTTTCATTTTTATTTTATTGTAGTTAGTTTTATTATAAATTAGATGTACATTATAGTTAGTTTTTTTTATAGATTAGGTGTACATTTTACCCTTCTGATCATGATTGCATTGTTTAGATATGAATGTATATTATTGGGAAAATGGGCTTAAAACATGTACATTTAGATCACATGTGAACTTTAATTTATACTTGGATCCATACAAATATATCTATTTGTATTGTAAGATTTTTTTTTTTTTTTTTTGCTAATTGAAAGTCATTTGAGTGTAATAAAAGGAGTATTCTAAAGGTAAGATTCTTAAGTGATGAATTTGAGTGAAATAATTTGAGTATATGAGGGTTTTAAATAAAAAAAATACATAAAGGGTGAGTTTTGCATAATTCATACATATTGGAGGGAGAGTTTTGCAAAAATAAAAATTAGAGAGTGAGTTTTACAAATAGGAGGATTAGTTTTGCATTTCAGTCTTCAATTTTTCATACTGATTTGCAGATTGGGTGGTTCTTTTTAAAAGGTATATTTGGAACTTAAAACATTACGAGAAAAAAGAAATGGGAAGGGAATGAAAAGAAAAGAAAAGAAAATCTAAAAATCTATAAAAGTTTCTCAGCCATCCATTTGCATTACATTTTAATCTTTTTCTAATAGAAGTATAGATAATTAAATTTTAGTACAAACAAATAAAAATATTGCTTAATTACTATATTTTATTTTTATAACTAAATAAATTCATATCAACTATGAATTTTAAAATTTTATAAATTCAGTCAAAAGGTTAGAATATTTCTATGATTTAAATTTGGAATAGATGGATCGATCAAATAATAATATAATGGAAACACGACCACCTTTATTTTCCACTTGATAAACTTTTCAAAAGCATCTAAATTTATCATAAATGCCTTTATTTTTAGTATTTGGACGTATCTAACTGCTTTCCCAGCAAGTGAGAGTCGAATCTATAAAGTGTCCGAACTCTATCTCACTCGGAATTTAAATTACAGTGCTTTATTTAAATATATATATATATATATATATGCCATAAATTTACTTTAAAAATTCATATCAACAAATTAAAAGCATATAAATCAATTTGCATAAAGTAGGGGATAGAGTGGTCATCATAAGTCAAAAAAAAATGTGTATCTTCACAACAAAATTAACATAAAAATAGCCAGCATATGCCATTTGGCAAGTCAAAACTCTTGCCACCCAAATGCAATGCAAGCTCAGTTACTATTAGCCTGCACAATTTGACGCGTCACAGTACTCCAGTCAACAACTTTGTTTCCGCCCGCGCAAACGTCAATATCCCATGCACATCATCTCCGCGTTTAGCCGAATATATATATATATATATAGACCCCTCTACCATCCCCAATTCCCCCATCTTTCTCCCTCTTCCCATTTCATCAAACACATGCAGTGAGCAAACTCATATATACAACTTATTCTCTAATAAATATTCCTTCCAATTGACAAACTAAACTATTCATTAAAATACAATTATTATTTATTCACCAAAATAAGATGAAGAATTTGTGTTTTAATCCCAAATCTCCATCACCTTCGCATCACTCTTTCAGCTCCACACCTCAACACACTTTCTCTTCATCGATGATGGAAGAAAACATGGAGCTCGCCGAATCAGTCATCACAAAATGGGACATCGATTCGTCAAGCTACACCAAAATATCGTCGCTCTTTACCGGAGACCGAACTCATTCTAAAGAGTTTCTTAAATCCGTTAGGGAACTGCAATCCGCGATGGAGTACTTTATATCTGAGAATTCCTGCTCCGAGAAACTCATTCGTGGTCAGAACGTTATGAATATCGCAATGAGGATACTCGAGAAGGAATTTTTCCAGATTTTGTCGGCCAATAAGAACTTTCTAGATTCCGAATCGATTTCCAACCGGTCGACCAGAGAATCGGCTCGGACGAGTGTGTCCGATTTCGAAGACGACGTCGCTTTAGAAGATGAGATTCAGCTAGCCGGAAGCTCAGTTACTGAGGTGGAGAGAGAATCGGAGAATGTAATGGCGGATTTAAAATTGATTGCCGATTGTATGATTTCGTCTGGTTATGGAAAAGAGTGCGTGAAGATTTACAAACTTATTCGTAAATCGATTATAGATGAGAGCTTGTATCATCTCGGAGTTGAGAATTTGAGTTTCGCAAAGATTCAAAAAATGGATTGGGAGGTTCTGGAGCTCAAAATCAAGCAGTGGTTAAACGCTATAAAAATTGCCATGAAGACTCTGTTTTACGGAGAGAGAATCCTCTGCGATCACGTGTTCTCCGGCTCCGACAGAATCATAGAATCGTGTTTTGCTGAAATCTCGACGAGTGGAGCTCTGATGCTGTTAGTTTTCCCGGGAAATGTGGCCAAATGCAAGAAATCGCCGGAGAAAATGTTCCGTCTGCTTGACCTTTACGACGCTGTCTCAGACCTATGGCAAGATATGGAATCAATCTTCTCCTTCGAATCATCCTCCGCCGTTCGGTCACAAGCCGTCACATCTCTCCTAAAGCTCGGCGACGCCATCCGTACGACGCTCTCCGACTTCGAGGCGGCGATTCAAAAGGAGCCTTCCAAATCGGTTGTTCCTGGTGGCGGAGTTCATCCTTTAACGCGTTACGTTATGAACTACTTCGTTTTCCTCGCCGATTATAGCGGCATATTGTCGGATATACTCGCCGACTATCCACTCACGGCGCAGTCACCGTTGCCGGAATCTTATTTTTCCAGTCCGTCTCCCGGCGACAATCCATCGTCGGCAATTTCCTTGCGACTAGCCTGGATTATACTCGTGCTCCTCTGTAAACTCGACGGCAAGGCACAGCTGTACAAAGACGTATCGCTATCGTATTTATTTTTAGTGAACAACTTAAACTACGTCGTTTCAAAGGTCAAAAATTCGAATTTACAAATTCTGCTGGGAAATGATTGGTTGATAAAGCACGGGAGTAAAGTGAAACAGTACGCGGCAAATTACGTGAGAATTGGATGGAGCAAAGTGATCTCATCGTTGCCGGAGGATCCAACGGCTGATATTTCACCTGACGTGGCGAAGGCTTGTTTCAAGCGGTTTAACTCGGATTTTGAAGAGGCATACCGGAAACAATCGTCGTGGGTTATACCCGACCCGAAACTCCGAGACCAGATTAAAGCATCGGTGGTGAAGATGCTGGTGCCGGTCTACCAGGAGTTTTATGAGAGGAACAGGGGGTTGTTTAGGCGGGAAGCTGGGGTTGAGGCAATTGTCAGATTTGCCCCCGAGGACTTGGGGAATTATTTGTCTGATTTGTTTTTTGGGACTGGAGTTTTTGGGGAAAGTACGTCGTCGTCTTCGTCCGTGGCGTCATCTCCGTCACGTGATGGACGAAGAAGCCGTTGAGGCAATTAAATTTAAAGCTACCTCGCCGGCCTTGCGACCAGTTGATTTGATATAGTTTAATTAGTGCAAATGATTAAATATTTTATTTTATTTCTTTTAGAAACTGCAAATGATTAAATTAGAAAGAGAATTGTTTTTTGTGTATAACTGACGTTTATGTTGATAGAATCAAACGTACGACATTACAAGACTACTATATTCAAATATGATAAACAATTACTCCTCCGTTCCGAAATTAAATACTCTTCCGTCCCAAATTAATTACTCAATTTTAATCATTTTAAGTTAAATTGACTATTTTTAGAACTAATCTTTTTATTATTTTTGTTAAAATATAGGTGAAGAGATTATAATCAAAAGAAAGTATATACAATTTATTACTAACTCCAATTTTTATAATTTTAGAAATATATTTATATATGCTTAATTATTAATTCTAAAAATAGTCAATTTGACTTAAAATGGTCAAAATTGAGCAATTAATTTGGGACGGAGTGATATATCATTTGAATTTTATCATCAAACGATAATATATTAAATTTTAAATTGATGTGAATTTATTTAATTTTAATTGATACAATTATGATAAATTATATAATATAAAATAAAAATTATTAATTATAAAATTTATTTCATTTTAAATTTTAATGAGTCATATTAATTTTAAAATTTAATAAGTCATATTGTATTTATAATTTTAGAATGACTAGAATTTTTTTTTCTTTATATTTCAAATGATATACTAGTATTTTGTTACTTCCCATTTTCTATTTTGTCTAAGAACTCTTCAATGCAAGGAAGTTCCATAGTAACTTGTAAGCAAGGTTTTAAAAATCGGATCGGCCCGGCGGTCAGACCGGTAAAGACCGGAACCGGTCCGCCTTCCGGTCCGGTTTGGCCCAGAAAACTGGTTTTGGTCAAAACCCGGATTGACCGTTGACCACCGGTTCAACCGGTGGTCCAACCGGTAAACCCGGTTAATTGACCCGGTTGACCCGGTTTTTTAATTTAAAATTTTTTTTTTTTTGCTAAAATTTTTTTTAATATTAAAATTAACCACTTTTATTAATATTGTAACTCATCTTTATTATGTTTTAGTTCATAAAAAATGAGATTTTTAAAATTTTTATTAATTACTAATAATATATATTTTTATATATTAATGACGTCACCGGTTCAATAACGGTCCGACCGCTGGTTGGACCAGTGACCTACCCACCCGGTATCCTCTTTCCGGTTCGATGACCGGTCCGGGTTTAAGAACACTGCTTGTAAGTCGTCTAAGAGAACGCTTATATATATATATATTTGGGTGCTAATTCACAGCAAACGGTAAGTTGCGATAAAAAAAATTACTTTCTTCTCTGTCGCTACAGCCTGTAGCGGCAGTGCAATTCCCTTGACATTTTACTTCTTTGCCCCTCTTTGAATTAGACCTCCTCACCTGCCTCTTTGACCCTCCCTCTTTGACATGACCCTGATCCTCTAACTATACATTAAATAATCTCTAATATATACATATAACATAAACAAAAATATAATAATTAAATTAATATGCATAACAAATAATTAAATTAATTAAATAAATTAATAATACAATATATTAATGTATAATTTTTACAAATGTATTTATTTAAAATTAATGAATTCATAGTATTTATTTAAGTTTTAAATATTTTAAGTTTAGTTTAAAAATATAAAATTATCTAATATTTTGAAATGGAGGGATCATTATTATTATTTTTATTTTTTAGTTTTTTTTTGTTTTTTTTATGATTATTATAAATATTATTATTATTATTTAATTGTTATTATTATTATTATATACTTTTATTATTATTATTATTCTTATTATAATTTTATTATTATTATTATTATTAATTACTATTTATTATTATTAATAATAATTACTTTTTATTATTATTATTTATTATTTACTTATTATTATTATATACTTTTATTATTATTATTATTTTCTTTCTATTACTATTATTATTATTTATTGTTTATTTATTAAAGGTGCAAACCCCCAAAACAGTAAAAGTGTAGTAACTTTATTAAAGGAGCAATGGTAATAAACTTTGTGGGAATAAAGCAACAGTAGTGGCGGCAGGTGGGGATTATGAAGTAAAGAGTGGTCTAAGTCAAAGAGGGGCAAAGAAGTAAAATGCCAAGGAAAAAAAAATTCCAAACACTGTCGCTAGCAAAGAAGTAAAATGCCAAGGAAAAAAAAAATCCCAAACACTGCCGCTACAGGCTATAGCGGCGGGGAAGAATTTTTTTTTTTTTTCACAACTTACCTCTGCCGGAAAAAAAAAATATTTCTTCCCTGCCGCTACAGCCTGTAGCGGCAGGTAACAAATGGGTTGCTACAGCAACCGTTTGCTGTGGATTAGCACCATATATATATATATATATATATATATATATCCGTTATACTAAGTATAATCAAATTTATAATTCGACTCTTAAAATAATTGGGCTTATAAATTGCTACATAAACTATCAAATCTCATATAATATTTACCCCAAATTGAATTTCCGACGGAAATTGACTGGAACGGAGCTTGTGTCAGACACGTGATGCCGAAAATACATGTTGACCGTATTAAAATACGATTTGATTGTATATTTATCATAAAATAATAATATCTCTCTATATTTTGTATATTTTGTCCGTATAAAAACATAAAAATACAAAAAAAATGTATAAGAATAAATGATAAAATACAAAAAATAAAACAAAAATATTTGTTAAAAGTTGTGAAAATAATATGAAAAGATAAATAATTACAACACACAAATATAATTAGCCCTTAGCATTGAATTATATGTATTATATAAAAACCATCGCCTATTGTATAAGCGACGGAAAAACCGTCGCTAAAGACCGATCTGTTCTTGAACCGGCCCGATATATATAAATATATATATATATATTAACGAAGTAAGTTAAATTATTAGTTTTTAAAATATTTAATTTAATCATAAAAGCTAATAAAACTCACGTACCAAAGGAAGAATTAATTTTAGTCATTTAGTTCCTAAACACATTCATCATCGTCATTCATCAAGACCAATATTCTGAAACGCCAAATTAACCCAAAAAAAAAACCTATCTAAATGGCATGAAGTCAACAGAAAAACCTAAAGGCATGAACACTAACTGGGGTACAAACCTCTCACAAGCACAACACGAGATAGATGTGGGATGTTGCTTTTTCTTTTTTCTTGCGGATCGGCAACAAATCTGGACTGTTGTTTTTTTTTCTTAGGAGACGATGGTTTTGAGGTTTGGTTTTTCTATAAGTTTGAGTTTTAAGGTAAAATGCTGGGTTGGTTTCTGGTTCTGAGAATGAGTTTTGAGTTTCCAGATGCATTTCTGTTTCTACATGTAAGATTGGGTTTTGAGTTTCTGAGTATTTGACCGCACACCAATAGGAGTGGTGTGATTGTCGCTCATCAGGCATACTACACTTACTTTGAAAATTGCTTTTGATAACCAAAATCACCTAATTGAGTGTGAAATACTTGTGTGTCTATACTGGAAAGGGTACAAAGCTAGAAGACGAGAGTGACAGAGATTGAGAAAGAAATATGCGAGAAGAAGGAATAAGCTCCTCAGGAGATCCATTAAAACGCCCCCAAATCATCTTCACCTCCTGCTATTCTTACCCCTGTTGTTAGGTACCAAACTCTAGACCATATTCTTACTATTATTTTTTTATTTCTACTTTTATTTCGACATTGTATTAGGGCTTTGTTTTCTGTTCAAATGGTGGGTATGATTTGTTTCTTGATTTCTATAGCCTTGTTCTTTTAGCTAGTTCATTGTTTTATTAAAGGGAAAGGATGATAAATTTCATCATTTGATTAAAAAAATGTGGTATTTTAAATATATATATTATCTTAATATTTTTTTTTGTATTTCTATCATTTTTTATACATTTTTTTTGTTTTTATACGGTCATTTATTATATTTTAATACAGTTAAAACGTATTTTTTTTACAGTCAAACCATATAAATACCAGTCAGGTTGCCAATCAGGTAAATTATAAATATATATAATTATAAATTTAGTGATACTTAGTGTAACACAAGTGTATTTAGCTCATATATATATATAGTGCATTTCAAGAGCATACCCCTTTAATGACATACCAAGCATACTCCTTTTAGCGACGAACCGGACGACGGTTTGGTCCGTCGCCATAGCTTTTAGTGACGGGTCCATCATTATATAGAGTCCGTCGCTAAAAGCTTTAGCGACGGACCGGACCTATGACGAAGGACCAAACCGACGTCCGATCCGTCATTAAAGGGAGTATGCTTGATATGTTATACTCTTGATCCGTTCTATATATATATATATGTCTTGGTATATTATATCAAGCACCTGATACAAGAGCTGAGCGTAACACATCCGGGTAATATATAGGAAATGATAATACTTACATTCTTCATCACCTACCTGCTACCAGGCTTTATATAAGTGCAATTAATAACGGAATAAAACAATTAAACAAAATGGTCAAAATTAACTAATATATGATTGACTGTTGAAGGTTTCTACTTTTAAGAGACCAGAGATTGTGTCTGGTAACATCCGTAGAAGAGGGCGGGGTTCGAATCTCATTATCCCTTTCATGAACTATAATAAGATAGAAAATTAATAGTACATACCAAAAAACAACTTTTAAGTTTCAGATTTTAGCTAAAATTATAAGGATGACTTGATGAAAGTGTGTGCAGCCGGTCGAATTTCAACTTTTTGAGTTTTTGTTTCTATATATTTTATAATAGATATTCCTTTTGTTCGGAAAAAGAATTTCATTTACAAAATTTATCATTATAATGATGGCAAAGTTGATGATATTTTGTAATTTTTTATTATTATCATTAAAAAGGAACTTTTTTAATGAAAAAAACTATCAAATATGACACTTTTTGTGAAAATAAACTTTGTCACTTAAGAAGTGGAAGATATACTACGTGACTGGGTATGAGTTGCGCTTGGGGTTGGTACAATGTCCAGCCCAACTACATATGAGGCTTATTGTTTTGGGGGAAAGCTCTCAAAGTCTCAACCTAAATTCAAAAGATAGTAGGCCAAGCCTTAAATTCATAAGTTTGTCGCATTTGAGTTCTTTAAGCCCAAATTGATAGAATAAATTCATAAGTTTCTCACATTTGAGTTTTTTAAAGCCCAAATTGATAGAAATAATAATAGCAAATAATTTTGTAATGTAAAATGGGCGTGTAATATAACAATTTGGGTTAAATTTCGAGTCCTAACTAAATTATAGTTTAATAAGATTTAATGTATTATCTCAATAATATTTTTTTTGGATCATCTTAGTCCACCACAGACTCACTCAAAATGTAATGATTGAGGGTATTAATGATAGCAGTTTGAATTCTTATATACATATCGCACTATTTTCACCTGATACGATGTGCGATTGGAGTGTTACAAACTCTCTCACTTAGATACTTGACGTCCTTGTCAGGTTGAAAACACATAGCACACACGGTTCAAAACGGCTAATTTCGCATCTTCATCTCCGGCAACCCGATTAGATAACTCAACCTAAGCTTTCGGTTTTGATAGACGAATTGCATATGTAACAGTTCTGGTTAAATGCCGAATCCGAATCAAATCATAGTATAATAAGGGTTAATGCACCGCCTTGACATATCTTCTTAAATTATCTTAGTCCACCACAAACTCACCTAAAAGGTGATAACTGAAGTTATTAGTGATAGTAGCTTGAGTACTTATATATCACACAAGAATTTGACTTTTTTAGTTTGATAAATTAAATCAATCTATACAAATCTCCAAGTTTTAATTTAATTATAAAGAATAAAAAAAATTACATCAAGAAAAAGTATTTTTATTAAAACCAAATAATATGGAGCTATATAACACTACAAAACATTGTATTGTCATTAGAAATTGATTCATAATTAATAAACAAGTCGTTCAGTACATGACAAAGGGATATGAAATTTAAAAATAATAAACTACTTCCGCTTTAAAATATAATATTATTATTCACTTTTTAAGTAAGTTTAACGTATTTTTAAACTCAAAAATTGATATAATTTATTTAAAATTATAAAAAAATTTATAACTAATAATACTTTTTGAATAATGTATAATATTTATCTTTCTACTAAAGAAAAATATTTTAATTTTAAGTTTCTAAATGTCTCAAATTGACTTTTAAAAAAATAAAAATATTTTTTTATTTTTTTTAACGGAGAGAGTATTATTTAATATGATAAATAACAAATTATATAGATGTTATAAAAATAAATAAAAAAGAGTGTATAGTGCAATTGAAGAAAGAGAGTGTACTAGATGAGTTTAGTTCGAGGGTATCTTTTAATTTTCAATTTCATTGTATTTGCATAGTTGGTTAGTACAGTCACACCCTCGTTTGCCTCGTTCTAAAAACAAAAATTTTATACGGATATGATAATTGGACATGAATTCTTTATAATTTTATCTATTTGTATTTTTATCTTTTATTTTTTAAAGAGTTCATGTCCGCATAGAAGAACTCTTTCAAAAAAAAATTGAGATCTAATAAAGTGGATCGTTTTAGGCATATTAGTTGATGTAACACCATTTATAAAATTGTAACCGACCTGTGGAAATTAAGAGTTAATGACTCCGAACCAAGCTAGGTTTGTGGAAGGCTAAAGGGCCTCAGATAAGTATATCATCGCGAATAAACTAGTATTTCTTAGGCTTTACCAGGGCGAAAGGAAAGGGATAAGCTTAATTTTTTTACCCCATTCATCTTACTAGGCTAGGGGTGCTCCTAGCTAGGTTGTCTCATTTGTTGTTTGCAGATGATATCTTGTTGTTATGTCGTGCTAATCTGACTCAGGTATCTCATTTGATGCAAATTTTATCTACTTTCTTTAATTGCTCTAGGTATGGCCGGCCTATACCTCTGATTTGGGAAATTAAGTACTAAGGTCTCCCTCTAGTTCACAACAGGGTTTCCAAACCTCAATTCCAATCGATCTTTTCAAATATGAACTCTAGATTGGCTGCCTGGAAAACTAAATTCTTATCCATTGCTAGTGTTGACTAAATCAGTCTTTGCAGCTAGCTCTTCCAGTGTATGTTATGTAAGTGTGTGACATTTTTAAATGGCAATTATTCTGTGAAATTCGCTTATCACTCACTCTATTTCTTCTCCAGACTCAGCTCTTACGAGTCTGACCTGACCTGGAACTGGATATGGTCTCTCAACATTCCCCAAAAATTCAGCTATTCATATGAAAACTATTTGATAGATAATAAATTGCCTACTAAATCTGATCTTCATTGGATCGATCACTAATAACTTGTGTTTGATATGTGAGAGAGGGCTTGGCTTGTATCCACGTCCTGTGTGCTGCAAGAGTTCTCCTTTGCTAAACTTTTTGGGCAAAATTAAGCCCCCTTACAACAAATCAGACGTTTTTGCAAGGTAATCTTCAAGGTTGGATAAAAGTGAAATGCTACCTCGCACATTAGGGGCCATCCCCTAGGTCTTCCATGGGGTTTAACATTTTGTCATGCTATGTCGAGTATATAGTTTAATAGGAATAAATTCTAGCTAGCTATCTCATCATATTAGGACCTTAGAAGCCCTTATTAAGTTTACTTGTCAAGAGGCATCAAACTTTTGCTTCCTCGGTCCTAGTCAAATTCCCTCTTCCAAAGGAAAATCTGTGCCATCAGTTTCTTGGTTTCCCCTCCTCCTAAGTTTGTTAAAACTAATAAATACTGATAGTAGTATTCAAGTTGATGGTTCTGTTGGAGCTACTACGTACACTCAATCATTCGCAACTCTAATAAGATGTGGATTTTAGGTACCACGAAGAAATTGGCCGGAGTTGGTGCAACCATGACAGAGCTTTGGGCCATCTTGTTGAAACAACTCGGATCAAATCTCAAGTCCGAAACAAATCTCGGGTCAAAACCCAAATTTGAATCGAATCAAATCCATCCAAAATAAGGCCTTAAATTGCTAGCTTAATAGTATCTTCTTGGGTCATCTTAGCTCACCACATGCCCACCCAAAAGGTCATGACTGAAGGTATTATTGTTAGTAACTTAATTCCTTATATATAGACAAATTCTTCCCATATCTTTCGATGTGAGATTAGAGTGTTACAAATTCCCCCACTTAAATTTCTGACGTCCTCGTCAGAACTGATCACACACACGGTCCACAGATCTTTATCTCTTTAGCCATTGTGGGATAATACCCGTTGACTTCGTGTCCTCACCTCCGGTAACTCGATCGGATGACCCGATCCGAGTTGTCGGCTTTGATACCATATGAAACAACCCGGGTCAAATTCCGAGTCCGGAACAAATCTCGAGTCAAATTCCAAGTCCGAATCGAATCAAATTTATCCAAAATAAAGCTTTAAATTACTAGCCCAATAGTATCTTCTTGGGTCATCTCAGCCCACCACAGGCTCATCCAAAAGGTCATGACTGAAGGTACTATTGTTAGTAACTTAATTCCTTATATATAGATAAATTCTTCCTATATCTTTCGATGTGTGATTGAGGTCTTACATTTGTGGTCTTACCCTTTGCTGAAACATGGACTTTAAGCATGTCCTTCTTGAATCGGATGCTCAGTAAGTCATTCATCTTATCAAATCTATAGATTTAGTTTACTCCTCCCTTGCTAGCTAATTAACCTCCTTCATCTTTGCAGGAACCTACTACAAAAGGATTGTGACCTAACGATGAAGTTAGTGTTTCAAGAAGCAAATAGGGCGGTCGACTATCTTACTAAAAGTGCTTTGTTGCAGAATGAAATGTTTCAGATTCATGATTCCCTTCCTATTTTTTGTTAAACATGTTTTGGATTTTGATTTTGAAGGGAGAGCCACCCCTCATTGTGCGGCCTTAAACTTTTAACTTCTTGTGTGCTTGTGTGTTAATGTAATATAAGCGTTTGTGGTTTGCAAGAAAGTAATAACATAAAATTATTTGAATCGGGGATTTGTTTTCACTAATAAAATTTATTATTCTCATATAGGCACAAAAGAGATCTAAAATGAGAGGTTGAATAGATTCTTCAAATTTTCTTTTTAAAGATGTATTAAGAAATTTGTTAAGCTACTTAATTGATTGGATTAGCATAGTGGAATGTTTTAAGAAAAAATCTTCAAAGATTATAATGAAATTCATTGTTCTAAATTTAATGAGATAATGTAGAAATAAGACATAGATATAAAACGTAGAATTTAAGAACACGAGATTTTTTAAAAGGATCAGAGTACAAAAAGTCTCATAATTCTCACTTCTACTCCGAGAATAGGAATTTTCCATTAAGGAGGGTAATCATCAAGATTACAGTTCACAAACAACTTTTACACAATGATTCACAAAGAATCTTTCAAGTCACATACTTGGTTTACAAAAGATCACTTAGATCAGACTAATCATTAAGAGAAGTATTTTGTTTGAGGTGTTGCTAAGTCACTCTTCGAATGACTTAGCAGCAGGGTGTATTTCTTGGAATTGTAGAGTGGAACAAGTATGAACTTAGAGTTTCAACATTTGGACTTAATTGATCTATATGTCTGATACTTGAATTTGTTGACTTCATATAGAGTTCTCTAGGGATCTTCCCGTTAGAAAGTTATCGTTGCTCCATTCTTGTTTGGACATTTGTCTTTTATTAATCGATTGACTTTGAATTGCTGCCTGCTTGGACCACCTCAGGTCACTTTCTTCAATAATGTGAACAGTGCAGTAGCAGACACATATCCTTTGACTCTGTTAAAATAGCTGTTAGATAGAGGCTTTGTCGACTTGTCCTTTTCGCAAAATCATCTGAAGATAACCTCAGAGGGTCGAGTGTTAAGGTTGATGAACTTGTTATAACCTGTTACTGACTTATCAGATGTCTGCACTTTACGATTTTGGATTCTTCAGAGTGAAATCGTAGAGTAATTCTTCTACTCTACAAATAATGGTGACTCTGCGATTTTAACTCTACGATCAAACTTGTACTCTACGATCTTCAAACTACTCTGCAATCTTAAAGTGATTTTTCCTCTGACACTATGATCGTTTTCTAACCTAGACAACTTAGCTATTATATAGTTTTAACTTTATGTATTTAAATCAATCTAACATGTTTGATTCCTAAAGTAGTCCTTTTGCATAAGAATCATTTCACAAGAACTTTACAAAAGCTTATGTTCATCACAAATTGTAGGTACTAACATAATTATTTTGCCTTTTGCAAAAAAGAAAAAAGGAAAAAGAGGAGAAAGAGACACAACAGTTAGGCAATTCGCTGAAAATAACATACTTTTTCTGAATTTCTAGTCATTTCTCTAAAACAATGAAAAAACAATAAAGATATTTTTTGTTGATAAGAAAATGGTTTTTATTAGTTGACCTGTTTTCTGAGACATTAAAAATTTAATGTTTTTTGAGACACATTAAAAATTTAAAAAGCCGCAGAATTCTTCCCCCCCCCCCCAGTTAAGGATAACTTAAGAGGAAAAAATTATACTTGGCACACGCGACGCGTGTGTAAAATTATGTGGGATAACATAAAAAACATATAAAATTAGGAAGATTAAATAAAAAAATAAAAAAAATATATAAAAATAATAATAATATAATTAAAATTATAAGAATAAAAAAGAAAGAAATAAAAAGAAGTGTGACACAAATTTATCAAGCGAAACTACTAGAAAGAGCTGCTTTATGAGATAGATAGAAGACGAGAGTCCCATTTAAAATAGACCAAAGTATTAATGTTGCATGTGATCTTGAAAAGCCAAGAGGGCCATATCCTTTTTGGTCCATGCATAGCTAAGCCACTCCTTGTAAAAATATGGAGCCCCAATTTAAACCATTCAAACTGAACTCGAGTTTTAGTTGTGTTTCGGCTTTTTGTAATAATTTGGGGGTCCTATTCCCTCTTCCCGGAAAATTGTGATCAGAAAATAAGAAACTTATTAATGGGAAAATGACAACAATTTCCTTTTCCACATTGGGCTAGCAAGCCAGGATAGGGTTTGTACCCATCATTTGTTTAATAGAGGAGTTCAATTCCGTTGGGTGGGGGTGGTCATTTATTACCGTGGTTGGGCTTTTGACGGGGTTGCACCAAATAATAAATTAATAGTTATAAATTCTCACCTATTTTTTTAAATGTTCAGTTTTCAACGTTTATGGCGTTTGTAACAGTAGTATTTAATGTGTTTAGAGATTTAAATGTACCGCATTATTTTTGGAGTTTTGATTTTGGACTCCAAACACAGTGTATGTGAATAAAAAAAGTTGTGTTTAAAATAAGTTACTTGTAAACGAACAAAATTTCAACTGCGTTTACCAAGTTTAGAACCTCCAAAGGCTCCAAATGTCGGAAGACGAACAAGAACATAGTATTTGTTATCTATTGTTTTGGCATTTTTAAATTCTAAACTTACTAAACACACTAAATACAAATAAAAATTTTATAGCGCGGTTATTTCAAACATAAATTTAACTAAAAAATACAATATTTAAGATTCAAATATAAAGTAAAAAAAATAATGCGGTGAATTTGAAATTTTAAACGCACCAAACACTACTAAACATCGGTAAGATTATACCATATAATTTCCTTAAACTTTTAATTAATACTTTAAAAATCATTTTTATAAATTATATACCTAAATACTACTTTAACACTTGAGCTCATTGTAGGATTTCATCAAACCGACACTAATTAATCAATAACTTGGATTAATAAGTGTAGAACATCATTTTCCAAAGGACACACAACATATGCGTAACTGTGTGTTTTTACTAACTTTGGCAATCTATATTTAATTGGTTTCACATGAATTGTAGGCAGTACATGTGGTCCGTTTAAACCAAATTAGGCGGTGATGTTAAAAGGAAGACAAAAACATATTAAAGTAAAGTGGTCATCTCAGCAACTTCGTCATCTCATATCATTTAATGAATGAGAATTGATACCATTTTATTACTTTCGGGGCCTAAAATTTAAGGCTACAATAATACTCCCTCCATTCTTTTTTGACAGTTAATAATATCAAACAATATTTATAGTAATATTTTGACTTCCTCTATTTTTTTTGGGCAATTAATAATGTTAGGTATAACATAATTCCTTATTGGATTTAGATTTAGGTATTCTCTAGTTCTTTATTGGATTTGGATTTAGGTATTACCTAGAATTCGTTTTGGTTTAAGGAAAATTATCTTTCCTAATTATACTCAATTTAGTATTTCTTATCCTAGTTGGTTATGAATTTTCCTATGGCCTATAAATATAGGTACTAGGATTTTGGGAAATAGACATTCAGAGACATTCAGAGATATTCAGAAACATTCAGATTCATTCAGAAGTATTCTAATAATTCTCTCTTTATCTTGTATTTTTCAAATATTTATTTAGTGGATTTCTTCTGTCTTCTCCGTGGTTTTTTTCTGATTTGGGTTTTCATGTAAAACCTTGTGTTATTATCTTTATCTTTCTGCGTTGATTTATTGTGTTTGTCATAGTTTGTCATAACAAACTGGTATCAGAGCCTGGTTAATATCGATCCATACTATGACGTTGAGTTCGACTTCATCAACGAAATTTGACATTGACAAATTCGATGGGAATATTAGTTTCAGTCTTTGGCAGGTTCGGATGAAGGCTGTTCTTACTCAGCAAGGCTTGAAGAAAGCCATTGTAGGGAAGCCGGTGAAGCCTGAAGATATGTCTGATACGGATTGGGAGACGAAGAAAGCTAGCGAGATGTCTGAGTCAGAATGGGAAACTATGGATGATAAAGCACTTTCGACAATTCAGTTGTGCTTTTTGAATGATGTGTTGCGAGGCTTGTTTGGAGAGATCAGTATGGATCATGGAGTTACTGTTGTCCATTGTGATAGTCAGAGTGTCATACACTTGACTAAGAATCAGATGTATCATGAGAGGACGAAGCATATTGATGTCAAGTATCATTTTGTTCGAGACATTATTGAAGATGGTGACATTAAGGTCTTGAAGATTGGTACTGCAGACAATCCAGCTGACATATTAACGAAGCCGTTACCACATACCAAGTTCGAACATTGCTTGGACCTGGTTAATGTTCGATGCATTTGAGCTCTGCATTTGAGAAGAGGGGGAAGTTCACTGTTTGTGCTATATTTGGAGGATTCAAGTCAAAGTGGAGATTTGTTGGGTTTGACATGATTCCTTATTGGATTTGGATTTAGGTATTATCTAGTTCCTTATTGGATTTGGATTTAGGTATTACCTAGAATCCGTTTTGGTTTAAGGAAAGTTATTTTTTCTAATTATACTCAATTTAGTATTTCCTATCTTATTTGGTTATGGATTTTCCTATGGCCTATAAATATAGGTGCTAGGATTTTGGGGAATAGACATTCAGAGACATTCAGAGATATTCAGAAACATTCAGATTCATTCAGAAGTATTCTAATAATTCTCTCTCTATCTTGTATTCTTCAAATATTTATTTAGTGGATTTCTTCTGTCTTCTCCGTGATTTTTTCCCGATTTGGTTTTTCCACGTAAAACCTTGTGTTATTATCTTTATCTTTCTGCGTTGATTTATTGTGTTTGTCATAACAAATAATATTAACACAATATTTATAATGTCAGAACAAATATATATTTAGTGATATTTTTACATTTATTTCAATAATATTTTAATTTTTTTTATTCTCGCAGTATAATTATTGTTTTGACATTATCAACGACCTTCTTTTTTATGTGTTTTTAAATAGTGAAATTTATTTATTTTTATTTATCGTTTATAAATTTTAAGAAAATATTAACGATTTAATTTCACATATGATCCCTGCATTTAATACTAATTTTTTTTCTTTTATCTTTTTAATAAATTTTTACAAAATAATATTGAGATTTTATATTCAATTTAACCAATCCGACAAAGCGGTAGTTACATTTTTAATCTTTGTATTTTTTTTTTAAAACTTCAATTATAAAGGAATGGTTAAGTAGTTTCGTAGTGAAAAAAACAATTGAAAAAATATTCGTAGATGACCTAAATGAACAAGTAGTTTCGACCATAAATAGGGAAGAAGGGGACCTTTTATTTAAAACTGGTTGCATGCAATGTTTCCACTTTGAGAAAGATGTACAACTATAACAAGCACGCGCAATGATCATTCAAAATTATATTCCATCCGTTATACAAAAAATAAAAAACTATTTGTAATTTTTTTTATTTTACAAAAATAATTCACTTTTCAATAATAATAGTATAAAATGAAACAATATTTTCAAATTTATCATCATAATTTTATATTATACTATACTTTAAAGTTTCACATGGATTAAGTTTGACCAGTAGAATATATATTTGAGGGGTTTTTTTCCTCTTAATAATAATAATTGATTTTAACTTTTAACCCGGATGCTTTAACAAAATGGAATAAAAATATGTTTTTAATATATAAATTTTACAAATGAGATTTTTATGCAACGCAACACTTTATTATCCAGCAGAAGCTAGAAAAGGAACTCCCAAGTCCTATACTACCATTAGCTAACCGTGCTTTAATTTTTTTTCTTTTCTTTTCAAATTTTAGTTATTTTTTCTTTTTTCTGGTTCTATTTTCAATTATCCTAGTTTTGGGATTATTGCGAATTAATACAATTAAAGAAAGTTATGAGTAAATGGAATCCTTTACTTGTGTCCTTTACCCCGGGTCCTATATTTATAAAAATAATGTCAGACTAAATTTAAAACCCTAATTACTTCCATTCATCTCGTGTAAGGAAGAACCTCTTACCACTTACGATACTCCCTCCGTCCCAAATTAATTGCTTTTCTAGGAATTTTTTAAGTTAAATTGACTATTTTTAAAATTAATAATTAAGCATATATAAATATATTTCTAAAATTATAAAAATTGAAATTAGTAATAAATTGTATATATTTTCTTTTGGTTATAATATCTTCACCTATATGTTAGCAAAAATAGTAAAAAAATTAGTTTTAAAAATAGTCAATTTGACTTTAAAAAGTCCTAGAAATACAATTAATTTGGGACGAAGTGATACCAATTAAGGGTTGGCAATTAATAAGAAGACTGCAATATTTTCATTAAAAAAAAAGTTAGTAAAAAGAAAAAAACTTAAAACTATGCCGGTTTCCCCCTTCAAATACTAAAGTTTAAAAAGCTATTGATAATGTCAAGCAATAACTATACTGTCCGCGAAATTTTCAAATGCCATTATAACAAGTGTACAAGTATCACTATATACATAATTATTTTGCTATTATAAATATTACTCTTTATCAGACTTAGATAAGTCACAATAATATTTAAGTTTGTATAGTGACTTAACAATTAAATTTGAAAACCACCAAACACAACTGTACTCCTGTTGGGGACCTTTAATTAATGCAGTAGAAGTTTTCCAAACAAATATTGAGACAAGTAAAGTCATAAAGACAAAATTAAATAATACACTACAAACTCCTTATTTTTGAACCAAAAAAAAAAACTTCTAAAAATCTCTCTGTGCACAACTTATTAAATACCACTCCTTCACTTAGTTCAGCAATCAGAAATTAAACCTTACAATTCAAGTTTACATTTGATAAAAAAAGAAATGAAAAAACTATATCATGATAATCACCATGAAATTAATCGAGTATGTATCTATAATACATAATATATAGTTTACCCTTTGAATATTACTCCGGAAGTTTGAAGGTGCTAATATCTTCATTTTGGATCCAACCATACTTTTCCAAGAAAGGATTGGCTAGGGTTTTTGGTGGGTAATTATCAATATTGCACTCCCTCCAGCAATTCCCATCATCCAAATCCCTAACCACTTCCCACAAACAACTATTACACTTGAACCCTGCCCCAAAACTTATCATAAAAACCCTATCACCTTTCTTAAACCTCTTTTTAGCTTCCATATACCCCAACACATACCAAAGACTACTAGCTGACGTGTTTCCAAACCGGTGCAAAGTCATCCTCGCCGGCTCTAGGTCATACTCGCTAAGCTCGAGGCTCTGTCCGATTCCGTCGATCACCGCCTTTCCGCCGGTATGAATGCAAAAATGATCAACCCCGGTTTTGAATTTAATTACCGGCCTTGCCCCTCCCTTGGAATAACTTTTTCTCATTTTATACACAAATGACACAATGGAAAATCGGAGTAGTTCCCTTACCGGCAAGATTTTGGGAGATATTTCCTTGAGATTATCAACAAAAGCTCGAGTCGCAGCCTTTGGAAGATTCTTCCCAAGATGAAACCCTACTCTCCCTTCTTCGTCCTCCATTTGTACACAACAATTATAGGCCTCATCCTTAGCACCGTGGTGTGTACGAACCAAACACTTTAATTTAAACATGGCCTTATGTTTTAAAGCCACTTTATTTGTCAAAAGAATTGCACATCCACCTGACCTAAACAAACAATTAGAGAGAATCATGGATCTATTGTTGCCCGAATACCAATTGGGGCTCAAAGATTCCGATGCCACAACTAGGGCATTCACATTTTTTCGTGCCTTAAAAATGCTTTGAACAATATTAATGGATATTAGGCTTGCACTACATCCCATTCCAGTTAGATTATAAGCCTTAATATCCTCCCTCATCTTGTAATGATTAATAATCCTAGCGGCCAACGAAGGGATTGTTGAGAGCATTGAAACATTCACAACTAAAACATCAATATCTTTCGGAGATATGTTTGCCCTTGTCAATAATTTGGTGATGCTATCGTAAAAGAACTCCTCCATCTCCATGATCCCGTCATTGTATGTTGGATTAGCTTCTCGGCCATGGAAAATCATTCTTGGCGCGTACGTCTCCTCGCCAATGCCCGAGCTGACAATGGCTTTTAGAAGGAACTTGTACTCATTGAGCCCCAAGTTTTTGGTTCTTTTTATGACTTCTCCACTCAACTCGGTGCTGACCTTCCGATCGTCGGTTGGCTTGTAGCATTGGTAGTCTAAAATGTAGCAAAATTGGTGCTTTTTTTGATCAATGATCTTGAATATTAGAGAGAAGAAGAGATAGAAGAGAGGGAGAAAGTACAAGTAGTTTAGCAGATGGTACTCCATGAGTGAATTATGAGAGATCTAGAGAAGAGGTGGAGGAAATATTGTGAGTGTTGTTTTTTGTATATAAGAGCTTGCTAGTAATACTTTTGTTTGGATGATAGAAATTTTAATCAAACACTTGATACATATAAAAAGGGTGTTCATGCAAGCTGTAGTTCATGTGACTACTATGTTCATCTTAACTCCCATCAATTTTGATTGCTGCGTGACATCCTTTAAATCTTTAATATTAATTTGATTGAACGCGATTAGTCACATCTTTGGCATGTGCCTAGACAATTACATAGTCTCTTGCATTGATTTCTTGATGATTTACGCCACCAATACTACTACCACTACCATTAATTCCATAAATAAATAAATAAATAATAACAACAACATCAATAACAATAATAATAATAATAATAATAATAATAAAAGAACTAGTAAATTCAACAATTACACAAATGTAGGAGCGACAGTACTAGTCTTTCCCATTAAGGTTAGGCTTGGCCACATTTTGCCCACATTTAAGAATTGAACGGTGTGGTAGATGGAACCATATATGGAAATGACACGGTTCGAAAAGAAAGGAAGGAAGAAAATTTAACTCCAAGAAGGGGTTGATACTGTTTTTATCATAACTTTTGATCTGTTTAGAGTTATGAGACCCAAAATATATCAAATCAAAACTTATGACGAGCCCTATAAGACTTATCTCCTTTGGCAATGACAAACACCATTAGAAGTCCAAAAAAGGCCTGAAAAGATGTGTTTGGGCCTTTCGAAGTTTTTATCAATTTTGAATTTATTTAGATATTTTGTAATTTAGTTATTCCTTTCGTACTTTGGGTTTTCAGCTTATTATTTATTATTTATAGAATGTTTTTATGTGTTTCAAGGTTAACTTTTATTATTATGATTTTATGAAACATTGTTGCTGCTTAGTAAGTTTATCCAACTTTGTGAATTCTTGTGATTGTAAAGTTACATAGATTCAATTCATGTGATTGTTATATTCTTTATTTAGTCTTTTGCTATGTCAGTTGGTATCAAAGCAAGGATTCTAGCATGTGAATTGATGGCTGTTGAACGTGTGTAAGACAACCACCTCCTTGTAACGACGAGGGGATGTAGGTCATTTGGACTACGTTGCAGAATCTAGAGGCCACCACTGGGACCATAGTTAGTAGAATAAACAGGCTGGACGCTATTATCGATGATCTAGCAATAGCAGTCAACGTGCTAATTGAAAGGTTTGGAATCTTTAGGGTCGACATACATCAAGATGATGATCGTAGTACTGACGGGGATCACAGGCTACGTATCAACCGTCGGGGGCATGGGCAGGAACGAAAGAGAGAGGATTCTGATGATGATGAGGAAGAGTTTAGTGCATATGAGGAGCTTGATCATCGGGCTATGGTGTGTGGTAACCAATTCCGGGCTAGAAACAATCTTCAGGGTCAAAATCAGGACTTTTGAATTAAAGTGGATCTTTCCACTTTTGATGGGACTCTTGATATTGAGTCATTTTTGGACTGACTATACAAAGTAGAGAGGTTCTTTGATTTTACTTCAACCCTAGAGGATAAACAAGTGAAATTGGTGGTTTACAAGCTAAAGGGGGTTATTGGTATTTGGTGGGAGAACATGCAGACCACTCGAAGGAGACAAGGAAAACTACCGGTGACATCATGAGGTCAGATGAAAAGGATATTGAGGGAACGATTCTTGCCATTGGATTATGAATATGTTATGTTTTAGAAATTACAACGATGTCGTCAGGGTAATAAATCTGTTCATGAGTATACATCAGAGTTTCAAAGTTTAACGGAACGTACTAGGTTATAGGAGTTTGAGATTTTGAAAGCCTCCAGGTATTTTGAGGGACTGAAACTTGAGAATAATGAGAAAATCGAAGTGTAGACCGTATTTAGTGTTAAAAAAGCTAAGAATTTAGCCTTGAAAGCTGAAATTATACTACAGGAGAGACTTCGTCTTGAACCTGTTTTCATAAATTATTCAGATGGATGATAGAATTTTGGGCATAAGAAACGTGGGTGGAATAATCGGTAAAACCCTGTTAAAGTCTGCATGCTAAATTTGATATGATGATATAATTAATGTATATTTGTACCAGTAGATTTTATAAAGTCCTTAATAAAATTATGGTGTACAAGGACTTAGAGTAGAAAAGATCAAAATTATTAGGTTGATCTCATGAGCTGAATTGATGTATAGAAAATAGGTTGTATTTGATCGTATTGTAATGTTAAACATTCGTATAGTTCTTTGGTATCTTGTAATATTAACAAGATTCGCAGAGTAAACTACAACATCGTAGAGCATCGAGTGTTTGCAAAGTTAGAAATCAACTTGTAGAGTTCACTTTAATTAAATCGTGTAGTGAAGATCAGATTGCAGAATGAAGTTCAAATCGTAAAACTAAGTCAAGATCATATAGTAAAGACAGAACGTAAAGTTCACTCTAGATCGTACAGTGAAGATCAGATCGCAGAGTGAAGTTCAGATTGTAGAGCTAAGTCAAGATCGTATAGTAAAAACAGAACATATAGTCTCCTCTTAAGTCGTATAGTGAAGTATGAATCGTAGAGTGACTCGAAGTTGAGTGAAGAAAGGTCGTAGAGAGCACAATTGTAGAGTGACTCTCTAATCGTTGAGTAAACATTTGTAGAGCTTATAACATAGAGTAAGATCAAGCATGGACTATACGTTCTTTATCAAACTCTACGATTGACTCATTTCGTAGAGCAAGTCAAGACTGTCAGAAGACTGACAATGAGAGCATTGTAGATTGAAGAACCCGATGCACTCACCTAACATCCTTAGTTGAAATCGAAGATCAGAGCACGTTTGTGTCTAACAACTAGTTTGGCAAAAACGACAACACCCATGTGGTAGGTGAAGTTGCAGACTGACGTGACAGATCAAAGCCACAAAGCAAGCTAACACAATAACTTAAGAAGTCAACATCAAGGATCTTGGAGTATCTAAGCATTTAATGCACAACGGGAACCTTACAATGAGAAGCTCTCAAGAGGTCTATATAAGAGCAAGCAGATTTTAAATTAAACTAACGATTACAAGAACAATCAAGATGAAACTCTGCTAGACCTCTAAAAGACCAATCTACGAAAATGAATAACTTGTTCAAGCTGCTAAGTACCTGAGAAGAAATCAAGCTTATTGTAAACTTAGCAGCACCTCACATCAACTTTTAATCATCTATTACTTATTGTCTTAGTGATAATATTCCAAGTCTAAGTGACTTGAAGAGATTTGAGTGATTTGGACTAAGTGTTCCTATTTCAAGACTTAGTGACTCAAAGGAACCTGAGTGGTTCAGTTGTAACAGATCTAAGTGATCTATATCCTTAGTGAATTTCCTACTCGCGTAGTAGAAGAGTGGACTAAGAATTATTGATCAATCTTCGAACCACTTAAAACTTCCTTGTGTAATTTATTTTTTGCATTTACTTTCTGTCTAGTTTCATCCTATTTGATTGTGACTTAAAACCACAAAGCTAAATTTGAAACCGAGATTTCTTTATAATCTTCAAGGGGGTTTTCAACTTATATTCCGTTGTGCTTAACTAATACTGATTAACTAACTATTTGGTAATATATTCTTTAATCAAGTAAAATTTTTAAATGATCTATTCAACCCCCTTTCTAGATCTCTTTTGTGCCTTTGAGAAATAACAAGTGGTATCGGAGCAGGTTTTCACGAATATAAAGCTTACACTTTGAGTTAATTTATAGTACTAAACAAAACCAGTTCTGAGCTTGGTGGTGGAAATAAGTGATGAGTGGGTTTTATACCTACGAATCAGGTATTGTTAGGCTTATTTATTGTGGTCTTTAAGTGTTTTTAGTATTATTTTACTTGTTTTTGTGTTTATTTATTGTAGGTTGGAGCTGGAGGGGCAAAAGGGTAAATTTGGAGCTCAAAATAGACCTAGTGGCATTTTTGTAAATTTCTGGGCCAGACATAGCGCCAGCAGCGCTAGGGCTAGCGCCAGCAGCGCTGGGCCACGTTTTTGCTCTATTTGTCCAGCTGAAGGAGGAAAAAGAAGTCGATTCTGAAGAGGATTCTAGTCCATATTGATCAGATAGTAAGAAGGAAACCGGAAGAATAAAAACTTGGAGAATTTTTAGTAATATTAGGATATATTCTACTTTCTTAGAGATAGTTTTTAGGGAGATATTCTGTGGATTACTTTTGTTCGAGCATTGGATTTTGATGTGGGTTTACGCTTACTTTGGATTTTATTCTTCAATTGGGTTTGATCAATCTAATTCTTCTTATTTCAATTGTTTGTTAATTTACCATGTTTAGTTTTGATCCCATAATGGCTTTTGGTTCAGACATGAACTAATTTCCATTATGGGATTCTAACGGATTTTAATATGTAGTTTAATTACGTTCTTGATTGTTAGCTTGTTTTGCATATCAAAAGGAACTTCTATCATGATTGTTTTGCTTGTATGAATGCTTGATCACCATTCGACTTCAGTACTTGTATGGAATTGAAAATTAACATATAAGTATGGATTGTAGTCATGATAGCTTGCGAATATGAGGCTTAATTGGATAGCTTAATATTTTGTGAGTCAGATAGAAATATACTGTTTCACCGTAAGAGTCAAAATAAGGACTTGTGCTTAAAATCAATATAATTGCAATTTCACATAGAAATATAGTGATTTTGGTTATAGTGGTGATTACATTGTGTCTATCAAGTATGGATATTATGTAAGTAGGTCATAATGCATTGACAAATGGTTATGTCTATTTTAGTGTCCTTGGCTACTTTTCTGTGACATGTGAACCTTCTAGCTTGATAGTGGTAATTAGATGAACTATTAAATGAAGTTAGGATCCCATTAATTCCAAGTTTGATATATTTCGTTAGTATTTGCATATTTAGTTATTAGTTGATATAGAAATAATTTTGTCACCAAAAGTAAGGCAATAGTTTAGGCAAATAAGTATAGTGATAGAACTGATGCATAGTGATTTAATTTAATCCTGTCTCTGTGGGACGATACTTTACTTCCTCTGTATTACTTGTTGACCACGTATATTTGCGTGAGTTAGAGCTCTTTTATTTAAGACTTAAAAAGAGGCAACAAGTTTTTGGCGCCGTTGCCGGGGACAGGCGTTAGATTTTTATTATTATCATCAGTTTTAAGCTATATTGTTTGACTTAGACAACTCTAATCTTTTCTTATTTCTATTTTTATTTTTGTTTTGGTTTCAGGTACTTGTAGAATTTTTATGCACACACGATCATCCAACTCAGAATTAACACCAACTCAGGATAATATTGACGAAAGAGGTTGGAAAGCAAGAGTGCGTAGGAATTTGCAAGCACAGTTAGAAAGAACTATTCCGAAGATGGCGGAGGAACAGAGAATTGAGCAAAGAGAGGAACATAAAGCTTTGAGGGACTATTCCATGCCAAACATCACTGGATTGCAGTCTAGCATAGTAAGACCGGCAATAGCAGCAAATACCTTTGAGATTAAACCAGGAACCATTCAAATGGTGCAGAATTCGGTCCAGTTTGGGGGTGCTGTTACAGACGATCCTAATGAGCATCTTTTGAGTTTCATTGAAATTTGTGATACATTCAGATACAACGGGGTGACGGAGGATGCTATCCGACTAAGACTGTTTCCATTTTCATTAAGGGATAGAGCAAGAAGTTGGCTTCATTCTTTGCCTGCAGGATCAATTACTACATGGGAGGACTTAGCACAAAAATTTCTAGCCAAGTTTTTCCCAATGGCTAAAACTGCAAAACTAAGGACGGCAATTTCTCAATTTGAGCAACAACAGGGTGAGTCCTTATACGAGGCTTGGGATAGGTACAAGGAGATGCTAAGGAAGTGTCCACACCATGGGATGCTAGATTGGATGGTGAGCAACACATTTTATAATGGATTGGGATGGCAGTCTAGGCAGATGGTAGATGCAGCTGCGGGTGGAGCTTTAGGGGCAAAGAGCTATGACGAGGCTTATAACCTTATTGAGACTATGGCAGCAAATGATTTTCAAAATCCTACAGCCAGAACGTCACAGCCCAGAGTTGCAGGTTTGTTGGAAGTGGATGCTATTACCCAGTTGTCAGCACAGATGGCAGCTATGGCAAAGAAAATAGATTCATTGTCGGAAAGCAAAGCCAAGTCAGTTGCCTTCGTTTGTGAGATTTGCGCGGGGTCGCACTCAACAGATCAATGTGCTATCAACTCGGAGTCGGTGCAATATGTGAACACTTATAAGAAAGACCAAGGTCAGTTTCAGAACACATATCACCCCAACAACCGCAATCATCCAAACTTTAGTTGGTCAAACAACCAAGGAAATCAGCAGCAGCAGTTTCAGCAGAACAATCAGTTTCAGCCGGCGCAGCAACAGTATGCTCCACGACCACCTTTTCCACCGGGATATTCTCAACAACAACATCCTACTCCATACGCATCTCCGCAGGAAAAGAAATCAGAAATGGAGGAGATGATGTTAAAGTACATGGCAAATACAGAGGTGATGATCAAAAGTCAGGCAGTGGCTATTAAAAATCTGGAAGCTCAGATGGGGCAAATGGCGACTATGCTTAACAGCAGGCCCCAGGGTTCATTGCCAAGTAACACAGAGGCAAATCCACGGAGAGAAGGTAAGGAACAGTGTCAGGCCATTACACTCAGATCGGGAAAGCAATATTCAGGAAATGTACCAGACTCAGCAGCACCGAGTTTACAAGGGGATGACATTGGGGTAGAAACTGAGATAAAAATTGAAGATGAACAGAAAGAGAAGAAGGATAACTACGAGTCAGTAGAGAAGGAGAAAACTAGTTCAGATAAGAAGCCCGTTAATACAGAATCACAAGTTCACCCGCGAGTTCCATATCCGCAGAGATTGAATAAGCAGAGGGATGATAAACAGTTCAGAAAGTTTTTGGAGGTTTTTAAGAAACTGCAGATCAACATACCCTTCGTAGAGGCATTGGAACAAATGCCAAGTTATGCAAAGTTTATGAAGGGTATACTGTCAAGGAAGAGAAGGTTAGACGAGTTTGAGACAGTGGCCTTGACAGAGGAATGCAGTGCAGTGCTTCAACGTAAATTACCTCTAAAGCTGAAAGATCCGGGCAGTTTCACAATTCCATGCACGATCGGAAAGATGAGCTTCGATAAATGTTTGTGTGATCTTGGGGCAAGTATCAACCTGATGCCGTTGTCAGTATTCAGTCAGTTGGGATTGCCGGAACCAAGACCAACAAATATATCTCTGCAGTTAGCCGATAGATCTATCACTTATCCACGGGGGATAGTGGAAGACGTACTGGTGAAAGTGGACAAATTTATCTTTTCGGCGGACTTCATCATTCTGGATTATGAAGAGGACAAAAATATACCAATCATACTAGGAAGACCATTCCTAGCAACTGGGAGGACTTTGATAGACGTGCAGAAAGGGGAGCTTACAATGCGTGTACATGACCAGGAGGTGACGTTTAACGTTTTCAAAGCAATGAAGCTTCCAACCGATGAAGAAGAATGCTTCAGAGTAGATTTGGTGGATAGTATAGTGCATGATGAAGTTGGAAGTTTGTTGGGATATGAACCACTGCAGCGAGTGATTGCTGAAAATTCAGATTTGGAGGATGAAGAATGTGCTGAAATTGTGCAATATCTGAATACCACCCCCAAATTCGGAAAGTTCAGAACACCTATCGAGCCACTTACGAAAGCGGGAGAGACATCAGTAAAGTTGAAACCATCTCTTGAGATGCCTCCTGAACTTGAACTTAAAACACTTCCAGAACATCTCAGGTACGCATTTTTAAATAAAGATTCAAAGCTACCTGTGATTATTTCTTCTGCACTAACATCTTTTCAGGAGGAAAAACTGCTACGAGTGCTTAGAGAGTTTAAATCAGCTATTGGATGGACAATAGCCGATATCAAGGGGATAAGCCCGTCTTTTTGCATGCATAAGATCTTATTGGAAGATGGTAGCAAGCCGACAATTGAACAGCAAAGAAGGCTCAATCCTATAATGAAAGAAGTGGTTAAGAAGGAGATACTGAAATGGCTGGATGCAGGAATAATCTACCCTATCTCGGATAGTGCATGGGTGAGCCCTGTGCAGTGCGTACCAAAGAAGGGTGGAATGACCGTGATCACCAATGAGAATAACGAGCTGATCCCAACGCGAACCGTAACAGGGTGGAGAATTTACATGGACTACCGCAAGCTTAACAAAGCTACAAGGAAGGACCATTTTCCACTTCCGTTTATCGATCAGATGTTGGACCGACTGGCGGGTCATGAGTACTATTGCCTTCTGGATGGGTATTCAGGCTACAATCAGATTACGATAGCTCCAGAAGACCAGGAAAAGACTACGTTTACATGTCCATACGGTACTTTTGCCTTTAGAAGAATGTCTTTCGGGTTGTGCAATGCTCCAGCTACTTTTCAGAGATGTATGACAGTGATTTTTTCAAACATGGTCGAACAGAATGTTGAGGTATTTATGGATGACTTTTCGGTATTTGGTGATTCTTTCGATCTATGTCTTGAAAATTTGGTAATGGTTTTAAAGAGATGTGTTGAAACAAATTTAGTATTGAATTGGGAGAAGTGCCATTTTATGGTACAAGAAGGAGTCATACTGGGACACAAAGTGTCGAAGAAAGGTATTGAGGTGGACAGGGCAAAGTTGGAAACGATTGAGAATTTACCTCCACCCACGTCAGTAAGAGGTGTCCGCAGTTTTCTGGGTCATGCAGGTTTCTACCGTAGATTCATCAAGGACTTCTCCAAGATAACTAAACCATTGTGCAGTTTATTGGAGAAGGATGCACAGTTTAATTTTGATGAGGCTTGCAGGAGGGCATTTGAGCATTTAAAGAATAACTTAACATCAGCACCAGTTATCACAGCACCAGATTGGGCGTTGCCGTTTGAGCTGTTGTGTGATGCCAGTGATTACGCAGTGGGGGCTGTTTTGGGGCAACGGAAGGAGAAGATGTTTCATGTGATATACTATGCCAGCAAGACCCTTACTGATGCACAGTTAAACTACACCACCACAGAGAAAGAGTTATTGGCAGTGGTGTATGCCTTTGATAAATTTAGGGCATATCTGATAGGCACAAAGGTAATAGTGTATACGGATCACTCGGCAATTCGACACTTAGTGGCGAAGAAGGATGCAAAGCCCAGGTTGATCAGGTGGATATTGCTGTTGCAAGAATTTGATTTGGAGATCAAGGATAGGAAAGGTACCGAAAATCAAGTAGCAGACCATTTATCTCGACTAGAGCAGCCGGAAAGGGAGATCGAAGACAAAGTTGAAATCAATGAATCTTTTCCGGATGAGCAGTTGTTTGTGGTGCAAGGGGAAGTCCCATGGTTTGCGGATTACGCAAATTATTTGGTGAGTAAGACGTTACCTTCTGACTTGGTGGGGCACCAAAAGAAAAAGTTCTTGCACGATGTTAAATGGTACATATGGGATGAGCCGTACTTGTTTAAACAATGTGCGGATCAAATGATAAGAAGGTGTATCCCATATAGTGAGACTGAAGGGATTTTACATGATTGCCATTCTTCTGTGTATGGAGGACATTATGGCGGAGAGAGAACAGCGGCTAGAGTACTTCAAGCAGGATTCTACTGGCCGACAATCTTTAAAGATGCGTATAGTTTTGTTCAGCGGTGTGATAGATGTCAGAGAGTAGGTAATATTTCAAAGAGGAATGAAATGCCTTTGAATACGATCCTTGAAGTAAAAGTTTTCGATGTTTGGGGGATTGACTTCATGGGCCCTTTCGTGTCTTCGTGCGGTAATCTCTACATCTTGTTAGCCGTTGACTATGTGTCTAAATGGGTAGAAGTGGCAGCACTCCCGACAAATGATGCCAAGGTAGTCCTAAAGTTTTTGCATCGAAGTATTTTCACGAGATTTGGGACTCCTAGGGCTATTATCAGTGATGAAGGTAGTCACTTCTGCAACAGGCAGTTCACAGCGTTGCTGGCTAAGTATGGGGTAAATCATCGTATTGCTACAGCTTATCACCCCCAGACAAACGGCCAAGCGGAAGTATCCAATCGAGAGGTAAAAAGAATCCTCGAAAAAATTGTGAATCCGACGAGGAAGGATTGGTCCTTAAAGCTAGATGACGCTGTGTGGGCATATAGGACTGCATACAAAACTCCGTTGGGTATGTCACCGTTTCAGCTGGTATATGGAAAAGCTTGTCATCTTTCGATGGAGCTTGAACACAAAGCATATTGGGCGATTCGGAAGTTGAACTTTGATTCGACAGCTGCAGGGGAGAAGCGTTTACTCCAAATCAATGAGTTGGACGAATTTCGACTACGGGCTTATGAAAACTCGAAGCTATATAAGGAGAAGGTGAAGAAATGGCATGATCGTAAGATCATTGAGAGAACATTTGAACCGGGACAAAGGGTTTTACTTTTCAATTCCAGACTTAAACTTTTTCCCGGGAAGCTGAAATCAAGATGGTCAGGCCCATTCACAGTGAAAACGGTTTTTCCACATGGCGCGATTGAAGTATACGACAAATTTCCGGATCAATCGTTCAAGGTGAATGGACAGAGGTTGAAACATTACTTTGGGGATGAGGTGGATAGACAGAAAGTCACCGTCATCCTTTCTGCGACATGAGAATCAAAGACAGTCAAGCTAATTGACTATAACTTAGCGCTATCTGGGAGGCAACCCAGCATTTTAATCTTTTATTCATCCTTTGTTTCGTAATTTATTATATATATATATATATATAAAAAAAAAGGGTTTTTTTCAGTAACTAATTTTGAATTTGGGTTGATATGTGTGCAGGTGGAAACTTGAATTGGCCAAAAATGGACTAAATGTGCTAATAGTGCTGTCAGCGCCCGACCTAGCACACTCATAGCGCCAATGGCGCTACACCATGATATGAGCTACTGCACCATAGCGCTGTCAGCGCCCATCACCGCACGAAGTAAGTGCCACAGGCGCTGCCCCAAGCCAACGTGTCTGCATGTCAGCGCTAGAAGCGCTCCACCTAGCGCCAGAGGCGCTGTATCACGTTACCAAACACTGACACTTAGCGCTATTCGCGCTCCTCAATGCATAAAGCCAGCGCTGTAGGCGTTGTCTCAAGCCACGACGCACTGTACATTAGCGCTATTAGCGCCCATTCCAGTGCTAGAAGCGCCACCATCATCATCACGCACTGCATATCAGCGCCAACAGCGCTCGCTCCACTCAACTTATAGCGCCAGAAGCGCTCGGCATAAAAATTTTTTTTTTTTAAAAAAACCCTAGGTCGGGCTTACTACTAGCTTTGCACTACAAAGTTAATTTTTCTTCTTCTCCTACATCATTCAAGCCGCCTCCAGCATTCTTGTCTCCACAGTTGCCGAGCAAAGTGTGTTTCTAGCAACAAAGTCATTGTTGCAACACCCAATTTCTCAACCCTTGTTGGTTCATCACTTTTGCAATCAAAGAGCTCTCTTCCATAGCAAAAGGGGATTCAATATTCTACATTGGGCTCTAACAATTTCAAGTGAGTTTTATATTTGTGAGCAATTACAATTTGATATTGTTGGCTAGAAAGTTTCTTTGCTAGTTTTTGGTGCAAGTTCTTGGTTTTGGTTGTGCACCCAATTGAGTTTGTGTTGGCTCAATTGGGATTGGGTTTAAGTTTCAATTGGCTATGTTTATGCTTGCAAGTTGTGGGAAATTTCATTGTGCTAAATTGGGTTCTTCATAAGTTTGGGGGAAACATTGTTTAAAGCTTTTTAAAGGGTGCACGCCAAGTGTTTGATATATTGCCCCAACGAAATTTTGAATTCTTTTGGGTCTTGATTTGTGCTTAATTGGTTATTAATGGCTCCCAAAAGACATAGAGGGGAAAGTTCAGGTTCATCCACTGTGGTAAAGTATGATAAGAAGAAATTTGTTAGCCCCGAGGCAAGTGATAGGTTTAAAAAATTGGTCTTCTGGGAAATCTCTAATTCCTGAACGTGGCTTGCTACCTATTGATCGGGTAGATGGGGAGTTAGCTCAAATGATACGCAACCGAAATTGGATGGTATTTACTGCACAACCCGAACCAGCTGCCGTGAATATTGTGAGAGAGTTTTATGCTAATGCTAAAGAAGCTAATGGGAATCTGATTATGGTTCGGGGTCAGGAAATAAATGTGGGCCGTAAAAATATTAATGCGTATTATGGGTTGCAGAAAATTCACAGGGATGGCTATTCGAAATACTTGTAAGAGGATTTGGATTATTCTGAGATTATAGACGCCCTCTGTGAACCAGGGACTGAATGGAAGCTGTCTGACCACCAAGAAGCTGTGCACTTTCCATCAGCCAAATTGAGTAGATATGGAAAAGCATGGCATGCTTTTATCTGTGCTAAGTTGATGCCGTGCCGCCATATGAGCGATGTCATTAATCTGCGGGCGGCGTTATTGTACTGCATTGCTAAAGGGAAGACAGTGGATATAGGGGAGATAATTCATAAATCTATCCTACACACGCTTGAGGGTAGTACCACAGGTGGACTGCCTCACCCTTCATTGATCACTGATTTGTGCCGTCGAGCGGGAGTCCCGTGGGATAAAGATGAAGTTATGCAGGTCCCATTGCCTCCCATTGATCATGCTGCAATGGGACGGTACAAAGTTTGGGGTGGAGATGAGTCGCACCCGCGGGGTTTAGGTTTCATTCTACCACAACAGCTGCCACAGGAGCCGGCACCGGAGCAACCACCACCTGTTGAGGATACCATTCCATCCCCTACTATAGTTGAGACTATCCGCCAGGATCTTCGGCACCATACTCGCCGGATAGACTTAGTTGCAGGATCGATTCAGAGGGGTTTTGATCGGATGACTCGACAGCAGAGTCGACTTGCTCAGCGTCAGGCGGAGATTTATGCGTATAATGTTAATTGTTCGACAGCCTTGGCAGATATGTTTGGACGGATGAATCCTTTGGCAGGACCATTCCAGTTTCCACCAGCTCCTCCTCTTTCTATTTACCCACCACCTGACTCGCCTCCTGATGCGGATGATGAGGATGATGATGCCGCTGCCGATGGCAGTGATGATGAGTAGTGTTCTTCATCAGGGGAGTCCTCTGTTCTTAATCTCTTTTTCTTTTTCAATGAGGACATTGTCTTGTTCAGTTTGGGGGGTATAGTTTTTGTGTTTTCATGCATATAGTTTGTTTTGTTTCCTTGTTTTGCATGATGCATGGTAGTTACATTGCATTTTTAGGTTGTGTTATGCATTTAGTTTCATGAATTAAGCATAAATTGATATAGTATCTAATGTGGCCAATGATAAGACTGGTTTCATGGTTTTAACTTGAGAAGAATGGAAAACTAGTGCTTAGTGATGACTTTGATTAAGAAGTGAAGTTTAACCTGTCTGAAACTTTTGTTAATAATGAAAGCACACAATCAATTGTTTTGATCAGTTTATTTCAAATTGTTGTATAATTTTCTTCTGGTGGAAGATTTGGGTTAAAACTTGATAATATCGGTGAAACGTCCCTTAAATGAAAAACAGGCAAGAATCTAAGTTTGGGGGAATCTTGGGGTGTGAAAAAAAAAGAAGAGAAATTTGAAAATTTTGAACCTTTCCCAATTGAAGAATGGATCATGTGGTGGGTTGAGATGGAGCGTAAAACGCACTCACTCATAAACACATGGAACGAGATGGAGCGTAAAACGCACTCGTTCAAAAGAAAATGAGATGGAGCATAAAATGCACTCATTAAAAAGAAAAAAATTGTTTTAAATTCCTGGGGAAGAGTTTAAAAAGGATTTAAATGTGTTAAATAACCTTAGTGATACCTTTCTGTTTAGTGATTGCCTGAATCAGTTGAATTGATTGTATTCACGGGTTGAATTAGGTTGCAATTTAAAGTTTTCTTCTAAGAAGTCAATTATGTGATGGATTTGAATTGTAATTGATTGGAATGATTGATTTACACACACGCACAACATGGATGATGACAGGTGTAACTTGATTAGTTGGTTGGAGTTAGAAACTGTGCATTGGTTAGAGATTCTACTCAAGTATGTATGATATCTTTGAGGCCTGATGTAGATACTGTGTTGGTTGATTATTTGATTCGTAGGCATGATAGTTAGTTTGCATTTGCATCATTGCATTGCTTGAGGACAAGCAATTGGTTAAGTTTGGGGGTATTTGATGAGTGGGTTTTATACCTACGAATCAGGTATTGTTAGGCTTATTTATTGTGGTCTTTAAGTGTTTTTAGTATTATTTTACTTGTTTTTGTGTTTATTTATTGTAGGTTGGAGCTGGAGGGGCAAAAGGGTAAATTTGGAGCTCAAAATAGACCTAGTGGCATTTTTGTAAATTTTTGGGCCAGACATAGCGCCAGCAGCGCTAGGTCTAGCGCCAGCAGCGCTGGGCCACGTTTTTGCTCTATTTGTCCAGCTGAAGGAGGAAAAAGAAGTCGATTCTGAAGAGGATTCTAGTCCATATTGATCAGATAGTAAGAAGGAAACCGGAAGAATAAAAACTTGGAGAATTTTTAGTAATATTAGGATATATTCTACTTTCTTAGAGATAGTTTTTAGGGAGATATTCTGTGGATTACTTTTGTTCGAGCATTGGATTTTGATGTGGGTTTACGCTTACTTTGGATTTTATTCTTCAATTGGGTTTGATCAATCTAATTCTTCTTATTTCAATTGTTTGTTAATTTACCATGTTTAGTTTTGATCCCATAATGGCTTTTGGTTCAGACATGAACTAATTTCCATTATGGGATTCTAACGGATTTTTAATATGTAGTTTAATTACGTTCTTGATTGTTAGCTTGTTTTGCATATCAAAAGGAACTTCTATCATGATTGTTTTGCTTGTATGAATGCTTGATCACCATTCGACTTCAGTACTTGTATGGAATTGAAAATTAACATATAAGTATGGATTGTAGTCATGATAGCTTGCGAATATGAGGCTTAATTGGATAGCTTAATATTTTGTGAGTCAGATAGAAATATACTGTTTCACCGTAAGAGTCAAAATAAGGACTTGTGCTTAAAATCAATATAATTGCAATTTCACATAGAAATATAGTGATTTTGGTTATAGTGGTGATTACATTGTGTCTATCAAGTATGGATATTATGTAAGTAGGTCATAATGCATTGACAAATGGTTATGTCTATTTTAGTGTCCTTGGCTACTTTTCTGTGACATGTGAACCTTCTAGCTTGATAGTGGTAATTAGATGAACTATTAAATGAAGTTAGGATCCCATTAATTCCAAGTTTGATATATTTCGTTAGTATTTGCATATTTAGTTATTAGTTGATATAGAAATAATTTTGTCACCAAAAGTAAGGCAATAGTTTAGGCAAATAAGTATAATGATAGAACTGATGCATAGTGATTTAATTTAATCCTGTCTCTGTGGGACGATACTTTACTTCCTCTGTATTACTTGTTGACCACGTATACTTGCGTGAGTTAGAGCTCTTTTATTTAAGACTTAAAAAGAGGCAACAATAAGCCACATCTTCTAAATAGAGAAAACTTTGTTAACTGGAAAGTACGTATGCAGGCTTATATGGACGCAATAGACGATGAGTTATTTGATGTTGTCTTAAATGGTCTATACGTTCCAACCAAATTGGGTCCAACAACAGATGATCCCAATAAAGTAGCGGTCAAGTAGCGAGCTGAGTGGACTAAAAATGAAGCCGGTGCAGTTAGATAAGAGGGGAAATAATATATTGTTCATGGCTCTAGAGGATGAACTCTTTAAGAACGTCGTCAACTGCACTACAACAAAAGTAGTATGGGACGCCCTATTGGTGATGCATGAGGGCACTGAAGAAGTCAGGGAGAACAAGCAATTTCTCTTGACGCAGTAGTATGAAATGTTCTTTCATGTACCTAGAGAAAACATCATAACAACTTATGAGATATTCAATGTGCTCCTCAACTCTCTAAGATCCTATGGGAAGGTCTATCCTAATAAAGACCTTAATATCAAGTTCATGAGGACTCTACCAAGCAAGTGGGATGCCAAGACCACTGTCATCCGCGAGTCAAAGAATTTACATGAAATGACGATGCAAGAACTCTACGGTAATCTACTTACCTACGAGTTTGAACTCAATCAAAAGGCTGAGACAATCTCTTAAAGGAAGAAAAAAGAGAAAAAAGCTACTTTTAAGGCAATTAAGGCTACATCAAAAGCCCTAGTTAGAGCTATTTTAGATGATGATGATGATGAAGTAAATGATGATGAAGATATAGCACTGCTTACCAGAATATTAAGGAAGTTAATGTAAAAGAACAACAACAGAAGATCAAAAAAAAACTTCAACAATAAGGGTAGCAGCAGGAGAGACCAAGAGAAAGATCTTTGTTACAACTGCAAGAAGTCTGACCATTATATAGCAGAGTGCACCAAACCTCTGTAAGAAGAATTGAAGAAAGACAAGAAGAAGCCTTATTCAAAGAAAGAATACAAGGGCTATAAGAAGCAACACAAGAAGGATAAAAGACTCGTAGTAGTAGGGTGTGGAATGACTCTAAGAATAATACCAGCATAAAGTCCAATGATGATGAAGGACCACGAGTGGTAAATCTTTGTCTGATGGCAATAGAGGAAGGCTTTAATAGAACCACTGATCGTCGAGAGATCGACAACAGTAAGGTATTTGATTTTAACTCCCCTGATCTTAATATTGATATATGATCTCAGAATTGCATTGCATGACATAACATCAGATTTGCATCAGTATTTAAAGTGGTTTAGGGTTCTATCAAAGGACTATTCTCTTCTTCAAGAGGAGAAAGAGGACTTGCAAATAGAGTTGGAAGCAGCTCTATAAAGCACTGCATCTCTATCCAAACTTGAGGATAAGAATGCAAATTTAAGGCAGATAACTGAAGCCCAATCATAAAGAGAGTCTATTCTAACCTTTAAGATAGAGGAGCTAGAAAAGATAATCTCAATATGGAATAGGTCTACCTCATCTATGGACTCCCTGATCACTAGTCAGAGAGCTGACTCTGATAAATTAGGCTTAGGCTTTGGAGATTTATCTTCACTCCTAAATGTGGAAAATTCAATGGAGACTAACAATAACAATGCCTCTTTTCCTTGTAGATGTATTATATTTGTGACATCCAAAGAGGTTGCAGAGCCTATTATTCCACGTTATCCAATCTCTGTAGACCAAATTGTTGTTCTAAAGAACAACAGGTCTCATACCGGTCTAGGTTTTGTAAAGTCATAGAGTAAACTAAAGTCTACAAATGTACCTCGAAGGATTGTAGAGTCAGGTAAGACTCACTCTACGAACCAACCAGGTCCTAAACGTAGAGTTGGCTTCTACTCTATGAAACCTCAAAATCCTAAAACAGTGTGGAAGTAGAGGGAGGTTCAGCTAAAAAAAAGGCATATCCTTCACATGTGTCCCAAGTGAGAAGATATCCACACACACACTCACCCATACAACATATTAAATGTTATAACTGTCATAAGTATGGGCATATAGCTGCCTTTTGTTATTATGATGATTATTATTCTATATTCTATTGACCCAAAGTCAGGCAAATTTTGATCCCGAAGGGAACTAACAAAGCAGGACCCAAGCAAATTTGGGTACCAAAATAAAAGTTGATTCTGTTTATAGGTACCGAGCTCTACCAAATCTATTTGGTATCTTGATAGTGGGTGCTTTAGGCATATGACTGGCAACAAGGTGCTCATGTCTGATTTTAAAGCAAAAGATGGTCCAACAGTTATCTTTGGAGACAACAACTCTGGGAAGACTAGAGGTTGTGGTTCAATTGGATATGGTATTGTTTCGTTCAGCAAGGTAGCCTACGTTGAGGGATTAAAGCACAATTTGCTGAGCATAAGTCAGTTGTGTAATAAAGATCATCAAGTCATCTTCCTTAATAACCAGTGTCAAGAGATATGGCAATCAACTAGTTGAAGCTGACTGGATCGAGAGAAGGAAATGTATATGTAGTCAATCCTGCTGAACTTAGCTCATATGCAACAGCTTGCTTCTTTGCCAAAGCTTTAGAAGATGTGAGCTGGCTATGACATCGAAGATTCTCACATTTGAACTTTAAGAGCATGTCAAAGCTCATCTCAAAAGATCTAGTGAAAGGTCTACCCAAGCTTAGTTTCGTGAAGGAAAGACCATGCAAGGCCTGTCATCTTGGAAAGCAGACTAAAAGCTCATTCAAAAGCAAGGCAATAAACTTAAATGAAAGTCCTTCGCAACTGTAGCATATGGATCTTTTTGGGCCTATTCCAACTGCTAGGCTTGGAGGCAAAAGGTACTCATTGGTAGTAGTTAATGACTATACCAGGTTCACATGGGTATTTTTTCTAAGATCTAAGGATGAGACCAGTATTTGACTGATTAAATTCTTCAAGCTAATCATGAATGAGAAAGGCAAAAAGATCAGGGCGATAAGGAGTGACCATGGCAGAGAGTTTGATTATTCTGAAGTGGATCAGTTATGTGAAAAAAATAGCATCCAGTATAATTTCTCAGCTCTAAGAACTCCACAATTAAATGGAGTAGCTGAGAGGAAGAACAAAACATTAATAGAAGCAAGGAGGACACTTCTTGCAGCAGCCCGTCTCCTTGAGTATTTTTAGGCAAAAGTAGTCAACACTGCTTGCTACAATCAAAATCGATCTCTAATTCACTCTACTTTAAAGAGAACACCCTACGAGTTGTGGAAAGGAAGAAAGCCAAATATCAGTACTTCTATATATTTGGTTGTGCGTGCTACATCCTCAACAACTACAAGAGATATGTGACGAAGTTCCATCCCAAATCAGATGAAAGGATTTTTCTTAGATATTCTACATAAAGCAAAACCTATAGAGTATTCAACAAAAATACATTGACCGTTGGAGTCTCAATTTATGTTACCTTCGATGAGACTAACCAAGGCGAACCAAGTAAAGCTACTCAACTTGATGAAATCATAGAGCTGGACCCTCCGATCGTAGAGTGGGAGAACCCTACAATCACAGACGATGAAGCCGTAGAGCCAGACCTTACGATCATAGTACCAGAAAAGGAGGTCGTAGAGTTGTTAGTTCCAGAGATGGAAACTCTATTAATCAATGAAGCTGGTGATCAAGAACAAAATCTTAAAGAATTTAGACAGGAAGGTACGAGGACTGATGTTCCATTTGAAAGAAATAGGCAAGAGATCACATTAAGAACCTGATCATTGGCGATCCAAATGTTAGTGTCAAAACGAGGTCAGTCGCTCAAAACGAATGCTTCTGCTTAAGTTTTCCCTCTCAGATGGAGCCTAAGAAGGTCGAAGAACTTTTGGAAGATTTAAGCTAGATTGAAGTTTTGCAAGATGAGTTGAATCAGTTTAAAAGAAACAAGGTTTGGAGGCTGGTCCCAAGACCAAGAGATCATCTAGTCGTCGGCACCAAGTGGGTCTTCAAGAACAAGATGGATAAAGCTGGTGTGATCACAAGGAACAAAGAAAAGCTGGTAACAAAAGGTTATTCATAGGAAGAAGGGATCGACTATGACGAGACCTTTGCACCTATTGCAAGATTGCAAGCTATCAAGATGTTCCTAGCTTATGCAGCCCACATGAAGTTCAAAGTCTTTCAAATGGATGTCAAGAGTGCATTCTTGAATGGAGAACTTCAAGAAGAGGTTTATGTCGAACAACCTCCAAGTTTCGTTGATCCAACTCATCCAAATTATGTTTACAAGTTAGATAAAGCTCTTTATGGTTTAAAGCAAGTACCTAGGGTATGATATGAAACACTCGTTAATTTCCTTATTGAAAATGGATTCACTAGAGGTAGGGTAGAAACAACATTATTCCTTAGGAAGCACAATAATAAAATATTGTTAGTTCAAATCTATATAGATGATATTATCTTTAGCTCTACTGATGAAAAATTATGTGAAAGATTTGTCAAGTTAATGCAGAGTAAATTTGAGATGAGCATGATGGGAGAGCTGAACTTTTTCCTTGGACTTCAAGTGAAGCAGAATGATGAAGGAATTTTTATCAACCAAGCCAAGTACATCAAAGATCTACTTAAGAAGTATGACATGTAATCAGCCACTCCTATAAAGACTCCTATGGCCTCTGCAACCAAATTTGACAAAGATGAAAATGGTAAAAGCATTGATGTAACTCAATATCGAGATATGATAGGATCTCTCTTGCACTTAACTTCTAGTAAGCTAGATATCATGTTTTCTACTTATATTCAAGTTAATCCTAAGGAATCTCATTTTATAGCTGTTAAAAGGATTTTCAGATATCTCAAGGGTACTCCATATTTGGGACTATGCTATCCCAATGAGTCTCCCTTTGATCTAATAGGATATTCAGATACAGATTTTGCAGGATGGAAGATTGACAGGAAAAACACTAGTGGTACTTGTCAGATGCTTGAAAACAAACTTGTCACATAGTTCAGCAAGAATCAGAACTCAATATCAACTTCAACTGTAGAAGCTGAGTATATTACTGCTGGTAGTTGTTGTGCTCAAATGCTGTGGATAAAGAATCAGCTAGCTGACTATGGGTGTGATAATACAAGTGCTATGTCAATAACTCATAATCCTGTCATGCATTTCAAGACTAAACATATAGACGTCAAATATCAATTCATTAGAGATTATATGTAAAATGAAAATATATCTTAACATTTTATATCAACTGAAAATCAGCTTGCAAATGTGTTTACTAAGCCCTTAGATGAATCTAGGTTTAATAAACTAATAAGTAAGTTAGATATGCTTAATTTGCATTCATAGTACTATTTTTTGGGAGCTACTAACAGTGCAGGTAAGAATTGTAGAACAAGAAAAATGCTCGTAGAATGGAAGCAGATCGTAGAACGTGGAAGTGTTTATAAAATAAAAGTAGTTCGTAGAACGAGAAGATGATCGTAGAATGGGAAGCTGTTCTTAGAAGTAAATAGTAGAGTTAAACTCGTACTAAGAAGTTACTCTACGCCAGAAGATTTTAAAGGCGGTTAGTTACAGCGCGCGTGACCCTCACATTCAGCAAAGGCGAGCGGAAAGAAGAAATTATTGCGATATAGCTGTAAAATACAGAACTGATGCGACATGCAGCTAATAATCTTTCACCGCCAAAATTTGGGAACCTGTCATTAAGCAATCCAAAATTAACCTCAATTTCACTCTACGAATTCAAAGAATGAACATAGTAGTAAGTAAGGATCGATCCCACAAAGAATTGATATTATTTTAAATTTATTCTAATGTTTCTAACTAAAAACAGTAATTAAAAGTTGGACAGTTTTGAATCAATTATAATTAACTAAGAAAACAGAATTAAATTAATAAAAGTAATCAAGTATGTAAAAGCTTCAATTCTTCAGTTCAGCTTCACCAATTTATAGTAATAGAATAATCAAGTTAATATTATTTCTTCCTTCAATGAAATTAACAACCCTAGATAATCAACAATCGCTCAATTATCCAAAATTCTCCTTAGATTTTAAATCTAATGTGACAATCGCCCCCACTAGACTCTAACTGTTATATAACCCAGAATTATCAGTCTAGATTTAATATGACAGAAACATTAAGAATTAGAGAATTAGGTTGTTCCAAGCAACAATCACACTATCAAGGATTATTTAACTTGCTTTCTGATAATCTTAATAGTACTCAAAAGCTTATCCACAATCAGATATTACTAAGTACTACCTGTGATCAGATATAACATCGTTTGCTTAATATCATACTTTTATCTAGCAGATGTTAACAATTCACCAATTTAATCCTGCAGAAACCAAATTAGTAAACTGAATAACATATAAGAAATTCAACCGGATTATCAAAATAAATTTCATGCACGAAGGAATCAATAATATAACTCAATTATTCTATTAACTGTAATAATATGGTTCCACATCCCTTTAGAAATGAATAAAAGAAACTAAGCTAGCATGCTGATAAAATATATTCTAAAATTGAAAATAATGAATGTTGAATTGTGTTCAAGTGATTACAAGTGATAGATATTTATAGATTAACCCTAGAATAATTCTAATCCAACTCTACTTCGGAAGTCTTCATTCTGTAGATGTGGTAGGATTCTAAATCCTTGTCAATATCTGAAGTTCAGCTTTAAGTAGCTTCCTTATCAAATCAAGATTCAGTTTTCAAATCCAAGTCTTCCATAGTTTCCTTCTCTAGTTCGTCATCAATTCCCATATTAAACTGTAACTCAGATTCCATATCAGACTTTACTTCCCATACTCAGAGATACTTTCCATATAAGCACATAATTTCATCTCCAAATCCCCATACAAGTCGAACTCTATAATCCCAGCAACTCAATCCTACTTAGAATAGGAATCCTGCAAGTCGATCAAAATCATAGGGTAACACTCCTTCAGTAATCGTAGTGTAAAGAAACGTAAAGTGAAACTCTGCACTATCACAGTAGAGTAGTCATGCAGTCGTAGAGTTCTCTTGGAATCGTAGAGTAAAACTTCATCAAACGTAGAGCTGAAAACTAAGCGATCGTAGAATCATCTCCGCACAATCGTAGAGCTCCTACTCTACGAACGTAGAGTACTATATAAAATCATCGAGTGACTCTGCCTATCCTTCATACGATCATAGAGCAGCAAGATTGTCATTCTAACACTACGAACGTAGAGCGTTCTTCCAACGATCGTAGAGTATTCTGTAAAACAACATAAGAATCATCATTATAACTCATATTTGCATAATCACATCAAATTCTTCTAAAGATCTATAAAAACACTTTAATTCAGCTCATATGACAAATAACATACAACTAAACTAAGTATAAAGGAATAAAAATAATAGAATATTATGAACCTATCAAATTCTCCCACACTTAGCTTTTTACGTGTCCTTATGTAAACTGAATGCACATCACACTCAAAATTAAACAAAATCTCCATCCAACTAAACTATCAAAAGTTTTGAATTTAATTCAATCAGCAGTAAATACCCATACTTATTACAGAAACTTGACCAACACCTCATCAATCAATTCTCAACAACCTTGTTATTCCCACAAAACATCATCTAAATCAGAATACCCACACAAATATCTATTATATGATCAACACAAATACCCAGCTTAGCTATCATGGAACAACAACTGTGCACACTGACTCATAACTCAAAGCCCGATTATCCTGCAATTCTTTTCAACCATCAGAACATGTGATTTTCACTTCCTTAGGTGAATGCATTTTATGCTCCATTTCATCTTTTACATTTTTTTAAGTGAGTGCATTTTATGCTCCATCTCACATATTTGCTTTTCTGCGAGTACATTTTACGCTCCATCTCGCTCTTGTGTTTATGAGTGAGTGCGTTTTACGCTCCTTCTCAACATCTGCATTTTTTTCATTTTACAATTTTTCATAATTTTTTCAATATTTTTCTTCCACAAGGTTTTGTATACAACATAAGCAGCTTAACAAATCTTAAATCATAAGATCAGTGCACAAAGTATAATCCCACAAATAACTCAGTCAAATAATCATGTATCTCATACTCAAGTATTTATGCAAAGTAATTCAAATTCAAAATCAGCTTATGGATCCTAACTAAGTCATCATCATTCATTAGTTAACAAGGCATCAAATCAAATTCTGCAAATAAGCATCAATACTCACTCTACGATTTCAACCTTAAAAAACTTAGCAGAACACTACGATCGTAGGGTAACAATCGTAGAATCAAATTTTTGAATTTTTTTTCTTATTTAACACATATATTCCACATATTAGCATATTCTAAGCATAAAAATACTAAACCTAAATCCCTCCCCCACACTCAAACCTTACATTGTCTCTAATGTAAGACAATCATGCAAAGAAGAAAGTAACTAACTAACATGCAACTAAAAATAAAAAGTAAAGGGATAGAAAATCAAATCTGATATCATGGGGTGCCTCCTATGCAGCTGCCCTTGTTTATTGTCATTGGCTTGACATCCCTCCTCTCTCAATCTCCATAAACTGGATCCATCAAATCCAGTAACTCCACATGTGCCTCATAGCCTTCATAAAAGGGTTTCAACCTGTGTCCATTAATTTTGAAAATTTTCCCTATTCTTGGATTGTGAATATCAACTGCACCATAAGGAAAAACATTAGTAATCACAAAAGGATATTCCCATCTAGAACGTAGTTTACCTGGAAACAACTTTAGCCTTGAATTGAAAAGGAGAACTTTTTGTCCAACGGTGAAAGTCTTCCTTAAAATTTGCTTATCATGAAAGGCTTTGGTCTTTTCCTTATAAATTCTATAGCTTTCATATGATTCATTCTTTAACTCCTCAAGCTCTTGCAATTGTAGCTTCCTATACTCCCCAGCTTCATCCATCTTCATGTTACAGTGCTTGATTGCCCAAAAAAACTTTGTGCTTAAGTTCTACAGGTAGGTGATAGGGTTTACCAAACACCAATCTAAAAGGTGACATACATATAGGTGTTTTATATGCAGTTTTGTAGGCCCAGAGTGCATCTTCTAACCTAAGACTCTAGTCTTTTCTATTTGGGTTGACTACTTTTTCCAAAATGGAGTTGATTTCCCTGTTAGATACCTCAGCTTGGCCATTACTTTGAAGATGATAGGATGTAGAGACTCTGTGTAGCATATTATACTTTTTAAACAATGCTGCTAACACCCTATTGCAGAAGTGAGTTCCTTTATCACTAATAATAGCTCTTGGAATTCCAAACCTGTTAAAGATATTAGATTTGACAAAATCTGCAACAACTTTAGAGTCATCAATCCTGGTGACTTTAGCTTCCACCCAATTGAAACATAATCGACAGCCAAAAGAATATAAACATTACCAAAAGAAACAGGAAAGGGACCCATAAAATCAATACCCCATATATCAAAAATTTTAACAATTAGAATAGGAGTTTAGGACATTTGATTTCTTTGTGAAATGTTACCTGTCTTTTGACAATTTACACATGATTTACAAAACACATAAGAGTCTTTAAAAATAGTAGGCCAATAAAAACCAAACTCTAAAACCTTGTGAGTTATTCTTTTTGGTCCAAAATGACCTCCACAAGCATATGAATGACAAAAAGGTAGAATGGAATGAAATTCACTATTAGAGACACATCTTCTAACAACCTGATCACTACAAAATTTCCATAAGTGTGGGTCATCCCAGACATAATACTTTGCATCACTTCTAAGCTTATCTTTCTGATGTCTAAAGAATTTGCTAGGAACATGTGAACTTGCTAAGTAATTTACAATGTCAGCATACTAGGGCCTTTCCTTAGTGATTGCAAATAAGTGCTCATCTGAAAAAGAATCATGTAGTGGGAGTGCCTCCTCATCCCTCATTAGTCTGCTCAAGTGATCTATAACTTAGTTTTATGCTCATTTCTTATCTTTAATCTCCAAATCAAATTCTTGTAGCAGCAGAATCCATCTTATAATTCTTGGCTTTGAGTCCTTCTTGGTCAAGAGATACCTGAGAGCAGCATGATTAAAATAAACTACTACTTTAGTTCCAAATAAATAAGATCTAAATTTATTCAAAACAAAAATAACTGATAACAATTCTTTCTCAGTCGTAGAGTAGTTTATTTAAGCAGTATTAAGAGTCCTGGAAGCATAGTAAATGACATGGATAACTTTATTCACTCTTTGGCCCAAAATAGCTCCTACTACATAGTTGCTTACATCATACATGATCTCAAATGGTAGTTTCCAGTTTGGTAGTTGGATCACAGGTGCAGAGGTCAATAATTCCTTCAGTTTATCAAGAGCCTTCTTACATTCTTCAGTAAATTGGAACTCCACATCTTTCTATAGCAACTTACACAAAGGCAAAGCTATCTTGGAGAAGTCCTTGGTAAACCTCCAGTAGAAACCTACATGTCCAAGAAAAGAACGAATCTCCTGCACTTTTGTAGGGTAAGGTCATGCAACAATAATTTCCACTTTGGTTTTATCAACTTCTCAACCTCTAGAAGAAACAACATGGCCAAGTATTATCCCTTGCTCTACCATAAAATGATATTTTTCCCAGTTTAGTACAAGATTAGTTTTTAAGCATCTATCAAGCACTTTAGTCAAATTATTAAGATATGCATCCAAAGAATCACCATGAATTGTGAAGTCATCCATAAAAACTTCAATACAATTTTCTAAAAGATCAGAAAACAAACTTACCATGTATCTTTGGAAGGTACCTGGGGCATTATAAAGTCCAAAGGACATTCTTCTGTAGGCAAATGTACCAAAGGGGCATGTAAAGGTGGTTTTGTCTTGATCTTGGAGCTATCACAATTTGGTAGTAACATGAAAATCCATCTAGAAAGCAATAGTAAGTATGGCCAGCCAATATTTCTAACATTTGATCAATAAAGGGAAGAGGGAAATGATCTTTTCTAGTAACTGCATTTAACTTCCTATAATCGATACACACTCTCCAGCTTGTTTGTATTCTAGTTGGCACCAACTCATTATTGTCATTTTGGACAATTGTAATTCCAAATTTCTTTGGAACTATCTAGACTGGGCTCACCCATTGGTTGTCTGAAATTGGATATATAATACTTGCATCAAGCAATTTCAGTACTTCTTTCTTTACTACCTCTATCATGGGTGGGTTCAGTCTTCTTTGGGCTTCTCTAGTAGGCTTGGCTCCTTCTTCTAATAGAATCCTATGCATACACATAGCAGGACTGATACCTTTTATATCTACAATGGTCCAACCAAAGACTGTTACATGATCCCTAAGGATTCTCAGTAGCTTCTCTTCCTGTACTTTTGTTAAATTGTTGGCAATAATCACTGACAGTGTGTCATCTTTTCCCAAGTAAGCATACTTCAGATGGGTTGGCAATGGTTTGAGTTCTAATGTAGGGGCTTGTATAACAGAAGGTGGCAATTTTTGATGAGAAACAGATAATTGAATAGAATGGGTTGTATACCTGTCTAAAACTTGTGGTAATGAATGTAAAACAGCCACAGTCTCCTTCAACTCCTGAGTCTGTTCAATTTCTTCTTCTTTGTCTAACTCCAAGCTGTTGGTAATTGCAATCTTGAAGTTATCCTTTGCACTTGATTAAAAGAATCCTGTATTAGAGAATCAATAATATCAATAGTATAAATTGGATTGATGTCACTGGGGTACCTCATGGATTCATATATGTTGAATTAGATCTTTTCTCCATCAAACTTTATAGTCAAGATTCCATTATGCACATCAATCATAGTCCTGGTAGTCTTCAAGAATGGCCTCCCTAATAAGATGTGAGCAGGGTTTGGAGATGAATCATCCTTCATGTTCCCAATGTAAAAATCTACAGGAAATATTAGCTCATTCACCTACACTAAAACATTTTCAATTACCCCTTCAAGGTAAGTGTTAGTCCTATCAACAAGTTGAATAATAACACCAATCTGTTTTAAAGGCCCTAGATTTAAGGAAGCAAATATAGATAATGGCATGACATTGATTGAAGCTCCTATATCTAGCATAGCTTTTTTTAACCTGGTGTTACCTATCCTGCATGGAATGGTGAACAAGCCTGGATCCTTGTATTTATGGGGAATTTTCCTTTGAAGCACTACTGATATATTCTCTTAAACAGTGACTCTTTCACCATTTTTTAATTTCCTTTTATTAGTGCACAACTCCATCAAAAATTTAGCATATCTTAGTACCTGTTTGATTGCATCTAACAAAGGTATATTGACTTCCACCTTCCTGAAGGTCTCAAGGATCTCTTTTTGTTGCTCATCCTTCTTTGAAGTCCTGTGATTTCCAGGTGAAAAAGGTAAAACATTAGTCTTGATTAAAATAGCAGGGTTAAAGGTTACCTTAGGTATTTCAGTCTCCTTGTTCTTCTTTTCTTCAAACTCAGTAGTAACTTTAAGCACTTCCAGCTCTTTCCCATTCCTTAGTGTAATGGCATTTGCATTCTGCCTTGGATTCATAACTGTTTGAGAGGGCAGTTTTCCTGAGCCTTGAGAGTCTAATCTCCTAACTGTGGTAGTCAGTTGACCCATTTGGTTCCTAAGATCGTTGATTGAAGTTCTTGTTTCTTTCTGGAACTGCTGTTATTGAGTTATAAAGGCTTTGAACATGTTCTACAGTGATATCCCAGGGTTGGCAGGTGTTGTTTGTCTAGGTTGGTACTGTTGTGGAGCTGGTTAGAAACCTTTTTGTCTATTGGGGAAAACAGGTGGTGCAGGTGGTCTATTGCCTCCATAACTGAGATTAGGATGATCCCTTCATCCTGGATTGTATGTGTTTGAAAAGGGATCATATCTTCTCTGAGGTTGTGTCTGATAGTTCTCCATTGCATTGGCTTATTGCATAGTCTTATCATCTTGCAATGTTGGGCATAAATCAGTGGTATGGCCAGATAACAAACAAATCCCACAAGTTTTTACTGCTGACATATTCCCTACAGCCAATTGTCTAACAATAGCAGTCAATTCAGAAATTTGTTGATCATGCTTATATGTGCTCATCTCATTTACTCTTGTTGGTGCATGATTCATCCTAGTACTATACTATTGAGAGTTTGCAGCCATGTTTGCAATTAGGTTTTTAGCAGCTTCTGGTGTCTTGTCAACTAAGGCTCTTTCACTTGTTGCATCAATCATGTTTCTGTCCATGGGCAACAATCCATCATAGAAGTATTGGATTAGATGTTGATCATCAATCTGGTGAGGTGGACAACTAGAACACAACTTCTTAAACCTTTCCCAATACGCATACAAAGTTTTTCCATTGAACTGCCTGATGCCACATATCTCCATCCTGATGTTAGCCACTCTTGAAGCAGGGAAGTACTTTTCCAAGAATAGCTTCTTCATGTCATTCCAGGTTTGGATTGATCCTGAAGGTAGGTAGTACAACCAGTATTTTGCTAAGTCTGCTAGTGAGAATGGAAAAGCTCTAAGCTTTATCTGTTCTTCAGTCACTCCTTGTGGTTTCATTATAACGACCACGAATAGTGGATAGCTTTGTAATTCGAGCCTATGAATTTTATTGAATAAATTAAACTTTTATTAATATTATTCTGTGTTATGTGTTTGAAGGTTTTATTACTACATATGATGTGTATGTGATAATTTTTTTAAGTGTTGTTATTTCATGAAAATTTAATAAATGATTTCGAGGAATAACTCTAAAATACTATTCGCGCGAGTACTATTTACGTGGGCATTATTCGCGCCAAAAACGCCTTTTTTGATTTTTCAACTTTTATTAATTTCGTCAAAATATTAATGCGAAGAGTTAATTATCCAAGTGTGGGATTTTATAGAAGCCCAATTGGAATTAAATTAGAAGTCTAAGAGTGGCCCAAATTGAAGCCCAAAACCTATGGACCAAGTCCATGACCCAAACCCACAACTCATGACCAACAACCCATGACCCATGAGGAAAATGGGTAATAGAAATCAGCAGATGGGTTTTGAAGGAAGGAGAAGAGTACGGGAGAATGAGAATGAAGAGAGGAGAAGAGAATCAAGGGAAGGCGGTGGAAGAGCATGGGAAGGAGCAAAAATCTGCATTTGGTAGAGGGAAATGGAGGAAGAACAAATGGGGATAAGGGAGAGGGAGTACCCGAGCATGGAGAGGAGCAAAGCTCACTCTCCTATTCATGGGGAGCTGCTCTGGGAGAGCATGCTCAGCTCCTCCATCACCTCCAAAGAGCTGATCTTCCATCTATAAATACTCCTCAATTGCATAGCCTTTCATTCCTTTCAATTGTGCCAAGTTAGAAACCGAAAATTTGAGTGATATGAGAGTATACGGGTGAATTGAGGAAGAAGAAGGAGTATTGTAGCAGCTGTCATTAATTCATCTAACACCCTAGCTCCAAGAGGTAAGCAATATAGAGCCTAGCTTATTTCCATAATATTTCCAAGTTCCTAGTTTTGCTTTGATTGCTTGATTGGAGTTATGTGGCTGATTTTGCTTAGTTGGTTCATGAACATGTATAAATGTTATTAACTCTGTAGAAACCTTGTTAATGAGATGTAAAAGTGGAACAAAGAATGGGAAATCAGAACCTATGCATAACGAATCAAGAAAGGACATTAATGGACTGTTATGGACAATTCATGTGTATTAATGAAGCTGTAAACTATGTATTAGTTGTGTTAGATGGTTAAGCATTGTTGCTGTGTGCTCAGAGGTATGTAGGAAATGATTTCAATTAAAAATTTGGACTAGAGCATAATTAAACTCTACTGCAATATGAGTTTCTAACTCATGCCCACCAACCATTTGATTTAATGCCCAAAAGAAGAATTTGTCTAAGAACTTGAGAACTAGGTGTTGATTAATTGATGAAATGATGTTATGTTGCTTAGCTTAGTAATAGAAGCATGTGTTAAGTCATATTGACTTGTTGTATAATAGCTAAGACACAAAGAGGAAGAATGAATTGGCCTAACTCTGAGTTTCGCTGAAAACTAGTTGGACTAGGCTCTTTGGAGCCACTATTTTGATTTATTAAAGAGTCTATAAGATTATGAATCCATGAGAGTTTTGTAGTTCATGTTATAAGTTTTCCATGGCCTCCGGAACGACCTAATTCCAACTTATAACGAAGAAGTTATGAAATTTTGAAGTTTGTGTGTCAAAACAGATCTTGCTGGTAGAATGAAATCGAGTCATCCAAGGGACTCTTCGCCGGGACGAGCTTTTTTGGCCTAGGATTCTCACCGGGGCGAGCTCCCTGTGTTCCAGTTTTGCAATTCTGACCTCCTTTAATAAAATTGACTTAACTTTCTCATACGAACTCCAAATAGGATGATTCAAGATGATCCGGAAAGCTAAGAAGTAGACCTACAATTTCCATTATTTAGAATTGATAATTTCATCTTAGATCAATTTCTAAAATGATCATTTTTAGGACTATTATGCATTAGGAAGCAAAAAGAGGGCGTCGTACATGCACATATATAACGTGTAATGCTTCCAACGCTAAAAGTTATTGTTTTAAGTTCTAAAACTTGTACATTATGGTTTATAATGACTCTTAGCATTAATCAATGATGAATTAGACAAGTGTATGCGCATGCTAAACTTATGCATATGAGGCAAATCGGGCGTGCGTTGTGCAAACGTCGTAACATCGTATCAAGTGTGTGTAACCTTGTTTGATATTATGTTTCTAATTAGAATGAAACATTATAGAGTAATGTAAACCAATATTTGGCATCAATTATGTGGCTAATTGGTATGTGGATATGTACTTAAATGTGTAGGACTTTTGAAGGACGATTAACGTCAAGTAGTAGCAAGCGCTTAAGGCAAGTTTCTTAACCCTTGTCTAACCCTTGTGTTGAGCAAGTTTCTTATGAATATTATTGATGTTCTAAAGTTCTAATTTACACAATGCCTATACGATTGCGTGAATTTCCTTACTTATGTAAATCTTTAGTATTTGCACCAGTGTTCAAGCTATAATATGACATAAATTGTTGAAGCTTTCACAATTATGCATGAACTGTTTAAGAAGAGCGTCGATGCCATTTGTTTTGGCTAGACAGATGGAACTACCTTTATTTCGTTGAAACTAAGTTATTTTCGACTAAAAAATCTGTCTGAAATACGTAAGTTGGGATTAATTTTGTTGGAATTTTCGTCGAGAATAAATAATTCTGACGGACTTAATTCCGACAAACTTTGCGTTGGAAATAATATAATTCCGACATAATTAATTTTTGATAGAATTTTTGGTCGAAATTATACTACCACGTATCAACGCAGCATTCAAATCTAAAGGGTTATTTCCGACGAAATTTCCATTAGAAACACCCAAATTCCATCGGAATTAAAATTTCACGTGTCAATATAATATTAATTTTGTGGAGGTTATATTTCTGACAAAATATTAATATTCAGTCGATATTAACTAAATTTTTTTAAAAAAATAATTTTATTTTTAAAAATCCAGGATTTTAATCCACAATTTTGTACATGTACCTCTTTTCAATTAGTTTTCCCAACAAAATAACATTCATATCCTAACAACGCAATCAACCAACAACAATATATAATCAACAACAATCTAACGAGAATAAATTTAAATATCAAACAAATATTTTATAACGTAAAATAACTAACTACAATGTACATCTAGGCCGGAATAAAATTTACAACATAAACTAACTACAATGTACATCTAATCTACAATAAAACCAAATATAATAAAAATATAAAATGAAACTAACTACAATGTATATCTAATCTATATATACAACCTACGGCTAGTACTACCGCTGGTATGTGGGGAATCATTGAATGGGTCGGGTCGACGCCATTGTTTCGGTGTATAAAAATCATCAGCAGCATCCCGATCCTGGCCGTCCTCGCCACCGTGTTCGGCATCGCCACCCTGTTGATACAATTACAAATAACAACTATTAGTAAACATAAATAAGAATTAAAGAAAACAAATAAATGATAATGAACAAGTGGAATATACAACTTAAAATAAATAGGATACCTAAGTAGGCTCAAGCTGACGTAGCAGTGGGCCAAAAGCCTCCAAAAGTAGGGTAACCACCATCCGTATGATCTCGTTGTGTGTGGTGGCGAACTGCTTTTGTGGGATCCCCGTACTTTCAGCAGTGATCCCAGCTGCGACGTCTTAAACAAGCTGATACAAGCGCCCACGGGTAAGCAATACCTGCTGGCGGAAGATCGGACAGGTACCGAGAACCTCCATCACCCGTGTCATAACCCTCTAGAATATGGCATCATCCAAGTAAGCGCCCGTATAAGAGGTTTCACAGTTGGTCTCAGACATTGACCCTGGCTAGGTGCTAAAAAAAACAACATAACAGATCATTTTGAAATTAAATAACATACGAAAGAACTAAAGTTATAATAAAAAAATATACCTCCAAGTAGGGTATATGTCGGTACTCTCGGCTCACCTAGCACTCAATACCGTACGGTTGTACTAGTACGGGGATCTTGAGACGCGACCCAAAGCATCATCTCATCATTCTCCGATAACTAGATTTCGAGGAGAGGGACAATGGAATCTATCTTCTTAGGATCTCCCCTAGCAGCCTCTAACTCAGCTATATGTTGGTCTCGTAGCTTCTTAAAACGATCCTATAAGTATTTATTATCTACATGTTAGTTATTTAAATGAATTAATTATCAAATATTTCAACTACAGGACTAAAGCAACTACTACCCATATAGCTGTTGCTGCAGTAAAAATAGTCATAAAGTCCTTGGGCGTATGAGTTCTATCCGAAAACTTAACCATCATAGGAGCTCAGCCTAACTGTGTATTCATGACCTAATATATACATTCATAAATTATTTTAATTAGTAACTAATAATAAATCACTTTTATACTAAAAACTAAAAACACATACATACCTTCTTAACCTCCTCAAATGACTAGGAGCTAGTGGTATGTACTACCCTAAGCTAGTTGTGATTCTTCTTCATCTTCTCGGACTTGTTCTTGAAAGGCTCGCCATCCTAGTAAGTGCACATCGCACCCTAAGTAGCATCAAGTATATGTTCGGGCTGATGATCACGAAGGGTAGTCTCGGGCTCGGACTGAATAGCCAGGGTAACCATCTATCTTAACTCGTATACTAAGCCTTATTAGTTTTTTGCTACATGGGCCCTAATAATGACATCTCCCTTCGCCTCAGTAACGCCTTCCTCATATCTATAATAAGTCTATAAAAAAACGTGATATATTAACAAAAATATTGATGAAACTTATACCTACTTAAACATTTTAAGTTGTGTAAATTTAATTTACGTACCACTCGACCAGCACACGACTCATGAAAGAGGGATTATACTGCTCGAACTGCCCAAAACACATGCATCCGGGGGGAGAAAAGAGAAACATATGGAATGCAACATATTCTTGGCACATTAGTATAAGATACTATAATAAAAATTTAATTAGTCAATTATATGTTGTGCTATCAAATTAAATATTATTAAAAGATAATTATTATGTATGGGATATACTGAACAGAGCCAACTGTTACCAAGCAGAAATGTCGCTCTGCCGTTTACGTCCAAATAAACCTAAGTTCATCGACCGGTGATGTCGACGACCACTATCTGTAAAAGTAATATACAATTGATATTATGACCACTATCTATGAAAGTAAACCAAAGATGCGAAAATTAAAAATAAAATTATATTTACTTACTAGATGATGAGGAAGATCCGTCTTGACTACCCTCTGCGGAACGTAAACAACCACTACTGCAGTCACCATTACCACTATGTCGTGCCATAAATATGTAGTATACTGAAAAACCCAAATATTATATGAAATTAGATCGAGTTACAATAATAAGTGTTGTTAATAATGCGAAATATATATAAAACATACATAAAGAATTTGACACATATTAAAATAAGAAACATATTTTATTCTACGTCATCAAACCCGTCAGAATCGTTATCACGACCACTATCTTTGATTTTCTCTCTTCCTCTTTCTCATCAATTTCTTCGTCACTATCTTCTTCAACGACGATATAGTCATTAACAACCATGTCTTCTTCACTTTCTATGTTATCGGGTACGTCAACGATACCATTATTTTGCAACTCTTCATCGTTTATCAGTATACAGCTGGGGTTGCTAAAATTTTCTTGCGACGCCTCATTAGGTTTAGTTATACTCATACCATCAAATGTCCTAGTCTTCGTTGTGACAATTATATATCAAGGGCTTCAAGAATTGACAATATTTGGTGCATAGTACACTTGAGTCGCTTACCTGGCTAACACGAATACGTCATTCGACTACAGCTTTGACTTTACGTCTACTGTGATGATTTTATTATGGCCAGCGATAATGCTCTTATTAATATCAAACCAATGACACAGAAATGTAACTACCTTCTTGCCCCTAGGATAATTGAGCACAACTACTTCTTCTAAACCTCCATAATAATTTGACTCAGAATCTTGGTAACAACTTCCTAACATGACAACGCTAGAATTAACGGATGTCATTTCTATCAAGTCATCAACTTTGAATCTGTACCCATTCACAATGCATCCAGGGAATGAACTTATGAGGTTGAAGGGACCATGAATAACATCTCTAAAATGTTTATAAATGGTCTCTTCTACAACCATTCTTTTAAACCATTGTTAAAAATTTTCTGTTGTTAATGCTTCCAACAGTACTAACCTTGGGTTATCAGCATACGCTTCATCTTCGAATAAACTGAAAAAATAAGAACAAGTAACAATTTAATACTTTATGCGCATTTAAATATTGCAATCTTTAAAATAAAAATTTATACTCATTTTATGTATGACGATACTTCGAGACAATTGAGAAACATGTACAAAGGCACAATCTTTAAATCTTTGTTACTCAAGAAACTCCTCATCTCATAGCTAAATGGTTTAGCTGGATCTGTGAATATAGCTAACTCATCGTCATGAGATGGGAGTTTAGCAGAAACCTCATTCCGACTTAAATCTTTATACTTTGTTGAGACAAAAGCTTCAAAATGTAAAGAGCAGAAGTTGACAAGCTTTTCCTCCGTACGTAACAATTGAAACCTCCACATCTATAACTTTCTTGGGTAGCATCTCATGAAATACAATTGACATCAATTTCTACATAAATACATGACAATCGTGACTCTTGAACCCATTCATTTTCAACTACTTAACCTTACTACAACAAGAGATGTTAGAAGCATATCCATCTGGGAGCTTCAATTCACTAACCCACCTACAAACCTCATCAATCTGTTGCTTAGTAAGAGTGTATGGGGATTTAGGTTTTGACTTGTTACGTCGAAGCCACAATTCTAGCCTGATGTCCAGTGCATCTAGATCTAATCTTGCCTTATCATTGTCTTTTATTTTACCGTTTCATCTAACACGGTGTAAAACAAGTTGCCAAATACATTTTTTTGCGTATGCATGACATCTATACAATAATGAACTATCAGCGTGACCCAATACGATAACTCAAACAACATGCATGAGTGGGTCCAGTTATAAGTCTTCTCATACTCTATTGATCTCAACTTATTATACTCCTCACTTGGTGGTGAAAATTTTAACTAGCTCAACCAACCCAAGACCTCGCTACCCGATAATCTACCTTGCACTTTCACTTTATCTATCTTTATGTTGAATTACGCAGACATCTTTCTTTAATTGTGCTTAACATGTAAGAATTTATGGATAATTCTAACGAAACTAGCTTTCCCAGCATGCTTCAACTGAGTGGTTTGTACATCCCTCATATAGACCGGACATGACAACTTCCCTTTAGTAGATCATCCGCTGATCATCCCCAGTGCTGAAAAGTTGGTGATAGTCCATAATAGGGTTTCCTTTATCACATTAAATTTCTTCTTCACCGATTTATCATAAGTCTGGACCCCCGTCTCCCACAACATCTTTAGTTCATTGACTAACGGCCTGAGGTACACATTCATGTCTTTCGTATGACTTTTATCCCCTAATATGAGTAAAGTCAAGAACACATATGGATCCCTCATACACATCGACAGTGGAAGATTGTATGTTATCATAATACCGGCCAAACAGAGTAGGACTAACTAAAATCATTAAACGGGCTTAAGCCATCCGTAGTCATGTCAAGCCTGACATTTCGAACCTCTTCAGCAAATACTAGAGAATTCTGATCAAACTGCTTCCATTCATATTCATCTGTAGGGTGAGTAAGCTGCCCAGGTACAATATCCCTTATTATATGCCAACTCATATACTCAGTAGTGTGTGATGACATGAATAGCCGTTGAAGCCTCAGCGTAAGAGGAAAGTACCGTAAGATTTTCTTAGGTACACATTTTTCTTTCCCCCTCATCTTGTCGTCTTGTACCGAGGTAACTTGCAAATTTCATACTGCACCTTATCTCTGTCCTCGTCATAGTATAGCATGCAATCTTGTTCACAAACATCAATATTTTAAATTTAAACCCTTTTACGATATTTTTAACCCCATAGTAATTCTAGAGCAAGGTATGCTCCTTAGGTAAAAAGTCACTAATAAGATATAACAATTCATTGAAGCCCTCCTCACTACAATCATGCTCATTCTTGAAGTGTAAGAGCTTCGTCACTGTAAAGAGTATGGTGTGCTTATCATTCCCCTTGTATAATGGGACCCTAGATTCAAACAACATCATATAAAAGGCAGTTGTTATGTCATTTGGCTCTTGCTGAGCATTTCTTAGCAATTGGTAGGTTATTCCCCAATCAATATTGTTAGGACCATACGCATCAACCAACATCTTCACAACATCGTAGTTATCCCTATCTGATTCCCCCTAAACTGGTTGCTCTACAATTTCGATCCCTCCGTCTCACTTCAGCTGATTCCCTGTGATAACTCCATAAGAAATACTCATCCACAAACCCACGTGAAAATAAGTCAAACTCAATATCGTCAACTTTCTTCCGAATCAGGTTTCCACGCTTGACACACATACATCTCATCTTTCTATTCGGATCATCAACATGTTTATTTGAAAACTTTAAAAAACTTACACACCCCATCATGGTACTCAAGCACTAATCCCCTATCATATCTGGTGGTATCCTACAATACATCCAACTCCGGTCGTCTGACATCTTGAATTCAACAAAATACACAAACAGACCAGGGTTAGCGTATTTGCGCTATGCATGAATCCTATGTATCTTCATCTATAGTATAAAAGGGTCAAGCTTATATCCCGTTCCTATATGTGTCTCATCACTAGTGACAACACCTCGAGCACGTTTATTCTTGTTTTAAGAAAATTTCGACAGTACCTCCCCATGGTCTCCAAGTACACAAAATAGATCAAGACAAGTTAGTCTAAATATGCACCCGAAGAACATGTAGAGATAGTAGTCAAAAAGTCCTAAAAAAAATGTAACTCACATCGTTAACACTAGCCTAAGTGAGAGACATAACATTTAGAAACAGTCCTAGACTGGGGACTATTCGGCATTCACTCCTAATGAGTGAATGTCGAATGACTTTTTAAGCTCCTAAGTAAATTACATGCACGGGTATTCAATTTATTTTAGAAAGGAGAAACTAAGCAAATGCTACTTAGTTTATTTTATTTTATATTATTTTATTTTATTATAGTAAAATTATAGCAAATTTATTTTATATTATTTTATTTTAATAAAATTATTTAATTTTATTTAAAATTATTTATTATATCATTATATTATATTATATTATCATATTATATTATATTATAATTTATTATATTATATTTATTATATTATTAATAGTAATTTAATATTATAGTATGATTTTCTAGTAGATATAATATAACTAGTATGGGATATATACTAGGTATAATGTAATTTTCTAGTTTTAATATTTCTTAATGTATTATATCATATTTTTTTTTGTAGTTTAGTTAATATTAGATAATTAGTTCAGGATAGATTTGTTTATTATTTGTTCTATAATTCTCACAAAAAATTTCGTTGAAAATTTCGTCGGAATTAAATTCACAACCAAAATTAAATATGTCAACAAAGCCTTCCAATGCACAACAAGAATCAAAAGGCAACAAGAATCATAAGGCGACAAAGCTAAGGCACTCCCAAATATATACCAAAAATGCAAGATCAAGGTAGAACATTTGATATTTAATTGAACTCAATTAAACATAAGGAGATCTATTGTTAAAATATACAAGTTCTCAACCAAATATTTCTCATTATAAATCGAATTTCAACTATGATCCTAAGTAACCTCATATTAAACCCATTCATTAGTAACCTCAGATTAAACCAACATTCATCCATATAATTAAACCCAAAAAGAACCACTAATTTTAACTTACATCATTTGAAACTGTGGGCCCAAATGCATATTAGGGTTCACATGACCTAATTGAATTAAATGTACAAATTAGGGTTTACAAAAAACCTAATTAAATATACACATTAGGGTTTATGTGACCTAATTAAATGTACTAGACCCGGGGAAGTCTCCACGTGTTCCAAGCAGAAGACTCGTGGATGCGACCCATTTTGGGAATTGATTGAGGGATTGGATTGGTGGCTAGAAGAACAGGGCAATTTGGGCATTACTTTGATGATTAAAGGACATTTCTGGAATTTTTCCTTTAAAACATAATTAAAGGATATTTTGGGAATTTCCCTTAAAACATGTGCCTGACATGTGACTATTTCCCAGGAAAACTCTATAAATACCCCTCTATTCTAAGAAAAGGGGATCGCTCTCAAGACATTACACTTAGACTCTTGGAAGCTCATTACACTTGGAACTCTCTCTCAACTCAAAGACTCAAGAAGGCTCTTGGAATCCCTGCTACCCTAACCCGGTTTCCGGATTCTAAGAGTTCTGCCACGTGTCATTGGAGTAATCGTCCACCTGTTCTTCTCCCCTCTTCAATCAATCAATCAATTTCGTACTCTTCGTGGATTTCTCTCCTCTCCAGCCAACACGAAACCCTAACCCTAGCAAGGTGTAATTTCTTTACCTACAGAAACCATAAGAAACCCTAATTGAATTCGAGAGATCAAAATGGAGTGTACCTGAGAAAGGGAGTGCCACCAGTAGGAGTTGTCGTCGTGTTGTTGCTAAGAGTTTTCGTTGCTACTATCATTAGGAGTTGTCGCCGCCTCCTGAAATTATTGGAGATGAGGCCAGAAATCAGAGTTTTGCGAGACTGGAGAAAAGATAAGAGGTGGGGAGGTGGGGGAGGGATGATGAGGTGGCGCCGATAGGGAGGTGCGCCGGTGGAGGAGAGAGAGGAGGTGGTGGTGCGCCGGTGGGACGAATAGGGGAGCGAGAAAGAGAGATTGGGATGTAATGTAAAATGAAGCGGTGAAAGGGAAGGAGTTAGCGATTTAGGTTAAAAGAAAGTTAATTCTAACGGAATTTTTGTTGAGACTAAGTCCGTCGACATTAACTTATTCTCGACGAAAATTTTATCGGAATTAATCTTGTATTCATCGAGAACGTGACACGTGCAAGCAGGAAGTGTCAACGAGAATTTATAATGTCGATGGAATTGTATCGAGGACAAGGTAATGTTGATAGAATTATTGCTAATAAAAAATTTCGTCAAAATTACCTTATTCTTGACGGAATTTATTCCGTCAGAATTAATTTTTTTTTGTAGTGAATTGAAAAAAGAAACATCGAACTAGAGAAAATAAAACCAGTAAAAGAATGATAAAAATCAAATACTGAAAACTTCACTTTTTTATACTTTTTAAAAGTTGAAAGTGATACAACCCCGACTAACTATTTGGTGCATTAATAAAACTAGGTATATAGGGTTATAGTTTGAGTTGTGTAAAAGATAAAAGAGAGAGCCCCCTGCATGTGAAAGACAGTTATGAACTTGTTCTCCTAAAAATATTGATTCACCAGTTTTTGGAGGCTATTTAATGGCCGAAGCTCCATCTCTATTTAAATTCCATGACAGCACGCAAGGTTTAACATGTACAAATCATCTTGTGGTAACAAAGGTGGTTGTTAAAAGATGCTATTTTTCTGGAATGCTCTACAACAGCTATGCACTTCCTCGGTTCTAAAATTAAAATATAGTTGTAAAACGATAATTTTTTAAAAAGTTAGAATCCCCTCCCTTATCCACACAGTCCTAAAAAGTAATTAGAACCAATTCAATCTAACTAAAAATATAATAATGATGACATGATAATACTCAATTAACTAATTAATAAAAATGACATATTAAAATTTTTCAATAATTTTATAGTATATATATATATATATATATATATATTTTGCATGCGAAGCATACTCCCCTTAATTTGTAATAGGATGATGTTGACCACACAAAAAAAAATCATCAATTTCTGGAAAAACAAAAGTAGAAATAGAAATAGAAATATATACTGTCCAACCAAGTGTTCATCAACTTCCACCATCAAAGCTGGTGGAGCCTCCACTGTCCACCACCAGAGAGAGTGAGAGTGACATTTCTAGAGAAAATATTAATCCAACGTCTGGTAGGATCGGCAATGAAGAAACAACAGCAGCCAGCAAGATCTAATTCAATCGTAATTAACTAATTAAATGGTTATATATAGTAATTGTAACAGTTTAATTAAATGATAGCTAGATTACAATTAATGAAAGATAATAACCAGAAACGGAAATTACTCTTAACCTTATTCACAGTATGATCCTCTCTCTCCTCCGTATATACACACTTTCTGTGGCTATGCACTATGGTATTAATCTCCATAATTATCAATTATCCCTTTTCAAATCATATTGTTAGAGCAAAAATGATGTTGTAAGCTGATTAAATATATATTTAATGATATTTTTATAATTATTATAACGAGACTTAATATTTTAAATGACACTTATTACTTTACTAACAATATTTTTGCTTTATAATATCAATCATCTTTTCGAAACTTAATTAATACTCCCTCCGTCCCAAATTAATTGTTTTTCTAGGACTTTTTAAAGTCAAATTGACTATTTTTAAAATTAATAATTAAGCATATATAAATATATTTCTAAAATTATAAATATTGAAATTAGTAATAAATTGTATATACTTTTTTTTAGTTATAATATCTTCACCTATATGTTAGCAAAAAATTAATTTTAAAAATAGTCAATTTGACTTTAAAAAGTCCTAGAAAAGCAATTAATTTAGGACGGAGGGAATATTACAAAAGTAAAAATAATATTATCAGACTAAATATATATTTAGCAACAATTTTATAATTTTATAATTATTCTAATAACATTTTAACACTTTAAGTAACACTTTAAATTGCATTTATTTTTCTTACAATTTGCTATTTCAAAATTGATAATTATATAAAATCAGTTCATTCCTGTTTATATCCTACAAGCCCGCTACTTCATTTCAAAAATAATTATAAATATATATTGGGGCGAGGGCTGGGTTAGGTCATGACATATCTCTATATTTTCGTACAATTTTTTCTTGACTTGACCTTTTTATTTTATTTATTTTTTATGCCCTGATTAATTATATAAAGATCAATCCATTAGGGTTAGGGTTAGACAAGGGCCGACAAGGTGGGTAGAAATTGTTACTTTTTTTCTTGGTATTATTGTACTTAATTAAAAAGTGATGTTCCGTCATATTATACCTTAAGGAAGAATGTCTTGCATGTGCCACATAGCAAGTGCACGAATCAAACAAACGAATTAATAGGATGTTCCTTATCCCATGGTCTTTTTGAATTATAGATTTGTTAGTATATTTGCCTTTTGCCCAAAGATAATGCTAATTATTTTATTTTATTTTTGTCAATTATGTCTCAAATGAATATATTTTATGACATAATCAATCACAATAAATATATTTAATTAATATAATTAATGATGATATATCATTTGACACAAAAAAAAAAATAAGACCCCTAACATTTATAACTTTTGCCCAAAATAAAAAAAGAAGAATAATTTATTTATTGGGTACATTTCTAAAAGTGCTTTTTGGAAAATTTAGAATAACAATATAATAAACAAACTATTTTGTAAGGGGGTGGGAAAATCATTTACTTTGTTTCTAAAATGAGAGTTTCATTTGATTTATATATACATACACACGTATATATAGATACATAATTTTTCTTTTACGGTTACTATTTTTGTATATTGCATCTCATCATTCTTTTTCCCACTCTCTTACTTTTTTCTTTTTTGTTTTCTTTGATCAGGAAAAGAAAAATTCATTAATGAAAACCAAGTACATCAGATTTATATCCAAAAGGTTTGGATATAAGATCAAACACACAGAGAAAAACAATCAGAAAAAGCTATCCCCAAGAAAAAAAAAATCAAAAACAAAGCCAAGGTTCATGGTTTGATCATTTTTTTTCCATTTTTTGAACATTTATTCTAATCTCATTTTATCCTTACTAGTCTCTCACTGTTGCATGTGCGATTATTATAAAAATATAATAAAAGTTTTATCAACTTTTAGGGAGAGAATAAAGTTAAAAAATTAAGGAGAAGATTATAATAAAACTAAACTTGTAGAAAAGAGAAAGGAAGTTACATGCCTCAAGAAGGCAACTATTTTTCTCCCTCAGTTACATGCATGTGACATAGCCTCAAGAAGATAATTACTTTTCTCTCTTTTCCTTTATAATATAGATAGATTATGTATGTGAGTTATCATATACTCATCGGTGCATGCATATGTAAGTAATTAAAATTAAACAAAGTAGCTCAGTTGATTAATTCAGCAACAACTATTAGTTAGGACTGTCCATAGAGAAATGACCTCAAAAACGCATGAATATATATGTATTCAAATATTCAATAGCGGTAGTGAAAAAGTGATCAAACTATAGAGGAAGTGATCAATTATAATTCCAACATGTTCAATTCACTTATCCTGAGATGAATACGCCAACAACATCTTCAAGATGATGGGGACCAAGAATTAATATTTTATAAAATTGTGTAATATTTAATATATAAGTTTTTACAAATCGCTAATTTGCTATGCAGACTTAGGTGGCAAAGGGGGCTTAGGACTATCCTTACGCTGCAGTGCTTAGGACTCCACTTAGGCTACCAACTAAATCTGAGCAGTAGATAACCGTTTAGCGACTAAATTGTATTTAAATGGAAATTTTTAGAACACTGATATTTAGTATTTTTTAAAAATTCAAATACAGGAGAAGTATTTCTTTTTTAAAAAAAAATAAAATAAAATTTGGACATGAAAAATAAAGCCATAATTACATGATAATACCCAATATAACAATATCTATATCTTTCTATATATCTCTCACCTCACATGTATATAGTTATAATTCAGTATAGTAATTAATTAATCTAGCCTTATATTAGTCACATCCAATAAGAAAGCATCAATTAATATACCCAATCAAAGGCATCAATCAATTTAAGTTTTAATCAGTTCATGTGTATCATTTACCTAATATGTCACACCTTTCGCATTATTTTGCACCATGCACTTGAAGTTCTATTAAATGCTTCATTAATTTGTTTACCTACTATCTGAACATTAGCTGATTTTTGTTGATTGAATATGATGGTTTGAGATACTACTTTATGGGCTTCAGGCCTCACTACGATACTTTCCATCCTCAACCTAGGCCCAACGTATCCATTACCTATAAGGTTTAATTGACCATATTTACCCATCGGCCTGACAAAATGGGCGACAAATCATGGGTCCATATTAAATGAGTTTAGGTATAAAATAAAAGTTATAAATAGTTCCTTCTGCATTCATTCACGTAATAATAAGTGGAGTAGACGTGGACTGCTTATTAAATCTTAATTATATATTTATCTTCAAAAATTAGTACATTTCAAAATTTATTTATCGTACTTCTAAAATATTTCACTCTCTCATTTAAAAATTTTATATTTTTTTCTTTCTAAAATATTTACTTTTTCTCTCTAAAATATTTATTTTTTAACTTGAGCTTATATATAGTAAGCACCTTGTCTGTCACGGTGAAAAATTGGGCTCTCTCCACAGGAAGATTTGTTGTGCATCCTGGCTGGTAAGGACGGCAAGTTTCAGCTTAAGATGCCCCCGTATATTTGATTATTTTTCGTATTTTGGATTAACATGTTAAGGTTTTTTTTTTTCAGTTGCTGTATCGAAGAGCCAATGAGCATGATTTTGCTGTCAAACTACGTTTGGATTGATAGAATAGGAAGGAGAATGGAATGACTCATTCCTATGGAATGAAAAAAATTGTGTTTGGTTACGATTGGAATAAAAAAAATTGTGTTTGGGTCCTTGAGGGAGGGAGAGCATATGGAATAACTCATTCCAATTAGAATGGAATGAATCATTCCACTTTTCATTCCATTCCTTCAATCCAAACGTAACATAAATGTTTTACCCCTTGCTTTCCCGTGGTAAAAATAAAATAAAATTACCTGACGCATATTGCAAATTTCACATTCAAGTCGGTGAAGGAGCCAAACAACCGCCAACTAAGACTTGTAAAATTCTAGACACAGAAAATTTTATAAAATTTTAGAGATTAAATTTTTTTTTTGTTATAGAGAATGTGAAGAATTTATATACTCCCTCGGTTCCAAATTAATTGCTCAATTTTAACTTTTTAAAGTCAAATTGACCATTTTTAAAACGAATCTTTTTACTATTTTTGCTAAAATATAGGTAAAGAGACTATAACCAACAGAAAGTATATACAATTTATTACTAACCTCAATTTTTATAATTTTAGAAATATATTTATATATGCTTAATTATTAATTCTAAAAATAGTCAATTTGACTTAAAAAAGTCAAAACTGAGCAATTAATTTGAGACGAAGGGAGTATATATTATTCTATATGTATCCTCAAATTTGATACACGGGCTAACAAATATTTACTCATACACATATATGACCACTACTTGCAATCCACTCGATTTTCAATCCATTTAAACTCAATCCATATAAATCTAAACTTATTTATGTTCGTCCAAACTCACCCACACTCATCCATTTGTTGAGTCTAATTATTGCGCATAAACCGAGTGAGTTACAAAAAGGAAAAAGAATAGAAAAAAAGATAATAATATTTCTTTATCAAAAAAAGTTTCATTTGTTTGATTATAATTAATTTGTGAAAATTTTAAAGTTATGTTTATATAAATTTATTAAAATTTAAAATTCTCCCTTTATTCCAAAATTATTAGAGAGATATATTTTTCTTTTCAATTCATATAAAATTAGACTAATTTTAACCTATAACCTTGTCTTGGAATTTTAATTTGGAGAGAAAAGAAAAGAAAGTAAAAGAAAACAAAAAAAAAAGGGTAGTGTTTCTGAAATTTTTTAAAATAGAAGAGTTAAAAAAAAGTTAAAGAAAGTGATGTCTTGAAGTTTTAGTTAGAAAAGAAAAGAAAGCGTAGAAAAGTGAGTGCATTTTGAAGCCAAATTTTTTTTTCTCACTTTTGAAAAAAGAAGTTAGAGGAAAAAAAAGTAAAACTTTTTCTTCCCCTCTCTTCTTTTCTTTAACTTTTTTTTCTTTTCTACTGCTAAAAAACTCCACGAGTGAAATTAAATTTTTAATTCTATTTTAAGTACATTGAATAATGAATAATATTATGTCACTATTATCATATTTTTAACTAATTATATAAAAAATATTTGAGAAAATAATTTGTTTCTTAAAAAATTTTATTTTAAAAAATGTATCTCTAATTTTAGAATAGAAAGAATAAAAATTTTATATTTTAATAATACTATTTAATTAATTTATAAATATTAATTATTATATTAATTAAATTTAAATAAATTTATAACAAAACTACTTTTCAGAGGTCTAAAGAATTGAATGGCCGATCAAATTTGTATTTTAGACTAGAAATGGTTAATCGACAAACAAGAAATGAAATTAGATTTTCATTGGGACGGGTATAAAATATATATATATATGGAAAATGATCCATAGCATGTATTTGCTATGGATCAAAAATTAGCAAATATCATCTCTAACGTCCGTTAAAATAATTAAGGGTTTGGATTAAAAAACTGCAATCGACATCCGCTAGAAATTCTAGCGGACATGACTAAACAAATTTTTGGACTAATATACCCAAAACACCGAGTAAGCCCAAGTCAACGAAAATCAGTCCAAATCAAAGCAGCAACAACAAGAATCAAAATCCAAAATCAAAGCAGCAGCATCAAAATCCAAAATCAAAGCAGCAACAACACGCATCAAAACCCAAATAAAATCAGTCCGCTAGTCCCGGAATCATCTCTCTAAGCTCCGGCGAAAACATCTAGAACCTTCTCGATCGCCGTGACTGATTTGGGCACACTACTTTCATCGCAAATCGAATCAACGGAAACTGCATCCATATTAAGATCCAACATCTCTCCTCTTCAATTAGTTTCAGAAATTGATTTCTCGAAAAACCCAGAAATTACACACCACCATTTGTAGTACGTAATTTCTCTAGAGCTAAAGGATCAGTTAGAGAAAGAGAGAAGTGAGGATATATAAATATATATATATATAAGAAATAAGGGTCGATTGTCAGGTTTCATCAGGGAGAAGAGGGAGAAAAGTTTTAGAGAGAGAAAATTGCTTTTTTGGAGATGAAAAACATGTGGAGGAGGTAAATGAAGAAGAAGGGAGACGTACTTTAATCGGGGGCAATAATCGTCCAAAAAGTATTTTAATCCAGTCCGCTGGAAGTTCTGGCGGACGCCGAGGTTTATTTTTTAATCCAAACCATTAATTATTCTAACGGACGTTAGAGATAGTATTTGCCAATTTTTGATCCATAGCAAATAGATGCTATGGACCCTATATATAGAGAGAGAGAGGAGGGGGGGATTCGAGCAACTACTTTGTGAGGGAGCGTAAGCGCGCGGAAATGGAGAAGGTAGAGCGTCGTGGCAGTAGTGAAATCGGCGGTGGCGATAGTAAACCTCTGTTCAAGCTTTTGCTTTCGTGTCCTTCTGGTATCTCTCAATCACAGGTTAGATGTTGATTTTCATTTGATATTTCATTGCCAATGAACTCATTTTCAGCATTTTGTTCTTCAATTTGTACATTATTTTGATCTGATTTTAACTTGGGATTCTGAGCGTGTGATAATTGAAGGTATCAGTAGTTTGCGATGAATCATACGATCGAATTCCTCATCCGGACATTAATTTAGAGAAGTCCATTTCTGAGGTGAAACTTGGACCTAATTTCTCCTTTTTTTATTTACCAATCTATAATTGATTCTGTGTTTTCTTCAATTTTATATGTTAGTACTGAATATTGAGCTCTGTTTTTGCCCTGATTACATTTTTAATAAAAACAAATTTGAAGGAAAATTTATTTTCCATACATACCTAATATTAGCTAGAAATGTAATAGTGGTGGCATGATAGTACTCAATAACAGAGATAAAAGTAATGGCCTGTTAGAAACTTCATGTCATTTTAGAGGTTAAAAAACATAGAGATGTATCTCTAATTTATACATACTTACATAGTGTAGTTTATAGAAATGTATGTGCGATGCTTAAGGTAAAAGCTTTTGACTGGAATCCACTTTAGTACAACTGTACAAGTAGAATTTTGTACATTTAGTAATATTGTAGGCTGGTCAGAGTACTATTCTTCTATTACTTATCTGATCATAGTCATTAAAAACTTTGGGGAATGATTACGGAATATGGATTATATGATTTTTAGGTATAGGACTCGAAGTGATGCTCATTATGGTATTCTTCTGAAGATTTTAATTCCATAAGTTAGTGACTTAAGTTGTTGCGCAATGGCATTTCTGGAAACATGGAAAAAATGATAGAAATTGGACCGAGATTATGGCATAATACATGTCATATCTGCGGTTTTTGTTGTGACTATCTGAGGATTCTCAGCACCAGCTTTTTTTCTTTTTTTGATATGATTTGTGAATGGACAAGTATAATTCAGAGTTAAGGGGACTATAAGTTACATCTGATAATTTTCATTGTTATGCTGTTTTGCTAGATATGGGAGCAAAGGGTTGAACGAAGCCCATCATTGTTCAATGGGAGTAAGTTTAGGGTATGTGGATTTCCATTCAGATTTATCTCTGTTTGAAAAGCTAAAGTTTTGGTCAAGTTGGTCGTTTTACTTTGTGAAGTTGAATTTTTTATTGTTTTTTCACGATTAAATGCTTGTTTAATGTTCAGAACCATCAAAGAAAAAGATTGCTCAATGTTAGGTCACAAGTAGTTGAACACCTTGAGTTTGATAACTGTTTTGAGCTCTAGCAAATAGCAATCTTATTTGCAACAATCAGAAAGAATTTTTTTTTTTTTTTTTGTTGCTGAAATCTGAAACTTCTGAAGAGCCAGTCTAACAGAATTTATTGCAGATTTAAGTGTAAAATGGTCAAAAATCAATGCTATTATTGCTTTCGCTTTCACCACCATTGGAACGTGAATTACGAGGTTATATCTTGAGTTATGTGCTGATCTTGTATTGATTATATTGTGTATAGTTTTGCAAATTGTTACTTATACTTGAACTTTAGAGTGAGAGCATGAAGACTTATGACAATTATTTCCTCAAAAGTTAGCAATCGCATCACAGTAACTATTAATATATAACTTCGCATTTTGATTCTATGTTAGCTAAAACAATATAACATTTCCTTTTTCATCTGTTGATAATCAAAAGGATTCTTGTAGTTACCATTGTAGGATTTCTCCAAAGAAAAGAGCTATGTCTAGAGGTTGTATAAGTTGAGCTATCTCGGGTTAAGATTAAATGTCAGACAAATGTTTTATGCTTTAATTGAGATAGAAAAGTTTATGCATATAATTTCTCAAATGGAATAAAATATGTTGCTGAATTGAAAGTTATACAAATTTATCTTTCCTGAGGTGGAAGTGGAAGAAAAAGAATATGTATTCACTCCTGCTCATTTGTGCATGTTTTTGGAATAGGACTTCAATGCTAGAATTTGGGACATGTCAAAAATAAAAAAAATAAAAAAAATAATCTAGACATTGGAAGACACATGGAAGTGTATGTCCAGTCCAACTGGAGAGTAGACCAGTGGGGTATCCTTTTTACCTCAGCTTTCAATTAGAAAGTTTTCTGATTTGGCAAGAGTTATTCATTTGCATCCAACATTAGCTTGGCTCCTAAATGATTAGCTTTTTCTTTTCCAACAATGCAGATGTGAAAATTTGAGCTGGAGATCAGAAATATTAAGGGCTTGAGGATTTTGTTGAATTCATTAATATAATGCAACAAATGTGATGCGTGGAAGTTTAGATTTCATACTATTTTGGTGTGATTTTCATCTAAGGTACTACTGTAACATAGATAAATTGTTTATGTTGCAGTACGCAGGACACAACTTCCATAATGGGGTTGGTTCAGATCAAGTGCCCCATCTATGCCTTCATCTTGGTCTGACAGATTATAGGTTTCTCTCTCTCTCCCTCTCACATAATATTGTGTAATCATAAATATGAACTTTTTTTATCATTACCTAAATGTTATTGCAGTAAGTGTCATTTTAAAGTTAAATCACATTATTTCTTTCTAATGAGTACATATAGAAAGAAAAAAAGAAAGCCTAAAAGCTTGTGCAAACTATATGTAGTAACTTTCAATTACATTTTCTAGCATGTCTGGAGAAACTTTTGGATGAAGGAAGCAGGATTATCTGGTATTCAACAACTAAACTCCTAAATATAGAAATTCAATATTGTTTTGTAACTTCAAAAGAAAGGACTATACTCTAACTAAATGAAGGAATAGGCTCTAACTTTTTTTAGAGATCTTAGTTTATTAGAGAAATGTTCAAATGTTTTCTATTACTTATAAAAGAAAAGGCAGTGCTATGGGAGCCTTTAGAGGCATCTTTGTGTCGGATTTCTGCAGAGACGTGAGGGATGCACTTCATTTAGTGCTTGTTCTTTTTCTCCACTTGTTCTTTGGTGGCTGGACTTCTTTGCCCCCATTCCTCTTGTATTTTCACTCTTCCATTAATAAAGCTTCTCAATCTATCAAAAGAAAGGTGTCAGTTTCCTAGGTCGAACAATAACCTCTTTTTCTTCTTACATATACCCTAGGTCAAACAAGAACTCGTCATCGACTCTTTCTTTTAGATAGGGGAAAAAAAGAGATTATAATTACCTAAAGGTGAAGATAGTATTGATAGAATAATGAAGATACAAGAGGGCGGAACAAGAAGTCCACTGATGTAAAACAAAGAGTGTTCAGATTCAAAACGAGGAGAATAAAATTGTGGCACCCCCGCAAGGGATACACTAGTCCGCAGGCTAAGACTTGGTTCTCACAAAATAGTCCTTAACCCTAACTAAATAATGGACATTAAAAAATATTTATAACTCATGAAAACCTAAATTCAATTAACTAAATAACCTAGATTCTTAATATGCAACAATGACAATAAGGAAACCAAAATTATTCTGTCTAAATACAGAAGACTTTAAAACTTAATACTTATTCTTATGTCCTTAGACTTCTTGACAATGCGTATGCATCATCTAACCTATTAGAAAAAATAAGGAAATAAAAGTTAAAGATACTAAACGTGCAAAGAAAGCAGCTCTCCTATTTCTGTGTAAATCTAACACTGTGAGCCAATAAAAAGCACCCGTAGCAAAAGTTTATGGAGCCTAGGGCAAGGGGTGAGTGTATGGGGTGGGGGATGGGGGTAACTCTATTCGTTAACATGTGAAAGGGAATATATATTTATAATGTGAACATAAAGTATTATAAAAGCAGTTAACATAACTGACTATCGTTGTAGTATGTTCTTTATTTTCTTTGATTTTTCTGTTATCATTTTCTTTTGATAAGTAAATTGATAATCTTTTAATTGTCTTCTTCCCAGAACTTTTGTGGGGACAAACTTAAATCCGTTGTGGGAAAGGTTTCTTGCTCAATCAGAAGGTAAAGTTGCATGAAATTTTTGTAGTTGTTACAAGATGCATTCTTTTCTTTCATACTTTCTTTTTCTTGTTTCTTTTTCTATGGTGAAGTGAATATAGACTAAAGACACAGCTTAGCCAGTACTAGCTCTGCTAGCAGAAGTTTCCTTACATCCAGATGATGTTTTTCAATTTCAAGGAACCCTAAACAAATGGACTCACTTTTCCTAGAGAAGGAAAGAAAAGATACTTGCTAAATAACCTACATTTTACTCTTGATGCTACTATAGAACCACTATCGCAGGCAATAGCCAACTTCACTAGTTAATTGTTCTTAACATAGTTAGTATGTTCTAGAATTAGTATATTAGTGCACATGTAAGCACAGGGGAAGGTTGTTAGCATGAGTGTAAAGGATAAGAGAGTGGTGTAGGTTAGTAGAATTTACTTTTCAGCATTTTGATAGCTATGTAAGTATGTAAAGGGAAGAGTATTCCCAAAGTATTGAATATATTAATTTTGTGAATGAAATGAAGAGAGCTTTTGAAGCTTCTCCTTATTTTCTCTCTTTACCTCTATAACTCACGAACTCAGTGAGAAATCACTGAGTTCCTCTCCTTCTTCCTCCCTTTTCTCTCTAATTTCCATCTCTATTTCTCTCTTAAATTGTGGCCTCTGGCTAGGCCACAGCTAGGGCCTGACAAAATTGGTCAACCTCAATTTGCATGAACTACTTCTATGATTCTCCTTTTTTTGGGGTTGAGGGATGAACTACTGCTTTTTGGTTCTTCTAATACATGACTAATTAGCATAACTTTTCTTGTTCAAAGTTGATTTTGTACGGTGTCAACACACCTCAAATCCACTAGGTAATGGAGCAATTGTAGAGACGTCTGACAAGAGGATACTTTTGCTGCAAAGAAGTAATAATGTAGGAGAATTTCCCGGACACTTTGTTTTCCCTGGAGGACATCCTGAGGTATCTAGGCTAAGATTTTAGAAATTGTTCCTGCAAGGTTGTTTTTTGATTTTCTTTTCAGGTTATGTAGAATTATTTCTTCAATTTCTTGATTTTTATAATTATAGTCCATGGGTCTTCTTGTTTTATATTATTCAGACAAATATACCTTGTTAATCTGGACCTAACTTAATGATTTAATTATATTTTCCTGATGGTTGATAGCCTGAAGAAGTTGGACTAATATCCCATCAGTTTGATAAAGATTTGAGAAGCTCCGAGCTCGTAAACGAAAAGTTATCCCTGGAGATGTTTGACAGCATTATTCGTGAAGTAGTGGAAGAAATTGGAGTCCCTGCAGAATCCCTAGTAAGAGACGGTCACAGAGATCAATAATAAATTTCTTTTATAAACTGATATATCTTTCTTTTTTCTCCTTGATGTTTCTGCAATCATTGGACAGAAATTTATGGATCTTTTTTCCTAATGTTGTTTCAGTCATTCTATTTAGGTAATCCTAACTGTTGAAATATAAGTGCATACGTTTTCCCTCTAACATGTGTAATAACCAAGATGGGTATACCAACAAAAAAATCAAGAAGAGTAAAACCCTTCCTCCCCTCAGCCTCCCCCAATTGGTTTTAAAGTTACAACTGCATGCCGAGTGAAAAACCTCGAACAAATTTATGACGAAGAAAAGATTAATAATATATGTAGTAATCTCACATAAGGTACAGGGATGGGAATGGGATAAGCAAAACAATGAAGATTAGAAGGTGCAAGATCGATTGGTGTCAAATAACATTATATATGAAATGCGGTTCTAACGTCACAAAATATTTCTGTCCTGCATTGAACATGCTGTTAAAGAACTCTAACTTCTGATTTTTTGATTAATATGCAGTGCAACCCCTTATTTATTGGTTTATCCCTCAGAGTGTTGAATGTTAGACCAGCTGCTTTTTTCTTCATCAAATGTCGTCTGCAGTCAAAGGAAATTCAACAGTTATATTCAAGTGCGCAAGATGGCTATGAGTCAACACAGCTTTATACTGTGACTATGGTTAGTCTATGGTTATTCCATGGTTGTTATAGTACAGTCAGTTTTCATGGCCTGCAATTGCTTGTTTTATTTATTGAGTAAATTGGAGCCATGGCCTTCATCAAGAGGTAAATAGGAGCTTGCTTACTAATCTGTTTCCTATACGACTATACCCGATATCCACGTCAGACTGAAAAAGGCTGGAGAAGCTTGAACAAGGTTATTGATGCTGTGGTATGGGAGACGAACTTAATATTACTTGGTAGATTTAGGTTTTAGATATGTTGTTCATGAATTGGTTGTTTGAGACATTGATTAGAAATTGTAGACACGCTAATCAACTGCTGTTTAGAAACTGGCTGTGGAGGTTCAAGGAGGAGAGTATTGAGTTTTGGAGAGAGAGACTGGTGTCAAATATAGTTTGTTCCTTTTACACAATGGGGTTATGGAAGATTGTCAAAAATGTGGGGAAATTTTCTAAGTACATCAGCTTGCAGTAGTACTGGCTAAAATAGTTATGCTTCGGCAATTCATTGATGGTGTTGACAGGTAGCGCATTAAGGTTTTAAATTTTCAGGATTGTAGATAGGGCTGATTTAAAAGCAGATTACCTTGCTGTGTCCCGGTCAAGTTGTGGGCTTCCAATTTTTTGTGGCTTTTCATTTTTTGAGTTGGAATTTGTATATACCTGATATACATTCTTGACTTTCTTATGGACTTGAGAAATAAATGTAGACAGAGGACTGTTGAAGTGGGATGCTTGCACCAATGGAAAGGTTTGAGGTGAAGTCTTTTACCAAGCATTTCCTAGTGATGATTTCCTCCCTTGAAAGGCTATTGAGAATACTAAAGTTCCTCTTTGGTATCTTCCTTTAGATGGTAGTGGGTTTGGAAGGAATTTTGTTTATTCTTAAATCTTAATAACTTGAGAAGTGAGGTAGTTCCATTACTAATTAGTGGTGTAAGATGGTGACAGTTAGCCGCCACCTATTAAATTGAGTGTAATTTGTTTTGTCTATATGTGGACAGTTGGCTGACGATGTTGATTTCTTGCTACATTGGTTAGGGATGTGTTAGAAAGAAATGGCAGAGTTTCAGGTGGCAGATTCTCTTTTTCTGTGGTGGATTATTTGGCCACAAAGTGATTGAGCACATTTTAGTGGCGTCAAGTGGTCTATTGTGGATTGGGGTTCTGAGAGCCTTTAATTTTTGTCTACGGGAATTGTTGGTTTTTGATGGCTTCCTTTATTGATTTTTTATGGGAGAGATGGGAGTTTGACCGTATGCATGGAAATCTGGTTGGTATCAATGCATGTTGCCATGCGTTAAGAGTCTTGGGACAGTGGTGGAGATGTGGCATCAGTCACATTATGGTGATGATTTGAAGTTGGTGATTGCAGACTAGAAGTGGCATTGGTATTAGAGTGTTATGAAGGTGTCCGTGGTGAGGTTTTGCTATTTTGGTTGTGTTGGTAGTTATGAAATCCTTTTTCTTTCTTTCAATCTGATCCTCCCAAACCCTGTTCAGCATACAGCCTTTTTTTCTATTATATGTTTATCACTTTGTGGTGCCAGTGTCATCAATTGAAATTAGTGTGAATGCTTGGTCTCATTTCATCTTTATCTCCTACTATTCCTTATTATGTTTAGTTTTTATAATTTCAAATCACTTTCAAACGTTGAGGCTATTTTAGTTTTCGGTGCATTTTAAAGAATAATCTTTTGAGGTACCTCTGATACTACTCGGTTTGTCTGACAATATTTTGTTATCTTATTTGGTAAGTTATAGCAAATCTATTCAAGTTTCTCAGTATTTTTATGTTTTTCTGTACTTCTATTTACCAGAACGATTTGGAGAGCATGGCAGCTAAAATGCCTGGCTGCCACCAAGGAGGATTTGCTCTTTACAAGCTAATGATAGAAGCTCAGAAGGTTTCGTAATAGCAAACCATGATTTCTAACTGAATGAAGGTTGTGCACTGTTTAGATTTGAACTTTTATCTATTGATACAATTAATCTTCCTTTAGTTGATAGACGCCAGAATTGTGGGGCATGCTGTTTGTTTGTCATTGTTGTGCATATTTATCAATCTTTTTCCTATCATCTGCCATGATTTGGCTTCTTCAGAGGCCTTTCGAATTTAACTTATCTTTGTTTGCACGTGCTTTGACGTGCTGTACTTGCTTGTTATAACATGGATTTACAGTTTATTATTAGATTAGATTTATGATTTTTATTTTGTAACAATGTCCAGGAGTTGCTGTTGAGCTATACCTTATACCTTGACGTGGTTGCACCAGTGCTTGTTTTTCTGTTCCTCAAACCTAGGTCTTAATACTAAATATTTCTATAAATTGTCCAAATTAATATAAGGATCCATTTTATCCTGTGTACTAAATTTGATGCCAGAATATGATATGTGTACTCCAACAGCCGGTTTAGAGCACTTACGTGTGTTGCCGAACAAGACTCTTTAGTACTTAAAGAATCAAAAGTTCCTTGTATGATATCTTAATCCTCTGCCTTTTATATTAGAAAGACGGAAATTTATCTTATTCTTATCAGATTAGGAAAGGCTCTGCATCCTGTAAAAGAAATCATACTATTTCTATATATAGAATATTGAGATCATGCTTGTTTCTTTTGTGACGCTTCAAGGATGAAGTGTGATTATTCGTCATCTCTTGTATTCTTTTCCAAATTTACTTTTTCTACTTTACTATTTCCTATACACTACCAGCTCCTAATTCTATCCCAAATCTTTATCATAAACACGAGTTGAACTTTTAAATACATGAAAAACAATGCATAAACACCATATAATTTATAAATAGCTCTTCAGTCTCTTGTCGTCATGATGAAATACATGGAATGTAATATGGGATAAGTGAGACTCTTGTCAACGGTTCTGGATTGACGTTGCTGATTATTTTTGCACTCGTCTTTCGAATTCGAGATTCTAGAAGATATATGTAATCAATTTCAATTATTTGGTCTTGCATTAACATTTTCTCCAGCTAGAGTTTTAGAAAGAATCATTAATGTGTAACTATTGATTTTGACAGATTTGATGATATGAACATACATTATAAAGAAGATATGACATGGAGCTGATGATTCAATTTAACTGATCCAAATGGGAAAGAATTATAGCTTGTTTCAAGGAATCTCTGCTTGAAGTCAAGTAAGTGAGTTAAGGAGTGTTGGCTACTGCATAACTGTATCTTTATACCGCTTCGGACTAAATACTAACTTTATATAATACCTTCCACGCATTATCTGGCTTGAATCTTATTTGAAAACTGTGAAGCCATTGATTTTTGATGTCAAGTGAAACAACATAACATAGATCAGAACACTGTTGAATTTGAAACGGCATAATGTTTCTTCTATCATTTATTCTTGATGTTACTGTCAAATGAGATTTTCCCTTTTGTTTTTTCTTTCACTACTCATATGGCTAGGAATCTGCATAGTGGGTGACTGGGTTTGTACAATGGTAGGATAAAGCTTGTTGGCTTAGGAGCTCTTACATTATGGCAAGAGTTAAAGATCCACTTGCTATTTATGTGAGATGGATCCCGTGGAACTAACATATTCTTTATGAAAGTAACAAATCTCAATTACTTTTTGTTTGTGTCGTAGGTAAATCTTAATATGAATAGACAAGTTCAAAATTAAATGAGACTCTTTTTTCAGGGAAGTAATATTCACTATTGAAGTACAGTAATGTTTTTATTTCAATTTCATAACTATACCAAATCTTTTTTTGGTTTCTGAAAAGTTGCTATTACATTAAATATAAGATTAATTGTCACATACAAGTTAGCACACCGACATTGATCTTGATGAGTTTGATTTGGATATTAATTGTGAAAAATTAGTGTTTTGGTTTGTGACTATTTTGATGCATAATCAATTGTAGTTATTTATTTTTATTGGTGGAGCCAGTTTGTTCTTGTACCATTATGCTATTCTTTCCCCCAAATTTGAAGCTAGTCATTTTGTGTCCTTAGATGTTATCAATCATTAGTATACATGTAGAGAAAAAGAAAAAAGGGTAATTTTCAATTGCTATGCTGCTCAAAAGTCTTCAATTCAAAAGAATTGGTGGGTTGAATGAAACAGATGGATAAGGACTGAGCTAATACATTGACTTAATAGTCAATGAACTTTACCCATATCTTTCTAGTAGTTTTTATAGAGAAAACGAAAGAAGGGTAATTTTCAATTGCCATGCTGCTCAAAAGTCTTCAATTCAAAAGAATTGGTGGGTTGAATGAAACAGATGGCCAAGGACTGTGCTAATACATTGACTTAATAGTCAATGAACTTTACCCATATCTTTCTAGTAGTTTTACTTCAGCTCCCTTGTCATGCACTTGTCAGCCCTAAATAGATACATGGTAGCTTATTAAATAAGTTGCTTAAATTAAACTGTTGAATAATCTCTTATTGAAATAAGAATAAGCGCGACTAAAAGGCCCTATAATAGATGTTCTTTTTAAACCCTACGTGTCAATTATATGAAGTCTCACTCTCATGTTAGACAAATTAATCCTGCAATTTTATTTGTTTGATTGTGAGGTTACTCTCATTCAAAGCCAATTCACGGCGAATGAAGTAAATCATACAGATTATATTTAAGACGACAAGGCAAAAATTATCAGACGTGAGACTTTATATATATTCTCAATAAAGTAAATATGCAATCGAAATTTTTATCACATGTTGATAACATTAAATAATGTGTAAAAAAATTCACTTTATAAATTAAAATGTTAGCGTTACATTTACTTATAACTACATTTGTTCATATTAACTGCCTAAGACTTATAAATCATACTTTTTACTTGAAAAATGAGAACCCAGTGCTTGATTTAAATAAATAAACTAAAATATTGGTGCTGATAATGAAAGAAAGCAACCATTAGAGGGTATAAGTCAACTATCATCAGTCAATGCAAATGTGCTCTATCATTAATATTATTATTCCTCAATCTCCATCTATCTACCTTGGCGAGAATGACAGCAGGCAAAACTGGGTTTGGGTGGTTGGGTTTGGGGTCTATTTTGTCTGGAACATCACGTGCAATGGTCACGCGCTGTTGGTGATATTCATGTTTGGCATTACCAGCCAGTTTGTTAAGGTCTGTGCCGACAATTTGACAGTTAAATGGGCTATATTTGTTTGGTTGTCCTAAAATCAAGGAGGAAATTGAGATTAACAAATTACTAAAACTTTGGTTAACGTTAGCAATCTGTATGTGTGGGGAGTTTTATGCAATTAAAAAAATAAATAAATAAATAAACTACCAACTGCATTCACGGACCAACGATAAATACCTGCACCAGAAGAAAATTTTGAAAAAAAAATATGTATTTAATTTTATTCTACAAAAACAACTGCATTCACCGACCAACAATGAAACTACAGGTATATGAAGAAAATTTTGAAAAAAGATACGAATTTAACTTTATTCTACGGATATATCAGTAGTATAACAAAGAGTTGCATATGTTGCATTGGATAAAAACAAATTCCAGGCGCAACTCTATTTTATATTAATTGACAAGTGTATTAAAAAAAGGTTATATCCATTTTACAAAAATGATGTGTTTTTAAATACATTTTATATTGGGCTAAATATACATCTGTTACATTAAGTATCATCAAATTTATAATTAGGCACCCAAAATAAATGGCTTACAAATTGCTACATAAACTACATAATTGAATACAATGTTGACTCTAAAATAATTTTCCGACGAAAATTGGCCAGAATACCTAACCCGGGCAGTAACCCGATTGGTTTTATACAGTTTGACTGTATTCAGATATAGGTTGACTTCATTAAAAAATTAAAATACTTCTAAATACAATTAACTCCAAACTAAAATACTTCTAAATACAATTATCATTAAGAATAATAACTTAACTAATATATTTCATGATCATTAATGTTAAATATTATATATAAAAATAAATTATAACAAAACTAAATAACATTTAGATGAAATTATATAAATAAAATTGGTTTTACCCTTTTAACCATTAGTGCTGCTTATCTAATTAATTATCAACCCAACCACCAGTGGCATCAGTTCACCCACCAACACCACTAGTTTGACCATACACCACTAACACCATCATCACCAGTCCACCCAACACCACCACCAACACCATCCCCACCAGTCTGGCCATGCACCACCAACGCCATTTTTTTCCTCTGCTTCTTGCTCCTATCACATATATGCTAGCTCCTTTCCCTTCTATCTCTATTGAAAAGTTTCTCATATATTCAATTGGAGAATGAGATCTATATTTTTTAGAATGCGATTGTTGATTTTGTACTCAGATCTATTTATTTAAATATAAAAATTTTGAATATTGTGTTGTGATTGTGAAGTTGGAGATAAGATTGGAGAGTGAGATTTATATTCGCATAAAATTTGTAAATCTTAAGGTGGAGATTATGATAATGGTGGTTTTGATTCAAAGGGTTTCAAGAGATCGGGATGATGGTGATTTCTATTTTAAGGGTTTTGATGGTGGGGGATGATGGTGGTTGTGATTTTAACGGTTTCAATAGGTGTAAATCACTCTCATGGTTGCTGGCGAAATCTCTCCTCCAATTCCATATTGTTTGCAAGCCATTCCATGGTGATTGTGATGATGGTGATTTTTTTTAAAAAAAATTAACATTATTAAGTCTTTAAATTAGATATTATAGAAATAATTCTTTAAATTAGTTTTTTTTATTGTTTAATGAAGTCAAACTATATTTAAATACGGTCAAATCATATAAAATCAAATGAGTTAACGGAAAATAGGGTATTCTAGTTAATTTTCACCGAAAAATAATTTTGGGGTAGACATTGTATGCAATAAGATAGTTTATGTAGCAATTTGTAAATTCAATTACTTTAGAGACTTTATTATAAATTTAGTGATATTTAGTGTAACAAAAGTGTATTTAGTCCTTTTATATTTTACCAATATAAATTAATATATTTTATAATAATGTTAAAAGCGGAGTGAGAAGTGGAATGATACTATGAACAAAGAATAAACATTGGCCCAGTCGCGACATTTCTCAAATTTCCACCAAAGATACTTAACCCTATTTTTAACGGAAAATAAAGAATAAAAACTTAAATTTGAATTAAAAAAAATAAAAAGAAAAGAAACGAAAATTATAAGTCGTTTTTTCATGTTGTTAATGAATTTAGAAAGTAATTTTTTTTAAAAATTTATATTTAAAATATATATTCTTATATTAATTTTGTTGTGTTTATAATGTAAATGGTACAATATAGATTGTAAAAGATTTACTTATGTTACTTCGTTTTCTGTTCAAATTCGTCTACTTTTCAACGGAAACATTATGTAAAAATAGTTATCAAAATTTTTTGTTCATTTATTTTCTTTTCTAGTTGGTAAAAAACTGGATAACAATAAAATTGGATAGAAAATTAATTTTTTTCGTCTATTTTTCTTACAGTCCATTTAAAAACTCAGTAATACAGTTTAAAGGTAGGCCTAATCATTTTAGAATTACAAACAATCTAAGATACTACGTGAATGATGGTAGTAGTATTGGCTTTAATCAATCACTCATTTTCATAACATGTCAAATTCAACCAAACAATTTAAGGTTGACAATATGATAGACTCCACAACACGCTTGCGTGAGGTGATTGTCGTCCGGATCGTTTTCAGCAAGTTATAAGGTGGAACGCTTACAATACCTCAACCCTTCGCCTATATTAAGACGAGAATCTTGGTACAATTGTTTGTGCAAGGAAGTTTGCGTTGAATGGAACATCAATGACACCTTGACTCCTCGCTTATATGTAAACAGTAACAATCAACAATTGATGTATGGTAAAAGACGTCATACACAATTATGAATTGTTGTATGATAAGTTAATATTGAATCTCAAGAAAATTAAAAACTATTTTGGAAATTCTTAAAAAATCAAAAGATGAGAAAAACCTCTCAAGTATATTGATAATCTGAAAATAACATAATGTCTAACTATTACATAAGCCTTGTATTATATTTATACTAGTAACATGAAACCCTAATCCTATAAGGAATAAACAATTTGAATGGAAATAGAAATCCTAGCTAACAAATCATAAGAAAATCAAATCATATCTAACAAACTTCCTAGTTACATTAGAATTGGAAAAGATATCAAATCATATCTAACAAACATTCTAGTTACATCAGAAGTCTTCTGCATGGGCGGCGCGGGGCGCGCCACTTCTAGCACAAAAATGGCGCGAGGGCGCCCCGAATGGCCATAATTGTTTTCTTCGACGATTTTGATGTGTTTAAGGCCCGAACTTGATCCTTAGTCCATCCTTTATTTCTTCTACCAATCTTGAACCTTTGATTGAACCAAATAAAAGAACTTAGAAACAATTCCCACAATAAATGCCTTGCCGTGTAGCTTGAAACCCTTTCATACGTTCCGTGCATTGCAACATTGTGTCGTCACGTGATAACTTGTAAACTCCTTGCCATGCTTGAACATCCGCAATGTCGTGTGAACGCTAATCCCTCCATGAATCAAAACATAACTTTGTCACGGATTAGACTACACAGATGAACATGTTATTGATGACACGACTTGCATTGATTTGGTCTTACTAAATAGATTGTATCTAGCAATTCCAAATCATATGATTGATCATCTCCTCACGGTTAACTTGAATTGAGCTCCAATGTAAGCATCCTTGAGTAGACTTTAGCCCTATTACTTGAAATCATTTGTTGAACCCCTTGAACTTGAGTTGAGTAATTGTTGTTCGATGCAAGCCTAGTTAGGATCTCATCATTCCCCTTCTCTTGAAAAGAATTTGTCCTCAAATTTGACATCTCCTCCTCTTGAAAAGAATTTGTCTATAAATCTGATCCTACATAAAAACAAACTAAGTAAATAGCATGAAACAAATCATAATCCCAAATCTCAACTTGCAAATGAAATATATAAACAATATCAACAACGCAAGTAAGAATATGAAAAGAATCATCAAAAATTTTAACTCCCGAAAAGAACATAGCAATATCTGGCTTTCCCCTCGTATCGACATGAATAACTCATAAATGTTTCCTTCCAAGCGATGCTCAAAGTATCATATTACCCTGCAGAATCTGTTAGGGAAAGTATTTATATACTTTAAAATATATATTTGCAACTATATAATAGCATGAAACTGAGAATATAATATATATATATATATAAACTTATCTGCTGAACCAAACTTGTAAACGCAAAAATTGTATGTCAAGACTAGTACTCGGTACTATGTTCTTAAGACAATTATACCCTTCTTACGGTGTTCAGAGTTAATAGCACTTGTCTTCCAGGATACAATGACAACGTATACTATAGTAGCACTCCAAATAGTATACACAACGAACCAAAATTTATGCTCTTGTCTCTCTCAAATAAAACTATGTATAACTTATGTTATCATGAAGACTAGAATGCTAGAATACTTGAAAAATTGAATGAATTGAATGACAGCCCTCACCATCTATTTATAGATGAATTAAGTGACACTTCAGATTGGTCACAACCTTTTGAAAAGGTTTGGATGCCATTGAAAATGCATGGGATGCGTCCGTTCGGGTTTGAAACGACGCAACCGTTCGGCTTGAAACGACATAACCGTTCAGACTTGAAACGACGTAACCGTTCGGGCTTGAAACGACGTAACCATTCGGACTTGAAACGACGTAACCGTTCGGTCTTGAACCCGTGAACACACAATTCTTTGGGAGTTAATTTCTCATTCATTACTTTATGGATTTGAGCACCCATTTAAAAATTGCTCAAATTCTAACAGAATCTTCGTAACACAACCTGAAAACCTAAACTTTCGATCTCCTTTAATCAAGAATCTGTTCACACTATCATAATGCTTTTCCATGCGTAGACCAAACACTAACTAAATCAAAATAAACTAAATTAGCAAGTAAAGCAAAAATACAATCAAAATTACTACATAATAAAATAAATGTCTATGTAATAAAATAAACAAAATTAAAACTATGGAAAGTTCTATCTCTATATTTTTAAATATTAATTTTAAAAATAGTTAATTTAACTATAAAAGTTAAGTTGAATCATCTTACGCCTCATTTTTTTTTTTTTTGAGAAGACAACTTTAGACTTTGATTTTGTGGGATATCACAGTTGAATTAGTGCACTACTAATGAGTAAAGTTGAATAATGCCATGATCTATCTCCTTGTCAGCAATCTAGCAGTGGCTGCAAGTGGTATGCTTAACATGGCCTCTGGATGCTTTGATTGAGGGTACCGATCCAATAATACTACAAAAGCTGGCCAATCATTCACCTTTTATTCTACTTTTGTGGCTCATCACCAACAACAAAACTGTGGGTAGCATGATCCGTTATATGTCGTCCAAGGGCTGTAAATTGAACCAAATTTTTGAACAAAAAAAATAAAAATAAAAATATGATATGTTGTTCTAGGATTGTAAAAAGAACCAAAATTCTTCAAGCTACTTGTCTAGAATTAGTCTTTGACACTGCAGAAAACTATACCATAAAACTTAACTAAATAATTAAGGATGTTTGATTAAAATTTAAGTTGATTATCGATTTTTTGTCTCAAATGATTTTGTGATCAACTTAATTTGAGACTTTCCTTGTATCACCTTGTGTTGATAAGTCCATATTTAAATGTTAAGTTAGTTTCATTTGTTTATATAAGTGTCTCTACTTAACGATTCAAAACTCAGCTTAACTTAAATAATTTATACCCTAAGATCTAGGGCCATGCGTAACCTCTTCAATGTCACCTTCAACTTGTTTGTTCTATCATCTCTTTCTTCCCAAACAAAGTAAAAAAGTCGATCATTACATCTATTCTGTTAAATATTTGTCGATTTCTTTTATTCATATCATTTTTCATATTTTAAGAAATCTTATTAAAAAAAGGAAAGATAAATCATCAATCCAAGAAGTTATGAAATATATTTAAAAAAATAAGTTTGATATACTTCCATCTAAGTTGAGGCAAAAGAAGTCGCCATGTTTAAAGTTAAAATTGTCAAGATTTTGAAAAGATGAATGAGAGTATTACTCTAAAAAGAAAGGTGTCACCATTGAAATTTAGGACACTAATATTTTCAACACTGAAAATATTAATTCAATGTGATTTATATAATACACAACACGTGATTCAACACTGAAAATATTAATTCAACGCACAACATGTTGTATATTAAGCTGAAAATGATATTTCTAAAGCTGAAAATGATATCTAACTAAATTTATGGGAGGGTTATATCTATTTCTCATACGAAACGGGCTTTTGTTTTGCTCCGGGCCTCCGGCTGTCAACCACACGTTCCAGCAGAACGCGTGGCTCAGACTTTATGTTGCTTATATTGTAAAACCCCTAACCAATACCATTCTTGCGGTGATTCAGCGCGAGTGGTTCTGGTACTACCGTTGCATCATCCCCCCCCCCCCCCTCTCTGTTTTTTGGCCTTTACTTTCATATTATTGCTTAATTTTTCCTTTGCCAGTTTTAAAAATTGATTGTTTTGATTCTCAACGTTCTGACCAACCATCATTATCATCATAAGCTTTACAAAAGGCCATTCTTTATTTGCTAAGTTTGGTTCCTTTTTTGATGTAAAAAAGCTCTGTTTTTGATTCAGATGAATTTGTGTGTGTGTGTATATATATATATGTATATATATAACCATTGTTGCTTACATGTGCCTTTCACGTTCCTTTTCTCTCATTCTCAACATTTAGCCTTTGTTCCTTTTCTCCACTATTTTTGTTCCAAATATTTATACAAATAGCTAAAACTTTTGGGTCTTTAATGCCCATTTACAGGTTGTTTTGATAAAAAAAATTCATGGGTTTTCTTTTTTTGGGGTTTTTTTATGAAGGAGATCAAAAGGTGCTCTTTTCCTTCGTCTAGAGGTAACTTCAATGCCTTTTTTTAGGTATAAGTTTGGTCTGAACCAATGAAAGAAAGAAATAGAAAGCATAAAACAAAAAACCCATGTTGGTTTATTTGTTTTATGACTTATAAGGTTAGTTAATTTCTTGTATGATGATTATGTTTATTGCTATGAACAGGGCAATGATTTGGGGTTTTGGAAATAAACCAGATATGGGAGGTGGGAATCAAAGTTCAAGCTTTTTTGCATTAATTAGACGAAATTTACGGATGATTTGAATGTTCTTGTTCTTGGGTTTTTAAGAGAAATAGTGATTTTTTCGGATCAAAAATGCGATTGTTGATCTGGGTTTTTGAGGGGAGGAAGAAGAGAATTTGTGTTATTGATTAGTATATTAGCTGAGGAGAGAAAATTCTTAGGCTGGATATAATGGAGGAGAAACCAGTAGTGAGCATGCCCCGGAAAAAGATGACCAAACAATTAACGGGCAAAAGGGATGATACTAAGCTGCATTCTGCGTGTAGAGCAGGAAATATTGATGTAATGAGGGAAATTTTTAGTAGTGAAAATGAAGAAGAATTGACAGAATTGTTATGTAAGCAAAATTCAGCAGGCGAAACGCCCCTTTATGTTGCGGTGGAATATGGTTATGTTGAGTTTGTTAAGGAAATGATCAACTACTATGATCTTGTTGCAGCGGGAATTAAAGCAAGAAATGGTTTTGATGCACTTCATATTGCTGCCAAACAAGGGGATTTGGGTATGTCTCAATTTTGATGTTCCTATTTTTTATGTATATTTTTAATCTTTCCTTGAGGGGAATTTAATTTTAATTTGAATTTCTAATTTTATGTGTTACAGATATGGTGAGGGTGCTAATGGAGGCTCATCCGGAGCTATCGATGACTGTCGATATGGCAAACACAACAGCTTTGCATACGGCTGCCACTCAAGGGCACAAAGAGGTGGTGCATTTTCTCTTGGAGTTGGAAGGTAGTCTGGCCACTATAGCTAGAAGCAATGGAAAAACTGCCTTGCATTCTGCTGCGAGGAATGGGCATTTGGAGATTGTCCAGGCGCTTTTGAGTAAAGAGCCTAGACTGGCATCAAGGACCGATAAAAAGGGACAGACCGCACTTCAAATGGCCGTGAAGGGGCAAAATCTCGAGGTGGTGGAGGTGTTGGTTATGGCAGATCCTTCGTCGATAAATTTGGTTGATACTAAGGGCAATACAGCATTGCATATAGCAACCCGGAAAGGCAGGGCTAAGGTGAATTTTCTTTTCTTCCTTTCTTATGATTTAGTCTTCATACTTTGATCTAGTTTTACTTTATAAAGTGTTGACTGAGGGAATTTCTCGTTTTAAATTTATAGTTTGAACTTTCTTGCTAGTGGTTTTTTACTTATCTCATAATTTCTATCATGAACAAAAACCAAAACAAACTTGTAAGAGCTTAAATCCTGGTCTTATGCAACAAATTTGACCTTTTAATTTGCTTATGTTATTGATAGAGGTCTTTCTAAGTCAAAAAGGAAGACAAATATCCATATTAGAGATCTTTGTTAACAGCATAGATAAATATAAGAATTCACGAGTCTAATGAAATTTTTAGGGATAGATTAGTAGATTTCTCCATACTAGTTTATACCGTAGATATATCTATTTAAAACTATTGAAAGAGACACTATATGATGGAGGAACTAATACAACATTTGTTCTGTTTGCAGATAGTTAGGATGCTATTAGGACAGAGTGAAACCAATACAAAAGCCATAAACAAGTCTAATGAAACAGCCATTGATACCGCGGAGAAAACTGGGCAAGCTGACATAGCAGCGATCCTGCTAGAACACGGTGTCCAAAGTGCCAAGTCCATCAAGCCACAAGCTAATCCTGCCCGAGAGCTAAAACAAACCGTGAGTGACATAAAGCACGAAGTCCATGACCAGCTGGAGCACACCCGCCAAACAAGATTACGCGTCCAGGGCATTGCCAAGCGCCTTAATAAAATGCACTATGAAGGCCTTAACAACGCCATCAACTCCAGCACGGTTGTAGCTGTCCTCATTGCCACTGTTGCCTTTGCAGCCATTTTTACTGTCCCGGGACAATACATTGATGATCCCGACAATGTCCCACCCGGATCTTCCTTAGGCGAAGCAAATATTGCACCAAAGACCGCGTTTCAAATATTCTTCATCTTTGATTCGATAGCCCTCTTCATTTCTCTTGCCGTTGTGGTAGTTCAAACCTCAGTTGTGGTAATAGAAAGTAAGGCGAAGAAGCAAATGATGGCAGTTATAAACAAGCTAATGTGGTTGGCTTGCGTCCTAATTTCTGTGGCATTTTTGGCGCTGTCATTTGTTGTAGTTGGGAAGCACGAGAGGTGGCTAGCGATTTTTGTGACAATTATAGGGACAACAATTATGGCTACGACTTTGGGTACAATGTTGTATTGGGTGATTATGCATCGAATCCAGACCTCAAATTTGAGGAGTATTAGGAAGAACTCGAGGAACAGCATGTCGAAGAGCTGGTCTATGTCTGTGCTTTCAGATACAGAAGTTATTACCAATGATTATAAGAAAATGTATGCTATTTAAATGGTTCGTACACCAACCCCTTTTTTTATGGCGTAATGGATTTTTTGCCTTCAAATTAACGAAAAAATCCTACATATGTGCATACTTTTGATCATTCACAGGGGACTTTTTTCTCTCATTTCTAAAGGTTTGAATACCCTACATATTTCAATAACTCATGGAACAGAGTTGATTCCTTGAATAATTATTAAGTATTAGAGATTATTATATATAAAGATCTTAATTTGGTTCACTTTACTTGAACAATGCAGAATTTTGTGTTAAAAGGTCTATTAGCCGGAGTTTTTGTTAAATTTATAGCCGTTATGCCGAATTTTCTTTGTTTTTTTCCTTTTTTTTTTGGGCGTGTTGGGTGCATGGGAGGTGGGGGAGGGGGGTTTGAGTGGTGGGAGTGGGGGATGCTGTTTGAGCTGCTAATGTCAGCAAAGCATTAAACTGGCCGTGGACTCTACAGGGGTAGTATCGCTGCCATCTGCTCCATTGACGGTCCCTCTTTTTATTTGTTTAATTTGTCTTATAGCTTGATAAAGTGGATGCTGTATTTCTGAGTTTTCAAATATTCCAGGTTCGAAACTATTATACAAAAAAAATATTAATCAAAAAAGAATAAAAAGTTTAAGAACCAAGAATATAAGAGTAATATTTTTTTGTTTGGTTTGACCTATGACTTTTCCGACATTAAATTAACTTTTACTATTTATCGGTCCAAATTAGAAACTAGAATTAGTAATTAACGCATTGTTATAAAGAAACAAGAATTAATATAATAAAAATAAAATTATCTTACATAATATTAAATCATTACTTTATTCATATATATATATATATATATGGGAAAAGATAATTTAAGGTAAAATGAGGTAATTTTACACTCACGGTTAATAAAAAAAAATTAATTATAATTTTTATACAAAACTATATTATTTTACTAAATAATGAGGGACTTTTTGATAAGTTTTGAATAAGTCTGAACGACTAAAAATCTGAATGGCTGAGTTATTAAGATTGTTTGTTTTGGTAAAAGGAAAGTCTTAAATGGTCTGAACCTTTCGGAGCGTGAAAACCAAAAAATCCTACCTGAATCGGTAAGCAGCAACACTGAATGAAATTTTACTTAAATGTCCAATATACTGTTCAATTTAAACAATTCCGGGATTGCAGACAACAGGACAATCCTTAGTAGAGGAGGGCTGTATAATAGAAGAAGAGAGAGAAATCGTCTGTAAGAATTCTAATAGGAGCGTCTACAGATAAGGATCGAACAGTAGGATATTTTCCTAAAAACCTCATTTGGCAGCTCTTTTGATCAGAAATGCTAGATGAGAATCAATCAATTAAATATACTAAATTGGAGTACATAATATCATTACATAACATCTGTCATTCACAAATTACAACACTTGTTCTACATAATTAATTTGCTCATCCATTAATATTTTGATTTTATAATCCCCTAAATCAGTACAAATTTAAACTGTTCTGATATTATCATTACTATTTTAATTATTATATCGTGAAATCACTACTTTTAAATCTCAAATTAATATTTTGAATTTATAAGCCCCTAAATCACTACAAATCTAAACTGTTTTGGTAATGTCAATTGTCAATTATTTCCTTCTTATTATTTTCTGCTAAACATTTATCTTATACTTTACATTTATCGAGAAAGATGACAACTTTACTGCTTCATCATTGAGTTTTAAAATGGATTATTTGGATGAAACTTCCTTATTATTGGATATTATGTAGTTTTATTATATGATTCGTTGAATTTCAACATGATTATGACATCTTACATAATATAAACCAACACAAAAAATAATAGAAAACTGATTATTTGGTTTTTTTTTTTAAAAATACTATCTTATTTATACAATTGATTAATACTTTCCCATTAAAAGTACTCAAGTATGTCTATTATGACACAAACAATATGACAATGTCTATTATGACAAAAACAATGTGAGTATGCCTGTTACAAAAACAATGTGATTTATGCCAGTTATGACAACAATATTTACCTAAGTATGCATGTTAACTGAGTATATTGTACGATGTCAAATACAATAAACAATCAAATTAAACTGGGCTTTCCTAATTTATTACTAATGTATTTTCATAAATTTTATGCTTATGCAAACTAATTATTAATTTTTAATTTCTCTTAAAATTATTAACGGACTTTAGTTAATATGTAATAAAAAAAAAATCAAATAAAATTAATTAATGTCTCTCTACCATTCAAAACAAAAATTCTTATTTGAAGAAAAAAATTGTATTTAATTTATAAACCTCTCTGAACCCTAACACAACGCTTCCCCCCTCAAATCTCTCCCTACACCCACAAAAAGTAATCCCCTAAACCTCCTAAACAAAAGTCTCTCATGATCCTGAAGTTTATTGATCAGATTAATTATATACTTGGATATGTATTTGCGCACAAAACTTTTATCCACCTCTATGTAACATATGATATATTATATTTTAATTTATTAATTGCACGTTATTAACAAAATAAATAATCTCGCCGCAACGCATAGTTTTGTATCTAGTTACTTTCTCATTAAGCACTTTTTTTGCTATAGTTCAGCCGTTCAGGCCGTTTGATAACAATATGTTGGGCCTATGAATCTGACCGAAGAAGCTATATACCAATCAAGTGGCCATTAAGAATTATCAAATACAATTGGCCATGTCAACTACATAAAATTGGCCATGTCAATTTAACTTTCCTAATTCTTTTTTCATTTCCTACCATGTATTGAAAATGTTTGAATCAATTTGACTCCCATTTAAAAAAAAAATTAACGGAGTGATATAATTCCAAAATTTTAATTAGTTGAAGTTGAATCAGGCAATTATAATTTTTAAAAGTTTAACTGCTTAATAAGTAAAAGATGTCAACTGAAATGGAAAACTCCCTAGCTTAGCCAAAAGATGAAACACAAAAGTTTTGACTGAACGAGAAAAACCGAAGTAAATTGAGAAATCAAAAGGCCGAGCATTTATAGAAACACACAATTTGCAGTCTGCAGAAGCAATTAAGGCATGGTGTATAGTCTACTTGAACAAAAGGCCGAGCATTTATAGAAACACACAATTTGCAGTCTGCAGAAGCAATTAAGGCATGGTGTATAGTCTACTTGAAGCAGTAAATATCATTAAACTCTATTGTAGGACTACGCAAAATATTTGTTAACTTCATCCAAAGGTTGGCATATAGAAAAGAAAGTACACTTTCATTAAATTTTGGCATCTCTCTTACTAGCAATGATCATTCAGTTATAACCGAACCGAATAGACTATTTAGTTATAACCGATATTTGAAATTTGTATAATTTTGATATCCCAAAAACTAACCGAATTAAGTGATAACCGAATAACCGATAGCCGAAATTAAATTTCATTTTTACCAAAAAAAAAAAAAGTCATTTCCATTTTTCAATACTAGTTTCCAATTAATAATTAACAACAATCAACAACCATGATAACTCATAACCTTAACAAAGTTTCACAAAGTAATTAATGTCATTATTTATCAAAGCCTAACTAAATCCACAAGCAGCAGCAGGCATCAAAACAAGCAGCAGCAGGCAGCAACATGCAGTAGCACATGCAACAAGGTCAGCAGCAGCCAGCAAGCCAGCAACACAACAGCAGCAACACAGAAACACAACAACATTCAACAGCAGCAACACAACATTGGACCAAAAGATGAAATTTGAAGAAGGGGACAGAACCACAGAACCAATCCTCAGGAAGAAAAATGCTAGGGGGTCACTGCAAATATATTACAGGGCATTAAGTTAGGATTTAAACAAGTAGTGTGCAATGGATAAGTTATGCCAAAACAAAGAAAAACCAGTAATCACCCCAAAACCCAAATTATATTGAAACTTAATTACATATAGATTCTTTTTAAGGACCAAAATCTTTAAGAATTTCAGAAGCACAACAAATTTCACCTGAAAATTTATGACTTTCCTGAACACGTGTGCATGTGTTTTACAAAGAGAGAGCTTACCCTTCTGTGTTATGGTCAGACTTAAATCCTTTGCAACGAAATGGTTGAGAATGATTAGCAAGTCTAAAGAGTAGTGTTTATAGAGTAAAGGAACAAATGAAATTAAAGAATGTATCAAAAGGACTTCAAAGTGAAAATTTTACCTCATTAATCAAGTTGAGTCACATAAACATTGACATCGTTAGTAGCAAGGCTCAACTTGGACATTGTTGAAAATGAGAAAACATATTATAAACACATTATTTTTATAAATTGCTTTATTAATTCAATAAATACAACGACAAAAACTATTACCACTCTCAAGTTTATCGGCAAGTCGCTATCTTCCTCCACATTAATACGATTCTTCATTTTAATCTAATCTTGAGCACATATGAGAGCTTCCACCATATTAGGAGACAATGAACTCCTAAATGCATCAAGAATGCGCCCTTCCATGATAAATGCGGACTTCGAAACAACGGTAGAAATGGGAATAGCCAACACGTCACGGGCAATATGTGCAAGGATAGGGAATCTTGCACTATTAACTTTCCACCACCCCAAAATGTCAAAAGTATCATCAGCTTCTTCTACATCTTCATTTAGGTACTTGTCCAATTCCGATTTGTCTCGAAATACCCCTCCAGTTCGACGCTTTTTGAACTTATCTGCAAGTCTATTTATATTTTGGGATTCCATTGCATTAGAACATTGGGATGACATATTACTTAAACTTGATTTTCCACTTTCTTGATTAGTGTACTCATTAAACAAATCCTCCACCGCTCTCTTGACACCATCGACAATCTCCACGACTCCATCCCCGTGGCCTTGTTAATTGCTTGATATTCTAAATCTCTATCTTCATTATCAATGTCAAAATGAAGATCTACTTCCATGCCCTCCAATGGATCTTCAACTTCACTTTCACCATCTCCATACATTTGTTCTAAACCAAATTGAACAAAACTCCACTTGTACCGAGGATCAAGCACAACGGAAATATACAACATGTTCATCTTTGTAACATTTCCCCAATACTTATCATATTTTCTTTTCATTGTTATGGCCATTTTTTGTAATTCTCTATCATTACTTCTTTCCCAGTCTCCCAAAATAATATAATTGTCACTTATTTCATGAAATGCATTATTTGATGTGACATAAGATGACCCCAAAATACGAACAGTTAGATTATAAAAGTGTTCTAAGAATCTCACAAACAATTTAGCCTTATTCCAATCCGAGTCCGTTGGAATATTCCCCCCCACCCCCCAAATCTCTTTTTCAAAGCACGATCTTCAAATCCAACCGATCAAAAGCTTCTTTGTACTTTATGGCCGAACTTAACATCAAGTAAGTAGAGTTCCATCTAGTTGCACAATCGAGACTGAACCCTTTCTTATCTTCAAGACCACAATAATCAATACAATCCCTCAATGTTCGAAAAAGCTAAAAGCGGTACGAGGCGTTTTTCTCCGTTCGAGGCGAGGCGTAAGCCTCGAGACGGAGCGAGGCGGAAGCCTTGATTTTAAGACCTAAATAACATTATTAAAAAAAATAAACATATTTAATATTTTTAAATGATGTGAATAACATTATATATTATATTTATACATTTTAATTTTAATGTATGTATGTATAAATATCAGTCAGAACTTAAATATAATATTTTTAAATGAAGTGAATAACATTATTAAAAAAAATGAACATATTTAATATTTTTAAATGAAGTGAATAACATTATATATTATATTTATACATTTTAATTTTAATTTTAATGTATGTATGTATGTATAAATATCAGTCAGAACTTAAATATAATATTTTTAAATGAAGTGAATAACATTATTAAAAAAAATGAACATATTTAATATTTTTAAATGAAGTGAATAACATTATAAATTATATTTATACATTTTAATTTTAATTTTAATGTATGTTTATATATTATATTTATATTTATACATACATTAAAATATAAATATAAATATAATATATAATATGAACAGATGAACTTAAATATAATATATAATAATCTATAATATAAACATGAACACAGAGTCACAGACTACACAGTTTATACTTTATATTTATATAATATGTATGTCTTCAATTCTTCATTATCGTGCAACTGTGCAAGTCTAAATTATATATGTATCAGTACAACAGGCCAGCAGGAACTTGAGTCAAAACGATAAGCAAAGAAAAAAAAAAAGTCGCGTCGGTCTTCTTCTTCGCAAATCTTCGCCGATCTTCTTCGCAGCTTAGCCGTCGCAGGCTTCGCAACCTCTCGCCGTCGCAGGCTTCGCAGCCTCTCGCCGACTACGATCTTCTTCTTCGACTTCGATCTTCGACTTCTTCCCAACTCTCTGCGTCTTCGTCTCTTCGATCTACAACTTCGACTGGGCAGTATCCTTTTTTAACCCTTTTTCAGTTTGGGTCGGGTTCGAATCAAGGCGTACGCCTTATTACGCCTTGAGGCGCAACGCCACGAGGCGCAAGCCTCAGGCAAAATTAAGCGCACGCCTGTAATTATTCTCTGGAAGCGTAGGCCTCGCGCCATGAACCTCCCGCCTCGCCACGAGGCGCGCCTTGAGGCGTGCGCCTCAATCGCTTTTTCGAACATTGCAATCCCTAAATGACTTGAGCCTAACTGGAGATTGTTTTGCATACTTCACTGCACGCCTAATTATCTCAACAGATTTCTCAATCAACTTCAACCAATCATTCCCGACAAGATTAATAATGTGAGCTATACATCTCATGTGAATGAACTTACCACTAAGGACATTGGTTTTCCAAGATGTACATCTATCTCTCAAGTAAGCCGCTACGGTATCATTTGAGCTAGCATTATCTACAACGAGTGTCATAACCTTAGAAAGTCCTCACTCTTTTAGACAACACTCAACCATTTCCCCAATGTCCTTCCCCTTATGACTTGTGATGGTTCGAAAATTTAAGATTTTCTTATGCAATTTCCAGTTTTCATTAATAAAATGTGCAGTAACACATATAATTCAAGCGTTGATTGAAAGTCTAAGAATCAATAGTGAGGCAAACACGTTCACAATTTTTTCTAAGGATTGTTTTTAGCTTAATCTTCTCATTATCATACAAACGAATGTAATCTTTAGCAAATGTAAAATGTGAAGGCAAAATACACTTCATGGGGAAGAAGAAAAGGTTAAATGAGGAAGGGGATGTTAAAAGACACGCAAGGATAATTTTTGAGTGAGTTAATTCAATGAGACGATGGAACCAACCCATTATTTAGAGTATTAATACAGTTCTTAAATGATGCCAACTAATCAAAATAATCTGATACGACATTAAGAAAAGAAAAAAATGTTGAGATATAATTCTTTGGAATAATAAAATAATCTAACATGGCGTTAAGAAAATATTAAGATATAATTCTTTTGATTCCAGACATAAGAGATTAAGGACAATAATGTATTTTACCCTCCATTTCCAAAAATAAAAAATCTAATGTACTTTTTTTTTCCTAGGTAATATGCGAATTTTAATATTTTCAAAAAAAATGATATTAATTTAATTTAATTTTAATCCATTCAGTAGTTTATATTGAAAACTACTTAAGAATTATTACTAAGTACTAAAACGTTATTTTAAAATTAAAATAAATTTATCCAAGAATTTAATTTTAAATTTTTGCAAATTAATTATGATTATCCTTATTGATTAAACTGAGAAACCTGACTTTTAGGGAAATTAATAGCCATTTGAGAAGAATGATAGGGTAAAAGACATTACTGTTCTTAGTATCATACATTTGGAATTAAAAAAAAATATCAGTATTTTTTTCTTTTTGTTTTAATACCATGTTAATTAATTATATAATGAAGCGGGAGTGTTTGATTACTATAATAATACTTTAAAAAATACTTTAAAAAATGGCATAGGAAGATTTTTGAAAAAAGAATATACAAGGATTAAAATAAAACCAAACCATGAGTACATGGACTAAATTAATAGGTTACTTTGCAATTTAATGCCGCACTCGGAGTCCTCACTCCCCAATTTATAAGATATAGAAAAATGATAACATTTTGACTCTATAGTTGTCAATTAAATGGATAAGTATAAGTGATAATAGGCGGACAACCATTATCTATGAATATTTATATGTGCGGACATGTTAAAGTTCACTAAACTCAGTGTGAATTTGTAATAACTCAGGTCAGGATTCGAATCAAATCATAGCATAATAAGGCCCAATGCGTTGTCTCAATAATATCTTATTGAATTATCTTAACCCACCACAGGCTCATCCAAAACAATAGCAGATTAAGTTATTATATACGCATCCAAGTATCCTACATGTTATGATGTGGGATTGGAGTGTTACAGAATTAGTGTGTTTACCTAATAATGCATTATTCAGTTAACAATGTCATTCAGATTTGGTCATCTACTAACCGAAGTTGGTCATACGATTAAAAAGAAGGAACAACTTCCCTATATGTATTTTTTGTCTAGACTAAGGACTTCAATGTTACACTTAATTAAAAAGTTAACTATTCTTAGCTGACCTACTTGTTAATTTAATAGGTAAATGAGTTGGGCCTAAGGAATTATGGAGGGATATTATTATGGTAAAGTCCATGAAACCTGAGGCTGGGGTTCCATTCCCAAGACACGAGCCTTTGGGACACGACACCATAGGTGATGGAATGACTAGGCTTGAACCTAAGACACGGATCCATGGGTCATATTGATGGAATCCAAGGCAGACTTCTGCCCTGAGGAAATGTTAAACCTTGTGCAACATTCCCTGACTAGGAATATATGGAACCCCCACATGAATGAGGCAAAACCCATCCTAGAGAAAGAAACGAGGTCAAAGGGCCTCTTATTATCCCTCATGAATCTTGTTAGTACTCTAGCTTATGCATATGTTTGATTTGATGATGAAATGAGAACTTAATGTATAATTGTAAAACTAGTCGCTTTTGTAAAATCTTTAGAAAGACAATTTATATAAAAGGATTTAGTGTAGAGATCAAATTTGTTAGGTTGATCCATTCCTTAATGAAATTGTATTGTTCAAAAGGTCTGAAGACTGATCATAGAGTTGACGGCCAAGAATTATTCTGAGATCGTAAAGCACTCAGATCTTAGAGCATGAAAACCGATCGTAGAGTCAAGCCTTTAGGGCAACTTACTCTATTATCGAATATATAACTCTGCGATTAAACAAAATCGTAAGGTTCATCTCTTTTGACAAGTTATGATTGTCATATACCTAGGACGAAGATCCCAAGAATGATCCTCCCAAAGGTTGTCGATAAGGATAAGGCATTCCTGAAGTTGTGTCTAACAGCTATATTTGCTAAGGACAAAAACATGCAGCTATATCTACACCTGGCAGAGTACAATGAAAGCAATCTAAAGTGGTCCTAGCCGAACATTTCAAAGTCAAACAAGTGGAAATCAACAGGTGTCCAAATCAGAATGGAATAACGGTCAAATCCCAACAGGAAGATCCCAAGGTGAAGCTATAAAAGGCGAAAAGCCTCAAACAATCAAAAAAATATAGAGATAAATTGATCAAGTCGAAGTGCTGCCTATCTGAGCTCATAGTCTACTCTCTCTACGATTTAGAAATCTCATTTGCTGCTAAGTCCTGTGATCAAGAAGCTTAACGTTACTTAACAGCGTCTCAAATCATTTAATTCCTTTGTAATTGTGATCTTAGTGATTAGTGTAATCCAAGTCTATGTGACTTGAGAGATTCTTAGTGAATCAGTTATAAAACAGTTATTTGTAAACTGTAATCTTAGTGATTACCTTTCCTTAGTGGAATATCCCTACTCGCAGAGTAGAAGAGAGGACTAGGAAACTTTTGTGCTCCGAACCTCTTAAAATTATGTGTTATTTACTTTAACACTTATTTTCTACACTCTACGTTTAATCTCTGTGACTTGTCTACACTCTCTTACACTAAATTTAGAACTGTGATTTTTTATTAATCTTTGAAAGGTTTTTTAAAACATCACTCCACTGTGCTTAATCACTAAATCAACTTGTTTAATTTACCATTGGTAATAATTCTCTAAACTAAAAGTTTTAAAGGATCTATCCAACCCCCCTTCTAGATCTCTTAGTGCTTTTGGGAATAACAAGTGGTATCAGAGCTTTGGTTCTCTTGAACTAGCTTAATCGCTTGAGTACACCATGACACTAACCAAAACCAGTTCTGAGCTTGGAGGTGGAAACAAGCTACCTTTGTGCAACAAAGATAAATTTGCAAACTGAAAAGTTCGTATACAGGCGTATATGAATTCTATTGATGACGAGTTATTTGATGTTGTGTTGAATAACCCCTACGTCCTAACAAAGCTAGCTCCTACCTCTGATGTTCCAAACAAAGTAGCGGATCATAGGGTGGAAGAGGAAGACTTCGTTGCTGACATCCTTCATGGTCTAAAACAATCCCCCAAAACCCTATTACCAGACCCTTCCCATAAACCCCAATCCCCAAAAACCGTACTACCAAAACCCCAATTGCCATTGGGGAAAACCCTATTACCAGACCCTTCCTATAAATCCAATCCCCAAAAAAAAACCAATTGCCATTGGTGACCACCAGGGAGAAACATTGGGGATATGTGGGTCATCTGAAAACACCTCATCCATCCTTAAAAATCCTGTATTAATCCCAGGCTTCTCCAATTCCAATCAGATGGGATACATCACTTGCAAGGACATTACAAAGAGGATGGCGTGCTCATATACGTTGAAGATAAAGACGTATCAGATTTGTTTAAAGTCCGAGATTTCGGAGTTTACTAGGTCGGAAGTTCTTGTCTTATCAGAGATTTGATATTAAAAGTAAAAGAAGATTTTCAAATCCCATTCGGACTGTGGTTAGTTCCCCTAAACAAGGATTCACCGCTAAAACCACACCTTAATTTGTCCGATCAAGATATCACCGATACAATACTCTTCCATTTTCGCTAGGGGATCAGACCCGTTTGGCAAGTCACCTTTAATCGAATAACCTCCTACAATCTGCCAAAATCGAAGGCCATTGCCACACTTGACAACCATTTCCCAACACAAGAAACCGACAAAATTTTGCATCCCTGCCCTTCAATCAACCATTGGGTACCTTTTTTCCCAAGTGGTCAAGAACGTGGTTCCCGGAGCTCTATGGATGTTCCACCCAAACCAAAATAACTTTTTGATGGACAAAAGAATGTCCCTTATTGAATGGAATTAGACATCTTGATGTGATCAGGTAAATCAATTTTTAATTACTCTGTATCTACCTCTTTCTTTTCCATTTGGTCACACTTATTTAAGAACTTATGTTTTGTTTTGGTCAGATATGGTTGGGAGAGATCTTTCCTCCAGTACTGCTGCAAGGAATGTAAGAAGTTTATTGTTTCAAGATAAAACATTCTATCATGGGTTCGTTTGCTTTCATTCTTTTTTTCCTTGTGCTATTATCTTATGTTTTCATATTTATGCTCATGTATGTTAAGGTAATGCACATGTAAGGATTAATAAATGGGTGCTTTGTGTATTTAGATGGTTTTTTCTTGTGTTATTATCTGATGTTTCATATTTATGCACATGCAATTGTATTTAGTTTAAAATACAAAAAGCACCCTTTTATTAATCCTTGCAAATGAGGATTAATATGAAAACATAAGATAATAGCACAAGGAAAAAAAAGAGGAAAGCAAATGAACCCAGGATAGAATGTTTTGTCTTGAAACAATAAACTTCTTACATTCCTTGCAACAGTACCGAAGGAAAGATCTCTCCCGACCATATCTGACCAAAATAAAACATTAGTTCTTAAATAAATGTGTCCAAATAGGAAAGAAAGAGGTAGATACAGAGCAATTAAAAATTGATTTACTTGATCACATCAAAATGTTTAATTCCAACTTCAATAAGGGACATCCTTTTGTTCATCAGAAAGTTATTTTGCTTTGAGTGGAACATCAGTGTTCTACAAGTCGGCCTAGTCGGCCGATTAGTCGGCGACTAGGTCGGGGTCGGAAGGCAACCGAGTCGACTAGAGCCTAGTCACTTCAATTAGTCGTTGGCCGACTTAGTCGGGGCTAGTCGGCGCAAGTCGTGGCTAGTCGGCGCAAGTCGGAGCAAGTTGACTATTAATTTTGTGCTACTTAGTTTCATTTGGTTAATTGGTTTTGAACTTAGAGCGTCGAACTATTTGGTTTTACTTGGTTTCCATATTTTTATTTGATGATTCGTGTTACTTATGTTATTCTACTTACTCAAAACTTATGAAGGAGGAAGGAGAATATATAATTTTTTTTAAAAAAATTGAAAATTCGACTAGCCGATTAGTCCCCGATTAATCCCCGACTAATCTCCTAGTCGCTAGTCGGTAGCCAACCGACCTGGGACCGACTAGCGACTTTTAGAACACTGTGGAACATCCAAAGCTTCGGGATCCACGTTCTTGACCACCTGAGAAAAAAGGTACCTAACGGTTGATTGAGGGGAGAGATGCAAGATTTTGTCGGTTTCTTGTGCTGGGAAAGGGTTGTCAAGTGTGGCAATGGCCTTTGGTTTTGACAGATTGTAGTAGGTTATCGAAGGAGGGTGACTTGCCAAACGTGTCTGATCCCCTTGCGAAAATGGAAGAGTTGTATCGGTGATATCTCGATCAGACAAATTCAGATGCAGTTTTAGCAATGAATCCTTGTTCAGGAGAACTAACCACAGTTCGAATGGGATTTGAAAATCTTCCTTTACTTTTAGTATCAAATCTCTGATAAGACAAGAACTTCTGACCTCGTAAACTCGAAAGTCTCGGACTTTGAACAGATCTGATACATCTTCATCTCCATCTTCAACATATATGAGCACACTATCCTCTTTATAATGTCCTTTTATGTGATGTATCCCATTTGATTAGAATTGGAAAAGCCTGGGATTAATACAGGGGTTTCTGAGGATGGATGAGGTGTTTTCAGATGGGGTTTCAAATGACCCACATATCCCCAATTGTTCCTCTCTAGTGGTCACCAATGGCAATTGGGTTTTTTGGGGGGATTGGGGTTTATGGGAAGGTCTGGTAATACGGTTTTCACCAATGGCAATTGGGGTTTTGGTAGTACGATTTTTTTGGGGATTGGGGTTTATGGGAAGGGTTTGGCAATAGGATTTTTGGGGTTTTGGGGGATTGGTTTAGACCATGAAGGATTTCAGCATCGAAGTCTTCCTCTCCCACCCTTGAGGATGGTCGAGATTTCAAAGGGGTTTTTCTTGAGGATGACAATCTTGAGGACGGGTCTTTCAACATTTCTTTTTCGAAAATGGATTTGGTAGTAAGGGTTCTTGGGATTGTTTTAAACCCCAGCATTGAATTCTTCCTCTTTCAGTCTTGAGGATGGTCGGGGAGGGGTTTTTCTTGAGGATGACAAGCTTTGGGATGGGTCTTTAGACATAGTCAGAGAGGAATGGGTTTTTTCAATTAACAATGCCATACAAGGGTTTCGTAAAATGTAACAATCCAATCTTGGGGAGGGGGCTCTCTCTAATATATAAAAGTGCAAACAAGGCGGTGTAAACTGTAAACTTTTTTGGTGAAGCTTTTTTGCATTTCCTAAAACGCCCTTTGATTTTTATTGTAATTCCTATTTTGTCCTTTTATATATATTTTTTATCATTTTATTTAGTCTTTCAAATTTTATAAAATTCTTATTTTACCTCCCATAATTTACACACGCAACGCGTGTGCCACCGAGTACTAATATATATATAAGATGTCAATCTTGTAAGCACTGTAACGGAGTCGAATCACTTTTAAAATAAATATTAAAATAATGTAGTATTTGAAGCTTGAATATTTCAAAATTAAATATAATTTTGAAACAGGCAACTTTTAATATTTTTTGGATCTTTCTCGTTAGTACAATGCATGATTTATGTTTAATACAAAATAGATTTAGATTTGTTCATAACACTTGGAATTAATGTATATTTGCAATCAGTAACTGTTTTACAGTCTTTCAAATGAAACTGATGTAAAAGGATTTAAATATGGATCAAACTTGTTAGGTTGCTCCAAAATCATATAGTGAATACTTGGTATAGAACCAAGTCAGAAAACAATCGTAGAGCAAGACAGTGAAGCAGTCCAAGATCGTAGAACTGACTACTTAAACTGAAGTTCATGGAGCTACAATAGTGAATACTCTAAGATCGTAGAGCTGACTGATGATCGTAGAACTGATTGCTTAAAGCTGAAGATCGTAGAGCTGCAACAGCGAACGCTCAAAGTTCGTAGAGCTGTCTGTGTAAAACTGAAGATCGTAGAGCTACAACAACGAACACTCAAAAGTTCGTAGAACTGTCTGCATAAAGATAAAGATCATAGAGTTGCACCGGCAGACACTCAATATTGGCCGACAAGAGTGCTAAAAGACAGGAAAACGACAAAACAAGTGGACTGACAAATGTCCACTTCAGAATGGTTCAACGGTAACTCTCCAACGGGAAGATTCCAAGAACTGTCTATAAAAGGCAAACAACAGAGTGAATGAAAAGAGTGGAACAAGTGGGAAAACAGCAAGAGAAACAAGTGAGAGAACAAAAACAGAAAGATCAAGCACAGATTGTTCCTAGTTTTTAATCCTCCCCACTCTAAGATTCTGAACAACTTCTGCTGCTAAGTCATTTCAGATTGGACTTAAAGCCACTTAGCAACACCCCAACCAAGCACTCTTAGTGATTGAGAGGTCTTAGTGACCTATTGCAGCCAAGTCTTAGTGACTTAAATAGATCTAAGTGATGTAACTGTAACCAAGTGTAAGTGACTTGCAGAGATCTAAGTGATCTAACTGTTGCCAAGTCTAAATGACTTGAAGAGATCTTAGTGATCTAATTGCTGCCAAGTCTAAGTGACTTGAAGAGATCTTAGTAATCTAGCTTCAGGCAAGTCTAAGTGACTTGTACCAAGTCTTAGTGACTTGAAAAAATCTTAATGATTCAACTACTGTAAATGTTCTTTGTGAACTGATCTTAGTGATCACCCTATCCTTAGTGGATTCCCTACTCGAGGAGTAGAAGAGTGGACTAGGAAATCTTTGTGCTCCGAACCACTTAAAATATCTTGTGTTATTTACTTTCTGCATTTACCTAACTGTTGCATTACTTTCAATACTCTACGATTTAGCTCTGTGACTTAGCTCCGCAATTGCTTGCTAAATTTAGAGCTGAGTTTTTCTTATAGTCGTTGAAAGGGTTTCTAAAATATCATTCCACTATGCATTATCAACTAACCAATTTATCTAAAAGTTGGTAATAACTCTTTAAAAACAAAAGTTTTTAAAGGATCTATTCAACCCCCCCTTCTAGATCTCTTTTGTGCCTTTGGGAATAACATTTCTAAACACCCTTAACATCTATCCATATCTATATTATTAAGGGAGAGCAAAGTAGGTGGACTCTCTTCTTCACTTTCTAATCTCAATTTATCCTCCCTTTCAAACTTTTTTTCCCCTTCAATTTTCATGGTTATTAACGTATTTAACACTTATGTAACTGGGTTTGCTTTTGAATACTATATAAATTTGGATACTTTTTAATTGTTACACATTTGGATAGTATTTAATTGTTACAAATTTGAAATGCTTCAATACTTGTCATTTGAGTTTTCAAATCTAAAAATGTATGTATTCAATTCAAAGCGTTGTATATATTATTTTGATTGACTTATGAATGGTTGGTTGTGAGCTTCATAATGGATTTGAGATCTTTAGACTTGTGTCCTTAAGAATCATCTCTATATTCTAATAATGAACTTTGAATATTCAAATCGTAAAAAAGACACTTTTGTAATTTGTGAAGGTCCTAAAACAATTTCTAAATGGTAACCCAACATGCTTGTTTAGGATTCAAAATAGTGGAACACTACAAGAAAAATACTTATTTCCGACGAAATTTTTTCTGACAGAATAATTCCCTCGGAATTAATATATTTTCGATAGAATTTTCTATCGAAAATAATTCCCTCAGAAATATATTAATTCCGACAGAATCCCGTCAGAAATAATTACCACCCCTTGGCGCTAGATACTTTATTAGGATATTTGTTTTTTCACAAGCTCTAGCCAGCGTCAGCGTCCGAAATCACCTGTTGGACCATATCATACAGGAACTAGCTTGGACGACGAGTTATTCCAGAGGGTGATGACGCGGGTGTCAGAGACGTATGCGACTAATCCGATATTCCATGATCAGGTACTGTCCAGTCGTGCTCGTCTGCGTCGACTTACTCAGGACATTGCAGCAGGGGCGACGCCAAGAGTACGGGGATCCCTCCTGAACAGTTCGCTGCGATACTTCCATGCCCTCCAACAGATCTTCAACTTGAATTCCACCATCTCCATACATTTGTTCTAAACCAAATTGAACAAAACTCAACTTGTACCGAGGATCAAGCACAACAGGAATATATGTTGTTCATCTTTGTAACATTTCCTCAATACTTAACATATTTTCTTTTCATTGCTTTAGCCATTTTTTGTAATTCTCTATCATTACTTCTTTCCCAGTCATCCAAAATAATATAATTGTCACTTATTTCATGAAATACATTATTTGATGTGACATAAGATGACCCCAAAATACGAACAGTTAGATTATAAAAAGTGTTCTAAGAATCTCACAAACAATTTAACCTTATTCCAATACTAGATTTCAGTGTAGAAACGTAGAGTTAAGTCATTCTACGATGTGAAGAATCACTCTACATTTCACTCTATGATCTAAGGATTCAATCTATGTCACTACACTGAAGTCTAGTATCGTAGAGTTAAGTCATTCTACGATCTGAGGATTCATTCTACGATCTTAGAAACGTAAAGTTAAAATCATTCTACGATCTGAGGATTCACTATATGTCTACGATCTGAGAATTCACTCTACATTTCTGAGGATTCAGTCTACGTTTCTACACTGAAGTTCGTAGAGTTAAGTCATTCTACAATCTGAGGATTCACTCTACGTTTCACTCTACGATCTGAGGATTCACTCTAGGTTTCTGAGGATTTAGTCTACATTTCTACACTGAAGTCTAACATCGTAGAGTTAAGTCATTCTAAGATATGAGGATTCACTCTACGATCGTAGAAACGTAGAGTCAAGTCATTCTACGATCTGAAGATTCACTCTACGTTTCACTCTACACTACTAGAAAAAAGGCCTATAACGAGGGTCGTCGACCGTAGCTATAGGCCTTATGACCGTAGCTATAGGTATTACCGACCGACTCTCGTTGTAGCTCGTGTGGTAAAGCCTTTAGCTACGGTCTTAGGGGTCTTTACCGACGGTCGCGAGTCGCGACTGTAGCTATAGATCATGCCAAAACCGTGTTTTTGCTCTTTACCAACGATCACTAGGGACTATTGCCATAACCATAGCTATAGATGTTTATAGCGACGGTCCTGACCGTAGGTATAGGCTTTAGTATTTTTGAACCCTATAGCAATGGTCGTTGACCGCGCTATAGCCTTTTTAGATTTTAAAAAAAAATGAATTAGTGATGCATATATTTATTGAAAAAACATAATACAATATAAAATAAATGAATAATAATATTAGAAAAGATTTCTGGTTCTTCAGTAAAAATTACTTATAGATCAGCATGAAATCCATTACGACAGTGCAAGCATCAATAATAATTCTAGCAAAAATCTGATTTGCTAAAAAATAAGTCGAACAACGAGACAATACCCCAAGCACTTGCTCTGCTCTTGAATACAAATTTAATGAAGTTCCCCTCACCATATAGAAGAGTAGCGTGCTAGATCCAGACGTTCTCCTCTCTAATGGTTTCTTAACAACTTCAAACTTGTCAGGTACAAACATGTCCTTTTATAATTTGTCTTGTCGAAATGTTCCATTAATAAATCAATGTCTTCAACCTGAAATGAGTCAAAACATCACTTATATTTATGTTCAAGAGTGGAAGAAAGGATACGCAAGGAATACAACAAGTAATACCTCCATCAGAAGATCAACAGCCTCAGGCTCAGCATTATGCTGCAATGCAGAAACAGGGGTTACAAATGTCACACCAAACAGTGTGACAACAATTTGTACAATTCTCGAAATTACAATACTTATGTAACATATCCAAAAGAACATTAGCAATTTGAATAGGAGAAATCTTCCGCTTTAGCGGATTTGAGTATTCAACTCACAAAGATCACATTAAAAAATGAGACAGAAAAATGAGTACTTCTGTTAAGTTATTGAATAACTTCAACTAAGATTTAGACAGAATGGAAAAAGCAAAAGAAAACAGCTAGAGTTATAAAACTTTGAGTTTGGTAATTTATTTTTTCAATTAAATCCAGTACAACGACCAAATATTGTTTGATTTAACTAATCACCATATAAATGGAACACATTTCATTTGCAAAGTGAAAAAAAAAATTCCAATGAGACACAGAAAAACACCTAAAGACTTTCCTTTGGCTGTCACATAAGGTTTTGCAATGTTCTTGACAGATAAGTAAATGAAGCATCAAAGAATAAAGCATGACTATATCTTCAATTTATGATTGTACAGTTATTGTTTTTTAGTATTTTCCTCTTTGCTTTCCTCAGAATTCGGTCAAGTCTCTTTACTTGCTTCTTTTATCAAAAAGATCTCTATGCTTTCTCAAGGAACAGAGATGTTCAGCCTTCAAATAAAAGATTGCAAACCAAGTAATAGTTATATAGACTGCAAATTATTATCAGTATACTAGGCAAACGATGTATTAGTAACTAGTAAGTTAATTACCTTTTTCCTTTTCCTCAAGCAAGCAGCAAAAATCTTCATTGATCTCCTCATCTGATTCAGTAATAACTCTTTCATTCCCTTTCATGCGTCACTGACCATCTTTGCGTATCCATAAAGGGAAAATTTTACATATTTAAAAGGAAATCATAGACATTTACCAGTTCAGTGAGAGACTCCTTTCTGATTGTGCTCCTTATTGGAATCTCTGTTCTTGAAAATAGCTTAGCTTGTAAACATATCACTGCAACATAGCAGACCACATAAGAGTGCATGCCAATGGATATTATAGACAACCAAGTAAGCCAAACTTAACCAAGTTTAAGTGATTCTTGGATACAAAAGCTAAATCCTAAAGAGAATATATATATATATATATATATATATATATATATATACCCGTTCTCATTTACCAGACATGGTCAAGGCCAAAACTGAAAGAATGTCCGCTAGTAATTTCTGCATTGGAAGGAGAATGTGAATCAGATAGATTATAAATTACTATGATACAAGAAATATTAAAGTCCAACCAAGCTTAACCTTTGCGAAAAAAGAACAAAAACATCAACGTCCAACAAAACAAGATACCTTTATATCTGAAGCTGTCAGTGTTTCATAATGTGCCTTTAGAGTTCCATAATGAGGAAAACTCCAATCATATAGCCAAAAGGGTGAAAAACTGGACTAATATAGATTATATAATTTCATTTTCTCATCAATAGTGATATTTGCTAAATTATTGTGCAAGGCTCATAATTCATGAAGCTTTGTTCTAAGACAAGCAAATAAAAGATGGTATCAACATAATACAAGTTCTCTGTCTAAAATACAAAAGATTTGGATATTAAGGAAAGAAAATGACACAAAGAATTAAATTTTTTTAGGGCTAAATACACTTATGTCCCTCAAAGTATGACCGCTTTTACACTTGTGATCCTAATATTTAAAACCTTACATTAGCATACTCTAAGTACACTTAAGTAAACAAAAGTGACCCCAAATATTTTTTCGGCCAAAAAACACGCCTGGATGCTGATGTGGCACCGGAGAAGGAGTGTATTTCACTGTATTTGTAATTTACAGTGTATTTTCCGTGTATTTTGTCAATAAAACCAAATAAGTCCATGTATATATGTATTTCCCTCCAAATGACCCTATTATTTTCCCTCCAACTCCATACTGTTTATTTCCCTCCATCCATTTCAGGCCAACAGACAGTGTTAACCATCCCCTCATAGTGGAAAGAGAAAGAGGAGTAGAACAGAAGAAAGAGAAGGAGAAAGAGAGATTGCAAAGAAAGAACATACCTGAAATGGCTTCAGTTTTGTGTCACTGTCATCTCAATTTTTACTTTGATAATATTTTGTTAAAATCCAATATTCATCAGAGAAAGAAATAAAAATTTTGGTGAAATTCACTATATCCAAGTTCAGTGTTATTTTGAACAAAATCCTTTTTAAGTTCCTTCATCGATGGAAGGAAATCAAAAAATTGGAAGCACTAGCCAATAGGCCCAATACCAACTTATAACTTGGTACTCAATTATAACCTTCCTTTGTCAGAACTAACTAAGATCATATCTTAACAATGCCATCTGAGATAAAAATTAATTCCATCTAACTCAAAGCAAAATCAAAATAAATTTTGCACAACAGTGTGTAAATCTGTCGTTTCTCTCAATGTTCCACGTTCTTCTTCATGCTTAACCAGAGTTGTAATATATCACCTCTGCCATAATTTTGCAATAAAATAAAGTACAGTATTAACATATGAGTACAACTATCGTTAAAATTTGAACTAGGAAGCAACAATAAATTTGATTCAATTCAATTCACCAAAAAGGTACAAAAATTAAGGAAAATTGTTACCACAATACAAAGAGGGCTAAGCAATAGAACATTTGGCATCATCTTCTTCAAGCTGCTTCTTCGCCTCTTCAGCTTCTTCCGTAAACATTCCTTCCTTAAATTTCTTCGATAATCCTTCAATCAATTCTTTCGCCTGTTTTAGAGCTAAGCTCGTAATTGTCCTCACTGCCTTAATCATTGTGATTCTAGCCGGGGCATCTGTGACGGCTCTAGGTGCGGCAATTGCGGCTACGGGGGCAAATGAGGATGCCTTTACACCGAGCGTCTCTTCGACGTACTCGGCGAGCTTTTGGGCGTCTGCGAGGGTTAGTCCTGAGATTGAATTGTCGAGCTCAACGACCTTTTAAGAGGCTTCGACGGCGGCGAGAGGGCGGACGAAGCTGGCTCTGCGGTGAATTTTGGGGGTACGGAGAGGGAATTCTAGGGTTTGCTTGGGGAAGGTAACTAAGGGGTGCGTAGGAAAGGCAGGGGGTACGGAGAGGGAATTTTAGGGTTTGCTTGGGGAAAGTAACTAAGGGGTGCGTAGGAAAAGAAGATGATAGTGTATGACAAGAGGATGAATGAAGAGTGACTCCAGAAAATGTTGATGATGCCATTGTTGTCCACTGGAAATTAGAGAGAAGAAGAAGTGATGAAAAATTGAAATGCGTGGAAAAAGAAGAAGATATGACAAGGAAAAGAGCTTGTATTTGACATGTATTTAGTAAATAAACCTTATATTATAATAGGTATACATGCTTAAATCTAGGCCCGGCAAATTAGGTCAAGACTCGCGGGCCGAGTTGACCCCTAAAAATTGGGTTACGAGTTTAAGATTTTCAGCCCACAAAAATCCGAGCCGTTTTGGCTCGGCCTGACGATGGCCCGGCTTACCCGTATATTATTTGTTTAAAAAATTTGATACTAATGCTTCCATGAAAAATTGAACCCAAGACCTCTCCAATTTACTAAACAAATGTTTTGACCAACTCAACTATAACAATTTTATACATTAACTATAATCTTATTAATGTATATACGTTATTGTTACATAATATATATATATATATATATATATATATATATATATATTTGTTATTATTTACTTTCCTCTCTCTAAGTTACATTTTACTTTCACAATATATCCAAAAGTTTTACAAAAATTGGTATAAATATATATATATATATTATTAATGATATATATATATATATTATTAACGTGTGTGTATATATATATATATAACAATATTTGTTATTATTTATTTTTCTCTCTCTAAGTTACCTTTTCATTTCCTAATATTTTCAAAAATTTTACAAAATTTGTTACATATATAAGTTATTGTTATATATATATATATATATATATATATATATATATATATATGTATATATATATTGGTAACGTATATATATAACAATATTTGTTATTATTTATTTTTCTCTCACTAAGTTACATTTTTCTTTTCCAATATTTTCAAAAGTTTTACAAAAATTATTATATATTTATACGTTATATATATATATATATAACGTATATATATATAATTATATATTATTAACGTGTATATATAACAATATTTGTTATTATTTATTTTCCTCTCTCTAAGTTACCTTTTCCTTTCCAAAAGTTTTACAAAAATTGGTATAAAATATATTAATATATATATGTTGTTTTATATATATATATATATATATTATATATATATATATATATTAGCAACGTGTATATATATAATTATTAATTATATATATTATTAACGTGTATATATATATAACAATATTTGTTATTATTTATTTTTCTCTCTCTAAGTTACCTTTTTCTTTCCTAATATTTTCAAAAGTTTTACAAAAATTGTTTACATATATATGTTATATAATATATATATATATATATATATATATATATATATATGTATATATATATTGGTAACGTATATATATAACAATATTTGTTATTATTTATTTCCTCTCTCTAAGTTACATTTTCCTTTTCTAATATTTTCAAAAATTTTACAAAAATTGTTATATATTTATACGTTATTATTATATATATATAATGTATATATATAATTATATATATTATTAATGTTATATATATATGTGTGTGTGTAACAATATTTATATATATTATTAACGTGTATATATAACAATATTTGTTATTATTTATTTTCCTCTTTCTAAGTTACCTTTTCCTTTCCAAAAGTTTTACAAACATTGGTATAAATATATTAATATATATATGTTGATATATATATATATATATATATATATATATATATTAGTAACGTGTATATATATATATAATTATTAATTATATATATTATTAACGTGTATATATATAACAATATTTGTTATTATTTATTTTTCTCTCTCTAAGTTACCTTTTCCTTTCCTAATATTTTCAAAAGTTTTACAAAAAAAATTGTTACATATATATGTTATACATATATATATATATATATATATATATTTTATATATATATATATATGTATATATATATTGGTAACGTATATATAACAATATTTGTTATTATTTATTTTCCTCTCTCTAAGTTACCTTTTCCTTTTCTAATATTTTCAAAAATTTTACAAAAATTGTTATATATTTATACGTTATTATTATTATATATATATATATAACGTATATATATAATTATATATATTATTAATGTTATATATATATGTGTGTGTGTGTAACAATATTTATATATATTATTAACGTGTATATATAACAATATTTGTTATTATTTATTTTGCTCTCTCTAAGTTACCTTTTCCTTTCCAAAAGTTTTACAAAAATTGGTTATAAATATATATATTTATAATTATATATATATATATATATATATATGTAACAATATATATATATATATATCTTATTAATATGTATATATATAACAATATTTGTTATTATTTATTTTTCTCTCTTTAAGTTACCTTTTCCTTTCCCAATATTTTCAAAAGTTTTACTAAATTTGTTACATATATATGTTATTTTTACATATATATATATATATGTATATATACATATAAATATATATATATGTATATATATATTGGAACGTATATATATAACAATATTTGTTATTATTTATTTTCCTCTCTCTAAGTTACCTTTTCCTTTTCCAATATTTTTAAAAGTTTTACAAAAATTGTTATATATGTATACGTTATTGTTATATATATATATAACGTATATATATATATATATAATTATATATATATATATGTGTGTAACAATATATATATATATTATTATTAACGTGTATATATAATAATATTTGTTATTATTTATTTTCCTCTCTAAGTTACCTTTGCTTTCCAAAAGTTTTACAAAAATTGGTATAAATATATATTTAGTCCGGATCTTAAGCTCACCCCTTATCTGGTTCATCCAAGCTCACCCCTTTTTAGCGACGGATCCGGCGACGGTTCGGTCATACAACCGTCCTCTATACTTTTAGCGACGGACAACATATAACGTCGCTAAAAGTATAGACGACAGTTGTATGACCGAACCGTCGCCGGGTCCGTCGCTAAAGGGAGTGAGCCGGATAAGGGGTGAGCTTAAGATCCGGACTGTAAATATATTAATATATATATATATGTTGTTATATATACGGTCCGGATCTTAAGCTCACCCTTATCCGGCTCATGTTGTTATATATACGGTCCGGATCTTAAGCTCACCCTTATCCGGCTCACCCAAGCTCACCCCTTTTTAGCGACGGATCCGGCAACGGTTCAGTCATACAACCGTCGTCTATACTTTTAGCGACGGACAACATATAGCATCGCTAAAAGTATAGACGAAGGTTGTATGACCAAACCGTCGCCGGATCCGTCGCTAAAAATGGGTGAGCTTGGGGTGAGCCGGATAAGGGTGAGCTTAAGATCCGGACCGGTTATATATATATATATATATATATATATATATATATATATATAAATATATATATATATATATTAGTAACGTGTGTATATATATAATTATTAATTATATATTATTAACGTGTATATATATATAACAATATTTGTTATTATTTATTTTTCTCTCTCTAAGTTACCTTTTCCTTTCCCAATATTTTCAAAAGTTTTACAAAAATTGTTACATATATATGTTATTGTTATATATATATATATATATGTATGTATATATTGGTAACGTATATATATAACAATATTTGTTATTATTTATTTTTCTCTCTCTAAGTTACCTTTTCCTTTTCCAATCTTTTCAAAAGTTTTACAAAAATTGTTATATATGTATACGTTATTGTTATATATATACATATATAACGTATATATATAAAATTATATATATTATTAATGTTATATATATATGTGTGTAACAATATATATATATATATATATATATTATTAACGTGTATATATAACAATATTTGTTATTATTTATTTTTCTCTCTCTAAGTTACCTTTTTTTTTCCAAAAGTTTTACAAAAATTGGTATAAATATATTCAGTCCGGATCTTAAGCTCACCCCTTATCTGGTTCACCCAAGCTCACCCTCATTTAGCGACGGATCCGGCGACAGTTCGGTCATACAACCGTCGTCTATACTTTTAGCGACGGTAAACGACGGACAACATATAGCGCCGCTAAAAGTATAGACGACAGTTGTATGACCGAACCGTCGCCGGGTCCGTCGCTAAAGGGGGGTGAGCCGGATAAGGGGTGAGCTTAAAATCCGGACTGTAAATATATTAATATATATATATATATGTTGTTATATATACGGTCCGGATCTTAAGCTCACCCTTATCTGGCTCACCCAAGTTCACCCCTTTTTAGCGACGGATCAGGCGACGGTTTGGTCATACAACCGTCGTCTATACTTTTAGCGACGGACAATATATAGCGTCGCTAAAAGTATAGACGAAGGTTGTATGACCAAACCGTCGCTGGATCCGTCGCTAAAAATGGGTGAGCTTGGGGTGAGCCAGATAAGGGTGAGCTTAAGATCCGGACCGGTTATATATATATATATATATATATATATATATTAGTAACATGTATATATATATAATTATTAATTATATATATTATTACCGTATATATATATATATATATATATATATATATAACAATATTTGTTATTATTTATTTTTCTCTCTCTAAGTTACCTTTTTCTTTCCCAATATTTTCAAAAATTTTACAAAAATTGTTACATATATATGTTATTGTTATATATATATATATATATGTATGTATATATTGGTAACGTGTATATATAACAATATTTGTTATTATTTATTTTACTCTCTCTAAGTTACCTTTTCCTTTTCCAATATTTTCAAAAGTTTTACAAAAATTGTTATATATTTATACGTTATTGTTATATATATATATATTATTAACTTGTATATATAACAATATTTGTTATTATTTATTTTCCTCTCTCTAAATATTTGTTATTGTTGAGAAATCAGGCCTTCACAAATACACTAAGATAAATACAAGCACACTACTGTATGAAATAGAAAATAATAACACAAGAATTTTACGTGGAAACCCAACTGGGAAAAAACCACGGGGAGAGATCTCGGAAATTCACTATGAAAATAATATGGAGATTACAAACTCTCAACTGAGAAATAAACTAACTGTTTATTTTCTCTCTACCTCTATAGATCTCAAATGCTCAAACTTGAGCTTTCTCTCTCTAACTCTATTTGCTTCTCTAAGCTTTGGTGTGTTTCAAAATGAAGGAGTTGTCTCCTTTTATAGGCTACCCAATGAGATGGTAGGTGAGTGTGAACAATGAGATGGTAGGTGGGTGTGAACAATAAAATGGTAGGCTTGCCTAATTCTAACATGCCTAACCTTTTGACAATGTGGTTTGCATTCCCACTAACCAACCAAAATGTGAGCCAAAAAACAACATGTTCTAAAGAATCTTCTCTATACTTTAATAATGGACTTTGAATATTCAAATTATAAAAAGACACTTTTATAATTTGAAAGGCCAAAAACAAGCGTTAAATGGTTAGTATACCCAACATGCTTGTTTAGGATTCAAAATACTAGAATGAATGATTTGTGAAAATTTAAATAATATACATACTTTATGCAAAAAGTATACATAAAAAATTGTACATGCACTAATAGTAGGATTCATGCATTACTTATCAATAAAAATGTATAAAATATTCAATGGTAGGTCATCTTACTTGTTTTATCTATTTTTATATACTTTTTATGTATAAATTTTTTGGTATAATTTGTATCCATAACATTACTCTAATTTAAAATGGGCTAAGATACACCCAACAAACCCACTATATCAAATCGTCATTTTACTTGTATCATTTATGGTATCATGTAAGAGTTGAGTCTTTTTGTATAACTATATAACCCACCCACGCACCCACCCCAACTCCAACTCCACCCTATGTCAAATCATATTTTTTTTTATTTTGTATTTGCCGTTTTTTTAATTTTTTTTTTTAAAAATTAATTAAAGTTTATTTAAGAAACCTAGATAAACAATTTCTTAGATTTTTTTGTACAATACAAACTTTAGACATAGATGTCTTTTTAAAAAAAAAAAACAAAATGTCAAGCTCCTAGAATATTTTTTCTTTCTTTTTCTCGAATAAAACGGTGGGTTTTTTTCTTTTCAAACATGACAAAGTTGGTAAGGGTCTTTGATTTTATTTTTAGTTTAAAATAGAGATTTGATAGTTTCACAATACTATCTTCACATTAAATAGTAATAATAAATAGGACCCACATTTATGTCAGCAATTTTTTGTGAAAAAATCAATTTCTTTTGTAAAAATAACAATTCCCTTCAAATAAGATGTTTTTTTTTTTAAAAAAAGAATTCAACGGGCCAGATATATAACCCTAATAGTCCCGTTTAAGTAGCCAATAGAAATGTGTATATAAATGATAGTTAGTCTTAACCCTAGCCGTCAGTCTCAAAATCAATCAGTGAGGTTTTGGTAAGAAAAACAAAATGGTGGTTCTGAATTCAGTCAGTGTAGAACTTGATATGGATGATGATGAAGAAAATGAGAGAGATGGAGTAATTGTTGATGGTGTATCGCCTTAGTAAGTTACCAAACTTTTGTGAATTTAGTTACACTTGATATGGAAGATGATGAAGAAAATGAGGGAGATGGAGTAATTGTTGATGGTGTATCGCCTTAGCAAGTTACCAAACTTTTGTGAGGTTAGTAAGGTTTGTTCTTGTTTAATAGTATATTTGTATTTTCCTTGTTTTCGTTTTCTATGTTCTTTTATCTGTTTTTTTTTCAATTTTCTTTTAGATCTAAACAAATAAATCTAAATTGCTTCTAAACAAATAAATCCAATTTTTTTTAATAGAAGAATTCTAAATTAAGTGATGCCAATTCAAAATCTGAATTGCTTTAGAACTGTATGACATTGAGCAGATAGAAATGGGAATATGGTACGGTGAAGGGAACTGGAATGTTTTACTCTTGAGGAAGAAAATAACATCATCAACCTTCATCTAAGTGATTAATTGATTTTCATAAAAAAAAAAACTATTAAACATCTCTGACCACAATTTTTTTTTCTTTTGGGTATTCATTGTAATTAGTGATTTAAAGATTGATGGTAGAAAGAGAAATTTATTTTAGGAGAGAGAAGAGGTGTGACCCTTCCGGAGTTTTTTAACGTAAAAATTATCCAAAAAAAAATACTTGCGATATATTTGCAAGAATTCTAATTGTGGCCGTCAATTCTTGGATGAATGGTGCGAGCTCAGCTGCCCAAAAATTTATTATAGGTTCAGTGCGGGGACTTAGGTCATCCTATATATATATATGATAACGGTAATTGATATTTATACGGACAAAAATAATAATTTCACAAATTCCTCAAGTGAATATTGAAAAAAGAATTTGTGAAACTAACAATTTTACTTGTGAAAATATCAATTTTTTATATATTGCCAATTCGACCTAACTCTGATTTTGTTTGATTCATATTTTTTTTATTTGCAGCTTGATGGTAGAACAAATAATGAGATAAAGAATTATTTCTAATAAGGTTTCTAAATAATTCGTAAATAAGAAGGTACATGTTCCAAGTGTATTGCTTAAAAATAAAAATAATTATCTAAAATTCTCTAGTGTAGTTGTTTAAATGATCCTCCTACTCGGTTCGAAATATAGAGTCAATTTTATATTGTCCCTTTCTTTCTTTAATTTATCTCTCTCCCACACAGAGTATTTGTCCTCCCTTGTTTTCATCGGAAACCTAGATCAATCTCTCTCTGCGGCTGTTTTAGTTCAATTTTGTGCATCTCTTTGGGCGGCGTATAGGTGCATCATATCCCCTGAAATACCCTATTCCGGCACATTTAGCCCCAATGACATTGTGGACTACTGCCTTTTACGGCGTATAGGTGTGTACTATCTATCTATCCATTTATCTCTCTATCTATATATACATCTATAGATTTGCTTGCATTCAATATGAGTTCTTAAGAGAAGATATCAGCCGATTTAAATATTCAAGAATTGAAGACAACACGTGTTTATAAAGCAATTCATTCACTTCTCGTCGAATGGAAGGATTTTGAAGATCACATAAATGCGACTCAAGATTCATTTGACCAATGCCTTAATGAACTCGAATCAAGAGAGAGAAACCTAAATTCCACTGAAGAATATGTCTCTGAAAGCATCAGCGAGCTCGAATTGCTTTGGAAATCAATTGAAAAACGGTTAAAGCAAGCTGCACATAATGAGAATGAATTCAAGTTGATATTTGAGAAGCAAAGAAAGGAGTTCAATTTGAAACAGAAGAGACTTATTTTTGTGTCAGAAATCAATTCAGTTGAGAGAAGAGAACCTTAATGCTAAACAGAAATCGATTGAGGAGTTGCACAAGAAATTTGATTTTGAGGAGGAGCTTGAAAAAATTGGAAAATTAGTAGGAAAAAAAAGTTTTGGGTGATGAAAATGAAGGAGAAGGATATCAATTAAAATCCAATCCGTCTATCCAAGCTTGATAGAAAAGAAGAACATGTAATAAAAACGACGAAAGAAATTAAGTTGAAGGAGAAGAAGATCAAAGAAAGGGTTGCCAACATTAAATTGAAGGAGGAGGAAATTGCTATATATGCCTTGTATCAATCCGGTGAATATAGGATAAAAGTTGCTAACTATGCTTGTATCAAGTGTGTAACAGACAAAGTTTATGTAATTCATTGTGTATATTTCGCAGTTGATCATTTATCGTATTTATTTCCACCTGATTTGTAACAGTTGATAATGTATAAGGAATGACATATACTCCCAAGTTGGAATATTAAAGCTCTAGCTTATTCTCTTCATAACAATTATTCTTCATCTTCTTCCTCGTCTTCATCCTAAAAACATTACCTAAATTGGAAATGTTCTTGCAATACATTCTCTCGAGGATATAATCAAGGACCATTTTCTATAAGGCCAAGATCAATGATCCAAATTATCATAATTAAAAGGCATTAGTTTATGTTAGATTTAAAATCGGATATCACAAGCAATCACACAGAAATTAAAGAACGGAGAAATAAAAGAACACACAAAGTTGTCTAGGTTCATCAATTTCGCTAGTTCTAATTGTCTGATGTATTCATTTAGCAGCTTCACACACTCTACGTGATTCACACACATCAAACAATTCTTTTATAGTAACAAGAAACCCTAACTCCTATAAAATGAGCTCAATACCATAAGGCCCAATACATTAGTCAAATATTCCAAGACCGAACTACTAATAAATCCTCAAGCCTAAATAAACATTACACTTTGTATCGCTAAATATGTATTGGGAGGAATTGGGGGATAAGGTAATGAAGATGACCTTATTCTGTTTGTTTCGGTCGACAAAGATTTAATTTAACAAAATTTGCAAAATGATGGTATGTATATTATTTTTAACATGATTCTTAAACATGTAATTCCCCTCAACCATTAGAACTTGTCTAAATTAAAAATTAATGTATACTAAGGATGACTGATTTGCTTTTGTGCGCCGCACATATATGGGTGGCCAAATTCCCTAGCCGCCCATGTACGGGTGGCTCCTCCCCTTTTGTTTACAAAAATATCACTCGGGAGGCAAAGGGCTGAAACCCTAGCTTCTTTGTATAAATATAATGCATTTTTAGGTGTTTAGAAACACAGTTGAAGAGGCAAAATAATAGAAAAATAATATTAAAAAATAAATAAAATATTTGGAGTAGAAATATAACATTTGGAGCAAAATCTCAGCCATCTCAAGGTTTAATATATATCAACACTTTCTTCATCTCGAAATCTCCCTTTATATGAGATTTTTCTTCTTTCAAACTGTTATTTAAGAGTGTTTATTTGCATAAATAAGCATTCGCAGATTGTTTAAATAATGTCATAGTGTTTTTAACTCTTAAAGAACCAAATATATTGAGCTTAGGAAAATATAATGTTTCTATTTTCTGCATAAATTCAATGATTTCTCAAAATAGCTGGTTTAAATATGAAATGCTTGAATACTTGTCATTTTAGTTTTCAAATCTAAAAAATATATGTATTTCAATTTCAAACTATATATGGTTTTATTTTGATTGACTAGTGAATGTTTGGTTGTGAGCCTGAATGGTTTTGAGACTTTTGGACCTGTGTCCTAAAGAATCTTCTCTATACTCTAATAATGGACTTTGAATATTCAAATTATAAAAAGAGACTTTTATAATTTGAAAGGCCTAAAGCAAGTGTTAAATGGTTAGTATACCCAACAAGCTTGTTTAGGATTCAAAATAGTAGAACGAATTAATGGTTTGTGGAAATTTAAATAATAATATTATATACACAAATTATACACAAAAAGTTATACGTGCATTAATAGTAAGATTCATGTATTAATTATCAATAAAAATATATAAAACATCCAATAATAGGTCATTCTACCTATTTTATCTATTTGTTTATACTTTTTATACATAACTTTTTAGGTATAATTTGTATCCATAACTTTACTCAAATTTAAAATAGAAACCCACTGTATCAAATCATCATTTTACCTATACCATTTATGGTATCCTGTAGGAGTTGAGTCTTTTTGTATAACTATATAACCTACCCACGCACCCGCCACAACCCCCATCCCTATGTCAAACCATATTTTTTTTTATTGTGCTTGCCGCTTTTTTTAATTTCTTTTTTAAAAAAAAAATTAATTAAGGTTTATTGAAGAAACCCAGATAAACAATTTGTGAGATTTTTTGTACAATACAAACTTTAGACATAGATATCTTTTTCTTTTTTTTTTAAATGTTAAGCTCCCCCAATTTTTCTTTATTCTTTTTTCGAATAAAACAGTGGGTTTTTTCTTTTCTTTTCAAACATGGCAAAGTTGGTTTGATTCTATTTTTAGTTTAAAATAAAGATTTGATATTTTCACAGGAGAATTTAAAAGTTTCATAAGACTACCTTAACATTAATAGTAAATAGGACCCACATTTATGTTAGTAATTTTTTGCGGAAAAATCAATTTCTTTTGTAGAAATAACATTTCCCTTAAAATAACATGTTTTTTTAAAAAAGAATTCAATGGGCCAGATTTTTAAGTAGCCAACAGAAATGTGTATATAAATGATAGTTAGTCCTAACCCTAGCCGTCAGTATCAAAATTAAACCGTGAGGTTTTGGTGAGAAAAATCAAATGGGGGCTTTCAATTCAGTCAGTGTAGAAGGTGATATGGATGATGATGATGAAGAAAATGAGAGAGATGGAGTAATTGTTAATGGTGTTTTCCTTGTTTTCGTTTTCTATGTTCTTTTATATGCTCTTTTTTTTAAAAAAAAGTTTCTTTTAGATCTAAACAAATAAATCTAAATTGCTTCTAAACAAATAAATCCAATTTTTTTAATAGAAGAATTCTAAATTAAGTGATGCCAATTCAAAATCTGAATTGCTTTAGAACTGTATGACATTGAGCAGATAGAATGGGAATGTTTTACTTTTGAGGAAGAAAACACCATCATCAACCTTTCGGTGATGAAAATGAAGGAGAAGGATATCAAAATCCGCGTATCCAAGCTTGATAGAAAAGAACAACATGTACTGAAAACGACGAAAGAAATTAAGTTGAAGGAGAAGAAGATCCAAGAAAGGGTTGCCAACATTAAATTGGAAGAGGAGGAAATTAATTCAATCATAGTTTCTACTGAAAAGAGATGCAAAGACCTTGATTTCCAAGAGAAAAAACAAAACAAGTTCTTAAAAGAATTCTCGGGTGACTCGCAAGTTTTTTCAGAAATTTGGGGAGTTGATGATGTTTGTGAAAGCTGTGGTAGTCATCTCTGCATCAACATTGATTAAATCTGCATTGAGAAATCTCAATCAATGTTATAGATAGAGACAAATTACTATGCCTTGTATCAATCCTGTGAATATAGGAGAAAAGTTGCTAACTATGCTTGGATCAAGTGTGTAACAGACAAAGTTTATGTAATTTGTTTGTGTATATTTCGCAGTTGATCATTTATCGTATTTATTTCCACCTGATTTGTAACAGTTGATAGTGTATAAGGAATGACATATACTCCCATGTTGGGATATTAAAGCTCTAGCTTATTCTCTTCGTAACAATTATTCTTCATCTTCTTCCTCGTCTCCATCCTAAAAACATTACCTAAATTGGAATTGTTCTTGCAATACATTCTTTGAGGCCAAGATCAATGATCCAACTTATCATAATTAAAAAGCATTAGTTTTTGTTAGATTTAAGATTGGATATCACGCAATCACACGGAAATTAAAGAACTGAAAAATAAAAGAATACAAAAAGTTACCCAATTTCACTAAATTGGCTAGTCCTGTTTATCTTATGTATTCATTTAATAGTCTTATACATTCAATCACACCCCAAAAATACTTTTATTGTAACTAAAAATCTTAACTCCTATAACATTGTTCAATGTATATATATTAGTCAAACTCAAGATTGGGCTACTAATAAATCTCTAAACTCAAATGAAAAGAAAAATACTACTTACGTCTATAAAAATTGCAAAATTGATTGAAGTGTTTCAATCATGTGTTAAATATTTGAATATATATGTTAAGAAAAAAAATGTGTTGTATTATTTGATGAAGATAACATTAACAATTCTTGTAAATAAATAAATAAATAAATAAAAGTATAGTCTCATGTACATGTATTTAGTCAAGTTATGATTCACAAAATAACACTAACAATGTGTCCTATAAATAATCTTGTAATAAGGTCATTGTGTGCAAGTGAAAGTAAGTAGAATTACAGTAATTTTGAGCCGTATAAAATCCACTTCCTCTCTATTTTATTATCATCTCCTCCAAATTCCAAATGGGTAACACCCTAAATTTAAGTTAACGTGCTAAACTATAAGAACATAATTCATCTGGATGAAATATTGGAAATGTACGTCCCTCCAAGTTTTATCTCGGTGTCAACTTGGTCACCAACAATTCAATCGAGCCAAAACCGTCCCTCCAACAACATTAGTCAGCCATTAAAAAACCTAACAGAAAGTGTTCTAACCGCATAAAAATTATATTTATAATTAATGTACCTAGTATGTCACCTTTCTAAAAGCTGCTGTTACTTCTAATTAAGTACATGGATCAAAATTAGTCATCTAGTAAATGTCATATAGTGCAACTAACTCAATATGTTGTAAATAAATATGCATGAAATTTGTAGTGTTGTTTGTAGTCTATTTGCAATGCAACAAAAAAAGGCCGGCAGTTTATTTGTTTTGACGATTTGTACCCTAAATATAAGACGACCTTATAGTTACATGGTTGGCATTTTCAAAAACTTCAAATGCCATATCGTATAAAGGTTTTTTGAAGCTTGTTTTCTCCTTGTCTCTATATCTCGCTAGCCATGGATCAACAGAAGATTATACCAGTGGTCTTGCTGATGTTTTCTACAATAACTACTATCAGAGCTGCTAATAATTATGGAGGTAAAAAGCTCAAAGAAGACTTATTTGCTTACCTTTTAAGTAACTAACTTGTTTTAAGATCCTAATTATAGGTTGTTCAAAAATAAACTGTCCATTTTAAATCGTCTGGAATCATGATCGTTTAATATGAGACTTATTTGTTCACTAAATTATGTAGTAGTACAAACTAGACTAGCATACATACTTAATTGAGGGGTTTCTTCACCTATTGTCAATGAGTTTTTTTTTAGGTTGATTTTTCAATTATCATATATGCGATGAGTACTAATTAACAAGGCATATCATGTGAATGTATTTAGCATAATCAGTTGATTCATGAATGAGATTGAATTAGATTAGTGAATTAGTCTCATGCTTGTATACATGACTTAAAATATATGAAACTATTATTAATATTATAATAACGAAAATGATGTTGTCATAGTAAATATATATTTAACTATACTTTTGCAAATATTTACAATGACTCTTAATATTTTAAGCAACTAATCATTGCTTTGATAACATCTGACAATATCAACAGCATAATGAAATTAGAAAGGAGTTTCTAATTTGCATTATTTAGAGTTGTGCATTTGGGAATCGAAATACATATAATTAAATAAAATAAGACTTGACAGTAAATCCATGTCTTATATTTAATTGGGACATTGTATGGTATAAGGATTGAATTGTACGGTAACTATTCACTGAAAGGTTCTTTTGTGATTAATGTTGAAATCTATATTATCTAGAAAGTCGTTGATCGCTAAGGGGGCTTACCCTTATTGTAGAATAAATGTTATTTATTTAAATGAATTAAATAGTTTAATTTATTTATTTAAATAAGATTAGAATTGTTCTAATTGATTTATTCACAACCGGTTTAATATGGAGAACCTAAAGGGTCACACCGCAAAAGGAAAATATTTATTTAAGAAGTAAATGGCATAATCGTAATAATAAGTTAAGTATATTTAATTTAATTTATGGAGATAGAATAAATTAAATAGCTTAATATTTATTATTTAATATTTTGAAAATATTAAATATAAATTAATAAGGGGAGTCTTATTATTATTATTACTATTATTTAATTCCTAATAGGGATTGAGAATTAATTAATAGAAGTACTCTCTCATGAATTCCTAATTGGATTAGGAGTATAATTAATTAGGAGTTTAATTATTATAGAAACCCTAATCCTAAATAGTTTAGGGAAGGGTTATTCCTACATCTATAAATAAGAGGAGTCTTATCATAGATTGGGGTTACACACTCTTGTATTAGATTGTGGAGAGTACTTACAATTTCTATAGAGATAGAAACTAGGGTTTTGTCAACACCCATCTTCTTGAATAACTATTCTTCCTTGGTGGATCACCTCTAGAGGCCAAACACTTGGGTGGCTAACGTTGATTAAGCAAAGGAATTTAGTCGGTAGAATTCAAGGAGAACGCGAAGGAATTGGAGGTGAACTTATACCCGAGGAAGCATGGTTCTACGAGGGTATAATTTTTATCTCTATCTCTTTCGTCTATATCGTTAATTGAGCACATAGATTGATCATGGTGATGGTTTGTATAAAATTTTAAAATTCGATTTTATCGCGCTTCCGCTTTATTTATGTAATTTGATTGCATATATGTTCGCGTCATAGACAAACCTAACAATTCGGTGGCGGCAGGCTCTTACTCATCAATAAAGAGATCTTTCGGAACCCTAAAGGCACCATGAGCGCAAACAACGGCCACTCCGACCATGAGAGTGGAAATCAGAACGGATCCAACATTAGTCCGATCCATGTTGGAGGGATAGAGATGGTGATGGAAATTTAGGGTTTTTGGCGGAAGATTGAAGGATGCAGATTTTGGGATTTAATGGTTTTAACGGAAGATTGGAGGATGTAAATTTTGGGATTTGGGGGTTTTGGCGGAAGATTTTGGAGTAAGGATCGATTTAGAGGGCGGGAAAAAATAGGGACAACATAGAGGCCAACAAGTTTAGGTAATTTTATTAGTTTATCTGTACCTATAGCTACGGTCAAGACCCTAGCTATAGTGCCTATACCGACGACCAAAATTTAGCCGTAGCTACAAACCTGCTGTCAATATATATACCGACGGTCAAAGCGAGATTGTCGTTATAGACCCCTATAGCTACATTTTCGCCCCGACCATAGTTATAGCTCGTCACCTTATCCTCAATTTCTAGTACTGCTACGATCTGTCTGATGGTACTCTGTTCCATAATACTCTGTTTCATGGTGTTGACAATTATGTGCCTTATGTGTTCTGTCTGATGTTGCTCTGTTCTATGGTGCTCTGTTTCATGGTGTTGACAATTATGGTACGTGCTCTGTTTTACCACAAATATATTTGCAGCACAAATTCATAAATAAACGGCCATTGCATTTCTCATTATAATTCTCACAATATAAACTACCATTTGTCATCAATTCTAACTTACAAAAACATATAATGATAATTATCCTAAGTTAGGATACTTGCATAAAACATGAAGTAGTGTTTCCTAACTAACAAAAAGCATAGTTTGGTAATGGAGAATATTTTTAACTCAATACAGAGCATGCCAAAAACACATATTAGCAATCCCAACTTCAAACATATTGCAGCACTTCTTCCTATTATACTAGTTTCTTTGAAGACTTTGCAGCAGCTACTTTGAAGCTTTTAAAAGTAACAAGCTTTTTGCTTCCTTCCTTGATGATTGGTCTTGTTGATGAGCTATGGTCCTTGGTGATTGGCCTATTTTGCAGTATGATCCCCGGTGGTGACCTTCTTATTTGGACACCTCCTGTAGTTGGTCCCCTTGGCCTTCAACTAGTTGGGAATAATAGATTTCGGACAATGGTCATAACACCTAGTAGTGCAAAACTGTAGTAAACAGTGGACTTGCCTCCCATGGATACAAAACATCCCAAATTCTATAATCTTTAACACAACTTAATTTATTGAATAATCTATAAATACATCATATGTATGCAATACACATCATACCATATAAAACAACTAAATCTAGCATATTGCGCTCACAAATCTCACACCTTATTGTATACTATCAATAAATTAGTTCTAAAATAAAAATAGCATAACTATTAAAACCCTATAAATTGTAAAACCATAATAAATTACATATAAATTGAATGTATTTCAAAAACGTACCATATATTGGGCTTCCATAGTGTTGCTCTTCGTTAGTCTGCACAAACCAACTCATTGGAGTAGCTCTAATAATAGAAAATGAAATAGAATATAAATGAACATGGAACTTTTAGGTTTGAAGGAAATGAGATGAAAATGGAGCTTAAAGAACTGATTAAACTATGTGACTTTTTGCCTCCTTACTGTCTTTTGTATTGTAATTTTAATTTTAACCTTTTATTTTCCACCTGATTTTTAGATGAATTTAGACAGCTTATGTACAATATATGATATATATCATAAACATTGATAATGTTAAAGACAATTTTGCCCTTAAAAAATGGATCGGGTGATCAATTTTTAGTCGGGTTACAATCAAATCAGGTAAAAGGAACGGAATTGACAAAAAATATCACTTTAAGGACCTAATTGACGAAAAATGAACTTTTGGGACAACTTGGAGGGACAGAAGTGCCATTCAACCCAAAAGATAATATTTTGAGAGACACTCATAATACAAAAACATGAGGAAAGGAAGTAGAAAGTGTTTTTAGAGAGAGAAACTTACAGATTAGGAGAATAGCCATTGAAGCCCAAAATTCAACTTCGGAAGAAAATGTACCAGTAAAACCAGTGTGCTAAAAAGAGCAGAAAAAAGAAAATTCAAATTTCTGAAGAAAATTAAATATGCACACATGCATCAGATTCAAATTTCTAAAGAAAATTAACCAATAAACCATCACATATGGAAAGAAATTAGAAAATGGTCATAGTAAAGAAGAAATAAACCTTATCTTAGTGTCATATTTTCTTAAACTTGCATATTTTCAATGGCTTTGCACAAAACTTTTTGGGGATCGAAAATGGTCTAGAAACACTGAGTAATTGATTTTATTTGTGATATTAGGAGAGCAAAAGAAGGGATTAAGCGACCAAGGTTATCAAGTCGTTGACTAGGCGACACCTAAGTGTCTAAGCGGTAACAAATAGCAAGTCGAAAGGACGACTTGGGAGAAATAGCTAAGTTGTGCGACTTGGTGAAGAAATCGTCGCCTTGGGTCACCTAGGCGACGCCTTGGCCGACTACCTTCCAAGGCGCATAATCTTGAAAAGAGAAAAAGGAAACGAAAGAAAGAAGAAAACTGTATTTAGGACGGTTAGGATTGATCATGCTGTCTAGAATGTGTTCTCATATAATACGGTCTAAATTAAACTGTATCTAATTTTCAATTATTGGAGATGGTTCTATCTTCACCGTCATGCTAGCTTAACTTTTTAAGACAGTTGGAAAAAATGTCTCTAATAATAAGTTTTTCTGACGGTTTTAACAACTATCATAAAACCCACTGTCACTATTGCCCTCCTTTTTTATAGTGATAAAATTAAACTTGATAAAATTTATGTATTCTAGCAATTTGTGTAGACAAATGTGAATTATAATGTCAAATTAAAGCCCAAAAATTAAACATCACTTACTTAGTCGGAGCAAAACTTTCACCCGAGCAAATTAGAATTAGAGAGGGTTGAGAGATAGAGACGGGCATAGGGGATCAGAGGAGAAGACTAGGGTCGTCGCTGATCGCGGATGGGAGGAGTAAAATCGTGGTCGCCGTCGCCACCGCTGCCACCACTGTTGATTTGATGAGCCACCGCCGTTGATATGATGAAGACGCACCGTGCAGGTGACCGAAGGCCGGAAAGAGTTGGGTGGAATGAGGAGGAGGTGGGAAGAGGTGGTCTGATTAGGGATGAGGTGGGTGGAGGTAGGAGATAGAGAGACTTTGAGAAAATTAACTAAATTATGCGCGATGTTGGGGAAGAATTTTTTTTCAGGTTGTAATCATATTACTTCCGACAGAATTCTATCGGAATTAATTTCCTCGGAATTAAATTATTTTCGACGAAAATTCCATCGAAAATATGTCACATTACGTCAAAAATAGATCTCCTGCTAACCGGAATTATTAGCGCGCCAGAGTATTATTATTTTCGACAGAATTCCGTCGGAATTAACGTATTTTCGAGAGAATTAATTCTGACGGATTATTCCGTCGAAAATATGGTAATTCCAAGAGAATTCTTTTGTCGAAATTAATTCTCTCAAAAATAAATTATTTTCTTGTAGTGCTCCCTTTTGTTTACAAAAATACCATTTGAAAGGAAGACAAGGGCTGAAGCCCTAGCTTCTTCATATAAATACTATGCATTTTGAGGAGGTATTTAGATACACAATTGAAGAGTCATAATAATATCAAAATAATCCTAAAAAATAAATGAAATATTTGGAGTAGAAATATAACACTTGGAGCAAAATCGCAGTCATCTCAAGGTCTGATTCAATATTCTCTCCATCTCCCTTTATAGGAGATTTTTCTTCTTCTAAAATATTTTTAAGTGTTTGTGTATAAACAAACATTCAAACATTGTTTAAATTATGTCATAGTGTTTTAACTCTATAAATAAAGAGCCAAAGATATCTTTAGTTTTAGGAAAATATAATGTTTCCACTTTTTGAAAATATTCAGCGGTTTCCCAAAATAGCTAGTTTAAATATGAAATGCTTCAATACTTATTATTTTGGTTTTAAAATATTTTAATGTTAGAGCATTGTATATTATTTTGATCGACTTGTCAATGTTTGGTTGAGTTTAGAAATGGTTGAAACTTTTGGACTTGTGTCCTTAAGAATCATCTCTATATTTCAATAATGGACTTTGAATAATTTTATTTTATTCTTTGATCAACGACTTTGAATATTTTAATTGTAAGAAGACACTTTTGTAATTTGTGAAGGGCCTAAATAAATGTTGAAGAGTTAGCATACCCAACATGTATGTTTAGGATTCAAAGTAGTGAAATGAATGGTTTGTGGTAGTTTAAAATAAAATACTATGTGCACAAATTATATATAAAAAATTATGTGTCAATGGTAAAACTCATATAGTATTTACTAATAAAAATATATAAATCATTCAATGGTAGGTTCCACTAACTATTTTATATCTTTTATAGTATATATGGAAATTTTTTTATTTATAATTTGTGTCCTTATCTTTACTCTAATTTTAAAAAGGACAAAGATGATTTTCATACCCAACAAACCCACTATATATCAGATCGTCATTTTACCTGCACTGTTTATAGCATCATGCAAGATGAAATTGGTACCAACTTCACCTTAGTAAGTTCTATAGCTTATTATTGCACTGCGTATAAAAAAAAATTGTATTGATAATTTTTATAGTTTTTATTGCAATAGGTAATGCAACATTTTTTATACCCAATGCAATAAAAAGCTATATAAACTTATTAGGATGAATCACCCTAACTAGATCCATAACAATATCCCCCCCCCCCCAAAAAAAATGTCAAACCATAGATTTTTATTTTAAGAAACCCATGTAAATAATTTGTTAGATTTTTTCGTACAATACAAAGTTTAGACGTAGATCTCCTATATATATATATATATATATATATATATATATATATATATTATATATATATATATATATATATATATATACAGTTCCCATTTCCAACAGACTGGTTCGCTGGCGAATCAATCTATAGCATATGGCGACACTTACAGGTCTAAGACGACGATTAGCTATAGCGATAGATCCGTCGCTATATCTCTGTAAACCGTCACCATATACTATAACAATCGTCGCTATAGGTTGTTTCATTTTTGGTTCGTTTTTCTCAATTCGTTGGAGAAATTTTTCGTGTGTGTGTGTGTATATATATATATATAAACAAAATGTTTAAACATGCAAGTAAAAGTGTGTATAGTTAGTTTTTAGAATTTTTCTTTCTAATTTTTGAGAAAGAGCTTTTTTCTGTCAAACACTGCAAAGTTGGTAAAGGTCATTGATTCTATTTTTAGTTTTAAAATAGAGATTTGATATTTTCACAAGAACATTTGATAGTTCCACATGACTATTCTCACATTAATAGTAAATAATTAAGACACACATTTAATTATGTGAGTAAGTTTTTGTGAAAATATCAAAATTTCCCTATGAAAATGAAAATTCCCTTAAAATAAGATACTCCTTTCGTTCCAGAATAAAAGTTATAAGTTATGGTTGACTTTTTACGCATATTAAGAAAGATGATAAATGAGAAAATTATCCATATTTAAATTCTTATTTAATTGTACAGTTTTCTACACATAACTAGTGGTGCTCCATAAATATGCATAGTAAATAGAAATATGACAATTAACACTAAGGGTATTATAGGCAAATTATTGTAAAAATAGATTATTTAAGATAAATAGATATTTAACTTGTAACTACCTAAAATAATAATAAAAACTTTTATTCTGTGATAAAGGGAGTATTTCTTTTAAAGAATTTAGTCGGCCATATATATATATATATATATATATATATATAACACTTGTAGTCCCGTTTAAGTAGCCAATATAAATGTGTATATAAATGATAATTAGTCCTAACCCTAGCCGTCATTCACAAAATAAAACAGTGAGGTTTTGGTGAAAAACAAAATGGGGGTTCTGAATTCAGTCAGTGTAGAAAGTGATATGGATGATGATGAAGAAAATGAAAGAGATGGAGTAATCCTTAATGGTGTATCGCCTTAGTAAGTCGCCAAATTTTTGTGAGGTTAGTAAGGTCTGTTTTTGGTTAATATATTCGTATATCTCTTGTTTTAGTTTTCTATATCTGTTCTTTTATATGATCTTTTTTTTTTTCAGTTTTCTTTTAGAACCAAACAAATAATTCTAAATTGCTTCTAAACAAATAAATCCAATTTTTTTTACTAGAAGAATTCTAAATTAAGTGATCCCAATTTAAAATCTGAATTTCTTTAGAACTGTATGGCATTGAGCAGAGAGAATGGGAGAATATGGTACGGTGAAGGGAATTGGAACGTGATGCATAAGAATTCAGGGCTCAAGAAGGGTCCCTTTACTCCCGAGGAAGAAAACACCATCATCGACCTTCACGCTAAGTTTGGTAACAAATCGGCTCGCTTGGACTCAGGTAATTTTATTATTAATCTCTACTATTATATCATTATTTGATTAATTCATTTTCATCAAAAAAAATAAACTATTAAACATCTCTGCCAGCAATTTTATTTTATTTGTTGTCATGTGGGTATTCATGGTTATTAATGATTCAAAGATCGATGGTAGAAAGGTAAATAATTTGTTTAGGAGAGTAAAAGGTGCTTTGATCCTTTATGAATTTTTAAGCGTAAAAATTATTTGCAAAAAATACTTGCGGTATCCACAAGAATTCTAATTGTGACCACTCAATTCTTGGATGGACGGTGCCAGATTAGCCGACTTAATTCTTATTTTGTCTGATTTGTATTTTTATTTATCTGCAGCTTGATGGAAGAACCGATAATGAAATAAAGAATTACAGTAAAGCCTGTTGTTGAAGAGATGTCTAGCGGGTGGCTCACAAGTTTTTTCAGAGATTTTGGATTTGGATTATGTTTTTGCAAGCAACCAGTAGTGGTAGTGATCTGTGCATCAGCTAGCATTGATTAAATAAATCTGCATTGGGAAATGGAAAATACTAGCTCATTATGCTTTGCTTTTTATCAATCCTAGCCTGTAAATCTACATTATAGGAGACAAATTACTAACTATGCTTGTATCCAGTATATATGCAACGGATAAGTTTATGTAATTTACTGCATGTGTACGCATACTTCAAAGTTAATCATTTATCATATTTATCCTCTCTGCTCGTTGTCGAATCATTCAGTTCCTCCAACTTATCCTAGACAACAAGTTGTCAAAACATCCCATATATCTATATATATGTGTGTGTGTATATATATATATATATATATATATATATATATATTTGTCAATTATATATCTAATTTGTCAACCACAAGTCTTACATCTTGAAGAGATGTTCAATGAAGAAGCACCAAAAGAGGTAAAAGGAGAAGAAAAAGGAAAAGTGGATGTGATCAAAGAAATTAAAATAATTGATGAAAAAGATTGTTGAAGAATTTGTCAAAATTGAGAAAATAGAATAAGAAATTGTTGACGAAAATGATGATTTCAAAATTCCGTGTATGATTTCAATATTCGCTCCAAAATTGAAAGTTTATTTGATGGAATCGGGGATAATTTAATACAATTTTAAAACTGTGAGTAAATTCTAAATAAATTGTGAGTAATTTTGTTTTTCATATATTTTTCTAATACTTAAAGTGTTAATCTTTAATATTTTTCATTTAAAAAAGAACAAAATGTTCTTACATGTTATAATTAAAATACGAAGATATTATTAATTTGCTTATAAGAAAGGAATGCACAGTTTTATTGCATTTTAATTTACTAGAAGTATAAAATGATATGATATTCTTAAATTTATCATCACAATAATATTACCATACCATCACTATTAACTAAACACTCAATAAATTTAAAAGTAAAGTTAAAAACGAAACACAAATATGTCCTTAAAATTTATAAAATTTACAAATGTGATTTTTTTTGTGGAATGGAGGGAGTAATATTAAAGATTGTATTGTCTAAAATTAAATTTGTTTATACTAATTTTAAATATTAAAATTTTGGAAAAACTTTAAGCATTTAAAATGAAACACATTTTGTAAAACGGATCAAATATTAATTATTATGAATTACATTTATAAAAATATATATGCAAATAGGTACCATATATTACTAAAATTTTGAAAAAGTCCCCGGGGCACGGCCCCCACTGTCCCAAGTGTAGGGCCGTCCCTAAATAGAATTCACATTTATGTGAGTAATGCCTTACGAAAACATTTATGCAACCCCCAATACCTTGAAAATAAATGCTTTTCTTAAAGAATTCAATGGGCCAGATATATAACCCTAATAGCCCCGTTTAAGTAGCCAATAGAGATGTGTATATAAATGATAGTCTTAACCTTAGCCGTCATTCTCAAAATAAAACAGGAGCTTTTAGGGAGAAAAACAAAATGATGGTTTTTGATTCAGTCAGTGTAGAACGTATGATGATCGAAGAAAATGAAAGAGATGGAGTAATTGTTAATGGTGTAACGCCTTAGTAAACTACCAGACTTCTGTCAAGTTAGTGAGATTTGTTCTTGTTTAATATTTTTGTGTACTTTCTTGTTTTCGTTTTCTATGTTCTTTTACCAGTTTTTTATTTTCCAGTTTTCTTTTGAATCTAAACAAATTCATCTTAATTGAGCAGAGAAAATGGGAATAATGTGAACAGTCAAAATTATGACTACTATCTCGAGCAAGTAGTCAGCACTGTCGATATCAACTGTATTATTCTGTGTACTGTTCTTGTCTATGAAATTTTTAAGCATGCAGTTCGTCGAAAATTTAGTCCTGAACGTCCTCAGGGATCCCCGTGCCGTCAAAACTTTTAGATAGGATTTTGCAGGCCTCTTTGGGGTCTTGAAAGGTGTAAATCTCCCTTTGTTTTTTAGGGTTTGGTCCTCATTGTTCTCGTTTAAGTGGAGGATGGAGTGATATTCAACTACAAAGTTGGAGTTATGAGTTATCATTAAAAGTCAGTACGCGATATTTTGAAACTTAAAATTGAGATGGATGGAGTGATATTCAACTACAAAGTTAGAGTTATCATTAAAAGTCAGTATGCGATATTTTGAAACTTAAAATTGAGATGATTCACTAAAGATTATGAAACAATAAATTTTACAATGAGTAGAATTTTTTAGATAGTTTACAATATGCATTATAATTTTATGTATGAAATAAAAATAGCAACAACTGCAATGAAGGTTATAATTTTTGTCACCCTTAGGCGGGGTTTGGTTCGCTGAATAAAAATTTGATGTAATACAATAAAGTTGTACTGTAATGGTAATAAATTATTATGACATATTTGTTTGGTTGGTTCTTGATATTTGTGTAGTAATTGTAATGCTATTATATTATGTTCAAAATTGTGTTTGATTCACTTAAATTATATGATTGTATATAATGAATAAAGTAAATTATAAGTCAAAATAATCAAATGTAATTAATAATATTTTGTCTTTTATGACCTATTGCATTACAGACGTAATGAGCCATCAATACATCAATTGGAATATGCAATGAAAAACTTAAAAATTGATGTAATAGTATTGCCTATAATGGGTACTACTAATGCATGTAATAGGTGAACCAAACATTATAAACGTCACATCAGCGTAATTATTGTATTACAAAACTATTATATTAATTTGACGCGAACCAAACGCCCTCATCAAAACCAATGCAAAATGTCTAGTACAAACAGTTAACATTTTAATTAATTTGGGAGTTGAAATTTTATAAGTACTTGTCATGTATTATTTTGTACTTGTCATGTAATATTTAACAACTTGGTTCTAAATAAAAAATAATTATAGTGATTTCTCTATTTAATTTGGACTAAATAGACTTCTACTACACAAAGTATCATTAAATTTATAATTTGACCCCTAAAGTAATTGAGTTTATGTAATAACCCTAAAATTTTGACATAATTAAATAAGAAATTTTACGAATAAATTTTTTTTTATATAATAAAACTATATTATTATATAGTAAAGCAAGTGTTGGAATGCAAGGAAAAAGAATTTATGATTTACTATAAATTATATTTTATAATAAATTAATTTTGTAATAAAAATGTTTTATTATTTAGTTTTCATGAAAATACGATCGATGTATTATTTAAATAATATATTTATATTTTAATAAATGATTCTTAAAACTATTGAAATAATTATTATTTTATTATATTAATTTATCAAGATTAGTTAAGTTAATTATTTTAACTTAACTAAGAATGGTTTATGATGTAAAGTGTGATTATTGATCACTAACATAAATTTTGTCTATGGATATAAATTTTAATGATTAATATAATTATTGTTATAATTATAATTAATAAGGAAAGTATATTGGTTTTATGGATATTAATAATTTATTCTATTAAGGTAAATTGAATATGGAATATAATTGGTAATTATATTCATATTTGATTGTATATTATGGACATTAAATACTAAATATAATTATCGCTATAATAATTATATATGTATTTGGGATAATAAGAAATTAATTTCTTTAGGTAATTTAAGTATTAAATGTAATGTAGTTAATTAATTATTTTGGTTGCATGTATGGATATTATGTGAATAATGTAATTAACTGGGAAACCCTAAATTATAATTTTGGGAACCCTAACAATATCAAGAAACCCTAATTTTTATTTTATAAAACCCTAATTAACTTTAAAAACCCTAATTTTGAATTTAGTTTACTCTAATTACAATTTTATTAAACCTAAGTTAATTTTCTTAAACCCAAAAATTATTGGGTAAATATTAAGGGTTCAAATCTATTGATTAAAACCCTAGATCATGTGTATGGGACAAGAATACCCTTAAAATTATTTATTAGTTTACTATTATACCCTTTTTGTATTTATTTTTATTAAAAGATATTAAAAGATTGCAAAATCTTGCAAAAATCTAGTGACTCATCACTTGTTAGATTTTCTCACATGTTGCAAATAACTACTCTCAGCAGATATTGGACAGCTAGCATGATCAGATTCTATGAATCAATTGTAAGGATTGCAAAGGAAAGAAAAAGAAAAAAAAAACTTAACTCATTTCATACCAAGCCAAGACTCTCTCTCTCTCTCATAGACCCACGGAATTTTCTCCAAAAATAAGTCCTAAGATTAACCAAAAACACCCCATAGCAAGCCAAGGTCAGAATCAAAAAGTGAAAATCAAAAATTTCTCAAGAAGGTATAAAACCCTAACCCTAAGCTAGATCTTGTATGCTTAGATAAATTTTATGTTTTTGTGTTTAAATATGTTGTATATTATGTTATTTAATGATCTGGGTTGTTATATCATGAATCCATAACATCTAGATGCACGAAATTGAAGATTTAAGAAAATTGTTCAAAGTGTAAAAAAATGGCCTGACAGTCAAATGTCAGACGCCGTAGATCTTTACCTGTTAATGATTTGTTTTGTTTAAAGGTTCTTATATGTAGTATGTTATGTGGTTAGTACACTGGAAGTGGAATCACGATCATAGAATGTCTAGATCGAAAGTTATGCAAGCTCAAAAGTCCTTGATCGATCATGAAAGTTGTATTTTCTGGAAAACCCAGAAAATTTTCTAAGTTAAAAACATGGTCTGACAGTCAAATGTCAGAGGCCATAGATCTTGCTCTGTTAATGGTTTGATGTGTTTAAAGCTTTTTAGTTGTAGTATGCCCGTAGGTTAACAATCTAGAAGTGGAATCACGACCATATCATGTCCAGATTGCAAGTTATTAACGCTCAAAGTAGCCTCCTCGACATGGACTGGGCTGTTCTTGGTGTTCTTCATGAATTGAAGAACACCTATAGCGACACTTTTCGTCGCTAAAAGTCTTTAGCGACGGTTTCTAATGAAAATTAATTAATTTAATTAAATAAATAGAAATAAATTATTAAAAATTCATAAAATAATTTTAAAAATAATTTTAAATTAAAAAATTAACTTTTAATATTTTTACATAAATTTCATTAAAAATTTAATTTATTTAATTATTATTGGTATTTAATTTATTTAATTATTATATTAAATAAATTAGTTAAAAAATGATTTTAATATCTCAAAAATCATTTAAAAATGATATTAATGTTTTAAAAAGTATTTTAAGTTATATTAAATAACTTTTAATATTTTCATAGGAATTTCATTAATATTTAATATTAATGGTAATTAATTTATTTAATATTTATATTAAATAAATTATTTAAAAATGGTTTAAATTCATGAAAAATCATGAAAAATTATATTATGATATTAGAAAATATTTTAAGTTATTTTTGATAACTTTTGATATTTTGTGATGAATTTCATTAATTAATTAATATTAATGGTAATTAGTTTATTTAATATTTATATTAAATAAATTATTTTAAAAAAATGGTTTTAATGTTTTCAAAATCATTTAAAGGCAATAAAAATGTTTTAAAAATATTTTTAAGTTATATTTAATAACTTTAAATATTTGACATGAATTACATTAATATTTAATATTAATGGTAATTATTTAAAAATGATTTTAATACTTTAAAAATCATTTAAAAGCGATAATAATGTTTTAAAAATATTTTTAAGTTATAATAAATAACTTTTAATGTGTTGACATGTAGTTCATTAATATTTTAATTATTTGAATATTAATGATAATGAAATTATTTATTTATTAAATCATTATAAATGCTATTAATGACTGAAAAAATCATTATAAATGATTTTAACAATTGAAAAAAATGTTGCAATTGATAAACAAATTATCTAAGATGATATTTAAGTTCTTGAACAAAGTTTCATTAAAAAAGAAACCTGTTTATTGTCCGATAATGCAATCAAGACATCGAAATAGTGTCAAACTTAAACCAAATGGACATAGTTTGACTTAATGAATATTTTTAAATGTTTTAATGACTGATATGGATATGTGACAATGTGTTAAGCTGTATGATAACTGCAAATAAGCAGTACTAAGTGTTAAGTTGAATTATTCTAATTAAAAAAATAATAATAATTTTATTGATGATAGGACTTCGTATTAAAGATAAAAGCTTAAGCTATATTGTGTAGCAGTAATCAGTGAACCAGGCAAGTATCTAAACCTTATGCACTACTTTTATTTTGTGCGAACAGGTATATGTTGTGATTAGTTCCTAACTCATCATGAGTTATCAATTTCAAAGCATGCTCGTGAATAATTATTGTTAATTATTCATATCTGTCATGATTCGTTTATGCAATTATTCTTACATTATGAAATTGTACTCAATTCATTTATTGTTTATTAATATCTCATTATTACCCTTCATTATACAAGTGTCCCCACTTGTATAAACTACTGTTGTTACACAAGAACTATTGAACTTAAATCCTTTGATATGACAAATCTTGTTATTTATTATTGAACTTCAGTACATGTATTATGGTTTACAGTCTGTCTAAGCCATTTGACTCGGCTAGACATAGTTCGAAATACATTGTTGAATACTAAAAGTTATGTTTAAGTCGTCCAACTGAGTTGTTTAGTTAGGACTCCAGACTGAGTATGAACAACCCTAAAAGGGGAATATGTTTTTGTGCCCAAGGCGAACAGAGTGAATGCGTTTAGCGTTCAAACAGACAGTATTGATCAATACAGGACATAACGGGGCTGATCACCCTACATGTCCGTGAGACTAGATCGGTTTGCAGATGAATTTCTGTTTAAACCTTTTCGAAAATGAAAAATAAAAGTTCGTGGTCTACTGACCGCTCAGCATTCATGGTAAATATGTTGTTTCAAAAATTTTAAAACGATTTAATATGTTATTAAGAATGTCTTCAAATGACTTCACCACTATTGATTCGTGGTAGAAGTAGGCCTCAAAGAAAACATTTACTTCTTTAGCGCATTATTATATTTGTTATTACTTGGTGAGCAATTGAATGCTCATTCTTGCTTTGACTTAAATGTTTTCAGCTAAGGGTGATAGACCAGAAGGCTCTGGCAAAGACAAGGGCAAAGGAAAGCTCAAAGAATAGAATACCAGGTGTTGTTTGAAATAGTTAGACTTTATTAAGGTGATAATATTTATTATCTATCATGTAATGAACATGCTTAAAGGTTGCGTACTTGGGATTAGACAACTCTGATATGTATATATTAAGTTTGTGAATTTTATTTTTTTTCCGCTCAAAGAAATGGTATCGTGTAGCACCAAGTTCGAGTTTCAAGTACTCGAATTTGGGGGCGTCACAACTTGGTATCAGAGCTATAGGTTAGAAACCTTAGGTGGGGGATTACCTTAGGCTATAACCTTAAGCTAGATAGAATCGTTTAAAAACAAATAACTCAAATAGAGTTTAAAGGAGATGAATTAAGGAAATTCATCGTGAAACAAAATAAAAACTAACTTATATGAAATTATTATTTGTTAATGTGTATATTATATGTACTAATCAAGACTGTTTGTGTATAGATGTCCGGAAGGAACGTACTAGGAATCTCTCATATTATAAAGAAGGAGCAAATCACTCCGCCTGAAAACAACCAAGATGAGGTCATCATTTTGGAAAACATAGAACCGGAACCAGAAATGGTAATACTGGCAGATAGTGATTCAGACGCTGAAGTTGAAGCTGACCAAGCATCAACGGAAGTGCAGAATCTGAAGAATAAGGTGGTATGTCTAGAAAAGTTGTTGGAAATGGAAAGACTACTGAATAGTCGGATGCGACAAGCCTTAATTGAAATAATGGAAGAACAAGATAACTTAAAAGCTCAAATTGATGAAATGGGAGTAAAATGCAACAAATCGTTTGCAACTCCAAGCCAGAAAGGAAAAAGAAAGATGAATGATCGTGATATCGAAAATTCGAACCAAGGGAACTATAAGCAAGTGTCAAGATGTGCAAACTGCAACAGGAAGCATGAAGGCGTGTGTATGAAAGGGCAGAACGTATGCTACAATTGTGGACGTGAAGGACATGTCTCTTCTCATTGTCCCGAACCGAAGCAATGCATATGTTTTGTATGTGGAATAGTAGGTCACCAGGCAAAGGTTTGCCCAGACTCTAGGAAAGGTGTAGGAAACGAATAGGATAAGTATTTTAAGATTATGTATGGCGAATGATATGATATGTGTGTAATGTACTAATCCCGACTTTTGTTATCACAAAAGGATAGTAAATGATGTTATCAGTATGTGTTGTGTAATGAAAAGTACTTTGTACAGTTTAAACGAAAATGAATATAATTATGTGTTGGTAAATAGCGAATACGGCACATTGACTGACTGATAATTCATAATTAGGTAAGCTAAGTTCTTGCATCCAGCAAACCAAATTGATTTAAACAATGCCGCCAAGATGGAGAGGAATAGGAAGACCACGAATGCAAAGAATTGCAGATGAAGAATCAGAAAATAGGGAACCTGATAATAGGGAGCCTGAAAATAGAGAACCAGAAACCCAAACTGAGGGTGTCCCACCTATAAACCCTATGCAGCAATTTATCGATTTGCTGATGGGGGCATTTAATAATAGAAACCCCACTGGAACACCAGAAACCAGAAATCGGCCAGACAATCAACTGGCGAACTTCAAAGACTTCAAGGCAGTGGGACCACCTGAATTTAAAGGAACAACTGACCCGATTGAAGCCCAAACTTGGGTAAAAGAAATCGAAAAAGCGTTTGTAATTGCTAGGGTAGCGGAGGAACAAAAGACCGCCTTTGCTACATATATGCTAAAAGGGGAAGCAAACTTCTGGTGGGAGGCTAATCAAACAAGGGCCGGAACAGGAATCATCACTTGGGCAAGGTTCAAAGAACTGTTCAACGAGAATTACTTCTCGACTGCAATGCAAGCTAGAATGGAAATCCAATTTCTAGAACTGAAGCAAGACAATATGACTGTCTCGGAATACGCTGCCAAGTTTAACGAATTGGCCAGATTCGCTCCACACCAAGTGGATACTGAAGCACGGAAGGCACGAAGGTTTGAATATGGTCTAAAACCTTGGATCTACAACAAAGTCGCAGTGTTGCAGATTGGTACATTTGCATCTTTAATGGAAAAGGCTATTATAGCCGAAGGGGGAAGTGAGGCTATGAGCCTCTATAATAAGGAAAAGAAGAATAAAGCTAAGTTTGAAGGAAAAGTAAAGGTTGAAGGAAGCAGTGGAAGTGGAAGTGGAAAAAGGAAATGGAACAATGATGGAAATACAGGTAATAAGCAAGTTGGGATGAAGAAGCAGGTGCCGCAGTGTCCAAATTGCGGAAAGAATCACTCGGGCGAATGTCTTAAAGGGAAGTTCGTGTGCTACAAGTGCGGGCAGGAGGGACACATCTCTCCTAACTGCCCCAACCCCAGAAAGAATAGTGGTTGTTTCATTTGCGGATCAGCTGATCATATGGCAAGGGATTGTCCGAAAAGAAAGGTCGATGGGGGAAATGCGAATGCTGGGAAAAACGGTGGAAAGCTGGCGATAACCTATCCAACCATAACGAACAAACCAACTGCAAGGACCTTCAATATGACGGTTCAAGACACGGTAGCAGACGGGAATGGAAATCCAGGTATTATTTGAATAAACTTTATTCTCTTATATATGTTTTCTTATAAATTTAATAAATAAATATTTCTAGTAAAAATTTTGAAGGAGGAATTTGAGTTCTATTAGGAATCAGATTCCGTTTAATCAGAAAGACAAGCTTTAAGTTGAATGTTGAAAGATCAGTTCGATCAAATCTGATCGAGATCTGTTTGTAATAAATGTGTATGTTATTTACCCCCGTAGGTATAAGTTTTGAAACGGTGATTCCGGGGACGGAATCCTTATAAGGGAGGGTGAATGTAATAACCCTAAAATTTTGACATAATTAAATAAGAAATTTTACGAATAAATGTTTTTTTATATAATAAAACTATTTTAGTACATAGTAAATCAGGTGTTGGAATGCAAGGAAAAAGAATTTATGATTTACTATAAATTATATTTTATAATAAATTAATTTTGTAATAAAAATGTTTTATTATTTAGTTTTCATGAAAATACGATCGATGTATTATTTAAATAATATATTTATATTTTAATAAATGATTCTTAAAACTATTGAAATAATTATTATTTTATTATATTAATTTATCAAGATTAGTTAAGTTAATTATTTTAACTTAACTAAGAATGGTTTATGATGTAAAGTGTGATTATTGATCACTAACATAAATTTTGTCTATGGATATAAATTTTAATGATTAATATAATTATTGTTATAATTATAATTAATAAGGAAAGTATATTGGTTTTATGGATATTAATAATTTATTCTATTAAGGTAAATTGAATATGGAATATAATTGGTAATTATATTCATATTTGATTGTATATTATGGACATTAAATACTAAATATAATTATCGCTATAATAATTATATATGTATTTGGGATAATAAGAAATTAATTTCTTTAGGTAATTTAAGTATTAAATGTAATGTAGTTAATTAATTATTTTGGTTGCATGTATGGATATTATGTGAATAATGTAATTAACTGGGAAACCCTAAATTATAATTTTGGGAACCCTAACAATATCAAGAAACCCTAATTTTTATTTTATAAAACCCTAATTAACTTTAAAAACCCTAATTTTGAATTTAGTTTACTCTAATTACAATTTTATTAAACCTAAGTTAATTTTCTTAAACCCAAAAATTATTGGGTAAATATTAAGGGTTCAAATCTATTGATTAAAACCCTAGATCATGTGTATGGGACAAGAATACCCTTAAAATTATTTATTAGTTTACTATTATACCCTTTTTGTATTTATTTTTATTAAAAGATATTAAAAGATTGCAAAATCTTGCAAAAATCTAGTGACTCATCACTTGTTAGATTTTCTCACATGTTGCAAATAACTACTCTCAGCAGATATTGGACAGCTAGCATGATCAGATTCTATGAATCAATTGTAAGGATTGCAAAGGAAAGAAAAAGAAAAAAAAAACTTAACTCATTTCATACCAAGCCAAGACTCTCTCTCTCTCTCATAGACCCACGGAATTTTCTCCAAAAATAAGTCCTAAGATTAACCAAAAACACCCCATAGCAAGCCAAGGTCAGAATCAAAAAGTGAAAATCAAAAATTTCTCAAGAAGGTATAAAACCCTAACCCTAAGCTAGATCTTGTATGCTTAGATAAATTTTATGTTTTTGTGTTTAAATATGTTGTATATTATGTTATTTAATGATCTGGGTTGTTATATCATGAATCCATAACATCTAGATGCACGAAATTGAAGATTTAAGAAAATTGTTCAAAGTGTAAAAAAATGGCCTGACAGTCAAATGTCAGACGCCGTAGATCTTTACCTGTTAATGATTTGTTTTGTTTAAAGGTTCTTATATGTAGTATGTTATGTGGTTAGTACACTGGAAGTGGAATCACGATCATAGAATGTCTAGATCGAAAGTTATGCAAGCTCAAAAGTCCTTGATCGATCATGAAAGTTGTATTTTCTGGAAAACCCAGAAAATTTTCTAAGTTAAAAACATGGTCTGACAGTCAAATGTCAGAGGCCATAGATCTTGCTCTGTTAATGGTTTGATGTGTTTAAAGCTTTGTAGTTGTAGTATGCCCGTAGGTTAACAATCTAGAAGTGGAATCACGACCATATCATGTCCAGATTGCAAGTTATTAACGCTCAAAGTAGCCTCCTCGACATGGACTGGGCTGTTCTTGGTGTTCTTCATGAATTGAAGAACACCTATAGCGACACTTTTCGTCGCTAAAAGTCTTTAGCGACGGTTTCTAATGAAAATTAATTAATTTAATTAAATAAATAGAAATAAATTATTAAAAATTCATAAAATAATTTTAAAAATAATTTTAAATTAAAAAATTAACTTTTAATATTTTTACATAAATTTCATTAAAAATTTAATTTATTTAATTATTATTGGTATTTAATTTATTTAATTATTATATTAAATAAATTAGTTAAAAAATGATTTTAATATCTCAAAAATCATTTAAAAATGATATTAATGTTTTTAAAAAGTATTTTAAGTTATATTAAATAACTTTTAATATTTTCATAGGAATTTCATTAATATTTAATATTAATGGTAATTAATTTATTTAATATTTATATTAAATAAATTATTTAAAAATGGTTTAAATTCATGAAAAATCATGAAAAATTATATTATGATATTAGAAAATATTTTAAGTTATTTTTGATAACTTTTGATATTTTGTGATGAATTTCATTAATTAATTAATATTAATGGTAATTAGTTTATTTAATATTTATATTAAATAAATTATTTTAAAAAAATGGTTTTAATGTTTTCAAAATCATTTAAAGGCAATAAAAATGTTTTAAAAATATTTTTAAGTTATATTTAATAACTTTAAATATTTGACATGAATTACATTAATATTTAATATTAATGGTAATTATTTAAAAATGATTTTAATACTTTAAAAATCATTTAAAAGCGATAATAATGTTTTAAAAATATTTTTAAGTTATAATAAATAACTTTTAATGTGTTGACATGTAGTTCATTAATATTTTAATTATTTGAATATTAATGATAATGAAATTATTTATTTATTAAATCATTATAAATGCTATTAATGACTGAAAAATCATTATAAATGATTTTAACAATTGAAAAAAATGTTGCAATTGATAAACAAATTATCTAAGATGATATTTAAGTTCTTGAACAAAGTTTCATTAAAAAGAAACCTGTTTATTGTCCGATAATGCAATCAAGACATCGAAATAGTGTCAAACTTAAACCAAATGGACATAGTTTGACTTAATGAATATTTTTAAATGTTTTAATGACTGATATGGATATGTGACAATGTGTTAAGCTGTATGATAACTGCAAATAAGCAGTACTAAGTGTTAAGTTGAATTATTCTAATTAAAAAAATAATAATAATTTTATTGATGATAGGACTTCGTATTAAAGATAAAAGCTTAAGCTATATTGTGTAGCAGTAATCAGTGAACCAGGCAAGTATCTAAACCTTATGCACTACTTTTATTTTGTGCGAACAGGTATATGTTGTGATTAGTTCCTAACTCATCATGAGTTATCAATTTCAAAGCATGCTCGTGAATAATTATTGTTAATTATTCATATCTGTCATGATTCGTTTATGCAATTATTCTTACATTATGAAATTGTACTCAATTCATTTATTGTTTATTAATATCTCATTATTACCCTTCATTATACAAGTGTCCCCACTTGTATAAACTACTGTTGTTACACAAGAACTATTGAACTTAAATCCTTTGATATGACAAATCTTGTTATTTATTATTGAACTTCAGTACATGTATTATGGTTTACAGTCTGTCTAAGCCATTTGACTCGGCTAGACATAGTTCGAAATACATTGTTGAATACTAAAAGTTATGTTTAAGTCGTCCAACTGAGTTGTTTAGTTAGGACTCCAGACTGAGTATGAACAACCCTAAAAGGGGAATATGTTTTTGTGCCCAAGGCGAACAGAGTGAATGCGTTTAGCGTTCAAACAGACAGTATTGATCAATACAGGACATAACGGGGCTGATCACCCTACATGTCCGTGAGACTAGATCGGTTTGCAGATGAATTTCTGTTTAAACCTTTTCGAAAATGAAAAATAAAAGTTCGTGGTCTACTGACCGCTCAGCATTCATGGTAAATATGTTGTTTCAAAAATTTTAAAACGATTTAATATGTTATTAAGAATGTCTTCAAATGACTTCACCACTATTGATTCGTGGTAGAAGTAGGTCTCAAAGAAAACATTTACTTCTTTAGCGCATTATTATATTTGTTATTACTTGGTGAGCAATTGAATGCTCATTCTTGCTTTGACTTAAATGTTTTCAGCTAAGGGTGATAGACCAGAAGGCTCTGGCAAAGACAAGGGCAAAGGAAAGCTCAAAGAATAGAATACCAGGTGTTGTTTGAAATAGTTAGACTTTATTAAGGTGATAATATTTATTATCTATCATGTAATGAACATGCTTAAAGGTTGCGTACTTGGGATTAGACAACTCTGATATGTATATATTAAGTTTGTAGATTTTATTTTTTTTCCGCTCAAAGAAATGGTATCGTGTAGCACCAAGTTCGAGTTTCAAGTACTCGAATTTGGGGGCGTCACAGTTTACAGTTCAATGCATAAAGTTCCGAATTACTTACAATGTCAACCCTAAAATCAATTCTCAACGAAAATTGACCAGAATATCCAATTTGCTAGGAACACATTTGGTTTTATATGATTTGACTATATTTTAATACGGTTTGACTTAATTAAAAAAATTAAAATACTTTTAATGTAGATGACAAAGCCAAAAACAAAAGAATAAAAACCAAATAAAATCCTAATACAAAATAACCGAAATCCAAATGATAAACATAATATAGATAACCCAAATTAATTACAAATCTAAAAAGAATTTAATAAAGCAAATTTGATTCAATATGAAACTCTAATTAAGCAAAACCCAATTCCATATGATGCTCTAATTAAGCAAACCCTAATTCATTCCAAAGTCAGGAACAGAAAAACAATGGAAAATCATTCCAGAAAATTAGGGTTCATAGGTTGCTACCACGATTTGTGATTAATTGCAGCTAATTTCCTCCCAAAACTTGGTGCTCTTGCTAGGTTTCTTCTCTTCTTGCAGTTATAAACTCTTGGTGGTCCAGAGATCCAAAAATGGTATTGTGATTTTGCTATACCATTCTCCATCTTCTCTATCTAAATAAACTCTGTTCATGGCAATAAATAAAAACCACCCATAAAGAGTTTCACAAAGTAATCAAACTAAAACTCACGAAAAATGACAACACAAACACATATAATAAATGGGAACTCGTGATATTTATGGGTATCATTTAGGAAGGAGGGGAAATCTCAACAAGCACGCATCTTCGAGGCTTGGCTGAGAGAGATCTTGCCAGAGGAAACTTGAAAAGGATGAGAGTCTAGAGAGAGAAAAAGAGATTTGACATTTGAAGTTTTTTTTTCCTAGCTAACATTTGGGGATTTTGGGGGGGGGGGTGGAGGTGAAGAGTGGATTGTATTTAGAAGTATTTTATTAGGTATTCCGGTCAATTTTCGCCATAAATTGATTTGAAGTCGACATTGTAAGCAATCTGATACTATATATAGTAATTTGTAAGCCCAATTACTTTAGGGACCGAATTTTGAATTTGTAGATGGAATTGTATTTAGAAGTATTTTATTGGGTATTCTGGTCAATTTTCGCCATAAATTGATTTGAAGTCGACATTTTAAGCAATATGATACTATATATAGTAATTTGTAAGCCCAATTACTTTAGGGATCGAATTTTGAATTTGATAAAATTTAGTATGACAAAAGTGTATTTAGCCCATTTAATTGTATGTATGTTGGTTGTTACATAAATTAAACTAGAAAGATCATAACAGAAAAAGGGAATGTAATTTTATTTTCATCAATTAATGACAATTTAATTGTAACTATTTGCAATGGATGTGTCCGACGCTAAATTTTTTAAAGTTATTGTTTTTGTAGATTAAATAGTGACGGTCTTTCAGAATATCTACGGCTATATATGTTGCTATTTATATAGTACGTTGGTTACATCCAAATTACTTTTAACTTGGGATTGTATACATTCAAATTTTGCACTCTTAATAATTTTCTATTTTTATGTTAAGAATTAAAATATGATTTCATCACGAATTAGGTTAAGAAATAAAAAAAAAATTAATAGAGGAATGACTTAATTGAAAATTTCAAGTGTAATACCGAAGGTACCAAACTAGAAAAAAATAATTCAACGACGGCCAAAATAGAAATCGGCAGCATCAGTTGCGGATACAATCCCGAGAAAATTCTATGTCCATGTAACGCTTTTGTGTGCCGCACATATACAGGTGGCCAAACCCTAGCCACCCATGTACGGGTGGCTCCTCCCCTTTTGTTTACAAAAATACACTTGGGAGGCATGGGCTGAAACCCTAGCTTCTTCATATAAATATTATGCATTTTTAGGTGTTTAGGTACACATTTGAAGAGGCAAAATAATAGAAAAATAATATTAAAAAATGAATAAAATATTTGGAGTAGAAATATAACATTTGGAGCAAAATCTCAGCCATCTCAAGGTCTAATATCAGCACTTTCTTCATCTCCAAATCTCCCTTTATATGAGATTTTTCTTCTTTCAAGCTGTTGTTTAAGAGTGTTTATTTGCATAAATAAGCATTCGCATGTTGTTTAAATAAGGGTTCTTTACACTACTATATAACAATTAAAAAGTAATTACAAGATTAGTGTATCCACAAAATAATTACAAAAAGAATGCAAAAAGGACGCCGCGTATTTCTCACATTCAATTATGGAGCGCGACATAAAAAATCCATTAACCTAGGGTTCCCTCCCTTCTCTCTTAAGGAAAACACTTTATATATGCATTCTCTTACTCCCTCGATTTTGCTCTCTCATCACTCTAAAATCTTTAAACCTACTCTCTGCACCACTGTGTTCTTCTTCTCTTCCTCCTCCTCACTATCTTCTCCCTGGGCCCCGATAAAAGCAGAGGTGGTGGGGGTTAATAATAATAATAATTCAACCTTAAAGAAGTAGCAACCACCCCTATCACACATGGTAATCAAAGCTTTTACTTCTAACCGTATCATATTTTATTTTTAATTCTTTGTGTTTATATTTACTTCCCGTGATTTCTTCTGATGGCAAAGGATTTGGACGACAGAGAGTTTTGGCTTCCCCCTAAATTTCCTTCTGAAAACAACTTACTCATTGAATTTAGTAAAATCACAGAGAAGAAGAACAACAATGGAAAGCTTTTTGGGGAAAACAATGGCGGCTATGATTTCCCATATGGGTTTGGGTCGTACTGGCCTAACTCGGATCTGAGTTCACCTGTTGAGTCTGTGGGCTCCACGGAGACTAAGAGTGATGAGGAAGAAGAGTGCAAAGAATGTGTTTCAGATTTATGGTTACTAATTAGATATATTTTAGTTACTGTATAATATTGATTTGGTCACAATTCATAATATTGTATTATTTTTAATGCTTCAATAGTTGTCACAGCAAACAATGGATGTTTACTGTGAGTAACCAATAACCAGATATATGGTAACCTTTTTATTGATGTAAGATAAACGAGATTGTGTTACACAATATTGAATAATATTTTACATTTTTTCTTCTTACATTAAGTAAGAGGAAAATCGCACTTGGTAACTGTTCTGAAATTTTTTTATGACTATTTGGTTACCCACAAAAACTAAAATGGTTACCTTTGTATGAAGGTTTGGGGTTTTGATGCCGCTAAATTCAACGGATATGATATAGAGGGAGTTTGTAAATAAAATATTAAAAATGCACTAATTTTGTAACACTTGCCCAAAAACATGGAGATCAAAGGAGAAAACATTGAAAAAAGTAAGAGAAAATCCACACGACTACTCTCTGATCTCATTATGGTTGCACATGTTGAAGAAAACAAATCTATGTAACACTTGGAAACTGTTCTTAAATTTTTTATAATTAATTGGTAACCCAATAAAATTGAATTGGTTACTTTTGTATGAAGGTTTGTCTACCAACTGCACTATGAAAAAAAAATATACCGATGGCAACCATTGTAGAACCCAATAAAACTGTTCATGGTTGCACATGTTGAAGAAAACAAATCCAGGTAACACTTGGAAACTGTTCTTAAATTTTTTATAATTAATTGGTAACCAAATAAAACTGAATTGGTTACTTTTATATGAATGTTTGGCTATCAATTGCACTATGAAAAAAAATGCATTGATAGTGACCATTGCAAAAACTAATAAAACTGTTCATGGTTGCAAATGTTGAAGAAAACAAATCCAGGTAACACTTGAAAACCGTTCTTAAATTTTTTTTTATAATTAATTGGTAACCCAATAAAACTAAATTGGTTACCTTTGTATGAAGGTTTGGCTACCGACTGCACTATAGGAAAAAAATATATCGACGGCGATAATCTGACGGCTAACATCAAATCAAACTTTGTTTGATAGGCGGTAGTCCCTCTCATCTTGCATGGGTCCCGCTTGAGAATAAAGTTTTAGAGAGAGATCAATATACGAAAACATAGCTCCTATATATATACACACAAACACGACCTTGTTTTCCTCTCAAGCCGCACCGTCCCAATATTAAGTAACACTATAGCTTGTACTGTGCTTTCTGAGGCAAAATTACAACCACCAATATGGATCAGGAAATATCTATTTCTCTTAGCTTTCATCTGCATTATCATCGCCGGTGTCGGAGGTCAATCTCCGACCTCTTCTTCGACTTCAACTCCCGCCCCACCAACACCCACCGCTACTCCACCAACCACCACCGCCTCACCACCACCCACAACCACCCCAGCGCCTCCCACCGCCCTTACAGGCGTCTCCACCCCATCACAATTTCAACTCCACCACCTACCGCCACTCCACCACCAGCTTCCCCTCCACCTGTCGTTACTCCACCACCAGTCGTTCCTCCTCCAGTTCCCACCACTCCTCAAATGCGCAGGCTTTATGAATGGATAATGATATTTATGGAGGTCACTAAAGGGATACAAAATGCACTAATTATGTAAATAAAATATAAAAATATATTAATTCTGTAAATATTTTTCAGATACATTTTTGTTGTAATTTTTTTTAAAAATGTACTAGGAAATATAATTTTCCCTTAAATGCAGTGTTTTTAACTCTTAAAGAGCCAAAGGCCCAAAGATTATACATAAAATATTGTAAATGCATTAATAGTAGGACTCTTGTGTTACTTATCAATAAAAACGTATAAAATATTCAACGATACGTCATCTTACTTGTTTTATCTATTTTTTTTATATTTTTTATGCATAATTTTTTGGATATAATTTGTATCCATAACATTACTCTAATTTAAAATGGGCTGAGATACACCCAAGAAACCCACTGCATCAAATCGTCATTTTACTTGTATCCTTTATGGTATCCTGTAAGAGTCGAGTCTTTTTGTATAACTATATAACCCACCCACCCCAACCCCAACTCCAACCCCCGTCCGGCGTCCCTATGTCAAACCATATTATTTTTATTTTGTATTTGCCGTTTTTTTAATTTCTTTTTTTTAAAAAAATTAATTAAAATTTATTTAAGAAACCTAGTTCAACAATTTGTTAGATTTTTTTGTGCAATACAAACTTTAGGCATAGATGTCCTTTTTAAAAACAAAAAAAAACAAAATGTTAAGCTCCTAGAATTTTTCTTTCTTTTTCTCGAATAAAACAGTGGGGTTTTTTCTTTTAAAACATGATAAAGTTGGTAAGGGTCTTTGATTTTATTTTTAGTTTAAAATAGAGATTTGATAGTTTTACAAGACTATCTTCACATTAAGTAGTAATAATAAATAGGACCCACATTTATGTCTGTAATTTCTTGTGAAAAAATCAATTTCTTTTGTAAAAATAACAATTCCTTTCAAATAAGATGTTTTTTTTAAAAAAGAATTCAATGGGCCAGATATATAACCCTAATAGTCCCGTTTAAGTAGCCAATAGAAATGTGTATATAAATGATAGTTAGTAACTTAGTCCTAACCCTAGCCGTCAGTCTCAAAATCAATCAGTGAGGTTTTGGTAAGAAAAACAAAATGGTGGTTCTGAATTCAGTCGGTGTAGAACTTGATATTGACGATGATGAAGAAAATGAGAGAGATGGAGTAATTGTTGATGGTGTATCGCCTTAGTAAGTTACCAAACTTTTGTGAATTTAGTTACACTTGATATGGAAGATGATGAAGAAAATGAGGGAGATGGAGTAATTGTTGATGGTGTATCGCCTTAGCAAGTTACCAAACTTTTGTGAGGTTAGTAAGGTTTGTTCTTGTTTAATACTAGTATATTTGTATTTTCCTTGTTTTCGTTTTCTATGTTCTTTTATCTGTTTGTTTTTTCAATTTTCTTTTAGATCTAAACAAATAAATCTAAATTGCTTCTAAACAAATAAATCCAATTTTTTTAATAGAAGAATTCTAAATTAAGTGATGCCAATTCAAAATCTGAATTGCTTTAGAACTGTATGACATTGAGCAGATAGAATGGGAATGTTTTACTTTTGAGGAAGAAAACACCATCATCAACCTTTCGGTGATGAAAATGAAGGAGAAGGATATCAAAATCCGCGTATCCAAGCTTGATAGAAAAGAAGAACATGTACTGAAAACGACGAAAGAAATTAAGTTGAAGGAGAAGAAGATCCAAGAAAGGGTTGCCAACATTAAATTGGAAGAGGAGGAAATTAATTCAACATGATGTTTTTGAAAGCTGTGGTAGTCATCTCTGCATCAACATTGATTAAATCTGCATTGAGAAATCTCAATCAATGTTATAGATAGAGACAAATTACTATGCCTTGTATCAATCCTGTGAATACAGAAGAAAAGTTGCAAACTATGCTTGGATCAAGTGTGTAACAGACAAAGTTTATGTAATTTGTTGTGTATATTTCGCAGTTGATCATTTATCGTATTTATTTCCACCTGATTTGTAACAGTTGATAGTGTATAAGGAATGACATATACTCCCATGTTGGAATATTAAAGCTCTAGCTTATTCTCTTCATAACAATTATTCTTCATCTTCTTCCTCGTCTCCATCCTAAAAACATTACCTAAATTGGAATTGTTCTTGCAATACATTCTTTGAGGCCAAGATCAATGATCCAAATTATCATAATTAAAAAGCATTAGTTTTTGTTAGATTTAAGATCGGATATCACGCAATCACATGGAAATTAAAAGAACTGAAAAATAAAAGAACACAAAAAGTTATCCAACTTCACCAAATTGGTTGGTCTTGTTTGTCTGATGTATTAATTCAATAGTCTCTTACATTCACACCTCAAAAATACACTACTACAAAACAGTAAATAGATAACGCGTAACCAACGTTGTGGTTTCTGTCAGCAAAACGTCGTGGTTAAGGGTGTCATCTATTTGACACCCTTTATACAACGTTTTAAAACGTTGTAGTTAGTCACATTATACAACGTTTTTAACGAAAAAACGTTGTAGATTTGTCTTCCATAAATTAGTAGATTCTCGAAAACGTTGTAGTTTAATATCATAGACAACGTTTAGCCGAATTTATACAACGTTTATAATGTGTCATCTATGTAGACAAATCTATATAACGTTTTTAAACCATAGAAAGACGACGTGTTTAAAATGTTGTAGATTTACATGCAAATGTTGGAATCATGGAACAATGTTGTAGCTGTGATGCATACACAACATTTTTAAAAAGAAAAAAAAGTTGTGGTTCGCACCTGCAATCTGCTAATGCCATGCTATATAGCTAACAAAAGGTCTAAATTCTCATTTAAATTTAAAGCCAAAATGTATCAACAATACATCCCAATAATACCATCCGTTTACAATTTGAAATTACATCCACCAAAAATATATTTAATTGTAAATTTGATTACATGTCCACAAAATAAACCAAAATATCCATAAAATAGCATTTTCCTTGGTAAGCCAGTGGCATGCTTGACAATTGTTTGTTGGAGATCTTCTTTCTTTGCGCCCACAACTTTGTCCACAAGGTTCCCTTCTTTCAGAAATATAAAGGTTGGCATTGCCTTCACTGACCATTCCTTGGAAATAGGCTGTGAACAGAAAACTAGTAACATAAGAAAGACGTGCTATTTTCAATTTGGTCCCAAATATTAACTGCAAAATGCAGTGGACCTTCCTCAAAGCCTCGAATACTGTCAAACCTGGTCCCATGGAACAAGTGTTTCATATGAGAAGCATTAGCACAATAGATATAGCAGGAACAGGAACACAAAGCAAAATACAAAAAATTAAAAATGCAAAGTCTAACTCCGTCTCTTCAGACTTCTGATGTGATGCCCACCGGCCTTGGTATTTTCTTATCTAGGACAAGAGCTACACATTTATGAAGGAGTTCATATGTGATTACATATGGTTCGATTGGGGAGGGGGATTTGGTTTTAAATTAGTATTTTCTGTTCTCTTCATGGTGTGTGCCACGTTCCTTTCTATGTTTTCTTTCAGATGTGCTGAAAGTGTTAATATATCCACCCATTTTTTCAATTTTAAAGAATAGAAAGAATGCTTTTCTTGAACAAAGTGAATATATTTTGTATTTCCATAAAAATATCAATCTCACATGTAGCAACAATGGAAGTGAAACTAGATAAAGTTAGAAGTAGGAAAACCATTACTAGTATGACTGTGTTTGATAAGGAGGCAAGGACAGATGTGCCTTCTCTAACTAGCTTGTAACATTTATACCTTCTGTCATAAATACAAAATAAACCAACTCTTTTTTTATCAACAAAGGTCATTATAAAATGTACCAACAAAATTTAATAAGCCTCTTCCACTAGGAACTGTGCAGTAAATACATAAAATCTGGAAAATAATGGAATAAAAGCAAGTTATACGGTTATTATTGACTTTTTAAAATTAATTTAAATTATTTTATAAATTTTAATTAATGCATTAAGATATTACAACTATAAAAATTATAAATTATTTAAATAATATTAAGGCTAATGACCAATGAGCTCGTTCACGAATGTCTCACTGTCTCACCCACTCTAATACTTGCAGAGTTTTAGGCAAGTGCTAGAGTCAAGAAGCTTTGGTATATAGCAGAACAGAAATGGATTAGGAATGGTAAGCTTATGCCACAATGGGCATGAATCCCTACTCTAACAACACACGACAAGTCGACAAAGCTGGAAATGTGAACCGCAGCATGTACTGCTGTAATAAGGAGAGCCAAAGATCACAAGAAGTAAATAAAACTGTCCAAGTCCTTCAATCAGCATTTGACAATTAACCAGGTACTTAAGAAACAAATTTTCTATAAAAAAAGACAACATGACTTATCAAAGTTGAGTCATGTAGTACCTTATGCAGCTAAATTTATTCTGCACTTTATCACAAGGCATTTAGTGTCCCTCTTTCATCTTTTTGGAGTTGTAATTCCCAACACCCCAAGTCCCAGACCCATATCTGGGTGTAAGTGGCCCTCAAAAAAAAAAGCCATAAAATTTGCAGAAAGCATCTTGCTTTCATTCAAAAATGATTTGGCTCTTGCCTACTCAACAAAATTAACTATCATCTAGGTTTCAAAATTGTTTAACAGCATCAACAATAAAAATTTCAAAAAAATAAAATAAAATAAAATTATTAACTGCTATATCAAATACAAGAACCTTGCAAAGTACATATATAAGCTTTCCCCTTAAATCAACAAAGTGAATTAATGATATACATATTCAATGTAAATGTATAGTCTCAAGAATCTTGAAAACCCAACCATCTACTTACTTTTTTGTTCTTGTTCAATTAAATTAACAATATCTATACATATGCATTAAGAAACACATATCAGCTGATTAACTAAAATTTTCCCAATTAAATTTTGAAATATCGAAACATATTCATCCTAACATGCAGTTTGTGAAGGTGTTCAATAAAGAAGATAAATACCCAAAAAAGTGGGATTGCCCTTTGAATTGGCCCTTATATGTCCCCCCCTCCTTCCTCTGTTCCAACTCAGTTTCAACCATTTGAATAAGCATTTTCTCTGTTTCTATTTTGGCAACCTGGAGACATTTTAATGACAATACCTACTTCACATATGACATGTTTCTTCAGATGAACGAGATCTTAAGGTTACAAGTAACAAACAAAGGGAGAAGAGAGATTAAGCACTAATAATCCAATAATGTTATTGCAGAAAAGTATTATGCTAGAAGGCAAACATATTATGACAGACAAACTGATATGCAAGGCTTCAGTGTTTTGGTAGTAGGCTGCGCAATAATTTAAAAAGGATAAATAAAATGAACATAACTTATTTTGACCAAATCCACTCATCTCTCTGTACTGGAAGTACACTAATTCTTTATGGCATCGCAATAAAAAAAAAGGTTGAAGGAAATAAATTTGACAAAAAGCTTATTTAACTCCATTACAGAAGCAAATTATAAGCAAACACAAGCCATTATTTATTATAAGCACAAAACAACCAAACCGACGACTCAAAATTTTAAGAAATTATACCAAACACAATTAGGGCTGATGGAGATTCGAGGAAATTATACCAAACACAATTTGCATGAGTTAATGAAAAAGAACTTCAAAATTAACCTTGAAGGCTTGATGATTCCACTGATATCTTGAACGATTTTGATCTTGGTTGAATGAGATTTGTGCCCAGTTAAATTTGTCAAGTCTTTGTCAAGTGTTCTTACTTCTTAAACGATGTGTCAAGTTAGCATATATAGTCACTTGAATTGGGGCACGACAGAGGGGGAATGAAGTACAATATTTATCATGTTATGTCGTAAAACATTTAATCACTTTCCCCTAAATCATTTGACCTAAAGCTCCATACTTTTTAAAGCCCAATCCTATATATGTTTGTGAACTTGATAAGCATACTCCAAATTAAGTGAACAACTAAGCAAATAATACTAATTCAGCATTAACAAGATAAAAGACCCAAATTCACCAACATAATCACAGCAAATAAGTGACAAACAGATATACAGGAGAATATGAGGGAGCTAAAACTTACATAACAGCTGTTGAGATCTGTTTGAGATCAGTCTCAAAATTCTTCATGTTAGCGAGCGAATGAGCACAGCATATTAGAGCAAGCCACGAACCAAGCTTGTACTGTAATTTATTATTACATCAGATTAGTAGGAAATAATAAATCAATCGATTCAAAGGAAGAGAGATAGAGAAGACGGAGGACCCTAAACATGGCGCCGGCAACACCGAAGATGATGGCGATGAAACCAGAGTAATCAATTGGAAGATTTTCTAGTGGCACCACCGCAGCTACGTACGGCTTTGCTGCAGACGTCGCCGGCTTGTGTGAGAGAGAGAGAAACGCGTGTCACCGGTCGGCAAGGGGGTGAGGGAACGACGGAGGGAGGAGGGGAGAGTGGCCAGTGAGGGCTTGAGAGAGCTCGGGAAAGAGGCGAGGAAAGAGAGTGTAAATGAAATGAGGCGGCTGAACAATTAGGTTTTATTTTAAGTTTTTATTTTCGCACATTTTTTCAAGCTCCGTGTTTTTTAGATAGATAACGTTTTAAAAAAAAACGTTATCTAGTTAAAACCAAAAAAATGCTTTTTTAAATACATAACGTTTTTTCATATATATCTACAACGTTTTGTTAAAAAAACGTTGTGTAAAAATATACCATAACGTTTTTTATAAAAACGTTGTGGTTTTAGTGTTGTCTATTTAGTGTTTTGTAGTAGTGATACTTTTCTTGTAACTAAAAATCCTAACTCCTATAACATGGCTCAATCAAATGAAGCCCCGTATATTAGCCAAACTCAAGACTGAGCGCTACTATAATAAATCCCTAAACCCAAATGAAAAGAAAAACACTATTTACGTCTATAAAAATTGCAAAATTGATTAAAGTGTTTCAATCATGTGTTAAATATTTGAATATATATATGTTAAGAAAAAAAAATTGTGTTGCATTATTTGATGAAGATAACATTAATAATTCTTGTAAATAAATAAATAAATAAAAGTATGACTAGTTTCATGTACATGTATTTAGTTAAGTTGTGATTCACAAAATAACACTAACAATGTGTCCTATAAATAATCTTGTAATAAGGTCATTGTGTGCAAGTGAAAGTAAGTAGAATTACAGTAATTTTGAGCCGTATAAAATCCACTTCCTCTCTATTTTATTATCATCTCCTCCAAATTCCAAATGGGTAACACCCAAAATTTAAGTTAATGTGCTAAACTATAAGAACATAATTCATCTGGATGAAATATTGGAAATGTACGTCCCTCCAAGTTTTATCTCGGTGTCAACTTGGTCACCAACAATTCAATCGAGCCAAAACCGTCCCTCCAACAACATTAGTCAGCCATTAAAAAACCTAACAGAAAGTGTTCTAACCGCATAAAAATTATATTTATAATGTACCTAGTATGTCACCTTTCTAACAGCTGCTGTTACTTCTAATTAAGTACATGGATCAAAATTAGTCATCTAGTAAATGTCATATAGTGCAACTAACGCAATATGTTGTAAATAAATATGTATGAAATTTGTAATGTTGTTTGTAGTCTATTTGCAATGCAACAAAAAAAGGCCGGCAGTTTATTGGTTTTGACGATTTGTACCCTAAATATAAGACGACCTTATACTTACATGGTTGGCATTTTCAAAAACTTCAAATGCCATATCGTATAAAGACTTTTTGAAGCTTGTTTTCTCCTTGTCTCTATATCTCGCTAGCCATGGATCAACAGAAGATAATACCAGTGGTCTTGCTGATGTTTTCTACAATAGCTACTATCAGAGCTGCTAATAATTATGGAGGTAGAAAGCTCAGAGAAGACTTATTTGCTTACCTTTTAAGTAGCTAACTTGTTTTAAGATCCTAATTATAAGTTGTTCAAAAATAAACTGTCCATTTTAAATCGTCTGGAATCATGATCGTTTTATATGAGACTTATTTGTTCACATAAATTATGTAGTACAAACTAGACTAGCGTACATACTTAATTGAGGGGTTTCTTCACCTATTGTCCATGGATTTTATTTAGGTTGATTTTTCAATTATCATATATGCGATAAGTACTAATTAACAAGGCATATCATGTGAATGTATTTAGCATAATCAGTTGATTCATGAATGAGATTGAATTAGATCAGTGAATTAGTCTCTTGCTTGTATACATGACTTAAAATATATGATACTATTGTTAATATTATCATAACGGAAATGTTGTCATAGTAAATATATATTTAACTATATTTTTGTAATTATTTACAATGACATTTAATATTTTAAGCAACTAATCATTGCTTTGATAACATCTGACAATATCAACGACATATATATATATATATATATATATATATATATCATACTACTACAAATAGACATTTTCGCAAAGCGCGATATTTTTTCCTGCGTCACATTTTTCTTTAACCGTGAAACCTAACTCTACGAAATCTGTGTCATACTACTACAAATAGACATTTCTCCTTAACAATGCAACCTAACTAAATGAAATCCATGCCCATGCCATATCATACTAAATTTCCTTCTGCAACAATTTTTACTTTATTCATATAAACTATCTAACATGATTAAAGTCATAGCTAGGTTTTCGCTACACCGACATACACATCGACTGTGGTGCAACAAATCTAACCGATTCAACTGAAAGTCTTTTCATCCGTTGGAAGACCGATGAAGAATTCATCAAAGGAGGAGAAAACAAACTTCTCCCCAGAAACCTAACCTCAATCCAGATGAACACCCTACGCTTTTTTCCAAAAGGTAACAAGAACTGCTACAAATTACTGTTCTGGGATTCGCGTTATGAGTACCTTTTTCGAGCTGGTTTTTACTATGGGAATTATGATGGGCTTTTAAAACCGCCTAGATTTCGTATTGAGGTAGATGGGAACTTTTGGGCAAATGTAACTACTTCTATGAGTGAGGATCCTGTTTACCATGAACTGATCTATGTAACAAAGTCGGACCATGCAACGGTGTGTTTGGTTCGTACAAAAGATGATGAGATTCCTTTCATTTCTTCTCTTGAAGCCTCGGCCGTTTATGAATCGTATACTTTGATGGACAATAACACAGCCTTGTACCTTCATTCGAGGATCAACTATGGTGCTAATAAAAGTGTTGAGTAAGTGAATTTTTTTCTCATTTCTATTCTTTATGTATTGTGATCAAGTTTGGTGAACTTCATATCTAGCTCTACTTTCTATCTTAAATGGTTAACTATCTTTAGTTTAAAAATCTAAATAAATGGATCCGGATTTGGTGAACTTGTTCTCCAACTTAACATTTGCTAGTCCCATATGAATGAGTTGTTTATGTAAGACTAAACGTGATAACTTAATGGTAGGGGTCTCTCTTTTTACTACTGTGATCATAAGTTTAAGTTTATTCCTCAGTAAAATAAAAATAAAAAATCAGAATTAACCAAAGGCTGCATGAAGAAGGTAATTTCCCCTAGTAAGAGAGTTCCATTCATTGGCGTTCGAAGACTTTTGTTATACACTTATTAACTTTTTTGCTATGCAAATGCAACTCATTCCTATGTGATTAGCAGATTGTAAGTTGGAGGACAAGAAACCATCGATTCCAAAATCCCTAAACACATACCAAATAATTATAAGAATCAACCACAAAACTAGACCGCAAGGTTTGACCCATTGATAGTCCACTACTTGCAAAGTTTTAAATTAACAAGCTTTATCCTTCAATTTTATCTTTATTTTTTTATAGAAAAATTCTTGTCTTTGTTGCCTTTCCCGTACAACTGGAAAATAGTGTCCCTTCATTCAAAATAAATCTGCTATGTTTAATCATTAACTATTTATTACTGCCATGGAAATTACAGGCAAAGCATAGGACCTTTTGAAGACCCTCTCACTCGAATTTGGACATCCAAAGAAATGCCAGATTACCTCAACATTCACTCAGAAGTTATACCTTGGGGGCATTTATTTTCATACAACTATCCCCCAGCCGTCGTTATGGCATATGCAATCCAAGCCAGAAGTGCAACAGATTCTATATATTTGCCCGTCGATTTTTTGCCTCAAACATCATTAAAAGCCTACTTTGTGCTCTATTTTATGGACCCAATTTATCGGCCATTTATGAATGAAACGTGCAGAGTTGAAATTTACATAGACAACAAACCAATGGCTTTTACAGTCGTTCCTAGTTATTACAGACATAATCAAGAAGGGGACAGCGTTAATGTGGTTACATTGTTCCCGGTGCAAGTTGGTGGTTTTGTGAATGTAACTATTGCTCCTGCCGAGGGTTCCACATTGGCTCCGATTTTAAATGCCATGGAAATATATACAGCAATGGATGTGTCTAAGGCTTCAAATGATCATTTCCTCGACTTCTTAGCACTGGTCTTTATCATTTCCTTCCATTTACTTCTTGTTCTAATGTAATAATTAACTTATCTATCTATATCTATTTATCTACCTTTATCTATATTATAAAACAATAAAAGAATTTAGCAATTTGTGTTGATAAAATATTGGAGCCTTTTTATTTTGCCAACGTTGTTGTGTGACAAATGAACGCTCAAAAGTCCCTCATCCAAAATGGGAGGAATAATCCCGATTAAAAGAACACCAGTAATTTATTGAGTATCGTACAAAATATTTAAAATACGGAAAAGAAATACCATTATCGTTGTTTTTAGAAAATCTTATTCACTAGATCGTTATACATTTCAATTTGAATTAGGGAATGCATGTACAACTATAATCAATCCTTAATTGCAGACAATAATTTATACAGTATGATATCTTTGACTTCGGAGTTGATGATTTTTGTTTAATTATTGAAATAATAAATTTAACTTACAATTTTGATAATTGTTTGTCTAAAACTAAATAAATTCTTTGTCTGAAAATATCTTAAACTAACTCTAAAAGGTTAAATTTTATCTTATATTTCAAAACAAAGAGAGTACCAAATGCATACTTAGTTTGTGGCTTTTGAAACTTTTAGAGCCCAAACGCCCTTGAAAATCACAAGCTTATTTATTTTAAACTCATTTTGTTTAACTTACGCACAAAACTTATATAAGCCCCATTTGCAACACCATTGTTGATGCAATGATCTTCGGACTTATAAACCGCCAAACGCATTTCCCCACCGCATCAAAACGTACAAACTACAAACACAAACCCTAAATAAACAAAAAAATCCAAAGTTGCCTATAGAGAACCTCCTACTACAATGTAGTGTCCAAGAGTTCAAGATCCACTGAAGACTTGAATACTGTCGGCCCAACTGCTTTTAAATTCTATAAAAACTAGTCTTACAACATTTATCAACAAAGTCTAGCTATATAAGGAAACTGAAAATCTGTTCCACTGATTTCTAAATTGATTTGGTATGAAAAAGACTACAATATATTAGCAGATAACTGGGAAAGGATTGATAAACAATTGCCACAATGGAGCACTTTGGCTGCAAACTAACTTGCTTCCTAACCAATGACTGAAAACTGATAATTTACATCGTAAACTAGGAATAATTTGTCAATGTTGAGGTAATGCAGGTCTTTTTTCCAACATATCATAGTGGATAACAAAATTTTCCTGCAGCAACACGAATAGGTTATTCATTCAGGGTGCTATAATCCAATAAAAATCGACTACATGCATGGGGATGGAAATGTAACAACCGACAGATTGAAGAGGTACGAACCTTGCGAATTGTTTCCCATGTAATAGGGTCAAAACATATATAAGAACCTCTCTCGTACGAGTTTGTCTTCACAAGGGGCTCCATGTTGGCAACACGCGTGAACCAATAGTGTTGCTCTCTGTGGAAGAACCATCCTCTGTTGTAACTGCAAACAATTGGTGGTAGAACTGCAATTAGCCATACCGCAACCCTCTAAACTAATTAGCATGCAGAACTAAAATCCTCTGGCTGTGTTGGAAACAATTCTTTAAAAAGAAGCATGTATGCAAACAGAAAAAGGAAATACAACCACACTTAAACAAAAAATAAATATAAAATGGATAAGAGAGCATACAGTTCATTTGCAGCATATAATTGTGCTACATCTTTTGGCATGCTGCAAAAATAACACTTACGAATACGAATCAGTTTTGAATATAAGATTCACAGAGAAAGATTAATAGAGATTAAATCCAGATATATTACCTGAAAAATATATAAAACAATGTGTCCAACTGGAACTTTGAAAAATAGCCTTGCTGCAGTCAACCCGACAGATATTTGAAAATGAAATGGCAAACAGAAGAAAAGTGAAAATTAATGAGAATAATGGTTAGCTCACATATAAGGAAGGTGGTTGTTTAGCATAATAACACTGGGGCACAGTGAACTCTGGATCACCCTTGGTAGGCTCATCGGACCACGGGGAACCAAATGATTTGTGCAGATTTTCTGCAGAATTCAAGTTCAACCCAAGTGTCGTCAAATCAATTCCAAGTGCAAGAGATGTAAGATCGGGATCACTCATCCTTATTACGCTCAACAAGCCAAGCAAACCAAATGGATCCGGAGCAGCTTGTGCAGCCTGCATATACGACTGATTAGCAGCAGATATTTGCTGCAGGTGAAACTGGGATGGATTTTGATGCTGTTGATATTGCTGGATAAGCTGGTCATATGACCCCATACCAGAAACCGTATTTGGAGAGTTAATAGGTCGTAATCCTATGCCTGGGGGTCCAGCGGTCTGAGCCAATATGAAATAACAAATTCATGAGGTTAGATACTTAATTCATGGAAACCAGAGGGAAAAGAAATTCATTATATCTCTACACTGGATAAACATGTGTGGAAAACAAAAGAGGGAATACTTGATAGTTCAGTCGACTCCTTTGTCTGGCATTATTAGGCATTGATTATAAAAGGAAAACGTTTTCAAGAAGAATAAATTTCATGGGGATGAATAAGCTTCAATATTGGTATCCCATGCAGTTTTTTGACCGAGTACAAAAACTGAGAGCTCCTTCAGGGTACTACTAGTCACCAATCATAGTAGTATTAACTCAGAGCTTGGATGAAAGGCAAAGCGGATCTTGAAGCAAGATTTAGCATTAGTTCCGTACGATATTTAAACTCTTTTTAATAAACAAAGAGAAAAAAAAATAGAGGGGAGAAAAGTAGAGGCCCATAGTGGCATAAAGAAAAAAAATTTTATGTCAATCACTATTTATTCTGCAGGGGAAAAAAAACTCAACTTCAGACAGCACGGTAAAACATACCTGTGAGCGATAGGTTGAATGTGACGATGGGAATAAGTCTGAACCATGCATATGGAGTAGATCTTGATTGTTTACATTTGAAAAGGAGATACCACTGCTACTCACTGATGGAGAATGTTGCTGTTGCTGCTGCTGCTGTGGGCGATGAGATGAAAATCCTCCCCCCAAATTGAATCCAGCAGACCTCCCCAACTGCACATTTATACTATGAATAATGAATTGCAAACTAAGAAAGCACGAAGCATCATATGAATCCACTGTATAGATGTGAATTCAAAACTTACAGAGAAGTGTTGAGGTTGCATCACGGATACAGTATTATCATGAAGTTGTTCGTTCTGGTGCATATCCATGGAAAACTCAGCATTGCCACCTGCTCAAAATCTAAAAGAGTCAAAAACAGAAGAGGTAAAACAAGGAGGTTAAAAAATGCAAGTGACCCAACTTAAAGCTCCAGCAACAGATGACATAAGATACCAGAAGAATTGAAAATTTTTAACAGCAATAAGGAACTTCGGGTTTTTCAATTTCCACCCAAAAGAGAAAAGGGTTGAATTTGGTTGATCCTCAAAAAAAATTATCACATTAAATTTTCATCTTGTTAGTCTATTAAAGCTTGGCTCTATGAAAGGTAAGTACAAAATGAATCAAGATAGTCTCCTCTCAATTGTATCAAGATAAATTAAATCTTGGTAGTTCATTGATTTCTTGTACTATAAATGTCCAGGTGTGTGCCTGTATATGTTTATAATATATTTTTCCATCTAATTAAGCCGACATTTAAATTAATCGATTTTCAACTTCCATGAACAATTTAAAAGCAATGTCTTTGTTATTCACATATAAAACTCCAAATAGTTTTTTAATCCTTCGATAACCTCTTGACAACTTCCTCATCTAGACTGTCCATCAAACCTTATTAGAGTGAGCATACACCGAAAAACACTTAATTAGCTACCAGAGACTCGATCTTCAAAACGCTCTTTATGCAAGGCAGTGCAACTGCCCATGGTCAGTTGTCACAAGCTCTACTCACCTACAAAATTTCAGTCTCTTTAACCCTATTTACCGGGGCATAAAATGCTAAGAGATCTCCTAGACCTATGGTAATTAACTATATTTGAAATAAAAAAATGTTTCACTAGGCTTATGACTGCCCACCACCTTCAACAAAATCCATACAAAATATGGTCGTTTTAGCCTTAGAAGGTGGAGTAGTCATAAAAAGAGATCTCTTAGATCGAGACCCAGAACCAGTGTTACCTAAAAACGCTAGCATATTAGTGAATTGCACATGGAACACTTTCGTTCCAAAACATTAAATTTAGTGATCCTAAACTTCTTTTCCTATTTCGTAACAAGAATTAAAAGTTTTATTTCACAAAAATGATTATAACTATGTCTTATGATTTTGCAAATGAGAGGCATCTTTATATAATAGTCACCAGACCTAACAAACAACGGCTAGGATCAAACCTAATGAAAGACTAAGATCGCATATCTATAACATTCCTCCAAAATACCTAGGATATCTACAAGCTTAGTTATCACATAGATAAATCTAAAACGCTTTACTAAAAACCCTAATATTTATAAGAAAACTCTAAAAAATATCAATTAGTGTCACCAAGTGAACACCTTGTGAGCGTCGAATAACGGCAACATGGTGTAACCTCTTGAAAATGTGTATGTTGTGACACTAACTTAACCAGATTTAACTACATTTTTAAGAAAGTTATCTTAACGTACCACATTTTGGATAAACATATTTGTACCAAAATGACCCGAAGAAACCTACCCCTTATCGCATTTCGTACCATGACATGTGACATTTTATGTTCCCGTTTTAGTTTCACATGCCATATCGAACCACGATTTGGGTAACATTGCCCAAAACTGACCAAGATAGAGGACCTTATACTAGTAGTGCCTCTCAATCCTCAAAAAGACATCATCAAAGACCCTTCCTCCTTTTTGTTGCCTCATCCCTGATTTAAAATCATGGCATGGCGTGGCATAACACTACCCAAAGCCCAAGCACCTATCCCTTCCAAGTTATCTTCCTTCAACAATCCCATCCCTTTAAACCTTCTATTCCATTCAGAGAAGAAACACCTCTCAGCACACAAGAGGCTGCACATTCAACACAAATAGGAATCCAAACTGCATCCCACCCATCCCAATGAAAACCAACACTGACATCTCTCAGTTAAATCAGATTTTATCTTTGCCCATTTGAAATAGCTTTCCTCCGTCATATCCTCGTTCCTGTCTATTAAACCTGCACAGACAACAATTTTCCCCCATCTCTGAAAGTTCCACGCTCCAGCATGAAGGCCAATTGCTTTATCCACACTGCATCTAGCCAGTAACCATCCCTATAGCGGCCACCAACCAAATGCCATAAATCTAAGAGCAGGGATGCCCCATTTGCCAGCCAAGGCCCCCTCCTCAAGGTAATTATAATTATGACACACCCCTCCACTCCAAACAATCCATGTCCCCATGGATTTAAATCAAAATATGAAATAGTGTGTAAACTTTGTTATGATCATCTTTCCAAGTAACCACTCCACCTGGGTCAAAACAGAATGTTAAAAACATGTTCATCCCATGACTCAAATGAAAACCTTCTACAAAACTTGTACAACAAGCAGCCGGATTGCCAGGTGCTTCTTGTAATAGCCTGTTAACAAGGGAACTATCATAGGCTTTGTAAATGCTACAAATTCCTCCTTAAATAAGATTAGTTTGTTCATTGGAGCAACAATTACAGCAACCCTTTTAATATTATTAGCCACAAGGCGCTAACATAAATCTCCATTTCTTCTTTGTCCTCCCAATGAATTTTATTGTCCACTGGTTGCTCATAGATGGAAGTACTACCATAATGGCTTATGTCCAACTCTTCTTTGTTTTCCTCCAAGGCTCCAAATAATTTCCACAATCCACCTTTTCTTCTGACAACACATCTTCTAACTCATTTGGATATTCATAAAAAACTATCCGACTTTTATACTCCTGCAAGTCTTCATCTAGCTCAACTGGATCCTCATCATATATAGGTGGACTTTCATATATAACTACTGAATCCTCTTGTAATAACACTTGAGATCTGGGACTTTCTTCCATAACTTGTCAACAGAATTTAATTTTACAGAAGATTAAAGTGTATAGAAAGTAGATTGGCTTGAATTATTTATGGAAGCATGATGAATCAGGTAGCAGAAAAGTACCGCTCTGATACCAACTTGTCACAATCTAATCTGTTTTATAAAACTGAATTTAATTGATGAAGAAAAGAAGAACAAGAAGTAGTGAGAATAAGGAGAAGATATAGAAAAGATAGAGAGATTTAGAGGAAGAAAAGTAGAATAGATAGAAAATTAGAGAGAGAACTACAGAATATTCATTGAGACAAAAATATGAAAATACAAATTATCCATACATCATATCCTTCAATCTTCTTTATAAGTATTTAAAACAAAACTACTAATTACCGGTAATAACTTCTAATAACTACCACTAAAAATTATAATTACTACTTCTGCCAGAAAATAACTTCTACAATAATTATAATTATGACACACATATATAATACAAGTACCCAGCAATACAGTGGCGTAACAGAAGATAAAGAAGAAGAGAAAACGTAAAAAAAATAAAATAAATAAATAAATAAAAAGGTAGAAAGAAAGTCAAAACATGCAAGTCACAAACAGAGAAAAAGAGATAAGTCGCATATAGAGAAGAAATAAAAGAGAACGAAGAAAGAGAGAAAGAAGAAAGAGAATATCTCCAATTCGATGTCAATCTGTTGCCGACGATAGGCTTCCTTCCGTCGATTTGCTGCCTTCGATTTCTCACATGATCAATTACTTTTCCCCTATTTTGCCCTAATCGATCTCTTTTTCCCCCACCACTTTTTTTTCCTTCCTTATCTATATAATATATAAAGGTAGTAACTAAGAGAATTCTCCTCACAAAATAGAGCACTCTCATAGTCTCCAATATTTTTAAACTTCTTCTACCAATAAAAGGTAAATAAATCTAATTAATATATGTTCTTCTTTATATAAAGTCCAAGTCTTTTTACAGTAAATATAATAAATATATGTTCCTTTTTAAACTTCTTCTCAAACTAAATCGATCTCCTCTTTTTTAAAATTATAATTAAATAATATACTACCCACAACATAAAACACTCATACTCTCCAATATTTTTAAACTTCTCCAACCAATAAAAATGTAAATCTAATAAATCTATGTTCTTTTTTTAAACTTCTTCTTAAACTAAATCTCCTCTTTTTTATAATTATAATTAAATAATACACCAAACAAACTACATCATTAAACTAAATAAATATTGTAAACGCGTACATGGGATTACATACAAAGGTGTGACAATTCATTAGCCAAAATGTTGGCATACTATCATCACAAAGGGCATGTGCGCCATGATGTGGTAATTTCTCTCTTTCCAACAAATTCTTTTTTTTCATCTTAATTAATTATTTCTTTTCCAGATTTACAAACTCGACTTTGATTGTTGATTCATTCTTGTTATCAATTGCTATTAATCTCATATCTCAACCCGTTGATTTTAGGGCTTGGTATTTGTGGGATAGGAGGACTTTGATATTTATGAATGAAATTGATTTGTTTGTGTTTTAATTATGTCACTTAGTTGTGATAGTATGACGTTATTGATCTAACATAAAATATCCGATCAATATTGTTAAAAACATATGAACAACTTCACACACCTATTATACACCACGAAAAACTTTAAACCCACACTAACCAATAATCATAAAATTAGAATAGGTACACCAATATTCTCACAATATTGACTAACACAAAATCATTAATTATAAGTAAATTTATTGTAATATTGTCTCAAAATCATTAATTATAGTAAATTATAAATTTAAAAAATCAATGAATATCACAAAATAAATTTAATTCAATACAACGTATATTAATTTTGTACTATAGTATAAATAATTAAGATACGTATATACAGCATAAATAAAACTATATTATACCTTAATATAAGCAATATATTAATATTTACGCAAACGAAACCAATAAACTACTAATAATAACCCGTATGGTTATAATATACTCATTATTATGATTTTAATAATAATAAATGCAAACAAAATGATGTACGTATATAGGTAAATTTATACGACATCAATAATAATAATAATAATATAACATACATAAATTTAATAAACTTCTTTCTTTTCATTTTTATCTTTCGTATTATGTAGAGTCCAAAGTCATTAGCATAATATTGATGAGTCTAAATCATAATATTAAAATTCGGAAAAATATCGGAATATTAATCTTTCCAAATATATTAATTAATCTAATATGAAAAATAAATCCAAATTCATCTATCTTTCTATATATTAATATTAAGAGTCTAGATCATAATATCAAAATACAGAATAACATGGGAATACTAATATCTTTCCAAATATCTTAATCTAATATGAAAAATAAATCCAAATCCATTTATCTTTCTATATTTTTTATTATTCAATTTAATATTAATGAGTAGATATTCAATTCAACTTAAAGTCTATAATCACTCAAATGGATTCAATTGAATATCCATAAATATCTATAATATTTTTAAAACAATATATTTCTCAATATTGTCCTAAGTTTACAATCTTTATATATATATATATATATATAGAGCCCATTTCAAGGGCAGAACCCTTAAATGACAGAATTCCCTTAAAGAGCAGACCAATATAAGCTTCCGTGTTTTTCTTGCCTTCTCTTTCTCTCTCCTCACTCAGCAAAACAGAACACTTCCTTCTCCAAATCGCAAATTGGGTTTCTCCAAATCCCCAATCGACCGAAGGCTCCACAAATCGGCAAACTCCCTTCTCCAAATCTTCACAAAACGAAGCCCTAGAATCGGAACGAAGAATCTCCACTTCGAATCTTTAAACCCTAGAACGATTCGGTGGCAGGTAGTTGAAATTGCTTGAAATATGACATTATTACATGTTTATACCGATTTGATGATCTTCGTTTTGCTCAAAAATGTTATTTTTCGTTGGTTTAATTACTTGTCCTGCTGCTTGAGCCTTGAAGAAGAATTGAGTTAAGATTTTGGAAGTAGGCCACAAAACATTATTAGGCTCCACTTTTGCCATAATTACAAGTGTTGTCTTTAAAGGACTCCTCCTGTATTGCCATTAACTGAAATATTGTATTGAATGTTTGGACTTTTTGCTGCTAAGTAGTATATATTCTACCCTCTTTGCATGAGAGGGAAATCATTTGCATCGAGTTCAATGAATGCTATAGTCATATTGCATCTTTTCCCTTTTCTTTTCTTTTTTTTTTATTATTTATTGTTACCATTGTTTGTAGGAGATATGTGTATAACTCTTCTCCTGGTGATTAATTACCTGCAGAAATTTTCATTTCATTAGTAAGATTGTAATATAATGATTGTTTTATTGCTGAGCCTTTTACAGAGGCACAATAGGTAGTAAACATAATTTCCTTTTATACTATATGGAGTGCTATATACTATATTTCACTTTAGCCAACAGACATGATTCTAGGTACTATATTTCAGTTCTTTCCATGATGAACTTAATTTATTCCAAAATCAGAAGAAACAGATATGCAGGACAAATCAAATAATGAAGATTTGTGGTCTTGGGCTTACCGTTTTGTGTCGATTCGAAGTGGAGATTTGAAGATTTGTGGTCTAGATTTGTGATTATAGGGAGAAGAAATTGGTACCGAACATCTTGGGCATTTGATTTTGTGGAGCCTTCGGTCGATTGGGTATTTTCCTTCTTCAAGTTGCTCGTGTTCTGTTTTGCAGAGTGAGGAGAGAGAAAGAGAAGGCAAAAGAATAAAAAACACGGAAGCTTGTATTGGTCTGCTATTTAAGGGAGTTCTGTCATTAAAGGGTTCTGCCCTTGAAATGGGCTCTATAGAGATATATATATATATATATATATATATATATATATATATATATATATATATATCAGAAGGAAAATAAGATCATTATTATTTTGTTACAAAAGAACGGTGTTGCAAAGTTTAAATATATTGCAAAAGTGCATATTTTTATTCATTATAATATATATTGTTACAATTAAAGTGTATATTATATACTAAAAGGTGATATTTGTCCTCTATCAAATTCTTATTAAATTCGAAACAATCCTCATATGCTTCTTTAGTGAATTAAACTTTATAACTTTATAAAAATAGCTTAAAATAGTAAATTAAAAGTTTAATCTATATCATTAGTTGGTAAAATAAACTATTAGAATGTATTCACAGTTCAAACATAAAACTATTAAGTAATCTCAAAAATTAATATCTATATATATAAGCTGGAACAAGTCGTAATAAGTATTTATTGATAACTCTACGGATACCTTTGATATTCTGCAACAAAAATAAAACATTATACATTGATAATTAATTATAATATATGCAAAAAAAGAATCTAATGTTATGCTTGAGCTAAGTTTGGCTAATGTTACTTAATTAAAATGACGTAGTTTTATCTCTTAGGGTTAAGTTTATCATTTTAGAGTTTTTTAAAAAAAAAAATAGAAGAAAAATTAAGTAAACTACGTTGTCATCGAAATTATTATATATCCTTAGCTAAATTGGCTAAGGCATGCCTTAAATTCTATTTTTTCATACTAATATATATATATATATATATAAAATTTAGTAAGAAGTGTGCACAAGTAATTTAAAATTTTTATTTTTCAAAAACTTTCATAAGTTTTACAAAAATTAAGTAAATATTAATAATAATAATTGTCACATCGATGAAATATTTTATCCAAAATATATCGAACAGGTAATGTAATTTACTTAAATATTGAAGTTAAATTTACTTATATTCTTATATAAATATCATGTATTTTAAATCAATTTAAGGTAAAAAAAAAGTCATATAAATAATGAATAATGAAAATTTATTTTGTTGTAAGATATTAATGTTATTATCATTATTTATCAATAATTATTTTTTATATAAAATATATGTAAAATAGTCCGTGCCTTGCACGGGAATTAGACTAGTAATTACAAAAAACTGCCACCACCGCACCCCCATACGCGCACCTCCATGCACCCCACAAGCAAAATACCGCACCCCGTACGCACCACAGCCGCACCCCCGCACACCCGGCGCACAGTGCGGTAGGGGATTGGTGCACCCCTGCTTCTTAGCTCATCATCAACGAAGCCGACTTCCTTCGCGTATCCTTTTCCTGTTCAGTACACCTAAGAAAAGGTCTACCAGCCTAGACATAGTCGACGATGTCAAAAGATTTCCACCCTTACTTTAAAAAGCACCAACCATAAACTTTAAAAAAAATGTGATACTAACATTTCATTAAAAACCAGAAAAAGAAAAGAAAAGGATGGCATGGTATGCGTAAACTTCATAGACAGCATCGAATATATATATGTACATAACCGGACAAGTTTACCTTTAAATCCAGGTAAAGCCGGAAAATCTTCATTTTGGATGCTAAACTCTTGATTTTGCTGTACAATAGGACTAACACCAAGGCTCTGTTTTCGCAATGAACCTGAAACCTTTTGGTTTAGTAATTGATTAATTGTAGGGACAAGTGCTTGAAAAATCGAATTGTCCTACATAAAATCTAGACACATCAGTTACCTAATTGTCCCTGAGGTCCTCCAGCAGAACTGGGACGACTCGTCAGCTGAGGAAAATCATTTAAATCAAAAGGGGCACCATCATTGGAGTTCATATCATTCAGCATCCCCATAGAGTTTATATTATTTATTGCTTGAACATGATTTTGAGATAGTGGGCCACCGGTAGGATAGGAATTTCCTAGCATAGAAATTACCTGTGGACAAGCTGAATCCAAAAGGAGTCATGACCATAAAAGAAATATCAACCACCAAATCAATGCATAGTGTCTTTGTCTCTCTATGATCATTATAAGAATATTAAATTAAGGCTAACAAAAATCTAGTAGAACCAGTTAAAGGAAATGGAATCGAAGTATACAGCATCCAACTAAAAAAAGAATAGTTTAATGTAACCAAGAAGAAGCTTACTGCTATGCATTTTGACAAAGAAAATAAATAATCCCAAGAGTAAAAAAATCCCTACAGTTAAGCCCAGGTCACAGTCACAACGGCTGGAAAACTCTATAATCCATCCCACCTAAATAGTAACATTTAGTGTAGTATCATCAAAACATCATTTATTTATACAATAAACTGTTGCCTTACAAGGAAGAACTTCCAATCTGTAACAGTTACCATTTTTCATAGATGGTATTATTCCAATTCAACAGTCAACTCATTAGTTTCTATTAATAATGCTTTGAAAATAAATTAATCATTGCAGAAAAGAAAAAAAAATTAAATATCTGAGTATCAACTATCATCTTCAAGCAAAAGTCCACTGACTTTCTATCTTTTACAACCAACGGTGACCAGAATGTAACACTACAAGCTTACAGCTTTCTTTAAAACATAAGATACCCCCCAAGCATATAACTCACAAATAAAGTTTAAAGTTCTTTCCAAGTAAGACCACTTTTTGCTTTTTAGCTTCTTTATTCCCTCTAACGCACATCCCTTTGATTTGTCAATCGGAAAGGTAACTCGAAGAATTATCCGGATGGTGGTTCCATTCCAGAAGAAACAAAATTAACTTTCCTTTATGATATACAACTTTAAGGAACTAAGCATGGGCCCTCAACTAAACTTTGAAGAACTAATATGCATTTAAATGAAGATTATACATAAAAGAAAATGAGAGAACTGAATTACTGATAATTTGCAAGAAACTCTAAACCTTTTACTTTCTTTTGGTTTTTAACAAATATAAAAAATAAAAAATAAAAAAATAGATCACCTATTAAAGGTAATATACCTTGTTGAAGCACACCACTCATCATTCTATTTGGCCCCTGCACACTTATATTTCCTGATCCACTATTCCCTGTAAGATTTAGCCGAGAAGCAAGACCAGGCACAGACAATCCCCCACCAGAACTTATGCTTCTCCCAATGTTGCTGCCACTAACCATGTTTCCCATTGAGCTTGTTATCCGAGGACCCGCATTCCCCAACATTTGAGACACTCCCATCCCTGGAACAGCACTACGGTTACCAATTGATGCAGAGGTTGGGAGGATCCCAGGAATAGAGCCACCAACTCCATGTGTGCTACTACTAAAACCAGGGTTTCCAACAACACCCATAGCACCCCTATTTGTCATCCCTGAATGACCATGTGATATCTGCAAATCAGAAGCAAAATACAATACAATCACATCTTAGAAGTAATATGCAATACTTGCAAACAATCAAATGTATTGGGCCTGTTTGGACTTCGGATTAGCTTCAGGTTTTTGCTTACATGGATTACTCAAATAATCAGATAATTGTGATTGTTAAAATAATCTGAAAAACTGTTAGGATTAGCTTCTGATATTTACTAATTTGGATCAATAATCTGATTGTTGTGATTGTTGAAGAATCTGAAAAAATGTTTGGATTTACATAGAAGACAAAGAAGCAGAAAAACTGTTTGTGTTCGCTTATTTACGTAAAAAATTGCCCTGAAAAGCTGAATCAAATAATTTCGATTCTTACAATCTGAAAAAGCAGCTCCCCTCTTGCGTTTCACAATTTGCCAAATCAGATTATTTGGATCAAATAACTCAACCCAAACATCTGAAGTAATCAGATTCTAAAAATCAATCAAAACAAACTGAGTATCCTACCTGAGAAAGGGCCGCAGGCAGATTGTTTGAGGCAAATCTTCCACTGGAAAGGTTTCCACTCGGTTGTTGAACACCACTAGAAGGAACGTTGTTTATTGTTGAGTTTCTTGACCCAAGAGTACCCTGCATACTGGGAACATTAAAACTCCCATGAATGTTATGCAAGCCCTGAAGAGTTCCTGTAAAGAAGAGGCTTTAATGCTGCATTAAGGTTTAAGAAAAACATGAAACAATACAACTCCGGCAAACCCACTAACCGGTGTGATGAAAAGCAGGAGATGCTGCACCAGATTGAGCAGAGAAAGATGTTGCAAATGATCTCCCTGTATTGTCTGAAAGATTTGAAGCTGAACTGTTCACAGACGACTGCATGAAAAGTAAGATAAATTTTACAACAAAGTATACAAGGACAAGAATAAACATGTTGCCTTTAACTTCTCATTTTCTATGTGTGTTACTCTTAACTCATCACAAACAGTATAAATCATAGTCAATAACTAGCTAGAAGAAAAGCTAATATTAAATTCAAGAGTTGACATAATCCAACACCAAGATAAAAGACAGAGTATTCATAAATACCAGTTGTAGTCAAAGCAACTACACCAATACCTCTGTTTTAACTAAAACGAAAATGGGTGAACATCCAATGGTTTTCTGTTATACCGAAACCAAATTTAACGTATCACTAGGTGATATCAGCTACCTTTCTGACTGCATAAACTTCTGAATAGCAATGACAAGTATGACAGTTGGAATAAAGGTAAACCCTTCTTTCCTGCCACTCATTTTGCCCAAAAGAAATGAAAAAGTGACTTTCCTTCAACCAATTCACGGGCTCAGGCACAGCATTCTCACAATAAACTACATGAACCAAGTCATCCAGCTCTTCACAGTGAACAAGTCATTTCAGTATTGCACAAGAGTTGGTTATGCCCTACTGATGCATGAACTTTCAGCATTGTAACTCTCCAGGGTATATATGATATCAAAGGCTTGTCGTGACACGTTCCTTTAGATGACATTGAAAGAAAAGATATATGAATGGTTGTACCACCAAGTGAAATGCATATTATTAGATTAGTTTCTTCTTGGTGTTCCCTATATGTGATTTTCAAGAAAATCATGTGCATAATTTAGTAGAAATCAGGGAGACAAAAGTAATATCAATGTGGTTCTCGAATGATATTATGACATGCATACCAACAGCAGATCCCTGCAGTAAATGCTCTACATTAACCAAAAGATCCATGACAAAATAGAGGTATAAAAGCATCAAAATATGGCACGTAACTCATCTTAGTCAATATCTAAAGTAGAGAGAAGAAAGAGAAAAAAAAAGAGAAACATAGTGGATATAGCAAATCCACTTCTATGTGTCATGATGTTTTCATCCAAACAAAAGAAACTAAAGATTAACAAGTACAAGACTACAACAACATTGTCCGTATTTTAAAGAAGGAAAAATACATTAAGTAACCCTGACATTGCATAAATGTCAAAGGTCATGCAGAAAATTGTTCCAACTCAAATAGCAGCTTTTCTCTTCAGAATGGCGATAGAATAATGCTGATTGTGATGCTTTTGTCAGTGCAAAATGCGCCTACAATCTGAGAAAAAGAACATGATTGGAGCAGGAAGTGAAGAACAATACTAAATGGTACAACCATATGAGCGAACAAGTAACAAGTTCATTTGCAGCAATTTGGGTGGGGGGGGGGGAAGACATGTCAGAGAAGCAGGCAGTTAGAAACAAAACCAGATTCTACAATCAACGCAAGTGTGCAATAAAGACAAGAAAATATATAAAAAGATATTCAATGCAACCTTCAAGTCAAGAATCAACTAGAAGCCAAAATTACCCACAGGCCACAACGACTAAGATAGTACCTTACATTCCACAACACTACGAAATCAAGTAAAGCTAGTGGTTACCTAAACCTATACTGTCGTCCAACACCACAAGCTTTGATACTACAATATAATGATAATTACAGAATTTCAAAAGTAAAATGCTTTGAATAATTGATTGGGGACATGCATTTGGACTTGACAAATAGAAAGGTGGAAGAATTCATTTGGAATAATAATTGTATTTAACAAAGGCTTTGAAGCTCTACAATGCTCCAAATGAATTTGTTATGCCTTATAATATTTTAATTTGGAATACTTACATCTAATATATCTATCTAACAAAACACAACTGATTTTGAATTTCCCGCTCACCCTAATAAACCATCAGGACCGTCCAAAATTTGGGATAAATCTCACCGTCCATTATATCCTCTTTAACTTCAAAAAGAAAAAAAATTGTTCTCTCTCTCTCACTCTCAGATCCTCCTCCGTTCTTCCTCCTCCCGAGCTCGCCCTCTGCCTCCTCCATTCTCTAGCGCCGGCAATCTCTCCTCCCCCTTCCCCTTCATACGTAGTGTCGGAGGCACGGGTAGTACGGCTAGTGTTCTATATAGTATAAATTACATACAATAAATAAATGACCGCCTAAGGCATCCCCTCCGCTGCTGCCTAGGTCCTAGACCACTGACTTTAGTTCAATTTATACCTCCTCAAAAGTCCAAAATATATAGCAAAACTGTAAGAATATCAAAAGACAAATACTCTCGTGATCAAAAGTAATTGCTCATGACTCCAATTTGCCACATGGGTGGAGCAACTTCATGTGAAAACTAACCAAAAAAACACTTGAAAATTTTTTAACTTATCATATAATAGAGTAAAATAAAAGTATAATTACAGTTCGTACCCAATTTCAGCTACCTTCATAAATTCTTGACCAGCAGTCCAAACTTAATCCATATTATCAGTATAATGTAATTCAATGGAAATGAGGAGTCTTCCTCGATAAGTAAAACCCTAGGTAGTAATGTCTGCTTTTTAAAAAATGAAAAAGCAAAAGTTCAGAACCCTAGAATATGAAGAGGGATGCCCAATAGGATATAAAATATATATACATATACATATATATATACCCACAATTGAATGGAGAGAAAGATAGAGAGGGGATGACATTTACCTGGAAAAAGAAGATGAGGCAGATCTTTGAGAAGATACGAAAGCTACTGGTATGTGTTGGTGGAGAAGAAGGGATTGAAGAGAAACAGAAGATGGCCAATACTGTTCGAATTTCGAACCCGACCCAAAGCCCAACCCCAATCCCCCAACCCAATCCCCATCCCTACCCCGTCGCTAAATCTAACTTCCAAAATATTGGCCAGTCATTTGTAAGTCCTAAAATGAATTAAGGGCCTATTCGGCAACTACTTATAAGTTGGTTTGACCAACTTATAAGTAGTTTAAGCAAAAAAGGTGTTCGGAAACGACTTTTTTTTACTTATAAGTCGAAAATAAAGTCAAAGAAAATAAGTCACATTTAGTTATTTAAAAAAAAATGACTTATAAGTCATTTTTTTTTAAGTTGGTCAACGACTATGAAATGACAAAAACGCCCTCTTTTATTTTTAATGTTCTTTGGTATTGGAAAAACATTATTAGTAAACAGTGTTTATTTTGATTATAAGTCATATAAGAAACCACAATTATTACTTATAATTCCTGACTTATAAGTATCCAAATCAAACCCAAAACACTGTTTTAATAAATCAATACCAAAAATCATTTATATTTTTAAATCTATTAACTGTTAAGTCAAAAAAAAAAAAAAGTCATTCCCGACAGGCCCGGAATTTTATCAGGGTTTCGTATTCGTCCGGACCTAAAAAAAATTCGATTTGGAACTTGAACTCTATATAATATAAATATATATATATATATATATATATATATATATATATATATATATAACCTGTCTCTAGCGGCAAAAAAATAATAATTAAAAGACACTGCAGTAAATTCTCGAATCGCCAAAAAGAAGAGGCATGTCGTTATTTCTACTAGTAAGTTAAAAGTCTTATTTAATCTCAGTCCTTGGACATCGTGATGAACGGTGTTTGATGTGATTGCTTGGAGTACATTGTTATGAATACCCATTTATCTAATGTATAAAGTGGAAGGACTCTGACTGTAAACAAAAAAAAATATGATTTTTTTTGACATTTTCAAAAATACTCTTCGATTTAAAAAAAATATCTTATTTTGTCCTTTTTTATTATTATTTTCTTTTTATTTTACCCCTATATAATTTATACACGAAACGCGTGTACCACTGTATATTAGTATATATAAATTATTATTAAAACACCATTTGAACTCTCTTTATTTCCTAAAATCTATAAGTTCTCGGTATCTAATCTTTATTGTTTTAAATCATACATAAATTTTTATTTACTTATCTAAAAATAATTTTCCTCCTCTAAAGTTAAAAATTCACGACAAACCAATACTTTAGTACTAATTAAATAATTTATCATTATTAGTCTATCGTTTTGTACTTGATAATTATTCTAGTAGATATTTATGTTTATAGAGTAGAATTTGTGATTTTATAATTTATATATTTTTTTATTATTTAATTTTTTTTAATTATTTTAAAATAATAATTCAGTTCAACCGGTTGAACCAGTGAACCAGTGAAGTAGTGTTTTGACCGGTTAAATGTTCAATCCTGTTTTGATAACTATGATTTCATCATCATATATATAAGTTCCAAATAATATTAGTGTGATCAACTCCAATAAAACTCAATAAAGCTGAATTCCAAGGTAAGTCCACAAATTTTAATAGCTCCATGATGTACCATGCATCCTTTTGAAACAAAAATTCCCCCATTATAGGAAAGGCCCATTCTAGAATATCCTTCTTTGGGGATCTTATGTTTTCAAAGTATGGAACAAGATTAAGATCTCTAATTTTCTTGAGGTTAAACCTTAATGACTTTAGCAATTAGCACTTCATTTTTATCCAATCTATGACAATCAACAAAGTTAAGGGTAACTTGATACTACTTTGTTGAATATGATATTAAGTTCCAATACAATTTAGTAATGTCAACAGTAGCAAGTTTTCCATTCCCCATGGCATCTACTTTTTTAATTCTATCATTTTCCAATATTCCAACGACAAAGGGACCATAATGTGCTCTTTGTTTAAATAACTCCCTTTAAATTCAATCTATGTATAAACCAAACTAGGCATTGATCATCTTGTAAAGGATCAACTCTGTGTGTTTAGATAGGTTGCCAATACTTGCTAACATTTGTAGTACTTCTTCAAATGCAATTGTGCTAGTAAATGAAGCACCAGAAATAGATGACAAAAACACTATGTCTCCATTAAAATTCCTTATTCTGACTTTCGAAAAATTGTGTATGGTAGTGGCAGAATTAACCGAATATTGTGAATTGAGTGACAAATTATTACTTGCATCATCTTTATCTGAGGCTTTTGTGGTTTGTTTATTGTGAATTAAGTTCCTTATTCATCTCTTCCTCTTCAAAATCCATAGTCGCATTATCTTGGTAATTATTTTTATGATATTCTGACCCTATGAATTCCATTGCTACACATAGGCACTCATCCTCTTGGGTATATCCACAAATCAACACTTAACGATAATGCTCTGGGTGAACTTGCTTCATAAGCTTCAATGAATTGATCAGCCCAATCAGCCATTGAAACCGAAAAATTTTCTACAAATTTGTCCCAAGAAGTTGTGATAGGATCGTATTCCATGGATTCAACTCTCAATTAAAGTACTATTATTACCGATTTACAATCTCGGACATACTTTAAAATAAATTGCAAGAGAGAGAGAGATCAGAAGAATTTTTTTAATTCATTTCATATCCATCTCCTTACAAATATTTGCCTTTACTAATACTTGTACTCCTTAATATTAATATTAATCTCAACCATCCATTTGTACTAGTATTTTAATCCTAACCTTCTATTTTTAATGATTATTTACAGTTAGGTGGTGTTTGTTTACTTCTTAATACCTCTTAACAGTTCCACATCTGATTCGGTAAGAGGGCAAAATTATTTAGTAAAATTTTATTTGCCTTTTATTGTCTCTTAATCAGTAAGAGGAAGATATAAATCTAAATCATTAAGAGGTGTCTCTTAATGAAAATTTTAAATTTATAAAACCTCTATAAATATTTTACTCCCTCCATTCCAAATTTTAAGATCATTATTGATTTTTGAAAAAGTCAATTTGAGATATTTTTAAGTTTTAAATTGATATTTTTAAATTTAAAAGTCATTCAGCTGTTTTATAATTTTTAGTTACTAAATAACTTTTTAAGTTCAGATGCTATTTTATTTAGATGATCTAATTTATTAAGATATACTAACCATTCAGATATTGATTACTCAATTTTATCAAAAACTATCTTAACAACCCTAGCAGTTGACGTAGTGTTTCAAATGAGGCCCCGGGACGAGCCATAGACTGGGACGTCCTGGGATCGAATACCACCAGCAACAATTTGTCAGGCCATAAATGGTTCATGGGGCCACAAGGATGCGAGCGCAAGCCCAAATGAAAAGTCTGACTCAGGGTGGGGAGACTTAGTCCGACTGCGGTTGGAAAACTCCACATTATCAAAAAAAAAACACCTTAACTTCATTCAATGCCCCTCCCAGCTCCAGCACTACTATAGTTTAATAGTGTAGTTGCCTATTGTTATAGAGTTGTAACGCTAGCCTTTCCAACCTTAGTCATCAAATCTGCAACCTCATTCGCTCTTTTCAGAATTGGTAAATTGATCTTGTCTCTTCAAAATATTTGTTTTATTTTGGGAGAATCAAAATCATATGAAAAAGGCTAAAAACATTTATTTTGCTTGATGAGTTTGATGTACAACTAATTTTAAAATTTAGTATCATTTTTTTTTATTTATTTATTTATCATATTGTATTAATTGAATTGAAGAAACTGATGAGACACAAAATATTAAAATAACAAATAATACTCTTCAAATTGTCACGTAGGTCAACAAACTTCAATTTGAAGAGTTTTTTTTACTACTACTGTTGGAGATGCTCTAAACCTGAATGTTTGTGGTTCAATTGAATTGAATACTGAATTAAATTGAAATTATTTGAATGTTGTTTATTTTTTTAAGGTAATATAAATGTTGTCAGTTTCTTTTCATCTGTGCACATGTTGAAAGCTAGAATATGACTAATATAGGTTACCGTTGGATTAAGTTATAAGTCCAATAGTTACTTCATTTAATATCATGTCATCGCAAAGTTGATCAATAGATACAACGTAAGTCCAACAAGCATTATAGTCTTAACATAGCTTTCAAGAATTATCATCCTCCCAGGTAAATTATTATGCTTACAAGCACACTTCGTAATTGTTATCCTCACTAGTACTGTTCCCAGGCGACCCTTACCATGTTCCTCTCTATGCCAGCAATTGAAACTATTGTAGAAGGCAAGAACCATGCTCAAAAATCACACTCATCATATGCAAAGTACAACTTACCCTTTGTTGGTTTGTCCTTAAACTTGCCTTCTTTTAACATCTACAAGCCCTTGGGCTATGTTTGTTTACAAATATTATACTTGGGATAGGACTATTAATCCCAAGTGTCTTGTTTGTTTTTAAATTTGAGCCTAGGACTATTAGTTCATGGATTATAAAATAGCTTAAGATGAGGGATTATTTAATACCATGTCTAACTAGGTATTATAATCCCCACCATTTGGGACTAAATTTTTTTAGACAAAATTAACCTCAATTTTTTTTCCCAATTGAATCTTCCCCACAGTTGCGCATAATGTCTCTTGCTTTGCACTTTGCACTTTGCAGTTCAGCGGTTCAGTCTTAATTAGGAATCCTCTTTTTCAATCTTAATAAAATAATAGTTATATATAATTATTTTTTCTAATTTAAAATTATAAATACATTTTTTTAAAATTATTTTTTTTAAATAAATTTAATATATATTTACATTATAACATTGATTCAATAGATCTTATTAGTTATGCCATAAATTATCATTAAAATATTCAATGATATGTCATTTGAGACTCATTGCTTCATTTTAAAATTTCATTTTGAAGAAAAATTATAACTTTTCAATTATATATTGTCATTAGTATTAAATTAACTTATAATATAAATAATGACATATTAAATTTTTTTAATATAATTTAAAAATTAAAATGTATATCCAATTTTAAAATAAATTAAAAAAAGTATACGAACCTAATTTTTGGAATAGAGTGTTATAAATGTTCTATGTCAATACTAATACTAGGGTCAATTTGATTGGCTTTACCAAAAATCAGCGACCGTTTTCTGCTTTTTTAGCTTACAAAAATTAAATTAATGCATTTTAAATAAATTCATTAAACCCCACCCACCATACCATGACCAACTTATTATTGATAAACAACTTATTATTTAAACAACTTATTATTGGTAAATATCTTATTATTTAAAGAACTTATTGGTAAATAACTTATTATTTAAACAGGTTATTGGTAAACAGTTTATTTAAACATCTTATTAGCAAACAGTTTATTAATAAACAACTTATTGGTAAACAGCTTATTAATAAACAACTTATTGGTAAACAATTTATTATTGGTAAACAACTTATTATTTAAACAGCTTATTATTATTATTATTATTTTTTGTTAATGTGGAGTTTCTGACCCGCGGGTCGACTAATCTCCTCAGCCCGATACCAGAGCGGTTTGCTACCCGACTTATTATTATTATTTGATGTATAAACAAGTTTAAATTATAGTTTAAAAATATTTTATTATTAGTAAGGGTATAATAGTCTAAATGATATTTTTTTATCCAATCCTTTAATTAATCTTGGAAAAAACAAACATAACATGAGATTATTTTAAGTTATCTCATGAATAATAATATGAAAAACAAACATGTGATTAGGACTATTTAATCCTAGGATTAATAGTCTTGGAATTATAATCCCATGGATTATAATCCCGGGATTATAATCCTTGCAAACAAACATAACCTTGGTGTGTAACGCTAGTTGTCATTATTCCATCCTATATTATTGTTTGATGAAGACATAGCTTTTAATCTAAGAAAAAAAATTTAAAAATTTTAGATGAGGTATTTTAATAAACAACTTGTGGAAAACATGACTTAGATCAAAAACAAGAATAAAATGATTACAACATGAAATTAGTTGACTTACATATATTTTTTTATGAGTTGAATGATTCCAGTTGTTTGAATCTGAAAAAAAAAAATCCATAATCAAAACTAGAGAAGTTAGGAAATGGTAGAAAGTGTGAAGAATGTTAAGAAAGTAGATATTATATAAGAAATGAATAAGCTAAGGGGGCGTTTGTTACAGATCGATCATCTAAAGTAGTCATCTTAAATACCCAATAATATGGTTGGTCATCTTTATAAATCGTGTTTGTTATACTGGTAATCTTATATTTCCAGTAATTAGATATTCGATAAAGTGTCAAGAAATCTGGTAATCACATGACCAAAAATAGGTGATAATATGAGATTACCACATAGTAGTCATCTTCAAAATTTTATTTAGAAAAAAATATCATTTATATTTAATAATCGAGACATAAATATCCTTACTATTCACATAATTTACATTTAATTTTTTAATTTTTTGTTTTTTTTGTTTGTCGACATATTTAGTTTAACTAAAATAACTCGCTGTTCATACAAAGTATGTGGTATTGTTTGTTATTTATTATTATAAGTTTAATGTATTATTAAGGACATACTTGAAAATTTTGTGCTCAATAATTGAATAAATTATGAATTGTTATTTAATAAACATATTAAAAATTTAAATACGATTTAATAAGTAATACTGAATTAATTAGTTTGATGGTACTTTAATGATTGTTGATAATTACATTTGACAATAACCATATAGATGAATCATTCAACTAAAATTAGTACAATGATATTTTAGTAAAAAGATCAATATTAGAAAAAATATACCCAATAATCTTTAATTCATACTAAACACTCACATTAGCAATAACCGATAATCACATATCGTCTACCAAATAAAAATAACACAATATGACCATTTTCTATTACCAGTAATCAAATATCCAATAGTTTAGGTAGGTATCCATTATAACCTGTAACAAACACCTCTAAGAGTATTCTAGGATTTTTAAAATTGATTTGACCATTATAGGCATCCCTCAAACTTTACGAGATTTTATCATCCACACAGTTAATTTGAATTAAAAATATAATAGTTTCACTTAATCTCAATATACTTCAAGTGTCTGTGTCGATTTTAAAAAACTTAGACGGTGAAATGACAAGATGTGTAAATGTTAGATGATTATGTGAATTTACCTTTAGGGGTGTAAGTCGAGCCGAGTAGCTCGGTACTCGACTCGAGATCGACTCAAAAATATGATCCAAAGTTCGAATTTGAAGTTGATTCGAGTCGAATCTGATCCATACTCATTTTTTATTTAATGATACACGAGTCGAATTCGAACATACCAGTGTTCGCTTATATTAGGATTCGAGTATTTCATTTTTTCTCGAACCATACTCGATACCTGCTCGATGGATCATACTCGAATACTGGTCTGATCCATACTAGCAAGTTAAATGTATGATATTTATATCAATCTTTATAATTTATAAAGTGTAGTATGAAATTGTGTAAGCTTGTACTTGAATAGATCAATGAATTGATTATCAATTTGTATTACATTCTTTGTAATTTCTTTACATAAATAAAAATGAAAAACTTTCATATATAAATAGTAGTTAAGTAATCAATTTAATATGTAGTGGTTCAGTTTTAAGTGAAATGGTTTATATTCGAAACTCGATTTGAAGACTCATGAGTAACTCGCTTTGTAAACGAGTCGAGTACTTATGAATCGAGTAGGTCCGAGTAATGATCCGAGTCGAATCTGGCGCAAAATTAGAAATTCCTTATCGAATCTGAGTCGAATTCGAACCCAATTTTTTCGAATCGAGTCAAATCTGAGCATTAGGGTATTCGCTGAGATTCGACTCGTTTACGCCCCTATTTACCCTTTTATTATTTTGGGCAAGATAAATATCATTTTATTGGGTTCTCTAACTTTAAAAAGACGAGTATTTTGAATTGTCCAAAACTCCCGACAACAATTAATACAATACATTTATGTAAATATTTATTTTTCTCTATATGACCTTTCTTATTCTACATTCTTAGCTTTTAACTAGTACACTTATTTAGTTAAATAAGTTACGTCATTAATTATAATCTTAGTTTGATAGTTAACACTAAGTTCCAAAGGTAGACTCAAACCGTTTGTGTTAATTTGCATTTTTCCTTTATTGTTGGACTTTCTTTACTCTTTATTGTGAGGTTTTATTTCCTCCTTATCGTAAATCTTAACTTTTGCATAAAGTATGAGGTGTAATGATATTGTAATTAAGAAATTTTGATGTTTATTACTGTACAAATAAATTTATTTGTACTTATACGGTTATACCCATATCCTTTTAGAGTGGAGACTTAAAAAAAGAATGAAAAAAATGAGTACAATGAATTTTCGAACATTCAATCGAAATAGTTTGCTGAGAATTATCAAGAGAATTACAAGATGGAGGGGTAATTAAGTATTCTGACTGGCGAAATATTGATGTGCCTGCTGATTTATTTGATCAAACACCTCGGAAGTAACTTGCTGCTCTATGTTGACCTTGATCTCATTCATCACATCTTCACCAATTTTACCCGGTCCATTAGGCCTATTCCCTCCATTACTTTGTCCTAAGAATGAAACAAATGCCCTTATGAAATATTCCGACAAATACTAATCATAAATTATATTTTATGAGTAATCAGCAATACTTAATCCATAAGATAATTCTCTCTTCGTTCCACGAGTCCCATTTGTAAAATTCGTAAATATAAATGATGTAAAATCTTACTATGTTGTCACTATAGTAGTAGTGGTATAATAAATAAGTTATAATGACAAATTTAAAGATATTGTGTTATATATTGTACATCATTAGCAATAAAAAATGACCGTTGTTAACTTCTTCCTTTTTTTTGACAAATGAGATCGTTTTTTAAGTATTAAGATTTGTTCCATTACAACAACTATTTTTCAATTTATCCAATACACATTCAGCGACACAAATATTATACTTAGCGACAACATACAATTCATCGTAAACAATTGGTAACACATAAATTATTTATCGCAATAATTGTGTCGTTGAAAGTGTCGCTTAATGTAACATTTGTGTCATTGGAAGAAATTGTAGAATAGGTATATCAAAAAGCACCCTAATCCATTTTTTGCAATGGAGGATATATATCATAAAACTAGAGCAAGGCCATAAGCTTAATAACTAACTAACCTGGAATATGGCCTGTTGCAGCCACAGATGTTTTCTTTCTCTTGTGGTGTATCCAGGCAAAAAAACTTGCAAGAGCCGAAATCACCACCCCGGATGGAATTGTGGTGCCAAGAATTACCCCCGACTTTTTGCTTTTCTTTTTTCCATTGCCGGAAGGGGTATTTATTGTCGGAAATGATCCGGGTGAACTTGGCGTATAACTGGTTGCATCGCATGACTTCCCAGATGTACACAAGTCAGGGTTGCCTGTCACACTATGATCCACAATACACATTAGGGACAACAATATTTGTATAGTTAAACGTGTGGTTTAGAGAAAATTAGACGAAATGTATAATGGATGGGACTAGTCCAAGAATTAAATTGATAGAGCAATAAATGTTACTTAATATATTAAGTGTTGTTAAAACAATTATAAAAATGTGGCAGGACGTAAATTTGTTCTAATATCATCTTTTTTACTCATCAGCTACCTATTAGTTCGAATTCATGAAAGCTAAGTATTACGCCAATAGATTTCATTTTCTTGTTACAATCCAAAAAATGAAAATGACGGTACAATGTTCCTATAAACATAAAATAAAGTGAATAAAAATAACTTACTCTAGTTTCAATTTTTTATTTTTTGTCAGTGAAGTTGGTACGGTTCCACTGAACTGATTATCTGCCAAATTCCTTTAAGAAAAGATAACAATCCCAGATTTTTCGGTTAGTCCAAAAAATGACCTCAAAATAAGAAATACTTGATGCAGTTGCAGATACTCACAATTCTTTAAGGTTTGGCAAGTTGCCAAGGAAATCAGGAATAAGTCCAATTAAGCTATTATTGTGCAAATCGCTGCATTTTAATTTTCCAAAGAGATTGCAAATTAAAAATTAGTAGGAATAATAATCATAATCTCTGTACGTAAATCACATATCTTTTCAGTATATTAATTGCAATGAACTAACATTTTCTCTAGGCCAGTCATGGAACTTAAATCTGGAAAATACCCCGAGAGACCAAAGCTATCAAGATACCTGTTAAATAAATTTTACAGTAATAAATAAATTAATTAGTAAACAATAAAGAAAAGAGTTATATACACGAGCGGTGTTAAGATCATGACATGTTATTAAAATAAGAATAATGATGTTCAACATAAATATTTCATTAATGAGATATTATGATCCCAACACACTTTGTATATATTGACAGTGCAGTGCATGAAATTTTAGTTGCTAACTGATAAGGAGATTATTTACAGTGCTGTTATGCGAGGTGTGGCATCAGTGCTACAATCGAGCCAGTCCCAAGTAAATGATGCTGGAAGGCACGGATCGCCACTCCATTCTTGCAAAATGGGAAATGTGGTTTGAAGCAAATCCAAGCCCTCCACTGATTCATGGGGGAAAAAAGAAAGTCAAATAAATCAGCCCGTATAATCAGTCAGCCTATAAAATCACCAGCATCTGTAAAAGATAAATTAAGAACTAAAATGCGAAACCTGAGTTTATCATTTTATGGAGATCATAATACCTGATTTTACAATATAGCATAATATTATTTTATGGTGCAATTAGTTGTGCAAATTTATACTTTTTAGTCAGTTTTGCACTTCTAATTATACCTCATTTAAGAGAGATTTATTAATTAGTTAAAGTTAAAGATAAAAACATCACACGGACACAAACAAAGAGAAGAGTTTTGCATTTTATACAACTAAAAACATATACTCCCTCTAAGTCAATTTGTGAAATTGTAAAGTATTGATATAAATTCATTCAAGTTTTGAAAGAAACAAATACAATAATTTATAATACTTTTTAACTAGATAGTTATATGTGTTAGTTTCTATTGAAATTAAATAAATTTGTATCAACTCTGAATTTTATAATAACGCGTTAAAAATTTAAAATGTATTTTTAATTTAGAACAGATCGATCAGTACTACATACCATCATCGCTATAAGTTCCCTCCGTCAATTCCTTGCTAATATAAAACACTTCCATCGCATTGATGAGAGGAGGGAGGTTTGAATCCGGGGTAGCAACCAAAGACAATGTTGTGTTGGAAGAAACAGTGATATTACCTCCATATTCTGTTACATTTTGATAAGGTGGTATGATTGCTCCTGTTTCAGGCTGGTTGTCTAAATAAATCTTAAACGACCTCGTTTGTGTTGAGTCGAGTTCAGTAGGTTCAGAAAAGTACATGTTGAAGTACACCGAAACTTCACCGGAGGGAAATCCAGAGGCCAAGATAAAATTATCAGATGTGGCGGTTGTACTAATCGCGTTTTGTAGCACGGCTAGAGGTGGGTTATCTGCTAAATTTACAACAAATGGGAAAGAATTATCGCCTGTGACCTTAACTTGTCCATTGCCTATTTCAGCAGGAACCCAAATTCGATCATAACTATCACTCGGAGACCTGGGGGTTCACCAAAATGAATTAATAAAGATCAACAATAAACTGAACAAAAAATGAGATTTCAGCTCTTATCAATATATTGTCTTCATATTTGATGAAAAAGGGGGGAAAAAATTATAGTATATGATGAATTAATTAGCCTATGGTAAAGTTCAAAATAGGTCAAGGATCTGTCGAGGATTATAAAAAAATGTTGCATCATATAGACAAAAGTTGCGCAAATATTTACCCTTGTTATTAGACAAATGCAACTTCTGTGCTAAGAATTGAACATGTGAAGCTTAGAATTATAAAGTACTGCAATTTTTACAACACTTACAAACTCAGGTTAAACAAATTGCAGGGAGAAGATCTGACGAGTTGACCTGGATAATTTATTATGGTAATAAATTTAGGCCAACTTGTCCGGAATATAAAATTTTTGCCAAGATGAAATACTTCCTGCCTGGAGATTTGAGTGTCATTTGACATTTTGACCTTTTTACAGCATATTAAGGGTTTACTAAGACAGATTTAAACATAAGTTTTTTGATTAAAAAAAAATCAATACTAAAATTCAAAACTAGATTTTTTTTTAATAAATAAATAAATTTGGAACTAGTGAGGCCTATTCTACTACAAGTTTAGTTGCGCGCACTAGATCAAACACTTGTTTAACCAAAGTTAAGTTGGGATTGCAAGAAAAGTAGCAGTAAAATAAAAAGCAAACAGACACACACATATGTACACATTTAATTATATAGATATAGCAAGCATACCTGACAATTGCATCTGCACCATAAGCAACCCTACTTTCTAAAAACAAAGCATAATTCGAGTCTACTTTGTTGTACATATTCGAGTCCAAGCTATGAATTTGAAGTGCTGATATAAAAGGGAACTGGGCAGGCTTTGTTTGCGCAACGCATACACTTATAAGATCCCCCTTAGTAACATATATAGCTTCATACGTAACGACTCCATCGTTTGAAGTCACAACTGTGGTCCACTCATTTCCATCGAACTGAAGATCGAATGTAGGAGGAGAAGATTTCTTGTCATAATTTCCATAAAGAAAGCTTGCACGGACAAGAATTTGTCCTCCCTTCTCGCCATTGAGAGAGTAACAGTTCTTTTTTCGTGTAGTGAAAACCCTAAGGGTGTCCATTACACTAGAAACTGAGTTACTAGATTGAACCCTTTGTGTGACTCCATTTTGTATATAGTCTCCATCTCCTATCCATAGGTTTGAGTAATCATCAGTGTAAAACTCCGTATTAGATGCTGATCCACAGTCAATATTGTATAAAACTGCAAATCATCATGAATTTGTAAAAAATGGTTAGAAAAAGTAAGACTTGTATTAAATTAAAACAAATCCTAGGATTAACAATATCCCAAAACCAAAGACTTCAGTCCATCAAGGTTTAGGGTTTAGCCCAACGTAGGATTGAGGTTTGATTCAACTCCCCATCATCACCCACATTAATAATTAGGTAAATAATTTTCTTTTAAAAAAATAATAACAATTAACATGCCTAGTTTGACTACGCTAAAAGATAAGCATAGCTAAGATAGCTACTACCAAAAGCAACTAAAATTTTCTTGTTTTTTTGTTCGGGATGGAAAATTGTGGAGTCATGAGACTCGAACCGTAACATGATCGAGGATTTGTCATCCAAATGCGCTACACATTAATCGTACACTAAAAAAAGAAGATAGAATATCATAATATTTGAATAATTAATACGGTATAAACTCACCCTCAGCATATGCTGATATCGCACAAAGAGCTAAGAGAGCTAAGACAAGGTTAGCCATGATGAGTTTATCAGGAATGATAATAGACTTTGAGCTTAATTTATATATGAGGGGTTGTCCTTAAATTATTGATCTTGTTTATAATAGCTAATGCCAAAACTTGTGACAACTTTCAAAATGCGGCTTAATTATTCAATTCCCATTTGAGATTCCATGGCTTTAATTTAGCCCACACAGTTTCCCTCGACTAGTCCACTACTCTATTTTTCTTGTTTGTTAACAAGTTTACTTTGACTTTAGTGCGCATACAGAAGTATATTAGAGTCAACCATTCCTTGCCAGTTATTAAGCAGATACGAGTGGATTGTATTTGTAGTTGGGGTCAAAATGAACGGCTGATTATTTATTGATGACTTGATAAGTGAACCATGATTGGTTGACTTCTCCTACTCTAAGTTAGTCAACGTTTAATTATATGATTGTTACAGAGATCAGTTAACTGGCAGAATTATATTCTCCTCCATAATAGAAGTAGGTCGAATGTGATAGTTATTGCAAGCTTATGTGAAAAGGTGATATCTAGGGAAGTTATTTGTTAGGGTAACCCATTTTAGGGTTAATTTCCCACTTCTTTTTTATTTATTTATTATTTATCATTATTTTTTTAGCATAGACACCTTAATTTACGGTTACGAACATGACATATAGAATTCATACTTGCCAGCTGCTTGACATTATACATCATCAACAAACAAGCTAGTATATATGACGTCACACAACCCTACTAATATCCTTGAATCCTTGACCATTAAAATAGAAAGACATCCGAATTGTGGTTGTTCATCCTAGTTGTAGCTGGATAAAAATTATTTAATTTATTTAGACAGAATATTAGGCGACGAAATTGTACAGTACAATTTATTAGTGTTTTGTCTAAATATAGATATGCATTTTTTGTCTAATTACCTAACATTTTTCTATTACTTATAATAATTTTATTCCATGGCAAATCTCTCTCTCGTTAAAAAAAAAAGTGTTTTCCGCTCAACCACCCTTTTAGATAAAAACCCGATATAGCTTATGCGAGTAATAAATGCAAAAGTGACCTTTGTACTATAGAAGTATTTGGATATTGCATTCTTTTTTTTTAGTCAATGCAAAACGAACCTTTTACTATCTGAAAATTTGAATTGTGAACCATATTGTGTCATGTGGTGTTGACTTGTACACATGGCACGTTGACATGTCAATTTTACACCTTTGAGCTAAAAATATCTATTCTCCTAAGATTTGAACTTAACACCTCAACTTCCAACACTAACAAAACATTGATTACCAACTAAGCTAAGAATTAATGTTATTTTTAAAAAAAATATTACTAACACTAATAGTATTAGTACAACTTTATTAGTTATTAGTAATATTATTAATAAGTTGTTAGTAATTACTTATTAGTTATTAATAATTCTCTTTAAGATGATATTGCTTACTTGGATAAATATTTATAATATATTATCTTAATAACATTACTTGATAGATATTAGTATATGTTAATGGTATTAGTAACATTAATATTCTAATAGCATTACTGTTATAGTCTACATTAATGTTAAAAACATGAACCTTACTTTATGTTATTTTTTATTTTATTATTTTTTTAACAAAAATAATAATTGAAGTAATGTATACTAATAAGAATAATCTATGATAATAACAATAATACAATAGTTATAATAAATAAATAATTTAATCTTGTGGCCGCATATTTTATAAAAATAATAAGTACTTTATTTATTCAATATATTTAAATGATTTTTTAGATTTCATCTTTTGCAATAAGTAACTCCAGTAAAGTTGGAGAGGTGGAATTAATAGAATAACAAATAAATAAGCAAATAATAAAAACTCTAAGATGACTCTTATTCACGGTCTTGACTCTTCCCACCAGTTTCTACAAGAGAAACTAGATAGAGAGAAAAAAAAACTGGATTTATCTCTTCCTTTTTGTCAAAATTATCTTATTTTTTCTTTAACATTAATGTATAGTAATAACAATAATATTATAAGTATATTGATATAATTAATAACATTAATATATCCTAATATCTAATAAGTAATATTATTAAGATAATATATTGTATATTTAGCTAAGAAGCAAAATCATGTTAAAGAGAATTACTAATAACTAATAAGTAATTACTAACAACTTATTAATAATATTATTACTAATAACTAATAAGTTGTATTAATACTATTATTGTTAGTAATAATTTTCTAAGAGATAACATTAATATTCTTAACTTAGTTGGTAATCAAATGTTTTGTTAGTTTTGGGAGTATGAGGTTTTAGGTTCAAATCTTGATAGAATAAATATTTTTAACCCAAAAGTGTTAAATTGACATGTCAACGTGTCATGTGTATAAGTCAACGCCACATGACACAATAAGGTTCACAATCCAAATTTTCAGATAGTAAAATGTTCGTTTTGCATTGACTAAAAAAGGGGGCAAAATATCCAAATACTTCTATAGTACAGGGATCACTTTTGCATTTTATTCTAGCTTATGCCGTGGAAACAATTGTATCTCCGTTTTGTTGAACTTGAAACTCAATCCTATAAATCTGAGAGCTCAACCTCAAAAACAACAATGCTAACATTTCTCTAGATTTTCATGCTCTTTAAACCTGCTGGCTGATGTCTGATAACCTCAAACTAATGAAGCATTAATTAGTAAGATTAATAAATTATTAGCATGTATGGTGGATCATGTACTAGTTATATTTTGATACATCATTTTGTAAACTATTTTTTGTAAGAGTTTTTTGTAAGTGTTGTCCACAAATTAAAATAAGATCATTATTAAATTTTTTTTTTAAAAATACTTTTATACTTAAAATTAATAAGTTTAATTTAAAATCATAAAATAATAAAGCTCATAATTAATAATAGTTTTTAAACAATTTACAATATTTGTCATTATGTTGAGGAAAAATTAAATAATTTGTATCAATTTTAAGTTACAAAATATTTCAAATAATTTTTTTAAAAATTAATAATAATTTAAATTTTGAAAAGAGAGACTAGGGAGCGCATCTTAAAACCAAAAAGAAACCACAAGACAGCTAGCTTTCAGCTGTATGAATCACTAAAGCTTGTGTTTTCACTCACTCTTGCCCCAATTAAAAATGAAAGCCACCACAAACAATAATACAAAACATTCTTGCCCCATTTGAAAATGAAAGCCACCACCAACAAAAATACACGCGGAGAAGTACCAACGTCCTACACAAAAATGCTTAATTATATTTTTGCCCATCAAAAGGTATTTACAAATACAAGAGTTAAATGCAAAATTACATATAAAAACTAGTTTACCCTCAAAATTATTAATTACAAATGGACTTATAATGATGTGACATTGAATATTTTGATAATACTTTATAGTATAACATAATCAATATAATTGTGACCCATCACATCAAAAATACAAAAACAATTTGAGAAGCTTAATATTATCCGTTAATTTACGAGGGCGACTGTTCGTGTACATATGAAATTTTGAAACTCCGGCCTCCATGCATGCATATATATTCCCTCCTTGTCCATCATTATTCGATCTCCCTCTCTCCCTCCGTACTTCCAATACAAGAGAATATCTCTAGAGCATCATCAAGAGCCAAATTCGCATGAGAGGGGAACTTAGAAATCACATATGATTTAATATGATTTAATCCTTTTCTTTCCTTCTCCCTCAAGTTTTCCACGTTTCAAATATGTGTGTGTGTCTGTGTCTGTGTGGATGATATCGACCACTAAAAATCTAAAATGTACTACCATAACGTTGGAAGTCAACCCCCTTATCAATGTGATAGTGTCCAAATTGCCCATCGATCCAATTTGCTAAATTACAGAAGCTTGAAGAGCATTTTCAACGTTGAGATTCTTTTTAGTCAAGCTACAAGATCAGATATATTGTGTAGATATTGGGTAAGAATATATTCCGTTTTGTGCAGCTAGAAAAGATAATGCACAAAGATGAAAATGCCGCTTTAGCTTCAATCTAATCTTCAAATATCTATATATAGCTAGTCACTTGAAGAACGAGATATATCATCCGATAGAGGATAAATGAATTCATTAGGGAGAGAGGTCTTACATGAAGACAAGAGTCATGTTTGGTAGCCAGGAATGATTTGCCTGCTAATGCAATTAGGGGTTTAATATAAATCTCTATGCTTGGTTTTCTCGAGTCATTCTTGGCTAGCTTAAAAGGCTCTTCTCTATCATGCAAGGCCTTGTTTTCCCATAGCTAGCTATCACATTTAACAATGCAATTTTGGTGTAGCTGCAAGTTATTATGCAATCACATTGGTTGTATAACTTTGGAAGAGAGGCCTAAAATGAAAATGAGGGTGCAGTTTGGTAGCCAAGGATGACTTGCTTCCTCCTTCCAAAGGGTCTTTTAGTTGGAGACCCTTGATTGGTTTGTAAGCAGTCATCCTGGCTATCTTGACACGCTCTTATTTCTCATTCTAAGCTTTCTCTTCTTTCTAAACAAGTGCTGGATTGTTACTGTTTGTTTGATATAAGATATATATGAGTTGTTTTTAACTGCTAGGCTGAAATCATACAAACACACTAATGCATCAGAGGATAAGAATAGGATGATTGATCCCTTTGGAAGTTTTTTGTTAACTACTTTTGGAAAAGAAAAAACACTAACCTTATGAAGACATGCTTTTATTACGACTTAGGTGAGTTCTTAACCAAGCCACGACCCAGATATGACAAATGGGTAGATGAGAGATAGAGCATATTAGGTTGAAGGTCATTCGTTAGGTAAATCATAAATAAGCCATTTTCAATTAATTAGATATATGATATTGGTTAAACCCATTAACCTAAATTTAACTCATAACTTCATTTTGTCTTTAGTTATTTTTTTTCTTTTATTTTTGTTTAAATAAAAGTCATTGAAACATGATTTTAGAACATTGCTAATGAGTCGGGTCACGTTAGAATGGAGCAAGTAATCTTAAATCATCTTGGCAAACTTGACATGCACGCTTTTATATCTCACTCTAGGCTTTCTGTTAATTTAAGAGAATATTGCACATGATAAATAATTAGGTATAGTCATGGTATTGTATGGAAATTGTACTATTCATCATCATTGCAACGCACATATATATCTGTATAAATTGGCACAATAAAAATGTTAAATTTCCTTCTTACTAACTCAAAAGCTTAACTTATTGAGACTCCTGAGCTCTATATTTATTAACCCACCAACCCTCTTAATTTTTTTATGTAAAATTCATGTAAAATGTCATAACAATCTCCACCTTTCACTTAAATACATATTATCATCACAAGTATCACACATTAGTAATTATTGAGCATATTTTTTTTGAGTTCTTCAAGATCCCTGCTCGACTCTAATGATATCTATCATGTCAGAGCTAAACACGGGAGTACAACCTTACTTTTTATGAAACCTTCACCTTAAGGCTTAAGCAGCTTTCCAGAGGCATCTTGAAACCCCTCTATTCGACTCAAATCATATTTACTGCGTAATATGGCAAACGTGGGAGGGATCACTTGCTCTACCCGACTTAACTCTATTTACTCCAACGTGCGAAAAGGGTACCAAGTGGACTACGAATGCCTCCACCATAGAGTGTCAACCTAATATTTGGGTCCATCGAACTATGGGCTTTGATACTACTTGTAACAAAATTGTATGATCCATTCCACGTTAATTAATTCATGCACCTGTGTAAATTGACCTGCTCAATGAGCATGTTAGATCTCCTACTTACCCAAAAGGCTAACTTGTAATTAAGTTGAGATTACACAATATTTCACTGTTCTACACCTTATTTTTTTTAATGTGAGATTCATGTAAAATATCTCAATATGTGTTACGGAAATATTTTAGGAAAGTTTTATTTTCCTTTACTAATAAATCAGACCCTTTTTTTGAGGAAAATTTCAAATGAACATCTGGGGGAATTTATCTTAGCTTTTTCAATCTTACCAACTTAAAAAAGCTTACGCACATAGGATTTCTAAGGAGCAATATATCCTATCATTATTATTTCTGTTTTAAAAACTCACAAACAAGGTAGTCTTACTAAATACAATGGAACTCCAGCTCAACACCCAATTAATCTACAACTACAACTAAAAATTTAGCGGCTGCATTAAGGTTGATTTTCAACGTCCAAAATCATCAATAAAGCCTAATTAAACCACCAGCAAATTATTCATCCTTCTAGATCATCTTATCTTCCTAAAAATATAGTACTATGTTAGATTTACTCTTCATTTTATTTTATAGTAATAATTGACTTTTCATTGATTTCATAGCGAGCTCTTTAATGTAATGTAACATATAGTACCCTTTTTATAGTAGTGATGTAAACATATTTGGATTGAAATTCATGATTTTATGGGCTGTTTACTTCTGAAAAAAAGAAGAAGAAGAAGAAGAAGAATAGCACAATTAAAAAAAGAAAAAGAAAAGCAATGTAGAATTATTCGTGGATGACGTATTCCTTAACCTAGGAAGGATTGTTACATATTCAGCATAAACCCAGAAATTTTTACATGAACACCATTGTCTTTTTTGTATGATTACTATTAATTATTTTCTAATATGATAACCATTTTTTGACAATTTAAATGTAATGTAGTAATATGGAGCTATGATATTATATACCTTCAGATTTGTTGGATTAATGGCTTTGTGTTGATCCAAACAAGGTGGCCTACAGTAGCGAAGTCTTCCTCCTAGTTGAATCAAATGGAAATACCTGTGTGGTGTTTGTTGTTGCCATTTTTCCTTTGTCTGCTTTTCAGTTTCCAAGATACCTTCTCTATTTCTTTATCACATCCTACCTTCACTATATTAACTAAAAGTCTCCCTAATTCAAGCATATATATTGAAATTTGTTACGCGTGTCTCAAATTCGAACTGAATTATATTTTGCAGCGACTCAAAGGGAAAGCAAGATGAGGTTTAACATGGTGGTACCGAGGACTGAGGTTGATCACCCTAACAGTTTTGAGCCCATTATGTGTTTAGCCCGGTTATATATGTTATTGTAACTAAGATTTTGGTATTCTTTTATTCCTTAATTTTAGCTGCATTCACGTATTATATTCTTCACACTTTTGTATATTGATATCTTCTTCCTCTCGCCCTTACTTTTTCCCACATAAATCTTGGGTTCTTGCCGTTAAATTTCTTTGTTGATTTCAATGTTTGTCATAGTTTGTTGTAGCAAATTAAATACAAGTTGATTGGGACTCAGGCTCCGACTCGAACTCAAGAATAGTAGTTGGTGGTTGTGGTGCGATGGGGCAACAAAGTACGGGAACCAAGGGCATACGGGGGAGAAAGAAGAGCTCAACATCGAGGGGACAGCACAGATTTGTGGGAGTTAGGCGAAGGCCATCGGGCCGATGGGTAGCTGAGATCAAGGACTCCCTCCAGAAGGTCAGGCTTTGGCTTGGCACATTCGATACGGTTGAGGACGTTGCCAGGGCATATGACGACACTGCTCGGGCTTTGCGTGGTCCTAATGCTCGAACCAACTTTGAACCAACACATTCCTCGTCTCAGCCGACTCGCAACAGCCTTCCTTTACATCTCGAGCCCTTTTCATTTGAGGAAGTGTGCGGCAAGGAAGAAGTTGATGGCCTTCTTGGTGCCCTAAAAGCCAAGCTCTTAGATGCAAATAACTTGAAACCCTTGATTTGTCCGCAGCTCAATTCTACTTCTCCATTACCCACCCTACAACAACAACAACAACAACAACAACAACAACAACAACAATCTAGTGTTGTTGCGCTTTCGCCTAATAAAAACGTTTCGAAAAGAGATCAGCAACCATTAATCTCTATGGCTCCTATGGTTCCTCCTCAAAAGACTAATCCAATTGGGAATTCTTCCGATCAATTTGGGCTTCATTATAATTTGGCACCACCTAGTAAAAATAATGATGAAAGTTATAATTATAATCAAATGGAGTTTATAGCTAGTGATGATCAGTTTGGCAGGACCAGTGCCAAAATAAGAGCTCGACTGCATGCAAGCATGATGTGGCATTATAATACTAAGCACGCTGCAGCTCTTGAAATGCCCTGGCAAATCTCGTCAGAGCTAAACCTCCATAGTCCTGATCAAAATGGCTTACTTGATACTACTACAATGAACAATGTGCAGTGGCAAATTTTAGGGGCCCCGAATTCTCAGGCGATTATCGATAATGAAATGTCTTATGCTAGTGGTAAATTTGATATGACGATGGATGTGCTGCCATATATCTCTCAAATAACTGGAGGTGGAGGTATAGGAGAGGCAGTAGCCAGAGGAGGAGGAGGAGGAATTTGGCCGTTGGATCAACAATTTGCTAATGCATGGGCTAGTGCGCTGGTGGTGGTGCTAATGCCTCTAATAATTGGGAACAATTATTATATGCATCATTTGTGCTAGGGTGACAAATAAATTGGGACATGCATGTTATGCTATACGGCCAATTGCAGCTGCTTAATTTACAACCATCATCATAATTAACAGGATTCTTTTAATCTTTTTCCATCTCAAAAGGTTAGAATGACACAGTTTTCTTTTGCTTTTGATCAAGTGTACTGATTATTTTTACCTGGCATAAAAAATGTTCTACTTATTGTGTTTTTACTTTATTTCCTTAATGATGGTAGTGTTCTTAAAGAATCATTCTGAATTCATAGCTATAAATTAACTATTTTCAAAACACAAATTATACGTGTATAACATGTAAACTATAATACGGCCTGTAGAATTTTTTTTCCAGTATATATACATTGCTAGGTTGATCTCTTTTGTCATCCTTAATAACTTTGTTATTATAGAAAAAAATAAAAGGAAAAAGTTAAGAAAACATATATATAGCAAGGAACATGCAAGACACCCTGATTTTGTTGGCTACAAACCACACAAACAAATAAAAATGTTATAAAAAAAATACTACTACAAGAAAGATACCTTCGTAGATTTATGCATAAGGATAAGCTTTTAGTTCATTTAACTTCTTCAACGTATGGTCAGGTACTAACAAATTAAATCAATGAGAAAATGTTAGAGATTGTACTTGTAACAATTATTTTTTGTCACTGTTGGGCTTAATTCAAATCCAATAGCGTACATAATTTAAGTGAATTAATGGTGTAATCTTATAGTCTTTCATGTGAAGAACAAGAAATAATGTTATTTGATTGAAGCAAGAGTCACATGATATTACTTAATTAAGCCTAAAATTGGGAATTTGAAAAGATGGTAAGGATGGTATGTTGTTTGAAAAAACTTATTTTTTTTAGTCCCACATTGGAGAAAAACAATACTATTTACTATTATATTAGTATATTAGTAATAATATTATTTTTTTGTAGTACTAGAGGGAAGACTTGGGAATGGTCCTAACAACGTCGTGATTCGAATGAGACTGTTTGAATTTCTGTCAGTTTCAATAGATAGGAATTACCCGAGTCAATTCTTATTTAATTTATCGATTCAGATCATTTTTTTCCTAACAGAATTAAGGCTCCATTTGGAAGAGTTATAGTATTACACCATTTGTTTCACAAAAATATATATATATATATATATATATATATATATATATAAGGTTTGTTTCTCACAAAAAGTAATTTAAATGTGATATTATAGTATTACACCATTTGTTCCACAAAAAAAGAAAAAAAATCTCATTTAAATATTAAAGATATATTTGTTCTATATATACAGCTACAACAGCAGCAGCAGCACAAACACAAGTCGGTGCTAGTACAAATGCAGTTAGCACATGTGCGCAACCTACTAATAAGGGATTATTGAAGCTGTCTATGATCAAATGCTTACAAAGCATAGCTAATGCAGTAAAAAGAAACAAAATGACAATGACAGTTGGCTAAATTATGAATTGTAGTTAGTGAAAATTAACTAGAGTTAGTTGTTAGGTTAGCTTCATTTCTAAGCAACACCAATAGTATAAATGATGTATTGTAGTTTAGTGTATCTTTTGTAATGAATTTTCAGATTGCAATGACTAAGAAATTCTCTTCCAATTCTTCTGCAAACTGTTCTTATCAAATTATATTTATTTTCAGTTTTTTTTTTGTTTTTTTGTTTTTTTTACGGGCACCCATACAAATTTATGCTTGAATTTGTCCATGTGTGACTCTTGTGGGGGGACATGTACCCATACGAGATTAGGCTTAAGTTTGTTTTGCGCGGCTCTCATGAAAGGATATGTACTTGTGAGATTAATTGAATACTTTAAGAGATTTGGATACTCATAATAGTTATAATAAAAAAAATTGTTAATTTAGTTATGTAAGATAATTATCAAATTATGATGTAAAACTTAAAGATATAGTGTATTTATTTTACAATCACACAAAAAATAGACTATTTCTTATATGAAATAAAACATATTAAATAACTTGTGGGACGGATAGATTTTGTAATTTTAAGAAGTAATTAAGCTTATAAAATGACTATGTGAGGGACTGACCATGCTACGTGGCTTGTGAATGGCTAGGAGCCTATTACTCCCTCTGTCCCAAATTAATTGCTCAGTTTTGACTTTTTTAAGTCAAATTGACTATTTTTAGAATTAATAATTAAGCATATATAAATATATTTCTAAAATTATAAAAATTGGGGTTAGTAATAAATTGTGTATACTTTCTTTTGGTTATAATTTCTTCACCTATATTTTAGCAAATATAGTAAAAAGATTAGTTTTAAAAATGGTCAATTTGACTTTAAAAAGTCAAAACTGAGCAATTAATTTGGAACGGGGGAAATATTATTTGAGATTTAGCGCACAACTTTGTGAAATAGAGTGTGTATAATTGAACTGATTCTTCATTATTTCAAAAAGAGGCAAAGAAAACAAAAAAAAGGGAAAAGAAAAAACCACCACCACAACAACATCATAACAAATTGTCAAATATAGAGCCGCTAATGTGTCAAACTCTAGCCGGGTGTTTCCGTTTGAGAGCAACAGTTAATAGTATAATTGCTTAGCTAGCTGGAAAATCCTCACTAAAACTTGTCTATATACGGACAGCCGTTTGATGTTTAAGTTTTAGAGTCTTGTAGTGCTAGTCTGTTTTGATCAATTATTGGCTATTATTGGCAATGTCTACTAATTCTCACCTTAGCCAATCAACCGTGAAAATCTTTAATACTGCCGAAAAGGAAAAAAAGAGAAACAAATTTACTTTTCTTTTATGATTATTAATATCTACACCTTATAGTACTAATGGTTGTACATTTAAATATATGCTCCTACAAAGCACGAGTACCTTAAAATCAACTTATTAAGTTAATTTTACGACATATTTGAGTGATATTTTAAAATTTTGTGAAAAACTTAACTTTTGAGTTGTTAAGTTAACTTTTAGAAATATTAAAATTTATGAGGCACGAAAATAAATAAAAAATTAAAAAAAAAACTTTAATTTGGACTATCGAGTTAACAAATTGAGTCACCAAACTTAAACCGTTGAGTTGACATAAGACCAACTAATTAAACTAACTCGGTATTTGCTTAGTTATAATTTTGGTATAGATATCAAGATGGCTAATTTTTTCAAAGTTTAAATAGTAAATCTGCTAATTAATTTCTCGTTAATTATGAATAGTTTAATCACTTTACTATATTTGAATGTCCAATTATCACTACAAAGTGTGCTAGTATCCTTTTTTTATCTTTTAGTAATAGAATTGGTAATTGTTACCTATGACTGTACTGAGTGCACACAACACTAAAATGAAAATATTTTTAAATATATATATATATAAATGTCGCAAATTGGTTGTGTCCATTTCTTTATCCTAATATTTCAAAATTTTGTCATCTTAATATTTTTGTATTTGTGGTTATCAAATTATTTTTATTTTGAAAAACACAAATTGTATGTAAGGACAACCTTTTTACGGTTATATAATCACTTTCTTTAAGGTCTGAAAAAATTCGACTGGAATATCTAAAGGTTGTTTGTATCTGCTAGTCCTATATTAATTGATAATTGTACATTTTAATACATATTTAAACTTTTCAATGCATAATACTACAATGTATACAACTGTTAACACAAGATATGCTTATATCAACACCCTATCCTATATAAAATTTGAGAAAACAGTCCAAAAACAGGCTGAATATATTAAATTTGAAAGACTTGTATATGAAACAGTCAAGATCAAAGTCTTGCAAAAAATTAAAATAGTCAAATTAATTAAACAAAGCCTGCCTTAACCACGCGTTATACTATTGATTTTTTTCATATAGTATTGATATTTAAGAATATATAAAATAAGTTATATATTCTTAAATATCAAAAGGGTGCTCAAAACTTTTTCAATAAACGACACAATGGGAGACTATTTTATTTTTCAATAATCATATAAAGTTACCTAATCCAACCTTAACCAACCATCTGCTTGGCTTGTTATAGGAGGATTGAAGTTTGAATAATTGGATGTCCTAAAATTTCATTTCTTATTATATAAGTTTGTTAAATTACAGAAGAAATCGATTTGTTTGTTTGTTTTGATTGTTCATTGAATTTGCTCTTTTTTGGGCCAACCTATGAGGTATAATCACTCACCACTTGGCAGTAAAATTATATTTAAAATGTCAGCTCAGCTTAAAGGAAACATATTTAAAATCTTAAAATTTGATTTCTCTAACATTACAACGTGTAAATGTGTGTGTATATATATATATATATATATATATAATGAAATAATTTATTATTTTTATGTTGCGTTTGGATTAAAAAAATTAAAGTTAAAATTAATGAAATAATATGAAAAATAATATATTTGATGATCATTTCGGCAAGTAAACCATTCCCATGAAATAAAATTTTATTCCATCCCGATAATTTTTATTTCATGAGGGAGGGAGGTGGTACGTGAAATGGCATATATTCTAATGAATCAATGAATATGATGATTATACAATTCTATCTCACCATCCACCACCATCACTTAATTATCAAACATGTACTTAAAATGTTAAAATATTATTTAATTTTTTTAATTTTTGTTCTATTTTCTCAATTTAAATGTAGCATTAAAACAAATGATGATGCTTAAATAGAGAATTTTAAAACACTAATATCACTTCTTGAAATGTAATACTCAAATTTTAATCTTAGTTATCACTTCTTATTCTTTGGTCAACTCAAGGAAATATTTAATGATTTATGTCGTTGTGCTGTATTGAGCGAAAACAATTTTGGCGAGTTTCACACTTTAGATGTGAAAACACATTATTTATTAAATGATGTTTTGTAACAATAAAATGTGACTACTCTATAAGTCATTTAAATTGATAAAAAGTCAAAAATAAAAAATAATTGTAATACATGGTTGAAGATCAATTTCAAGATGTAGTGCATACATGTTAAGACTACCGAACAATATTTCTTTATATTCTTTTTAAACCCATTATTAAGTTTTTGATCTTTTATTAGTTTTAATGAGGAGAATAATTTGCTTGGAGTAGTAAATAATACTATTGCTTTACATGATATAAAAAGCAAATAGAATCAAAATTTGTTGTTAAAATATCAAATTATGGTCACTTCCAAAATTGCGTAGTTCATTATATTGTGATAATAAAAAAAAAAATTTAGAGCATATGAGATTACCTTTAATGGTAAGTCTTGATATTTTTGTGACGCCCCCAAATTCAAGTCTACATCACTCAATTTGAGTCGTCAAAATACAAACAACATATACATATATTCTCATATTTAAAATTATTACAATACCGTGTAAAATACGACAACGCACACACTAAGTCCTCAGTATAATTATTGTCACACTATTTTACAACTTGGTGAGGACTACTACAACTACTAACTCGGACCATCACTTCATTCCCTTGTTCTCCCCCTAGCCCAAGCTACACTCTTATTTTTTGAAAGCAATTATGAAACAAAAGGGTGAGTTAAAATAGCCCAATAAACAATATCATAACTAAGATAACCAATAATAGTTATTCATAGTCTTCAACAGTGATAAATCAGAGATTTAAAAACATATGATAGATAACATAAGTTTTAAACAAATAACTGCAGCGGAATGAACAATCCATTAGAAGAGTCAAATAGATCATAATGTCTATTATCTTCTCTAATTTAAAAATTTCCCATCGGCATTGTAATAATTTTAATTAGGAGAATATATGTATGATGTTTCTATTTTGGCGACTCAAATTGGATGGTGTAAACCCGAATTTGGGGGCGTCGCATATGGTATTCAAAGGGGGCGGACCGGGTTTTTGATATCAAGAGTGTCATGAGTGGGATAAAGAGTAGATAGAGTTTTCCCTTTAGTTGACAATACTTCTTATCCACATAATTGTTCCTAGTGTGACATGCCCTCCTCGAATATGAATAAGTGCTAATTAATGTAATGGAATGTAAAGTCAGTGGAGTCAGCTTGAGTTAGATTATTGATCTTATTGCGAAAAGGTGTGCCCTTATTCTTTGATTAAATTGTCTTTGGTGTACTCTCTCTTGGGGTTAGTAAGCTGGCACTGGATAGAAATCGTGCCAATATGTATTCTTGTTATCAACCACTTGCTCGACCATTCATTTACTGAGCTATTTTTTAAAATGGGAATAGTTTCTCGCTATATGAGTATATATTGTTGGTTTATATGCTTTTGATTTTAATGATGAACCCTTGGACTTTTGTAATATCTTGTATGTTATTACACAGATTAGAGATTGGGCTGAAAAATTCTCATTTTGAACAAAGTAATATCAAGCTGCTGGAACATCAAGATGGATCATCAAGAATGAAGACCTTAAGTTTTCATAAGATTCATTGTAAGATTTTTCTAAATCAATATTTTATCAAGACTTTATGATTTAAAAAGATCTTAAATCAATTTCCTTACTCAATTAAAATATGGACTCTTATTTTTTAATAAGAGTCTTATTCATAGTTATTGACTAAAATTAAGGGAAATTGTTTTATTAAAAGAGTTCCAGCAAAACAGATTGTTTCCAAATATAGAGTTTGATATTATAAAATATGTTTTGCTTATAAAATATTTTATCCATATTGAAAACAATTTTTATCTCCTAATATCTTGGGATTGGCTTTTCAACTGATTATATCCTCATCAGATAACTAATTAATCCTACTAGATAACAAATTGAACTTTAGATTTTGGTTTCCAAATTCGAATTAGGAGTAGTTTAAAATTTTGGGTTTTCTAAATTACTTATGCTAATAGATTTTTAACATTTCCTTAAATCTCGGGATCTATGTTTTGAGTATATAAAAATTTGTTTCATAAAATATATTTATAACATATTTTGAAGATTATAGAAATTTGTTCATCTTAAATATATGTTTTCCAAATCAGATTTTCAGATTCCAAATAGATCCGTTCAGTTATAACAAACTTGAAAACTAAGTTTTAATTTACCTATTAAATGACAATTTTCTAAGTTTTAAAGATATAGTCGTTGTGTTTTAAAGTCTATATATATTAGGCTATTTCATTCATGTAAAGATAATTGAAACATACAAATTCATTTTGCTGAAAATATTCAATATACTTAGCTATTATCTTAAAACCTTGAATTATATTGTTTAGTTAAGATCATTAGTTTCAATTGTATTCCCTTTTCCTATTAAACTTCTTATCTTGTAAAAGGGGGTTTCAGAGTGAAGTAAAAGGTTTCCTTTAATATTGTACAAGGAGAGTTCAGCGGGCAGAAGTGTCCAAGGGAGTAGTGGTACTCAAGGAAGCATAGGTGCTCAAGGGAGAAGGTTTTCTCAAGTGATTTGTATGGTCAAGAAATTTTCTGAATTTTATTGTACAGGAAGTTGATACAATTGTAATTGTTTTATTAACATTAAAGAAAATTTGTTGGGTATCAATTGATATGTGGCATTGGATGTAGGCTCATAGAATAGAAGACGGCTAAGGGTCGAACTAAGTATAAATGTTAGTGTGCATGTGTGATTGATTGTTGTTTTACTTTTTAATTTATTTAATCCTGGTTTCTGCTTGTTTTATGCATTAGAAAATCATAAAATATCATTGCATGCATGGTTTACGGTAGTCTAAAGTAGTACAAGAAGAATTAGACGAATATCTCAAAGCAGACAGATTCTAAAACAGACAGTTAAACTTTACTTGTATAGATTACTTCTAAAACAGACAGTTAAATTTTACTTGTCTAGATTACTTCTGAAACAAAAAATTTAAAATTTGACATAGTTCGTTGACAAACACCTATTCATCTCCCCTTCTAGGTGTGCATATACAAAATTTCACACACACACACACACACACACACATATATATATATATATATATATATATATATTGCCCATATTAGTTTAAAATTTTAAAATACCTCAATATAATTCAAACAATTAATATTGATCATTTCCAGTATTTTGAAATGAACGGAGTATAAAACTAATAAGCATATTTTTTTTATATCTATATATGATAAAATATAAAATATAGGAAAGAAAAATAATGAAATGAAACTCCCATTTGAGACAAAAGGGATAGCTTTAAACAAGAATCCAACGAGGGACTCCAATTTCTTCATCCATTTTGAGCCTTCTCCCTTCTCTAGCATTCATTGACTATTGAGTCATTAAATACAAAAAGTCAAGTTTCCACCTACACGATTAAAAAGTACTCCCTCCGTTCCAAATTAATTGTTTAATTTTGATCATTTTAAATCAAATTGACTATTTTTAGAACTAATCTTTTTACTATTTTTGTTAAAATATAGGTGAAGAGATTATAACCAAAAAAAAGTATATACAATTTATTACTAACTTCAATTTTTATAATTTTAGAAATATATTTATATATGCTTAATTATTAATTCTAAAAATAGTCATTTTAACTTAAAAAGATCAAAATTAAGTAATTAATTTGGGACGGAGTGATACAAATTATCTGGCACATTTTCGCTGTTCCCATAAAAGGATAAAGAATTACAAAAACTATGCAAATGGGTACTTCTATATAAGGTTAAGCGCAATCAACGCAAATGGAACACTTATCACGGCAATTTTATATGGAAAGAGTGATAATTCGATTCTTATTAAAATATGATAATCCCTATTTCATAAAAAAAAATATTATTTAAAAAAAATTATAATTTTATTTTATCTTTACTCCTCAAATTATCAAAAATATTAGTAAATAGGGATGATATATTGATAAAAATGTGATACTAAACTTTAGAATATTGTGACATTTAATATATTACTATAAAAAAAAGTTAAATTCTTTCTTTAGAATTAAAAATTTTGACGAATAATACTCTTTTTTTGGTAGATCAAAAGGAGTATTAAATTTTGTCCTCTATCTATTTCACAAAAAGAGTCTTATTTAACTTTTATTTTAATGAATTTGTAAAATTTTATAATTCAAATTATGGTGTGTATTTAATTTAATTTTCAAAATAATATATTTTGTACTTAATAATATTTTTTAGATAATTTAAAATATTAAGTTCTATGAACCAAAATCAAATACAATATATGTTAAAATTAATTTACAGAAGTTCATAAATTAATTAAGAAAAATTAGCTTTTATGGAATGGAATAAAATAGTCAATTCTATTGGGTAATACATTTATCCAATTTTAAGCCAATTTTATTTCATGTATCCAACTCCATTACTCCACCCAAAAAAAAAGAAAAGAAAAAACAATAAACAAATAAAATATTAAAATTAAATTAAAAACAGACAAACAGAGTCCACCCGAGTATAGTTTCCCAGTCTGGCCCCCATTAATAGAGTAAATAGTCTCTTTCTCTCTCATCTCTCTTACAGAAGGAAGCGCTTCTCCTTGCTCTCTGGTTTTCACCCTTTTAATTTTCACAGCAGGAGAAAATTTGCAACGCGTATGGATTCACCCTGAAAAGGACAGCTATTCCCATTTGTCTGTCTAAACCTAATTGGCCTTATTTGCAATATCTTTTGACTCCTTTTTGCTTGATTTTTAGTTGTTAAAATTTCACAAGCATAACATAAATTATTCGTTCTTTTGTTAAAAGAATCTCGGAAGTGGGAACCTGTCAATATCTCAGCTGGCTGGCTGGCTGGCTGGCTGGCTCTCCAGTTCAAACCGGTCTGGCCTTTGCTAGATTTATACATTTATGCCCAAACCTTGTCTCTTCATTCCATAATCCATACCCTTTGAAAGAACAGCAAAAGGGTAAATCTTAATTCCCCTTTTCTTGACTGTTTTAAATTTGGGTCTCTCTCAGTTCTGTCTCTTGAAGCTCAGATGATCTAAAAGGTGTCATCTTTCTCTCCTTTGTTCAGTTATATTTAATGGGTATGTGTTAGTATATGTGTTTGTGATTGAATTTTGCTAGTTCATCTATTGCTGTTCGTGTATCAAGACTTTAGCGTTTAGCCCTAGTTAATCTCAAAGATTCCATATTTTTCTTTTTCTTATCGTGTCTGGGTTCTAAAATGATGGATCCTGTGATTTGTAAGTTGTTCATCTGGGTTTTTTCTATGTTGTATTTGGCTTGCTTTTCTTTTGGATTTGATCCTGCCGATAAGTACTATATCAACTGTGGATCACCTACCAATATTACTGTTGGTAATCAGGTTTATGTGGCCGATAACTTGGCTTTGAAATTCCTTTCAACCCCAAACAATATTTTAGGCAGTACATCTTCAAATTCTCTCCCATCATCTGATGAGTCCGATCTCTATCGGACAGCAAGAATTTTCACTAATACTTCTAGATATACCTTTTCAATTAGGCAGAAGGGGAGACTCTGGATCCGCCTTTATTTTTTCTCATCTGTTTATAACAGTTACAATTCGAGCTCGGCAACTTTCTCCGTATCCATTCCAAATCATGTGTTGCTTAGCAATTTCAAAACAAATAGTGTTTCTGTTAAAGAATTTTTAGTAAATGTGACTTCTGGCTCCCTTGAAATAACTTTCACACCTTCGGGCAATTCGTTTGCATTCTTGAATGCCTTGGAAGTTGTCTCGGCCCCTGATACCCTTATCACTGATGATGCCGAAAATGTCAATCCTGCGGTGCAGTTCCAAGGTCTATTGATTCAGGCATTTGAGACTGTTGCAAGAGTGAATATGGGTGGACCAACTGTCACACCTACGAATGATTCCAGGGGCATGGGGCGAACCTGGGTTCCTGACAGTAGTTTTCTTCTGCAACCAAATCTTGCCAAAAGTGTATCACAGATTGATGCTGTTACGTACCCGAAGGGTGGTGCAACGACGGATATTGCTCCACCAACTGTATATGGTACTGCAAGAAGGATGAACTCCGAAGGTGATCCCAACAGTAATTTCAATGTAACGTGGAATATCCCTGTGGAGTCAGGGTTTCAGTATCTTGTTCGTCTTCACTTTTGTGATATAGTAAGCACAGCTCCTAACCAGCTCTACTTCAATGTTTACATTGATTCCTGGAATGTTTTGCCTGACTTTGATCTGACCGTTAGAGCCGGCAACAATATTCTGGGCTCTGCATTATATACGGATTTTGTTACTCCATCAATGGCTAACAGTACACTTAGTGTTAGTATTGGCCCATCTTCTCTAAACAATGTTTATCCTAATGCCATTCTCAATGGACTGGAGATAATGAAGATGAACAATTCTTTGGGAAGCCTAAGTGGGATGGCCTTCGTGCCATCTTCCTCAGGCTCAAGCTCAAAGAATAATGTGGGAGTGATTGTAGGTGTAATCGTGGGGGTTGCAATTGTTGTGTTGTTGGTTGGCATTCTATTGTTCATTCGCAGACGAAGAAGATTGGAACGTCTCCACCATTCAAAAACATGGGTTCCTTTATCCATTAATGGTTCTTACACAATGGGAAGTAAATACTCCAATGGAACAACTACTAGTGCCGATTCTAACATTGGCTATCGGTGTCCTTTTGTGGCAGTTCAAGAGGCGACTAACAATTTTGATGAGAGTTGGGTTATAGGGATTGGTGGTTTTGGAAAGGTTTACAAGGGAGTTTTTAGTGATGGTACAAAAGTGGCTGTTAAAAGGGGCAATCCCAGGTCCCAGCAAGGTTTGGCAGAGTTCCGAACTGAAATTGAAATGCTGTCACAATTTCGTCACCGTCATCTAGTTTCCTTGATTGGGTACTGTGATGAAAAGAGTGAGATGATTTTGATTTATGAGTATATGGAGAATGGGACCCTCAAGAGTCATCTTTATGGCTCTGGTCTTCCTAGCTTGGGCTGGAAAGAGAGGCTTGAGATATGCATTGGAGCAGCCAGAGGACTTCACTACCTCCACACCGGGTATGCTAAAGCAGTTATTCATCGTGATGTTAAGTCTGCAAACATACTGCTTGATGAGACTTTCTTGGCCAAAGTTGCTGATTTTGGGCTATCAAAGACAGGGCCTGAGATTGATCAAACCCACGTTAGTACAGCTGTGAAAGGGAGTTTTGGGTACCTCGATCCAGAATATTTTAGAAGGCAACAGCTGACTGAAAAATCGGATGTGTACTCATTTGGTGTTGTTTTGTTCGAAGTTCTTTGTGCAAGGCCCGTGATAGATCCATCCCTTCCCAGGGAGATGGTCAACCTAGCTGAATGGGCAATGAAGTGGCAGAAGCGGGGGCAACTGGAGCAAATCATAGATACTAATCTTGCAGGGAGAATCAGACCAGATTCTCTTCGAAAGTTTGCAGAAACTGCAGAGAAATGTTTGGCTGATTTTGGCGTTGATCGACCCTCTATGGGAGATGTCCTCTGGAATCTCGAGTATGCACTTCAACTTCAAGAGGCAGTTCTTCAAAATGATCCCGAAGAAAACAGTACTAATATCATCCGCGAGCTCTCTCCTCAAGTCAATGACTTCAGTCATGTTGACACTACTACATCAGCTGTTCAGCGTGAAATGCCGGTTGTAGATGATGATGATCTTTCGGGTGTTTCAATGAGTAGAGTGTTCTCTCAACTGGTTAAGTCCGAGGGTAGATGATTTATTGAAGATGGTATATAATACGGTACTAGCTCTATTATCACGTTTTTGGGTGTTTAACTGCCATCATCAGCTCCTTCTTCTGGGTAATTAATGATTTCTGAAATATGGCTGAAGCACAAAATAATTCCCACGCTTCTGGGAAAATGATGGAATTTCTACCACGAAGGAATGCATTGCATGAACTGGAAGAGGGACTTCACTAGATGCATGGACGTTTGCACTTTAAAGAAGGTTCTTATTTAATCAAAATTATTTTTAGGGTTGTTTTCTACAATTAGGTGTTTTACAGAAAGGAGTAATAGGTTTATTAGTGAATTAATGTTGGACTTGAGTGGTAACATTGCATCTCAATTTTCTGCTGTAGTTTCTTTGTCTTGCTATGTTTGAAAGTACAGTAAAGTGTTTGCTTCTTCTTCTGGAGGTGTTTTCTTTTTTGAGATTACTTCATTTGGATTTTTTAATTTCTCTTACATAATGAGTTGTCGTCAATTTTCTTACTATCATAATACTTTCATATATACTTCTTTATGTCGATAACTCTCAAATTAAAGAATACTCTTGTTTTTCTGGCTACAGTTTGATGTGTGAGATTTGCTTATTTTAATATGAACACGAATAGTTGGTTATTATATTGCAGACACCAGGATAGCAGAGTATAACACTAAGCATTCTGTAAGTTTACTTGGTAGGATTAGGAACTATGTAATACTCCTGCCGTCCCAAAATGAAAGTTTCATTTAATTAAGGGAATTGTTAAATCCACAACAAAAAATGTTATTTCCACAACAAAAGTGTCGTTATAGATATATAGTGACGGTTAAAAAGTGTCGCTATACATCTATAGCGACACTTTTGTTGTGGAAATAACATTTTTTGTTGTGGATTTAACATTTCCCTTTAATTAATTCTTCTTTTTTATAAGGCATATTCTGGTGTTTCTATGATACACTTCATAATTTTTTGATAGCTAAAGCTAATAAGTGGAACCATCAATTTGGGACAGCGATAGTATTAGTTTGTTTACTGAGGTACTGTCCAATCTAAAGTTCTTACTTTTGTACAATTATGGAGTGCAAAACATAGATATAGCAATATTGCATCTAAAATTAGTCCACATGGAACATCATAAAGAAAATAAATAGATTTGATGAATTCGTGTTGTGTACATATTTGCACTCGGGCTATATTTGTAAGTTCCTTCTTTTTTCTTTTTCTTTTTTGGTGCAATATGGAAATAATGACTGGTTGCGGCTAGATTACTAGTCTTGCAATATGGAAATAATGATTCTAGGTGTCGCATATGGTTATTGCCGCAGCTGACTAGTCACGCCCAAAATACCTTTTCCAAAATATGGCCTTTTATATTGTCAACCTAACCATGTGCCACCCCACCTGGAACTCATAAGCTACCTTCTATTATGTATGTCATTTTGTCTATCAACAGCTGTGCATGTGGAACAAGAATCATAGCAGAGAAAAAAGGAGTTGATGCAGACAATGGCACATGCATTAAGGCTAGTGCAGGCAAGCTCGCACAAGGGTCTGAGGCTCTGAGCTATATAATAATCCGTCTGTCTCAAAATAAGAGTCATTTGTCTCAATTAACGCGCTAATACTGGCTTGGGTCTCTGGTCCGTTTTTCTCCCGGCCTTTTGTATATCCAAACAAGCAGTTTGGACAAAAAACTTGGGCTTTCTTTTGTAAATAAAATCTTCATTGAATGGAAACATGTAACCTTACTAATAAAGGTGCTTTCACCCCCATTTTTTTATTTTCACTTAAGAGTCTTTCTAGAGAGTCCGAGACTTGGTGATCGGGTTGGGGATTAGGTAAAAAAAATTTATTTTTTTTTTCACTCCCAAATAATTTTTATGATTTATTAGAGCTGAAATTTAAAAAAAAAACAGTAATAAATCATAAAAATTATTTGGGAGTGAAAACAAATAAATAAATATAAAAAAAAATTACCCCGTCTCCAACCCGGTTACCAAGTCCCGGACTCCCTAGAATTATTGTTTCACTTAAGCTTCTCCGCTTTGGGAGATTAATTGATTAGATTAGATACCCCATATAACTGGCAATCATCCCATTTTTTCATTTTCCACTTAAGCTTCTCCGCTATGGGAGATTAATTGATTAGATTAGATACTGTATATAACTGATAATTAAAAAAATTAACATAAATATTCACAATATATATTATTTTTTTTAAATAGTCTTATAATCTTGCTATTCCTTACGCGCAATGTCCACGTATTAGAATTGGAGCTTTAGGCCTAGGGGCTTCACGATCAATTTAGTGCGGGTTCGCGGATACTTAAAATTCACCTACTTTAAGACGTCTCAAACTAAATTTGTCGCTTGTTCGGATCTTTGTTACTTATTCAAATTTTGTTACATTTTATTTCAGGAATTAGACTATTGGATTAACAGTAGATCAGTTACCAACGTTTACGGCAGTACCGTTTGTGATATTTGAATTTCAAAACACGGCATATTAATTTTAATATGTTGTATTTGTCAATTAAATATATTGTGTTTAAAATAAACTGTTATTGAACGAACAAAATTTTAAAGTGCGTTTGAACTTCCAAACGCTTCAATCGCTGCAAACGCTAAGTAATCAAGCATACACTATATGGTTTCCCCTTTTTTTGTCGGAAAAAAATTTGTTTCTTTTTATTTGTAGTTTGTAAATTTTAAGAAAATAATAATAAATTAATTTTTCATATTCTCTACTTTTATGTTTCTCTTTTATTTTTCTAACAAATTTCAAGAGTAATAATAAGATTTTGTATCTAAATAAATTAATTAGACAAAATATAAATAACATTCTTTTACTAATATCAGCAAGCCTTGTGCAATTGAATCTAATTCTTGTGGATTCAGTTTTATTTTGTTAAAATAAAAATTTTACCTTGTGTCGAAAAAGAAAGAAAGAAAAAATAAAAAAGAGCAGGCCTGGCCGCCGGGGTCCCAACTTGAATGTTACTCCTACCCTCTTCAAGAATTAGTAAAGTATAATTTACACACATATTAAAAATATTGAAAAAAATAAAAAAAAATAAAATTTTAAAATTTATTTTTAGTGCCCTAACACGATTATATAAAATGATAAGTATTTTTATTTTTTAATACTAATAGACCCCATTAAATGACATAATTACCTTTCATTTTATATATTTTATCTCATCTTTTTTGAGATAAAAAATTTTGTACTTTTAGACATCTTTTAAAGACGAAAAGAGTATTTTTTTTTTTTTTATATTTAGTAAGAATTGTTTGTACAGGTTACTTGCGTATATAACGGAACGGATAAAGAGGTGTTTGTGTTCTAGTTTGCAACCATGCAAGAAGTGGAAAATATCCGATTTTTTTGGGTCTAGATGATCGGAAGGGGTTTCGGAATATGCGTCTATACAAAATATTAACACATATATTTGAAATTTAATTTAACTCAAAAGTTCAAGAGTATGTTTATAATTGCTAAAAAAATGTAATTACTAATTTTAATTAGTGTTTTTGATTATAATTTTATTTTAAAAAGTAGTTTGTACTATTTGGTAAATAAAAAACATTTAAATTAGTAATAAGTGAAATGTTTGGTATAAAAAAATTTGTTAATCACTTATTTCAAGTGTAAATTACTAAAAAAAATATTTTGAAAAGTAAATATAGATAATAGTTGGAATTACTAAAATAAATAGGGATAAATTAGTAATATACTTGATTAAACTTGATTATTAAATTTGATAAATATTCAAAAGTTTCAAATTGGAGCTTCTGATTATTTTCATAAAAAGTTATTATAAGCAATTTTAAAATTAATTTACCAAACTATACACAAAAATTGTACACACACATTATAAAAAAAGGAGAAAAAATAAGAATGAGGACCTACGATTAGATGATTTACACATTTTCATTGATAAGCAATACACGAGTCTTACTCTTTGTGCACAACTTTTTGTGTATAATTTGTACACATAATATTATTCTTATTTTTTAAGATTCCAACTTACTTACGATATAGTAACAATTTTTTCCTTTACAAAAATTCTCCCTAACTAGAAAACAATCACTTCAATCACCGTGTCACCGTGACATCAATTTTTGGTTAATCACTCTTGATTTTTTCTCATTGAGAATCAACTTCCATTAATAACTAAACATATCTTTTCTTCCATTACCGTGGTCTGCGGCACCTAATCTCGAGTAAATCCATCGAAAATTCTACATCATCATCGAGAGCCTTTGATGAAGCATCGACCCTTTCATCGAGACTTCGACATATATGTTAATTTTTTATTGTTTCATTATTTCTTCGATGTAAAACTTCAATTCACTAGTGATATCCTAGCAAAAAATTCAACAATCCTAACATTTTAAATAATTATATACATTCATATATAAAATTTAAATTTTATAAAGTTGTTACACTCTTGAACATGTGAAGTTAAACACATATAAGTTTATAAACTTTTTTGTTACATTTTATTATAACTAAAGTTGCATCTCTATTTTTTGTCATCTAATTAAGATTATATTTGTGAATCACTAAAGATGCAAGATATATTTGATAGGGACACAAACTATATAAATATATATATATATATAGAGAGAGAGAGAGAGAAAGAGAGAGAGAGAAAGAGAGAGAGAGGGAGGGCTGGGCAATTAAACAAGAAATTGTACGTACAACTGATAAGGTTAGTGAATGCGGATGAGGACCATAATCAAAGTATTTTATGGCTGGTCCCTAGCTTTATTGATAGCGATAATGTATAATCAGATCTTTTGTTTATCAACTCCTCAAGTGAGTGCTAGCCACCTCTTTCATTTTATGCTGCACTTCCACTACAATGCAAATTGCTAAGTGACAGAAATAAAAGAAACAAAATTATTAAAAAAGTATATACACTAGTTTCATTCGATGAACCCAACCAAATTACTTTGTAAGTTCAATGTGTTATCTACAATTTTTGTGATTATTATCCATATTTATGTGGTCGGTCCATGCCTTTCATTATCCCCTACATCTGTTATTTTATAGTATATGATAATATGATACTCCCCGGCCAGTCAATCACCTCTCCTCTTCTTGTTTTTTTTTTAACAAATCTTTAAAATTATATCTGAAAAGATTCATTCATTCAATCAAAATAATTAAAATTACATGTGCGATAAAGTTGAATGACGACCTAATTTATTCAAAAATAAAATTTATTACAAATTTTCATGATATAACCGAGAAAAACAAATCAATAACCAATTGTTAGAAACATGCCACATATCAAATTCTGAAAATTTTTATAATCACATGTCACCATACGCAAAATAAAATCTCTACGTAGAGAGAATCCAAGCTTACAAAGAAGAAAAATAATTTTCACAAGAGTGGAAAAGAATAAAAGATTGAACTCCAAATTTAAAAAAAAAAAATTAATATTCCACAAAATTAAGGAAAAAACAAACTTCAAAAAAAATATAATAATAATAATAAAACAAGAGACTAATGATAACAAAAAAATCTGAGAGGGGATCTCTTCAAAAGAAAAAAGGAGACACTAGTCGTAATTGAATCTGAAATATTTGAAGATTTTGGTTAGGGATTAAAGAAAAAAGATCTTAAGAGGGTCTCTCCAAAAAAAAAGAGACACTACCCCATATTTAAATTGGGTTAAATTCATTTTTTCTTACTCTACTTGATCCCGATTTACAAAAATATCACTGGATTAAAATTTTTAACAGTCAACTCATTGAACTGCTTATTTTTTATAAACCGTCACAAATTTCATCCAAACAAGTTGACTTTTAACAAAAAAATTAAAAAATATTATTTTATCTAATTGTCCACGTGGACATACCAAATAATAGCCAAGTAACATGTGCGTTTCACAAATTTGTCCATGTGGCCATCAAAATAGAAAATTTATATGTTAAAATTAATTCAAATTTTGTAAAACATTAAAACTCTATTCAAAAATTTGTAAATAAATTACAGTTAGAAAAATTAAAAAAATTAAAACGTGGAGTATTAAATGAAATACAATAATAGAACAAATTAAACAACTTAAGCACTTTAAATTCAAACCCATCCTGCTTACTGGGTTTTATTAAATTATTTAATCAATTTGTTATATAATTACAAATTATTTGTTATATTGTTTTGTATTTTAATTGATTGAGATATATTTTATTTTGTAAATAAAATTTCTTCCATGTTTTTCTCAAGTTAATAGAATTATTAAGATATATATTTTGCTTCCATAATTTTATTTATTTAATTTTAATTTTTTAATTTATTTCAACTTTCAGATTTTCTTTTATTTTTCACAGATTTTTAATATGTGAATATTGTGAAGCCCCGAAATTCTCTACACTCCCTGTAGCAGATTTGGCGCTCACGTGAAACTATTCAACTATAAATATTCCATAATATATAACTTCTATCTATCCAAGGTTCACAGTATCTCAGAACAGATATTAGTTCTCGTCAGAACGTTAACTGTGTTTGGATATCATCACTTAGATGTATAGATTCATATCTTATGGATATCTCTTTCATATCGATATGCTCTATCTATCTGACATTCACAGTATCAATGATAAGATTGTTCTTGAAATTGAAGGGCGCATTCCGGTAAGGTGACACTTTCCTAGCGCTCATTAAGTGTAACCTCAGTGCTTACAGAACTCCCAATATCATTTAAATACCCCATTCAAATGTATAGTTCATATGGATACTGTATTAAATCAGATGCTACTTTCTAACTTATCTAAAAATGTAAATACAACGCATTCGATATAACAAAAGATGATAATATATTTCATAACCTTTAAGTTTGATTACAACATTCTCAGTACTATGTTCTTATTACAACAAAGTCTTATAAGACTTGAATTTATTCAAAACAGTAAGATACAACTAATTAACACGACATCTTTCCCTTGTTCGTCCCTGAAGTTTCGGGATTACCATCTAAAACTGCAAAGGAAAGTTTTATGCAAGGATGAGCTACAGAATGCTCAACAAGTTTATTTCAAAAATATAAACACAATGTGTTTAATTTGAAAAAAGTTCAAAAGCTTTTGTCAACTGAGGGTTCAATACCTGAACCATGCGTTCCAACCAGTTCTATCAGCCTTCAATGACTTAGAAAAGTTTTGTTCAGATATCTTGTAGGGGATCAGCCTATTCGATATCCTAGGAGTATGTATACCATCCTAATCGTGCCCAACATGCACTAAATGTCAATATATTATCGACAATAACAACCCATATAAGGTGTTTGTATACTCAGCTATAAGATGTCGTACCAAACAATTTGGCTTGACACAACAATTCATGCTCGAATAAACAATATATGAATAATAATTCATTTCTTAAGTTATGCTGAATCAAGAAGCAATAACTTCACAACAATTGATAGCAAGATGTATAATACTTGCATAAAGGTAACAAGGTTTGGAGACTTGCCTGTGCGTAGTTCGTCTAGTTTACGCGGTTTATCGGCATCACGTAGTCTATTTATGTCTATTTATACCAATAATAAGCGTTAGAATACTTGCACATAGTTTAAAGGAATAGAAGGTTTGCCTCGTATATCTTTTAAAGATAAATATAACGGTCTAAACGTTCGTCGTAAATTCTATACGATTATCGGCGTACATAACTAATTAAACGTTTAACAATTAACTCTTTTAAGTTTTTATTTCGGTAATTATAATCGCTTATAATTAAGACTTCTTCTACTATACATGAAATAATTTCAACATTATAACTGCTTATAGAATAAATATTTTTCAACTATATTTAGAATAAATTGAGCATTATAACTGCTTGCAAAATGAATATTCGTTTACTATGTTTGAAATCTATTGGGCATTATAACTGCTTATAAAATGAATATTCGATTATTATATTTGAGATAATTTCAGCATTATAACTGCTTATAAAATGAATATTCTTACTAAATACTTGAAGAAAATCGGACATAATAACTGCTTATAAAAATATATTTTCTAATATATAAGAAAAATAAATTGGTCATTATAACTGCTTGTAAATAGGACTTTCGTACTATATATATAAAATAATTTGGGCATTATAACTGCTTATAAAAGTATATTTTTACTAATACATACATAAAAATAAAAATTATAACCACTAAAGTATACCTCTTGTAGTTGCTAGCTTTACTTTCAATCGCGTAGTGATTCGATGCTTCAAAAGTGATATTTTTATCTCACAATATCTCTCAGAATATAAATATAGAGTGTTTTCGCTCTTGAATTGCTCTTGAACATGGTAAGGACTGAATGAAATTAGCTTGTTATTTATAGGAAAACATAGTTTCACTAATTGCACGTTAGGGGCTCGGCTTATTACATTTTGCACCCTAGCATATTCTTAGAATATTCTTCTAAGCTCCTCAATGAAAATATCTTCTAAGCTCGACAATGCAGCTTGCAATTGAACTTATCTTCTAAGCTCCCCAATGAAAATATCTTCTAAGCTCGACAATGCAGCTTGCAATCTAAGCTTCTCAATGAAAATATCTTCCAAGCTCGACAATGTAGCTTGCAATTGAACCTATCTTCTAAGCTCCTCAATGAAAATATTTTTTAAACTCGACAATGCAGCTTGCAATTGAACCTATCTTCTAAGCTTGACAATGCAGCTTGTCACCGTAAGCACGACAAATCACTTTGTCATTCCCAAGCACGACACAACTTGTCAAAAATAATTTGTCGGGATGCTTCTCGGAGAAATCGTGAAAAACACGACAAATCATTTTGTCAATGTAAGCACGACTAAGCAGCTTGACAAAATTATTTTTTTTATTTGACCTAATTCATCGTTTACATAATATAATCACAAAACACATGTTTTGAAATATCATTTCGATCTTTATTAAGCACATATGTTACAAAATTCGAATCTCATTAGGGCTTAAGGTTTTAAACTTCTCGATACCTAGTTTTAGGTCACTAAATTAACCTCTAACCATATACGATCGTATTTATAAGCCTCATAAATATTCAGGGTATTACATTCACTCCTACTTCAAAAAATTTCGTCCTCGAAATTAACTTTACAGCTAACTTTAGTCAGTTAATACCATATTTATAAGTTCTATAAATATTCGGGATATTACAAATATTATTTGACAAGCCCACATGAATAACTAATTTAAAATTATTTTTTTTAAAATTTTTTTTGTTAAAAATCAACTTATTTAAACGAAATTTTTGACGATTTATAAAAAAAATAAGAATTACAATGAGTTAATTATTAAAAATTTCAATTAAATGATACATTTGTAAACGGAATCAAGTACACGGAGAAAAAAAAATTTTAACCCTATCTAAATCTGAAATATTTGGAGATTATGATTTGTGACTAAAGAGAAAAGATCTTTCTCTTACGTGCACACGCACTTCATACTCATCTTATTTCTTTTCTTTGTTTTTTGTTTTTGTTTTTGTATTTAAACCTCACTAAATATTAATAATTTGGCAGAATTATGAGCATGCATGGCATCAATACTACGTCCGCCGGGGGGTGGTGAAGGACTCTCATTTTAGATAAAGGGATTAATTTAACTATATAATGTATATAATATTTTTAATATCGTGAAAAGGTCCTGCCGCTTTGCAAAGTGGTAGTTCTTATAAACAAATCGATTTGCAAAGTGGTGTTCTTATATAATTTGACACTTTCTTTAGACAGACCATCAATTTAAACTAATTAAATTTGTATGCTATAAACAAATTGATCAGTACGTACATAATTTGGCATTATTCCTATGGTTATAACTATATAAGTATACTACGCCATTCGTCCCATTTTTTAAGTGCCCCTCTAACGAAAATATTAATAATATTACGGTGACAAAAGAATTAATAAAAAAAAATATAAAATGATCTGTATGATTTTGGTTAGTTATAATCATTGGACTCACTCATATATAATAAATCATCTATTAATTAAATTTTGACACGTCATTTTGTATATTAATTTTTGTAAAAAAAATTTATAAATGTAAAAGAACTCCGAAAACGCATAGTTTAAGATTGAGAAGAAAGAATTTGGCATTGATTATTTAGAAGGGTAAAATAATATACTTCCAAAACTTTATTAATTTTGAAAAGATGACAAATCTTTAGGGACATTTATCTATATTATAAAGCATTTATGATAGTTTTGGTAATTTTGTGTCACGCTTGTCGTTTATTCTTTCTTTTTTACTCTTTTGCCCTTTTTAATTGAAAATGTTTTATCTTTCTATTTAATCTTCCAAATTGTATAAATTTTTAATTTTATCTTACATAATTTACACGCACAATGCTTGTGTTATCGGGTGTTAATCTTGATTAAAGGGTGCTAACTTTAAATAAAGGGTAGGAACCAATAAAAAGAGAGTCGTGAGTATTGAAAAATGGCATAACGACATATGGGGTAGATGAATTATACTGTATGGTGTCTTGTAGATTGCAAGCTTTGTCAGTGGACCAGAGTCCAAATTAGAATCTCCATAATTATTTGCATAATCCTCATCATAACAATATGTGCAAAATCCTAACCGTTACTTTCTATGCCTTTGTTTGAAGTTTTTCTCATACTCCCTCCTTTCTAAAAATATAAAATAAAATTTCTCATTTACAAAAACTTAAAATTTTAAAAATACTATTTAGATATCTTATAGGATATCTTCTTTTTTCACTTATTATCTACTACTTACGAACAAAACAAAATTAACTTTTTTATGAAACAAAATATTTTAGCAAATAAATTCTTTTAATTAATGAAATGGAACGAGTAGTATTTTCCTTCATTGCAAAAATTTAACTCAAAAGCTTAACAATTTCACTTATTAGTCATTCTTATTCAAGGAATTATCCACAATAAGGTCCAACAAAAAGAACATGGCCATGCTTAATTACCTAGGCTCTCTGCATTTAAAAGTTGTGTGGTGATATATTATCATTATGTACTTTAATTATTAGTCAAAAAAGTCAAAAATATACTCTCTCTCTGTCACAAAGCAAGAGCTATGAGAAATCAAAGTCCTCATGCATTTATTTACTACCAAAATTTGTTAATGAAAATAAAATATCAAAATTAGATTTATGTGTAACTATTTATGACAAATCTTGGCATGCGTAAAATAAATATAATGATATATAATGCGACTTTAGTTTTGGACAAAGGTATTATAACTCACTGCAAACTATGGGAAATCAAAGTTCTCATGCATTCTGCTAATTGACAGAGAGCCAGAGAGAGATTGTTTATGAATTGCCGGAAATACTAGAAATGGAGGTATTTGTGGTGCAAAAAATGATTAACGCTCCGTTGGAACTTGAAAAACTCCAGAGAAATTAAATTTATTAAAAAAAAGGAAGAAGAGAAAAGAGAAAAAGGAAATGATATCTAAAAATTTATTAGACTCACTTTTTACACTATATTTTACCACTGTGCTTAATATTGATTTTTTTTAAAAGTATAGAGTTAGATTTATCTTTCGAGATAGATTTTCTTTTACATTTATTATTTTCCAAGTTCCAAACGGAGCCCAATTGAAAACAAAAGGATAAGAGACAATTTTCTTTAATCAAAACCCCCCAAACAATTTAGCATTTTAAGCCATGTATATTTTTCATACAAAATGATCATATTTATGATTACTTGGTAACATTTACACAGAAATGAGAGGTGAGAAGACTATTAAAGTAAACCTTCATCCTATCAAAATCGAAATTCAAATGTTGTTTTTCAAAACAAAAATAAAATAAAAATATGAGAGACAATATATCTTTATAATATGATCATGAATTTAACCAACCACATCAACTTTGGTGGTGCAAGACAACACCCGCCGGAAAACTACCGTCAAGGCGGCACATGACACCTCCTTAGCCCTTCTAATCACCACACCGCCGTGACCACCGCTAGGAACCTTCCTCATCCTCCTACGCGCCACCACTCTCTCCTTAACCCGGCCAACACACTTTCTTGCCTTTTGAGGCATACTTTCTTTCCTTGAAAACGTGTAGCTCCTCAAGTATAATTGCCTGCATGACCTACTATCCACAACCCTAGGGTGAGTAGGTCCATCTAAGCAGCCATTAGTGCTTACTGACCTTATAAACGGGGGCGAGGTGGCCGGAATTAAGCGGCCTTTGGAGCTTACTGACCTGACAAACGCCGCGTCGGATTCTGGCCACTTGTATAGGTTTACGTAGGTTGCTCGGGCCGGAATCCAGCTGTCGTCGACGCAGTTTGCTATGCAGGTTGAGGCCATAATTTTGGGACACTAGATTGTTGTTTTTTTTTTTGTTTGTGGGGTTTGTTTATATGATTCAAAGAAGAGCTTAGAATGCAAGAAAAAGGGATGGCCTATGTTGTTTAGTTTTATATTTGTTTGGGTGGGTGAGCGTGGGAGTAATATGCAATGGTTTGGCATCAAGGATCAAAAAGAAAGGCACGTGACATGAACAACCAAGTAGATTGGAAATATGGTTTGGCATTAAGGATCAAAAAGAAAAGCACGTGACATGAACAACCAAGTAGATTGGAATATGGAATATATACATTTAAAGATGACTTTATTGTTCTCAATTTATCCATAACATAGCTGGGAATGAATGCAGTAGCAGTGACTTTATAATACTGAATCAAATAAAGTAAAACTAATGACATATTAAGAATTTTATGTTATTTATATTTTAAAATAAAAATGTATTTCTAATTTTAAAACCACCAAAAAGATAGAAATAAAGGAAAGTTTAACGTGGGTCCATAAACTAATTAATAAAAGATATGTCTACTAGTCAGTTTTATTGAAGAACAACATTATTGAGAGAAATAAATTAAGTTGAAGTTCTACAATTTAAAAAAAATAATAATTTATATCTCGGTAATTAACTATTATAAGGATTCTTCATTGAGTCCGGTTATTTATATTTATACTATACAGTATTAAACATTAATTTGATTGATTTAGTTGCTCATGATAGTACATTTAAGAACTGTATAGTCATGAATGTGATAATAACGGTGGTGATGGATGTGATTGTAGAGGTAAATGGCTGGTGAAGCTGGGTCAATTTGGTGGACATGATGGTGGAGATGAATTTTGACAAAGGCTGGTGAATTTAGGTGGTGGGTGGTGATTGCCAAATTTTCAAAGAAAGAGATAACCCAAAATTTAAGGAGATGGTAGAAAAGAGAGAGAAAGTGATACCAGTTTATTTAGTTAAAAATTGTTTAAATAAAAATTTTATCTTTTAATATGTGACTTTATGTTAACCATTTAATTCAAATGAAAATGAAAGGATGAAAAATTTTGTTCTACTTTTATAAATGCCTGTCCCTGTTTAAGAAAATGCCCAAAAAGGAAGAATGTTAGCGATTAATGCGATATGCAAGATCATCACGCACTCGCTAGTTCGACTTTCCAAAACTTTATACAAGAGGTGATCAAATTTTATACTCCCTCTATTGTATATATGAAAGAGTCCATTTTGTTAATATTAAACTGATAACTAATGCAAGACACAGGTTAATTGGTATCGATAATATAATTTAAAATTATGATGTGTGTACATTTGATAAATAAATAATATAATATGGATGGTAGTAATATATTGAACATAAAATTAAAAATTTGTATGTATATCAAAATCATCATGTATTTTTTTAATATATGTATATACACAATTAGAATAATACAATAAAAAATACGAAGAGTTCATTACAATTATGAACATGGCATACATTATATCAGCAGCAGATGTGGTGAACCCAGAATTAACACAGGATATGATTAACTCGTTGACCAACCAAAATGACTCATTTAATTTAGATAAAAATCTTTATTTGTCTTGTTTTATATATATATATATATATATATATATATATATATATATATATATATAATAATAATAATAATAATAGATGAAAATATATATTTTTGAGGAATCGAGGGAGTACTATTTATTTGGCTTAATTTAATTTATAAGAAGAGGGGTAACACTCCTTATGTTTTACAAAAAGAGTTTTGTTTATAAAATTTATAAATATTAATGATATATTTTTGTTCCATGTTTATTATTAAAAATAATAAGTATTTAGATTAGTATGTAGGGATGATATGATAATAAAAATATAATTACAAACTTAAGAATATTGTGTAATTTCATACTATTATCAAATTCTTTCGTGAAACAAAATTATTTTAGAAATAAGGTTTTTTTTAAGAAACCGGGGGTATATATCTCCGTTAAAAAAAAGAAAAGAAAAAGAAAGGTCAATTTCCCAATAGCATATATATTAATCATGAACGGCTGTAAGTTGCAACTAATTTTAACCAACAATCTGCTGCCCTAGCCAGTATCTTAGGTGTTTTGTCATGTTGAAAATGACTAAAACATAAAGTTAATGTCATGAAAAATATTGTGAGTTTGACGTTGAAGGTTTCGTGAACAAAATATACAAACTTATTACAAGAAGAATACCTCAAATGGGCAACCACCAATTATATAAAAATAAAAGAACCCCCAAAGGCTAAATTACATGATGGAATTTAAATTAAGGTGTTATTTGTTGGTGGTGGACACAATAACAAATGGATTGGTGAAACCGAAGAAAACAATGGATTCTCCCTTTGGTGCAACTTATAATTTTATTGTGCAAATTTTTATCTTTTTGTTGGACTAGCCAAAATGAATGCAACTTCAGTGTATAAATTTAATTGGTCGTGACAATTATAGTGAATTTTATAAACGACTAGGGACTAGGACATAAGCGTTTAAGTTTGAAAATTAAAATTTTAGTTTATAGGACAAAATAAAAATATTATTAAATTTATAAGGTAAAATATGAAAACTTTTATACTTTGGGGCTTTGTTGAAACCAAGTGGAGATTTTGTCAGACCAAGAGAGACCAAGCCTCTCCCGCATTATCAATACCAACTAGCTAAGTGCCCCATGCGCACGGGTTGTTTTTTTTAAAAAAAAATATTTTTAATTTTTAATTTATTTTATATAATGATTAGAAAATATATTTTTTGAATTTCAAATTGACTTATTATTATTATAATGACTATAAATTTTACTTAAAAACGAATAACTACATATCACATATTGAATGTTACTAATGTGATTTTTTTGTTATTTTTAATTTAATATTAAATTTTTATATAGTTTCAAAATTTAATATTTAGTTTTTATAATCAATGCATTGTATTTATATATGCATTTTTAATTAGATTTTAAAGTTGAATGAAAACCTAAAAATCAGAACGTAGTGTTTAAGTTATACTCTATTGTATAATTAATTAACTAAATAAAATTTATAAAAAATAAAATTATTGTAAAATAATAAATTACGATCATGATTTTAGTTTTAAAAGGTAATTAAATTTTAAGTAGTAATGTATAAGTCAGGATTTTTTTAACATTAATTAACTTAAGGTCTCCTATATGAAATAAAGTTATTTACTAAATTTTAATCATTAATATATTTTGTAATATACATTACAATTTTTTATATTAATCATTATTTACTAATAATATTTTTCTTATATTTTTAATATTTAGTTATTTAGGAATATAATTGTTGTAGAATAATGAGTTGTCATTATGATTTTAGTTTTAAAAGCTAGCTAACTAAGTTTTAATAACTAATATATAAGTTAGAATTGTTTTGTAACATTAATTAACTAAAGATTTCTTATATGTAATAGAATTGGTAACTAAAATAATCATCAATATATTTTTAATATATATATATATAATATAATTTTGATATTACTTATCATATGTACTCACAATATTTTTAATATATAGTCATTTAGAGACTAAAATTGAGTAGAAACTTAAATTAAAATCTTAAATATGATTTTTAAGTTAAAATTTATTATATGACTAAGTAATTAAAGGACTCTTATAAAAAATAAAATTGTTGCAGAATAATAAGTTAATATTGAAGTTTGTAGGACCATAAGGAGATTTTTAGCTTTAGTTAAATTAATCGTAGCACTATATACGAATATAAAAAGTGTTTTACTTCTAATTAAATTGTAGACCTATACCAAAAACCAAAGATCAAAGACGAAGACCAAAACACTAAATTTTATCTTATTATATATTTATATAGATATATAACAAGCCAAGAGAAGATAAATTAATTTGGTTGGTCATCCCAAAGATAATTTGGCCATCGGGCTATAATTTTCAAGTTACAAATTTCATAATAATAATAATAATAATAATAATAATACATGTTCAAATACAATAAATATAATTATAATTAGTTCTTTTGAATAATGTATCAATTATACTATATTTTCATCTTCTTATATACTACTACTATATCAATATATATATATATATAATAATCTAAAAGAAAAATCTATAATTTAATTAATTTGATTGACCATAAAATTAGTATATAATAATAAAAAACAAGTAGCTAAATTGATATGAATTTCAATCGCCAATAGAAGAGAAAAAGAGAAAAATATCTCAGACCACGTGAAAGAAATATAAGAAGGATAGTTCGTGACTCGCATGGGTTCTAAGCTTGAAGATAATTTTAATAAGGGTCCTTTACATTAATATACAACAATTATAAAATAATTACAATATTAGTGCATCCACAAAATAATTACAAAAATAAGACAATAAATTCAATCCATTCAATTTCACATTAATAAAGAACCCTAAAATCAAGGAGAAATAACTGCCATAATTAATAATTGGGATCTAACAACAAAAATAAATCCATATTTCAAAATTCAAATCAAAAGGAGGAAAAAAAAATTCTCGCCATCTTCCTCCGCCGCCGCCGCGATCTACACCAGAATCTTACTGGTTCATTGGTTACCTTGATATGCAGGTTTAGTTACCAACTGCACTATGAAGGTAACCTTATAAAACTAAATTGGTTACTTTGGTATGAAAGTTTGGCTACCAACTGCATGAAGGGTTGGCTACCAACTGCATTACATTCAAAATAAATTGTTAACCTAATAAAAATGAATTGGTTACCTTGGTATGAAGGTTTGGTTACCTTAGTATGAATGTTTGGTTACCAACTGTACTATGAAAAAACTGCAGGTGTGGAGGTGGATTAGTTACTTTGGTATGAATATTTGATTACCTTGGTATGAATGTTTGGTTACCAACTGCACTATGAAAAAACTGCAGTTGTAGAGGTGGATTGGTTACCTTGGTATGAAGGTTTGGTTACCTTAGTATGAAGGTTTGGTTACCTTGATATGTGAAGACTCCATTGATGTCACCATGAGCTTGAAGACTCCATTGACACCACCATGGCAGGGGAGGGAGGCGGTGGAGGGAGGAGGAAGGAAGGCGGGAGGAAGGAGGGAGGCGGGGGGGGGGGGGAGGTGAGGGAGGGAAGAGGCGGGGGAGGGAGGAGGAAAGAGGGAGGCGGTGAAGGGAGGCGAGAGGAGGGAGGCGGGGGAAGGAGGAGAGAGGCGGTGGAGGGAGGAGGGAGGGGGAGACAAGATCTCAAATTGGAAAATTAGGGTTTTCAAATGAAAGAGAGAGAAACGGTAAATGATTTGGTATCCCTTTAATTATGGTAACAATTATCATAATTAAAACTGATTTGTAAATAAAATATTGAACATGCACAAATTTTGTAAATTAAAAATTAAAGATGCACTAATTTTGTAATTATTTTATCTATGCAATGTTATTGTAATTATTTCTAAAAATGTACTATAATATGTAAATGTCCCTTTTAATATCGGCTGGACTGCCTGGGAATAATCCTTCTTAGAATCTGAACCAAACCCAAATTATATTGGGCTGGCTTGTGTTCTTAGAATGGAAAATTGACATGGTTTCAAATTACTTGGACACATGATTACAAAAGAATATACTCAGCCCAGCAAGCGCTGGGGCATATTTTTCTGAATCTTGATAAGAAACCCAATTCTAACTTTTCTTTTTCTTTTTCCTTTTTAACAAGAAAAAAGGATTGCCTGATGGGCACCTAATACGAAATTGAAACAAATTAACTGCAGTTATTTTGGAGAGGGATAATAATAAATAAGTATCTGTGCAAAACATAGGAAAGCTTAAAAACGATTTAGTAAATTTTTTCTATCAAATCATGCATAATATAATTTATTTAATTAATTTATAACATAATCAAACAGAGTGTATATACAATAAAAATGATAATTGTTGTGTATAATATTATAATTTACTTAATTGAATTTTGGTCTACCAATTAACTTTGGTTAATTAATAGGTGTTTTTGATTCATAGGAATGAAAACGAATATTGTAGATTTACTATAGAACTTTTGATTGTTTTTGCATCTTGGAAAAGAGTAATAAACTCTTTATGTCTTAAAATTATTATATTCGACTATTTGCGTGATATGCATGTTATATCTGATACTTACATAACAACTCCAAATCAAATACATTTAAATAAGAATAAATTAAAAAAAATACAATGTATTTATATATAAATTTGAGAAGTCACTATAAATGAATATATGACGCATTAAAATAGAAAAAAAAACTTAAAAAATTATTTTCTAAGTCATCAAAATATATTCTTAAATTACTGAGTCGACTCGGGATCAATCAGGTACTTGTTTTTTTATATTTGTGTATCCATAGATATAATAATAAATAATATAAATATGGAGAGAGACTACAATTCCTTTTGATTTGTCTCAAAATTTAATATTACAATGATTGGGTATATCCCTGCACTAACAATATCAGGCTGGACAATCTGAATGGAGATTAATAGAAATACAAATAAATTTTTAATACATGAAAAGTGTAATACAGAAATGATACAGATACAAATAATGTAATTGTTGAAATTTGATCTGCCAAAATACCTTCAAAACTAACCTTTCGGATTTGTCTTAATTAATATAGTTAATATTTATAAATATCCGATGTGTCAATTAAAATTGTAAAAAATATTATAAAAATTCATTGAGTATGATATTAAATATTTTTTTGTTAAATTTAAAATGACACCAAACTTTTCTAAAGTGTCCCAAATTAATTGCTCAGTTTTGACTTTTTTAAGTCAAATTGACTATTTTTAGAATTAATAATTAAGCATATATAAATATATTTCTAAAATTATAAAAATTGGGGTTAGTAATAAATTGTATATACTTCCTTTTAGTTATAATCTCTTCACATATATTTTAGTAAAAATAGTAAAAAGATTAGTTTTAAAAATGGTCAATTTGACTTTAAAAAGTCAAAATTGAGCAATTAATTTGGGACGGAGGGAATATGAGATTTTCTTAAATACTCTATTATTATTTTTATTGTTTTAATTAATCTCCTAACTCTTTCTTGGAATAATGATATAGAGGAGATAAAGAGAGAGAGGAGAAAAAAAAAGAGTATGATTATACTTTCAATGTGAAAGTTAATATTATTGTTTATTTTTCCAGTGTATGTCATGTAGTTTTCATGAACTTTTTTATAAATTAAATGACAATAGTATTGAAAAAATAAGGCCAAAAGTATTATTAAAATAAAAAGAGAACAAATAGATTTAGACTAACCAAAATAAAAATTAGGACAAAACTTGGACGGAGAGAGTATATTTTTTAAAAGTCAATGTGAGAGTAACTATTTAACTTGTTTAATTAGAAAAACAATAAAAAAAAATTACAATTATTCATATATATATATATATACACACACACACACACATAAAAGTGAAGAGTAACTATTAAGCTCTTCAACTTTTTTTTCGGGTCATAAGACATTATTACTATAATACTCCCTCCGTCCCTAAAAAGATAAGCAAATTATAATTTGTATACATATTAAGAAAAGTAAAAATAAAAGAAAAAGAGTAAAAAAGTTTTAAATTTATCCTTAGTGGCACTGGCACCATAAAATTATATAAAGTGATGAGTATTTTTATTTTTTATACTAATAGAACCTATTAAATGACATATTTATTATTCATTTTATGTACTTTGCCTAATCTTTTTGGGGCTAAAAAAATTTATATCTTTAGTCATCCTTTTGAGGATCGAGGAAAATAGTTTAATCACAATAAATGATAAATTGGGATAATATAAATTAGAATAAAAATTAATTTAATACCATTAAATTCCCATTTGAGATGAAAATGGTACCAAAATATGTACATATCAAAATTTAGTGAGGTTTTATTTTCTTTAGTAGATGTTGGGAGGGGTTAACTAGTTAAATACAAAACAAATACATTCTGATGGCCCGGTAGACCAGGCCAGACAAGACACAAGCCCAAAGCAAAACATTTTCAAATTCTTTTCAGGCCAAGTCCATTTTCGGATCTCAAGCTTTGTAGTTTGTATGCTACCTAGGCCCACCTATTATTCGTAACTTCAAATAATATATTTTTGTGACAATAATTTGGCCCAATGGTTGAAATCTTCAAAAAAAATAAAATAAAAAAAAATAGCACATTTTCCTTCGAAAATAGTATCTGTATATTTGTAGATAACTATATTACTAAGGAAGATCGAGAAAAATAACTAACTCTCAGAAATTGGAGTTTTTATTAGGAGGTTCAAGTCTTTTAAGAATCTCCTTATACATTTTTGACACGTGTAATGAATCATATATAATTAATACAAATTGGCCCCCACATGTTATGGGTTATTGGTTAAAAAAACAATTATTGTACACGTGTCGAAAATGTATAGGAAAGTCCTTTTCCTAATTGGAAGACCTGTAGCTCCTAATAAAAACTCCAGAAATTGTGTATCAATTTAACATCTCTCAAAAAAAATTATTTTTTCTCTAATATGTTTTTAACTGCTCACACATAATGTGTGCCTAGAAGAGAAAGAAAGAGGGGTTTGACTCCCCTCCATTACATATTTTTTCTAATTCCATCTAATACACTAATTATTTGATTTTAATAATTTTGTTAGTAATAAAAAAAATATGTTAATAGATAGTTGATGATATTAAGATTAATCTTACAAAAAATTAGAATCATAAAAAATATTTTTACCATTAAAAGTCTAAAGAAATTTTGATCCATTAAAATTTTGATGAAAATTTCACATGTTCATCAAATGGTGAAAAATTATCGGATTATTTTTACTTTTGAAATAATTATGTAATTCAATATAATAAATTAATTAATCGGTATCGATTTTAATTATACTATTTATAATTATAAAAATAGAATATATTAAAAAGAATGTGTAATGTAGGCAATTCAAATCCCATAAAGAGATCCACGGGAGATACTCGATTGTATATTTAAGTTAAAATATTCAACCTTTGAATACCATTAGTTTTGAGGCAGATCATTATCTTTAAAAACGACTTATTCATTAAGCTATTTATATCATCTTGTTAAAAAATATTTGAAAATGTTTTCAGAGGCTAGTACGTGCATGATAAATACTCCCCTATAGTATAGAAAAATTCCTATTCAAACCCTTTTTTTTTGGGGTTCTGTGTCTCTATAATTATAATCATTTCTATAGATTTTATTACCCTGTGTCGGAGTAAAAAAAATTAACATTTCACATTCATTTTACCTAAACATTGGAAAAGTACAAATAATGCCAAAAATATGTAAAGAAAAAACATGCAAACTTTTAAAAAAGAGGGAATGGAGGAAGACCTTTGCTTTAGCAGATATAACCTATTGCTTGGAGTCTTCCATTTGTACTAAGCATCACAATATTGTCTTTTAAATTTTTAAGATAATGTTTGAAAATTTCTAAAATTGAAAAAAAATAATTAAAAGATATTCCCTCCGTCCCAAATTAATTGCATTTTTAGGACTTTTTAAAGTCAAATTGACTATTTTTAAAACTAATCTTTTTACTATTTTTGCTAACATATAGGTGAAGATATTATAACCAAAAGAAAGTATATATAATTTATTACTAATTTCAATTTTTATAATTTTAAAAATATATTTATATATGCTTAATTTTTAATTTTAAAAATAGTCAATTTGACTTAAAAAAGTCCTACAAAAGCAATTAATTTGGGACGGAGGGAGTATATGAAAAAAAAGAGACATGCATTAAAAGCATAATCCTATATATGCTTTTTAAAAAAATAATATATTCGTTAGAGAGTTGTTTTAATGCTTCAAATATTTCAAGTTTATTTATTTTTACTTTTTCTTCCCCTTCCATGAATTTTCCGAATTACAAACATTAGACTTTATGAATTTTCTTTTCCCCAAATTCTAGGTGAGAAATTTTCAGCAGCTCAATAAAAGAGCAATTTAAGATAATATATACTACTTGATAAAAAGCATTAAATACGTTGATAACATTGCCAGGTGCGGCATCTTCTTAACGGCAAGGTAAGCATCTCAAAATTTTGAATATTAGTAAATTAGCAAATTTGAATTACAAGACGTAAGCGGTGTGAAAATGACAATTTTTATTTCTTAACCAAAGGGTCTTAGTCTAATCGTTACCCTGTCCCTTATATATCAAGATGGTGGAAATTTTAACCATGACAATGATTAAAGTTGGATGTGCGTATTTAAATTATGTTCTAAACTATCAAAGAGAGAGGAATTTTTAATCTTCACCGTGGTTAAAGTTGGGTGTGCTTGTTTAAATTATGTTCCAAACTATCAAAGAGGGTGGAGTTTTTAATGGTTACTTAGTCCCTTGTATATGGGTGGAGTTTTTAACCTTGACGGTGACTAAAGTTGAATATACGTGTTTAAATTATGTTCCAAATTATAAAAAAAAAATTAACAATTTTTGATCCACGCAAGATTGACAAGGAAAATTTATTCTCTCTATTTCTTGGAAAAATGTAATATTTAAATTTTTTTCTTATAAAGTTTAAATTTTAAAAACTAATGTTAATTTTAAATTATGATTAATACAATAGCTAACATTCTAACTACTGAATACAAAAGTGTTTTTTTTTTGTAAAATTATACTCCCTCCGTCCCAAATTAATTGCTTTTCTAGGACTTTTTAAAGTCAAATTGACTATTTTTAAAATTAATAATTAAACATATATAAATATATTTCTAAAATTATAAAAATTGAAATTAGTAATAAATTGTATATACTTTCTTTTGGTTATAATATCTTTACCTATATGTTAGCAAAAATAGTAAAAAATTAGTTTTAAAAATAGTCAATTTGACTTTAAAAAGTCCTAGAAATGCAATTAATTTGGGACGGAGGGAATAGTAAATTTATATTGCAATTTAAATTTTAAAATTGTGTAAATGAACTAAAATGAAGGTTGGATGAAATTCTTTTTATGAAACCAAAAAATATATCATAAAGACAAACTAAAAGTCGTGGACACTTTTATAATATGTCTTAATCTATCGTCTTGTGGGACCAGTAATCACATCACTCATAAAATGTTTGAATTCAACCATATATTCCTTTAGTTAAACACATGAGAAGCCAATTGACTTATTTAACTTATGTAATTATACTCTTCCAAAATATAAGTTCTATTTAATTTATAAATTTATTAGTATTAAAATTATAATGTTATTTTATATTAATCTCTAAAAATAATACTCCCTCCGTCCCAAATTAATTGCTCAATTTTGACTTTTTAAAGTCAATTGACTATTTTAGAATTAATAATTAAGCATATATAAATATATTTTTAAAATTATAAAAATTGGGGTTAATAATAAATTGTATATACTTTCTTTTGGTTATAATCTATTCAACTATATTTTAGCAAAAACAGTAAAAAAATTAGTTTTAAAAATGGTCAATTTGACTTTAAAAAGTCAAAACTGGGCAATTAATTTGGGACGGAGGGAGTAAGTTGTTAGTTTAAAAATAATGACATGATAATAAAATTATAGTGATAAATTTGAATATATTATATAATTTTATACAACAAATTTTTTTTTGTAGAATAAAGAAAGTACTATATAATTAATTAAAAAATTACATACGTAAATTGTTGCATAACGATGTTACTTTATTGTAATTTAATATGATTCAAAATAAATAAGATAATGTTTAATATGTACATAGAATATTTATATAAACTCGTCATATTCCTTCATTTTAAGTATTGATGAGAAGTCAATGACTTAGCTTATGATATAGCTCCATCGGAGAATGAATTAAAGGTTATTTTTGTTTTGTTCATTTTTTTGGAATATTAAAATTTACAGATATAATATTTTTGAATAATTTTTTAAATAGTGTATATCAAATTTAAATCTCATTATTATGCAAATTTTCTATTTAGAAGAATTATGTCTAATAAAATGTGTTAAATGCAAGCCTAGTATTCTTTATTTTTGTCCCCCCTAAACGGAGGAGTAATTGAATATTTATCTACCAGGTACATAGGGATGCTGATTTAATGTACAAGTATCCTATGCATATGCATAATAATGATGTTGATTTATTGTACAATTTCAGAAGGATTCCAAGAAAATGTCTGTCTTCTTTTCTTCGTTTCTTCTTCTTTTTTTTTTTCCCTTTCTCGGCATGAATTTCTTGTCCTCCCTTGACTTCAACTGTAGCATTGACCCCAAATCAAGACTTCAATAATTGAGGTAGCCATTGCATTATTTTCTCTATCCTTTTGATTTCCTCCACAACAGAAACATAAACTCACATTATTTTCTCTCTTTCCTTTTGGTCCTCCACAACAGAGACATAAAATTAGGTTAATGATGCCGACACACTTAACTTTTGCTAAGAGTTTAGGACGAGCCGATCAGGAGGAGAATTAGGAAAACTTGGAAGAGATTTAAATTTTTAATATTCTATAACTTGAACTTGTGATCTTACACAGTAAAAAACATACTCACACACCTTTCATTAGCATGTTAAGATTCAATCCCCAAACTTCACTGATATCATCGATTTAGTAATACCATTCGAGTCAAAGACCTTTGGTCTAAGCTATCATATTTGATTTAGTGTAAGTCGTAAAATAACATTAACACTAATAAATTTATCATAAACTTAAATAGATTTTACCATAACCATTAATAAAGACATATACACACTTTGATGGGTATATTATTACTTCATAAGAAAGCAAATGCCAAATTGAATTTCGAAGAAAAGAATATGCTATATGGATATTGTCAGCCTGCCAGTTGCGGCAAGGTGTGTGCCAGTATCTTGATGGCTAGGTAAACTACAGGGAAATTTCCAAATTTAATTAAAGTAAATATTTTGATTTCCAAAGCAGATCTGACGTACGGAATTGATTTAGTAATAAAATTTGATTTCCCAAAGCGGATTTAGTGCGAAAATACAAAAATTTTCACACACAATTCAGCAATTATTTATGTACTTATGTTTCCTTATTGGTCCGCAAGTAATTTATCATTTTCCTCATAAATTACCGGGTTACATATAATTATATAACATAAAATATATTGAAACATGATTTTCTTTTCTTTTTTGAAAAAAGAAGTTTAATAACTAATGCTTAATAAGTAGGGATACAGTTTAGATGATCGCATGAATATATCTAAGTATGATTTAAAAAATAAATATTAAAAAAATAAGAGTATTTTAGTATAAATTAATTAAATATTAAAAAATAATATATTTTAGAATAATCAGTAATAGTATATAACATCAAGTAAGTCATCATATTCCTTTTTGTTGCGGAGGTGAGAGAAGTCATTGACTTTGCTTATGAGATATATATATATATATATATATATATATATATATATGTGCTAATAATGCAAGGTAGCAGAGTAGCAGCTGCAAGATGATGTCAATTGACAATTATTGAACAAAAAATATACTAGGAGTCCAAAAATAAAATGTCTGTGTCATATTATCACCCCTTCCTTGAATTTTCCTGTCCTCTTTTTGAAATGCCTCAAAATCCGAAGCACAGTAATTGAGAAAGTTAGCACAATTTCGTTGACTTCTTTTTCCTCCACAACAAAAGCACAGTAGCATTAGAATGGCATTCCCTTTTCCCAAGGCAAAACACTGTAAGAGAGAGACCATATTACCAGGTTTACGTAACTAATTATATTGTATATTAAATTTAAACTCATTAAGTAATTAGGAGTCCGCCTATGTAGACAGGAAAAAGGGGACCGGAAATTGGACACTTCCAATTTCCTTTGCTTTTTTTTTTTTTGGGTTGAATCCAAATATATTTATATTATGGATTTAAAAAAAAATTAGAAAAAAACATAAAAATTTAGGTCCAATTTGGATATATATCAAAAAAATAGTTGTATGGGCCATATATTTGGACTCAACCCCAAAAAAAAAAAAAAAACAAAGGAAATTGAAAATGTCTAATTGTTGGGTCTCTTTTTCCATGTCCCCTAGACTTATTCAGTAATTAGTAGACGGGAGTTATAGTGATTGTGTTTTTAAATTTTTTAACGTTTCATAAAGGTATTTTGTGTTTCATCGTAATTTTTAGAAGAAAAAAAACGATTTCATCATAAATTAACACAATCTTATGGTGAAATGATGTGAATACTTTTAATGAAATTAATGAAAAATTATTTGCACATGTTTATAGTAACTTCGAATACACTTTTTTACCTTTTAATTCATACGTGTATCGTATATAATGATGGTCTTTATGAACTAATCGTATTATACTCTTTACTTGGTGTAACTTGTTATACAAGTCGTGAACGATTTTTCTTCCTTTAAAAAGAGTTGTCTTGTCCAGTGACTTTATCAGTGAATTACTTCTTTAGATAGAATTATCTTTCATCCTGAAGCTATCTCTTAATAACAAAAACAAAATAAAAAATAAGCTTAAATATAAATTACTATCTTAAATTATTGACCTTTTTTCCATTTCAGTGATTGACTTTTCGGTTTTTTTAATCAAATCATTAAACTATCAATTTTTTTTCATAAAAGTATTTTATGTTTCATCATAATTTTTAAAAAAAACACAATTTCATCATAAATTAACACAATCTTATGATGAAATGATGTGAATACTTTTAATGAAATTAAAGAAAAATTGTTTGCACATGTTTACAGTAACTTCGCATATACTTTTTGACCTTTTGATGTATACGTGCATCGTATATAATGGTGGTCTTTATGAAATAATTGTATTATACTCTTTATTTGGTGTAGTTTGTTACATGGGTCGTGAGCGAGTTCAGTTAATTTTCTTTCCTTTCAAAAGAGTTGTCTTGTCTTGCCTATTGTCTTTATCGGTGGATTATTTCGTTAAATAGAAGTATCTTTCATCTTAAAGCTGTCTCTTAATAACAAAAATAAAATAAAAAATATTATAAAAATTAAGAGAAATCCAAGAAAATTTAATGGAGAGGAGCCTACTCTATATCCCTCCTTATCACCACCGCACTCAAAACAAAACAAACTCTATATTATTACTGAAAAATGAAAAATGGTAAATTTTATGTATTTTTTATTTTATTTATTTTGGATAAAATGATAAACAACTTTTCCAAATGTTGTCTGTGGAAGCTTCATATATTCTCCCAACTAAAACAGTAAGGTCAAAAAGTGGGAAATAAAAGTTTCCCTTCCCGGCCCCTCCTGTTTTTGACACATCTGCACAGTTTCTTTTATTTTCCAAAACTTTGTATAAATTAAATGTAAATGTATATATAATATTTCATATGCTTAAAAAATATATGATTAATTATTGATTTTTTAAAATCAGTTAGAAATATTTGTAAATTAAAATTGATATGAGTACACTTAACTTTGTGAATGTAATTATATGTCTTATACTTTTTTCGTTCCGAATAATAAGATCACTATTGATTTTTTAAAAATTAATTTGTGATATTTTTAAACTCAAAATTGACATGATTCATTTAACTTTTCAAAATAATTAATCTTATAACTAGTAGTACTTATTACGTAATTTATAATATTCATAATTGTATTGACATAAATTAAATGAATTTATGTCAATTTTGAGTTTGAAACTATTTAAAATTAACATTTCAAAAATCAATATTGATCTTATAATTTAGAACGGATGTAGTAAACTATCAAAAAGATGCTAATGAGATTTTTTTAATAAAAATTTAAATGAATCATATCAATTAAATGTAAAAATATTTTTGAATAATTTTTTAAATTGATAGTAATTTATAGAATCTTAAATCTTAAAACATAAAAAAAATATATATTTATCTTGCATTGGACAAATCCATTCCATGACTTAATACTAAATTGTTTGACTATTTTATTCAAAGTGGATCAGTAGGATCCAAATGCTCTATGGAGCCCACTTCTCATCAAATATAACTTTTTTATAGAGACCACCTCAATCTTTGTGTGATGTTAACTTTGATTTGAGGCCAAAGTTGATAGCTTTCCAAAAAATATTAAATATAAGAAAAAGTTCAACTCTTAAAAATAGAGGCGACCAGAGATCCAAAAACACCTTGCGTATTTGTAAATAATACTATTTATATTTTTAAAAATTATAAGAACATCCTTGTATATATAACGTAACATAAGGGGTGTAAATTTTTTATATATACAAATAAATAAAATAATGTTATTTTTGTGCAATAATTAACCGAATTATATGCGATGTCACTCATTATTTTTTTTTTACTAAAAAGATATCATAAATTTTGTTTGCACGGATTATATTTTGTGCACACAAAATTTTATTTTTTTACAATTACATATGCACAAATCGTTGATTAAGTCTTTAAGATTAAGATCCTACCAATTAGATTCTAGATTCAATTCCTATTAGTGAGTTTGTGCTTTCTCTTTATCCTGAGATTTTCTTTCTACTTATTGCGAGAAATTACATAAAATTTGAAATTTACTTATTGCGTATTTGAGAGCTTAATTACGTTATTTATTATATTTATACTAATATCTCTCCAAAATATATGCACTAATGATGACAATTTTTAAAATAAAAAAACGCAAAAAGCAGCAGTACAAATAACAGAATATGCTGTATCAACATCTTATATCCCCACTTCTCTAAATTTTTTTTCCAAGAGAAAGCTGCAAGAAGTTTCGTTAACAATTAAATAATCGAACTTGATTAAGATAATTGAGAAATTACTTATCTGTCCACCCTCTAACTACCTCCAAAATCAAGTAACAAATCAAAAGTTGCCGCATCAGAACAGCAGTTACCCACAATCTGTTTGTGAGAAATACCACGAACACTTTTACCAGGTGGCCAACTACTATTGGTTCCGGTTATGACGTTATGTAACACACCTAGGCTATGTTTGTTTGTAAGAATTACACTTGGGATAAGACTATTAATCCCAAGTGTCTTGTTTGTTTTTAAATTTGAGTTTGGGACTATTAGTCCAAGGATTATAAAATAGCTTAAGATAAGGGATTATTTAATACCATGTCTAGCTAGGTATTATAATCCATCATGAAGGATTAAAACATAACATGAGATTATTTTAAGTTATCCCATGAATAATCCCATGAAAAATAAACATATGATTAGGACTATTTAATCCTAGGATTAATAGTCTTGGGATTATAATTCATGGAATTATAATCTCCGGATTATAATCCTTGCAAACAAACATAACCCTAGGGTATAAATGAATCGAGTAGAACTTAGTATAGAGTTGTTTATATTTGATTTATAAAATTTATTGAGTATGAAATAAAGTTTATCGAGTCGAGCACGATTTCGAATCGAGCTCGAATAGTTTGAACTTTTTAAGCGAATATGATTCGAGTATCAATAAAAAATTATAATTTGAAAAGGTTTGAGTAATTCATCGAACTTTAAAATTTGCTCTTATTTGAATTATTTATATTTCGAATAAAGTTTGAATCGATTAAATCGAGCGAATACGAATTGAATCCGAAATTGTTTGGTTCATTTTACTGCCCTAATTACACATCGTTGTTCCCCAAGCAGGTTCCGTGAGAAGGTCAAACAAGTAATTATAGTCGGAGTATAATTTATTCACGTTGAGGAGAGAGAAAATAAGAAAAAGATTGAAGAGAAGGAAGCAGGGAGGAAGGAAGGTCGGGCAAAGGCGATAGAACCGCTCCTTGGTGGCTTATATAACAAGAACGCACTGATCTCCTCTTTTTTTGATTCTCTCACTCTACAATTTCTAGAGAGAGAAAATTCTAGAAAGAGGAATAGCTCCCCCACAAACGCATTGGCTCTCACGTACAGTCTCAATCTCTCTCTCTCTCCATTCTATCAAATCAACACGTCTGGTAATCCAAACCCTAGAATTTACACTTTTTATGTATATGTATTGTTATGTATATGTGTATATATTGTTTATATTTGTCTGTGTTGTTACTGTTTAGATATTTGGATGTTTTGATTTACTGTTGAGGTTTTAGGTTGTTATTTTTGGATAATTAGATCTTGAGGTTTTATGTGTTGATATTGTTTAATTTCAGGTGAAACATCTGGAATTTATTTATATATTGTGTGATTTGGATCAGATTGCTGAGACTTATGGGTAAAGGAGGGCAGAATTATGGGAGGAGTGAGAATACAGGGAGTGGTAATCAATTGAACAGAGTTGTATTCGCTGCATGGGCGAAAGATGTTCATGAGTGCGAGGAGGAATTGAAGGTGAGTCGAGAGTATGGATTGTCGTCGGATGAGGTTGAAAAGCGGAGACAGATCTATGGATGGAATGAGTTGGAGAAGCACGAAGGGCAGTCGATATTTAGATTGATTTTAGATCAGTTTAATGATACTTTAGTGAGGATTTTACTTGTTGCTGCTGTGATTTCGTTTGTTTTAGCGTGGTTTGATGGGGAAGAAGGTGGGGAGATGGAGATAACTGCATTTGTTGAACCTCTGGTGATATTTTTGATCTTAATTGTGAATGCGATTGTTGGGGTTTGGCAAGAGAATAATGCAGAAAAGGCATTAGAGGCTCTTAAAGAAATTCAATCGGAGCAGGCGACTGTGATTCGTGATGGGAAGAAGAATTCAAGTTTGCCTGCCAAAGAACTTGTTCCTGGTGATATTGTTGAGCTTAGGGTCGGGGATAAAGTGCCTGCCGATATGAGGGTTTTGAATTTGATCAGCTCGACTCTTCGGGTTGAGCAAGGTTCATTGACGGGAGAGAGTGAAGCAGTTAGTAAGACTGTGAAGTCTGTTCCGGAAGATTCTGAGATTCAGGGGAAGAAATGTATGGTGTTTGCAGGAACAACTGTTGTGAATGGGAATTGTATCAGTGTGGTTACTCAAACAGGTATGAACACGGAGATAGGGAAGGTGCATTCACAAATTCACGAAGCATCGCAGAGTGAGGAAGATACACCATTGAAAAAGAAGTTGAATGAGTTTGGAGAGGTTCTTACGCTATTAATTGGTTTGATTTGTGCATTGGTTTGGCTAATTAATGTGAAATACTTTTTATCTTGGGATTATGTCGATGGTTGGCCTGCAAATTTCAAGTTCTCATTTGAAAAGTGCACTTATTACTTTGAAATTGCAGTGGCATTAGCAGTGGCTGCCATTCCAGAAGGTTTACCTGCGGTTATTACAACATGCTTGGCCCTCGGCACACGTAAGATGGCTCAAAAAAATGCCCTTGTTCGCAAGCTGCCTAGTGTTGAAACTCTTGGATGTACAACTGTGATTTGCTCAGATAAAACTGGTACTCTGACTACTAATCAGATGGCAGTGGCTAAGCTTGTCGCTGTGGGTTCTAGGGCAAATGCTCTTCGATCATTCAATGTGGATGGTACCACATATAATCCTTTTGATGGAAAAATACAAGACTGGCCACTTGGTCGAATGGATACTAACCTTCAAACGATTGCAAAGATTGCTGCTGTGTGCAATGATGCTGGAATCGAACAAACAGGGAATCATTATGTTGCTAGTGGAATGCCTACTGAAGCAGCATTGAAGGTAACATGATAAAAGCATGTCTATTGCTGTTTTTAATTGAATACTTTATAATGTGTAGAGATTCATTCTGTTAACTTGAGGAATGAATTGTGGCCATGACTTAATTTCAGCTATTTGAACTGTAATAAACATTGGGGTTAGTATTGGTTCCGTACATATTACAAATGCTAAACTTATAAAATAAAAAAAATGTTTCTAAGTTTTTTCTTTTTCTTTGTCAAGTTCATTGTATGAAACTGCATTTTTATCTTAAAGATAAAGCAATATAATATGCTACAGCATCAATTGCTTCTAGGATGCATCTTAGTATCTGCGGCAAATGCTAGGTAACTTGGTGTAAATTACTAAGGATATATTCTTTCTTATGCTGCTCTGGTTTTCAGGTTCTTGTTGAGAAAATGGGACTTCCTGATAGCCTGGGTTCAAATTCATCCTCCACTGGTTGTGATGTTCAATGTATGTCACTTGACGCTAATGTTGCATTCATCTATTATTTTCTTGTCATATATGTTTGTCTGCCACTAATACTTTCCCTTTCAATGTTATGAATTAAAGGTTGTTGTCAAACATGGAATAGAATTGCATGCCGTATTGCCACACTTGAGTTTGACCGTGATAGGAAATCAATGGGAGTGATTGTGAGTTCTAACTCAGGAAGAAATGCATTACTTGTGAAGGTGATACCTCTTCCCTCCCTCCTTTCAGATAGGACTATTTCAGTTATTGTATATATTGTGGAACATTGCATGTCAGAATGCAATCTTGTTTTCTTTTTCTTTTTATGACTTAATAGATGATGCATGTTTCATTTTTTTATCCTTTTTTTTCCTTTTATTTTTTTAAAAGTAAAGATGATCAGTGCCTCTTATAGAATGCATATTTCATGGACTTTTCTCAATCATGCCCGAGTACTTTTTCCATTAAAACATTCTCTTAACCATTTGACTTTAACTTTTTGACATAATTAACTGGAAAAATTCAAACGAACATACATATAGTGAGGCTGGTGCATTTATTTTGGAGTGAACCCTCATTCTGGGAAGTCCCTGATCCCAAGAAACAAAGTCCTGACCTAAAACCCAAGAACATAAGACGTGGAAGTTAATTTTTTCTAACATTGGAATGGAAGTTCTAGTTTGTTCCCTTTTCAAAGTGATGCAGACTTTGTTCCTTGGAAATAGAGGGCCAAAGGCATAGAGGCACAGCTGTCAAAACCTGACCTTTGCTCTTGCTGACAGTAGCAATCATCCAAGATGAAACCAATCAACAAGCTCAGAAAAACCCAAGTTATTCCAAATATAGATATTAAAAGGTTCCACATCTCAGAAATGTAGGAGTTCTGGTCAAGATGGTGTTTCATTGCTACTCCAAACAAGCAATAATTGTTATACTTGATCTTACCCTGCTTTTTGTGTATTCGCTTTAAGGTTTAATGTGAAATAGAGTACTTTCACTTCTTCTATTTTCTATATAGATTCAGGGTAGAACTTTATAATAGGTTACTGTGAGTGCCCTACAAATATGGTTCCATAAAGTTGGGTCCTGCTAACTGTGAATTGGATGTAGTTGAAAGACATTTACTTAAATGAAATCGTAAAATGCAGGATGAAAATTTGTGATGTATATATATATATTAATATTTGGCTTATACTTGGGAAAACTGGCTAATATGAATGTAACTTAAGGTGGCTGTTCTGACTGCAGGTACTCCATATAAATTTCTGTCTATTTATAAAACCAAGTCATTCATTTCTATATACTTTAAAAATGAGTGATTCGTTTCTATCTGTTAATAAAATGAGTGATTTAATAATTGATATAACTTGGATGTTGTGCCTGAGTTATATGTTGGGGATCGAAGCTCAATCTGAAACTGTAGATTGCATTCTTACCACATTAGCTTTACAAAAACATTAATATTTTCTTTTATCTTTCTCTACATTCTGATTTTATACTGCTTGTGATGCCATATGCTAACCTACATAGTTTTCAATAGTTAAATGCTGCATGGGTTTTTCTGCATTTGTTTATTCAAGCATTCATGAATCCTCTACCTCTATGTCTAAGAAGGAGTTCAATGTAGTACGTCTTCTGGGAAATGTTGGTTGTTATCATTGTTCACAATTCAACTAAATCATAGATTAAGATGGATCTCTTGTTGTGCATTGTTTATCCACCTCCCTTTTGTTATCTTTTTGTGCCTTGTTGAAGTAGTCATAACTACTGTCTTGTGCTATATTTCACAGGGTGCAGTAGAAAATTTGTTGGAGAGAAGCTCCTTTATTCAGTTGCTTGATGGTTCTGTTGTAGAACTTGACCAAAAAGGCAGGGATGTTATCCTACAAAGCCTTCATGAAATGTCATCAAGTGCATTACGTGTTTTGGGTTTTGCCTACAAAGAGGATCCTCCAGAGTTTGAAACATATACCGGTGATGAAGACCATCCAGCTCATGAGCTTTTACTCAATCCAGCTAACTACTCGTCGATTGAGAGTAAACTCATCTTTGCTGGTTTGGCTGGGCTAAGAGTAAGTTACCAAATTATTGTTCATTTCTTTTTGTTATTTTTATTAAGTTCTAGTGAGCATTAAGAATATTTTGACTGATGTGTTCAATTAAATTTTTGTTGTTAAAGGATCCACCTCGAAAAGAGGTTCGCCAAGCCATTGAGGACTGCAGAGCAGCTGGCATTCAGGTTATGGTGATAACTGGAGATAACAAGAACACTGCAGAAGCTATTTGTCGTGAAATAGGTGTTTTTGGACCGAATGAGGACATCAGTTTGAAAAGCTTAACAGGAAGAGAGTTCATGGATCATCGTGATCAAAAAGGTCATTTAAGGCAGAGTGGAGGGCTCCTTTTCTCTAGGGCGGAACCAAGGCATAAACAAGAGATAGTAAGGCTGCTCAAAGAAGATGGTGAAGTGGTTGCTATGACTGGCGATGGGGTGAATGATGCGCCTGCCTTGAAATTGGCTGACATTGGTATCGCAATGGGCATTGCTGGAACTGAGGTATATCACTCATTTCTTTTTATTAGTTTACTCTAGGTTAATGTAGGAGAGTCTGCATTTTGCAGCAATAAAATTGCTAGTCCCTGTAAGTTTGCTTGTATGGTTATTTAGGGGAGCCCGTTCATCTCTACATTTTGCATGAGGATATAGGTTCAGGGCCACACATTTCCCCCCCTGTTCCATTTCCTTTTCTTTTGATCCAACTCAGTCTTAAGAGCATGTTAATGTAATATACATGGTCCAGTCTTACTGCATTGGCGTTTATGTGATTCACCAAATTTATTGTGATATACATGATTCCCTAAGTTTAGCTTCAAAGGAATATTTCTTCTCTGTTTCATAACCGAGTTCTTTGTTGGATGGGATGAAGCAAACCCAAGGGTTTCTTATCACCTATGGTACTGCTCATTGAATCACTTTGAGTTTGTCTAATTTTATCTTTCTCATCTTTCAATTCATACACCTGCATTATCTTGTTTCAGGTTGCCAAGGAAGCTTCTGACATGGTTTTAGCAGATGATAATTTCAGCACAATTGTTGCTGCTGTCGGCGAAGGCAGGTCTATCTACAACAATATGAAGGCCTTCATCAGGTCCATTTATCTTTCTCTTTGCTTTTGTAGCTTTAGACCAGTCAGCTTTAGATCAAAATAGATATTTTTGATTGCAGATTTCTTGTTCAATTTATTATAATATCATCTTTGAGTATTTAAGTCAAGTAATAGTAGTTACAATGGATGTAATATCTGAAATATATGGGTGTTTTATTAACAAGTGTAGCAAAAACTGTGGGAAAAAAGTTGACCTTATTTTTACAAGGAGGTGAAATACACTAGACCATCTGTTCCTCACTCCTCTTGTTTCCTTCATTTGGCAGAAAAAATTATGGTATCAAGAATTTGTATATTGAATTAATGAGGATGAAGGTGCATGTGCACAACTGGTGCAAGCGAATCATTTCGAATATATTTGTGCTAGTTGCAAACTTGCAATAATCCCAAAATATGAATAGCAGACCCACCCAGAATACCATTGATGTCTGTAAAAGCATGTGACGAAAATAAAAAAGTCTGTTTAATTTATATGAAAGTGTGCCAAACAATGTAAAGGGAAATTTCTTTCTGAAGCAAAATAGTCGGATGGCCAATTCAATCTGACATTAGAAATTTAGAAGGATGAATCTTGAGACAAGTTCGATGGCCAGAACGCAACGAAAGTGGGATATCATATGTGAGAATATTAAAAGATGTATTATTGAAACTTGTGAGGAGCTTTGAAGAAAGTCACCGTATGAGCAAGAATTCCAAATTGAGTGAGATGTGCGACTGATTTACTGTATACCTTCTCAAACTTGTCTCCAAATGCTTAACAGCCTTGGATTTACTTCCCTCGCATATTCTAGGTGTAGCTTTTTCCTGAACAAGTGAAATTAATTTAATTTCACATTGATGCATAAAACAATGGGGTTATATGGACCTCTATCTTTCCATCTCACATAATTATTTGATTGAGATTGTATTCCTCTTTTGAGAAAATGGCCATAAAACTTTCAATGCAGTTCTTATGCACTCTGTTGGCGTAACTTGTGCCTAGATTTTTTTCACTTGTAATTACATAACCATTAAAGATGAACCAACACCCACTATCCTTAGAATCCCCCCCCCCCCCCAATCAAATTATTTCGGAACTACTATTTCTCCTTTCATTTTTTCACAAACAATGAATTTTATGTTTCAGTTGTGTATTTGCATTGTATTTCTTAATGGGGTCTTTCCTTTTCTGTCTTTTCCCTCCTTTGTCTTCTAGCAAGCAGTTAACAAAAACTTTCCTTAATAGTTGGCATTAGAAAACAAGTTTTGGTATTGTGTGCACCTTATTCATGCCCTTGAGCGCATAGATTGGATCTAAAGCCAGTCAGCACATATATGTTCATAAGGGGATTAATAAATGACTGTGATATCATGGTTGTCAAGGCGGTAAGTCGAGTCGGTGGCCAACCGCTTAAGTGACTAGTTGCCCGACTAGTCAACCAGAAAGCATCCATAAAGCAATAAATTATTTATAATGTGTATTTTATACATTAAATATATATATAATTTATATGTTATAAATAAAAATTATGTTGTTTAATACTAAAAAATTATTCTACATTAGTATGTAACCAATCAACTCTATTAAATATCATTTCTAAAACTAAATTATTCTATATTACTATCAGTTCTTATTTCAATTGATTATGTAGATAAATATTGTTCAATCAATATCATGGTAGGTCTTATATGTAATAATTACAAACTAATACAAAAATAGTATGTATATTTGATTCATACTTGAGACTCGATTTAAGACATTTTATTTTCTTATTTATTTTTTCCTTACTAGATTCTTTGGTTGTTGGTTTGACCAATTGCCACGTGCTGCACATGCAGAGGGACTTCACCATATGGGCTGAAGCGGTTGGGGACCTAAAGAGATGACAGGTGTAGTTTATATATGTAGACACTAAATAGAAAATTTTATATTAAAAAAAAATGATTAGAAAAAAAAAAAGAACAGGGAAAAGAGAAGAACCCACATCCACTCAACCTAACGTCACCAAAGAAGAGAAAAAGAAACACGGTATTAAAAGAGGAACTCACTAGTCACTCAAGAAGAGAAGAAGTCGTTGAAGCCGGCAGCAGCAGCACAAGGAGAAGTCATCGAGGAAGTTGCGGCCGTAGAAGTCACGAGTCGTAACAGTCTCTCTCTCTCCCTTTCTTCTAAGTCGCGACTGAGAATTAGGGCTCTTCTCTCTCTCCCTTTCTTTCTTTTAATTCTATGGGTCATGGGTCATGAATTAATGTCCAGCCTTCTTGTTTATTTGTTTAAAATTTGGATCTTTAATTGGGTGGGTAAGTGGGTTATGGGTCAATTGAGGTTTGAGTAAATTAAATTTGGGGATTGTTAAGTCATTTGATTAGATAGTAAAGCGAGCAAGTCGACGATTCCGGACGACTAGTTGCTCAAGTCGTGCGACGGCGACCAAGTCGATGCCTCGACTTGCACCTCTACTGGATGACTAGTCGCAGACTAAGTGACAACTTAACAATTATGTGTGATATTCTATCAATCTGCTCGTGACACCACTGTTGCAAAGAAATCTGAATATTAAACTTACTCTGGTTATGGATATTTCCAAGAAGAATGAACTTACCTTGGACAGCATTTTAGTTCACTGGTCCAAATAAATTATAAACATACATACATATTAATGCATTGTGTCATTTCTCATATTAACGGTTTACAGGTTTTAAAGTACTAACCTCATGTGCACAGCTAAGAGATGTTGCATCAATATTAATGCATTTACTTTACCGATTCAAGTTTCAATTAATCTTAAGATAGCAACTATACCTCCTGTCTGAGATTGATAATCAGCTTTTTTGCATGTTTACATGGTCTTACCGAGAAATCTATAATTAGGAAGTAGCTTCCTCTTGTAGCTATAATCAAGACAGATTGTGGACTGGTATAATGTAGCAATTATGGAGTCAAGTTATCCTGACTTTCTAGGAAGTTTCCTTCCCATTGCACCCTCTCCACAAAATGGGAGGTTTATGCTGTATTTTTGTTTTCAACTATTGCAAATTGTCCCCTTATGTCAACTTGTCTGCAAATTGTCTCCTTTTAAGAATATTATATTATTTATGCTAATTTAATTTTTTCTGCAATCATGCAGGTATATGATTTCCTCAAACATTGGTGAGGTTGCCTCTATATTCCTCACAGCTGCTTTAGGTATACCAGAAGGCCTTATTCCTGTTCAGCTTCTGTGGGTCAATCTGGTCACTGATGGACCCCCAGCAACAGCTTTGGGATTCAATCCACCAGACAAGTACATAATGAAGCAACCCCCTCGTAGAAGTGATGATTCATTGATCAGTGCATGGATATTATTCCGCTATCTGGTATTTTATTTATTAAATTTCTCCTTTCAGATGCCTGAACTGGCATGGTATATATTAAATATATATTGCTTATTTTTCATCAATCTTTTTGGTGCAGGTGATTGGTCTCTATGTTGGGGTAGCGACCGTTGGAGTTTTCATCATATGGTTCACACAAGATTCTTTCTTAGGAATTGACCTAAGTAAAGATGGCCACAGTCTTGTCACTTACTCACAACTTACTAACTGGGATCAGTGCAACTCCTGGGGGAATTTCTCAGCTTCATCTTTCACAGCCGGATCTCAAGTGTTCAGTTTTGATGCCAATCCATGTGACTACTTTCGTACTGGAAAAATCAAAGCCATGACCCTTTCCCTCTCTGTTTTGGTGGCCATCGAGATGTTCAATTCCCTTAATGCCCTTTCTGAGGATGTGAGCCTCTTGACGATGCCCCCTTGGGTGAACCCATGGCTCCTCTTGGCCATGTCAGTCTCGTTTGGCCTGCACTTCTTGATCCTTTATGTTCCTTTCCTTGCTCAAGTATTCGGCATTGTACCATTAAGCCTGAACGAGTGGTTATTGGTGGTGGCTGTTGCTTTCCCGGTGATTTTGATCGACGAGGTTCTCAAATTTGTGGGTAGGTGTACAAGTGGAGTCCGATCGTCGCGCTCAAGGAATTCATTGAAGCACAAGGAAGAGTGAGGTTATAGTTAAGAATTATTTGCCGGAGAAGGTTGTTATCCATAAAAGCTTCAATGGGTCTAATTGACCTTATTACTCTTGGTCCGTCCTTTAACCCTTATGTTAGAGCATCAAGGGTTAGTTAATTGGACCTTGAAGATTCAATTAAACTGATTAGACAACTTGTAATACGCATAACAGTAGAATTTAGTTGGACTTGGTGGTTTTTCTTTTACCCTGTGATCTAAATTTTGGGAAGATCTCTTTACAGAGGAAAATTGAATCCATCTTGAGTTAAATTTATGTCTCGTCTTTATTCGGGTCTGTCTTGGTTAATTTTTGTGGAGTTTGATTAGAGTTTACTGGCATCTTGTAGAAGTATATTTTTCTTGATATTGGGCACGTGCTCATTCTTGCTCGAGTGACCGTTGGTTCCAGTCCCTTGGGGCCAAAACTTACCTATCAATAGAAAATGTCAAAGGTGATCTTACAAGACAAACTTTGAGACGAACTCCATTTCCCGTCAAAATTAGAACCACCTACACTATGTTTGGCAATTTAATACTAAGCTCCAGAATTGTGATCGAATGAAATTGTATGGAGTTGAAAATTTTAACGCTCAAACATGATTTAGATTTAATCTACTTTCCACAATTATTGTTGCAGGAAAATGAGCTTCAATAAATGTCATGGACTAACCAAATATCAACTCCACGGGCGAGGCCTCGACAACTGACTAAGCGGAATAGCTTGAGAGGCGGGAGCTGCATTTCCATCAGAGGAATGCACAGGAGGCTGGAAATAAACCAATGTCACACAGTTACCAGATAGGTTGATCAACTAGGTACGAGGAAAGCTACCTATAATAGAATGCACAAATTATGCATGATAGTACCCGGTATGCGTAACGCATGGCAATAAGAGTTCTCTAGTAACCTTGCTGCCATACAAGCTATTAGATTGTGGAGAGGGCTACTGGCCACCAGAACTTGGCTGAGGACCATTTGGTGGTGGGGCAGACTTGCAGCCAGTGCAGTACCGTGACCAGAAGGTGGAGCTCTCGGGGCAATCAGATTCTGGCCTACTGTAACCTTTCTGGTGTTTGGTTAGTGAGATTACCGCATATAAGGTGTAGAATACTGCAACTTCTTTTTGCTGATTCGTATCTGGTTGAGGGGTAGATGCACAATTGACAACACCCAAAAGGTATTTGTGTAATCCCATTCCGTTAGCTTCAAGTGTTGTCACATGCTACTTGTGACCAAGTCATACGTTTTCTAGTCTAGATTCCGATTGTCTAACCCTTGAGTCACGTTCAAGGCATTCCTCAAAGGTGATTTTGAGTTGCAACGACAAGCAGCAGTAATTTTCTGTACAAAATTCACATCAAATCAACCGGTTAATTTTGTGTTGCGGTTGGACATGAGAGTAAAAATTTGTATTGTCCACATGCACAGTTAATTGTTTCAGCTAACCCGTATCATTTGATAGTTGAGGAGTTCAATATTGTAGTTTTGTAGATGGAAAAACCTACTCTCTCTGTCTCAAAAAAGACGACTAAAATTATAATTTTTTTGTATAAAATAAAATACATAAAATGAAAGATAAATATGTAATTTAGTGGAGATTGTTATAATAAAAATAAAAGTACTCATCACTTTATATAATCATATAAGACTATTAAAAATAAATTTTAAATTTTTTTACTTTTTTTCTTATACTTTTACTTGTACTTTAATCATCCTTTTAAAAACATAACATTAGAGCTCAATTATTGTAAACCTTTATACCGGAGTATCTGAATTCACATTTAAGAGGAAAAGGAAAGATAATGGCAACCTTCTTTTTCTCCCATTGTTAATCAGTTATCTTCTTTTCTTTCTTCAGAACACTGACCAAGTAAAAAAAGTTTGCTCAATTATCAATTAGAAACAGAGATTCAAATTTTCTATGATTGTACAGCTATATTTCATATCCAGAAGTGGTTTTTAGAATATTGGTTTTAATGAGTTTAACCATGTCAAATACAACTGAAGGAAAATTGCAAAAATTACCAATTGTTTTTTTCTTTAATCTTTCTTAACAAACTGATACCATCTTTATTATTTGGCAAGTAACAGCTTCTTAACAATTATTCAGCCTCAGATTAAAATCAAGTACCATGATTTTCAATATCCGTACTACTGAATTGAAAGTAAAAACAGAGCATAAAAAGGAACAAACACTATAATACCAGAACAAATGCATTTCCATTCCAAATATTACAACAAAAACAATGCATTTCCATCAACTCCATAAACCATTCATATCATTCCAATCATTTTCATACCAACATACTAGCTACTACTTCCTGTAATTACAACAAAGAGCTAATCCATACCCCAAAACAACATAAACCTAAAATCCAACCCAAACCCAAATTCCCATCCAAAAAACCACCACATTTTTCGTACTTCTTTTGTTTCTTGACTGCAAGACTTTTGGACAACAAAACCCTAACCACCAAACCCATACAGGGTCCTTCCCTGCCTTTTCAGTGCATACACAACATCCATGGCCGTCACAGTTTTCCGGCGAGCATGCTCAGTGTAGGTGACAGCATCACGAATGACATTCTCAAGGAAGATCTTGAGAACCCCACGAGTCTCTTCATAGATTAAACCACTAATACGCTTTACTCCTCCCCTGCGAGCCAATCTCCTTATGGCCGGCTTTGTTATTCCCTGGATGTTATCCCTCAGTACCTTACGGTGCCGTTTTGCTCCTCCCTTTCCCAATCCTTTTCCCCCCTTTCCTCTTCCTGACATTTTTGATTACTCGACAAATTTCACCTTCTCAATTCCTGCTAAATTAAAAGACAAACAACAATTACTCCTTATTAATAAAACCCTATAAATCAAAGGAGACTAAATATTGATCATTAAACCGAATCCCTGGCTTCATTTATATATACAAATACATAAAGAATATATGTTAGCATACTGATTTGAAGGTTAGAATTTAGAAATTTTCGACAAGATAAAGATTCAAATGAACTAATTAACAAATCAGTCATTGATGAAGCTAATTATTTGAAGATTTTTTTTTTTTTTAATTAAACTAGATTTATAGAGAGAGGAACAAACCTGAAACTTGAAAATTAGATCTGATGGTGGAGGAGGAGATGATGAATGAAAAAGGGAACTGACGATGAAATTTATAGGGTGAGGAGCTTTTTACTTTTGGGCTGTTGATCCTCAACAGGTTATGAAAGAGTTTTTAACCGCTGATTGATAGGTAAGGACGGTCCAGATAAGATATTCGGAAGCACACGGATCGGTGACGTGGTGGTTGTGTTTTTGAATGAAAAGTTTCAATTAATGCCTTGTGTGTTTCGAAATGTGCGCGGGAGGGGAAACGGCGAAATGTGCGCGGGAGGGGAATGTTAATTTCATTTGGAGAGAATTAATGAAAGAGTCCTCTTATACATTCAGTCCAATTATGATCGTATGTGTATATATATATATATATATATATATATATATACATACGGTTCAATTCACATCCGGGCTCTCGTATAGAACTTAAAATCCGAACTTTGCATGTCAACCATTGGATCACATCCAACAGCTCAGTTCAGAGATGGCATGAAAAAAAAAAATGACGCAGGTCAAAGCGGTTCAAATCCAACCGGGCGGGTTAATAAGGAAAAAAAATACAGACATTCAAATCACTCTCTCTCTCAAGTCACACACTCTCTCTCTAACCAAAACACTAGCAACTCGGGCGTCTCTCCTCTCTCTGTCTCTGAACTTGACGCCGATTTTGGGAAGTCCGGCGACGCTCTGGCTGAATACTCCAGCGACGCAAACAGAACCGACGCATTCGCAAGGTACTTTCAAATTTTTTGTTTGAACCAAATGAATGAAATCTAGGGTTCATTTCAGGGGTTTTGATTTTGTCAAACACATTAAGCTTCTTGAGAGGAAATTAGTCCAAGTGTTTCCAACTAATTTGGTATTTCCAAGTGTTTATGCACATAGCGATCTGATATTTCCAAGTGTGTTTTTTTTTTAATGTTTAATTTATATGTCTTCCCATTCATTTGAGCTACACTTGAAATTTTAAACATCACAACTAGGCCCTACTTGTAAGACCCCGAAAATTTTAATAAAGAGAATTTATTTTTCTTCTTATTATTATTTTAAACAGTAAGGTGTTAAATCGATAATGATAAAGTTATTAGTGAAATGTGACAATTGAGAAATCTAGTAATAACGCTAAATCACTATTCACGCTAAAACGCTTTTACACTTTCTTCGATATTCGAATTACGTCATAACGTTTATATGAGCTGGATACAAAAATTATACGGTATAAATACAAAAGTACTATTCATACAAATATACTATTCATTTATACAAAAAGTCAACTTGTATGTCAGGGAATATTCCTTCTGTCGGATAATATTCGTTCTGTCGGAGAATATTATATTCGGTAAAGTACGACGACGCCGTCAAAATAACCAATTTTATATTCGGTAACATACGGCGCTGGAATAACTAATCATTGGTGGGCCCTGCAACGGAATAACTGGCGTATATAGAAAGCGATAGAAATTGGCGGCAAAACTTTAACTGTTAACTGTTAAAGTACCCGGTGATAAAAATACAGTAAAACGAGTTATTGCACAGTAGCACGCGGTATTCCACAGTAGCACACGGTGTTGCACAGTATTTTATATTATTGATTCAATAATTGATAAAGTAGCAATTGCACAGTATTTTGATTCAATAATTGTTACAGTATCATCTGCATAGTATTTTTTATTATTTGTCACGACACTGTAACTCATATTATTTGATATGATATTTTAGCATTATTGACGGATTAAAAGTGGAGTCTAACTTAGGGGTACCTAATTAAAATTGTGAAATTCACATGCAATGAACTATTGGTTCACATGATGGAACTATTGGTTCACATGTGGGAACTATTATGGGATGTTATGCAAGATTGATAATACTTGAGGGATTATATTAAAAATAGAGGCAAAGATGAAGGTACTAAAGTGTAATAAGTCGAGCCCTTATTGTGCAATTAATGAAACTTGGTTTTCCTATAAATAGGAAGGATTATCTTAAGAAATCTTCACACTTTCCTTGCTTATACTTTCTCTCTCTCTCTAAATTTCTTGAGTTCTTTAAGTGTGCTAGACTATTGTGAGTATTTGTGAGAATACTAGTATTGTACAAGTTAGTAAGCTTCATAGAAAGCAACATCCAGTCACTTATTAACGAAGGTAGGGGATATTATTTCTTTCATACTCTTATGTAATATCATTTGCTTCCATGTTCGTAAGTGATATTATACTCATAAAGGTTGTTATTCATTCCGTATTAATTTGTGAGGATAACCTGTCCGTGCGGATTAACGCATGCCTGGTGAATATCCTTTTGTATTCATTCCTTATTACTCTGTGGGAATAACTTGTATGTACGCAGTGTCGTACCTGGTGAATATCCTTTTGTATTTATTCCTTATACTCTGTAGGAATAACCTGTATGTACGGAGTGTCGTACCTGGTGAATATACCTTTGCATTTATTCCTTACTAATCTGTGGGTATAACATGTCTGTGCGGATTGACGCATGTCTGGTGAATAACTCTTCGTATTTATTACTTATTAATCTTTTGTGGAAATAATCTGTCTACGCGGATTACCGCATGACGGGTGAAAATCCATTTGCAGTTTCATATATTCTTTTATACTCGTATAATGTATCATTTCTTTTGTACTCTTTAATGGATATCTTTTTCTTTCACATTTCTCCATTTATGATAAGAAATCTCTGTTTGTTTCCAAAACTTTATTTTAAATCATGAAAATCCCTAAAAATTTATAGAATATCCTTAATAGTTTGTGTTTCATCTAATATCTCTTCACCTGAATCTTTCTCTTTCGTTTGATATGATATAGTTAAATCGTGAATTTTATTCTTGAATATCATTCTTGAATTTGACTCCACAATTTGGTCATCATGTTGGCAATTTGGTCAACCTTCGACACTGGATAAATTAAACATTCATACTCATTCTTGATCTCATTGTATTCATTTTATATCATTGTCATCATCCTCATATTTAAATTGTGGTGATAGTTCTCTTTGACCCGTAGTGCAAAGATGAACTGGCGTTTGGCATGATCATAACCGGTGATGTTACAAATAAATATCTTTGGCAAATAATGCAAAGAGAGGCTGTTGAATATAAACCGTTGATTTGGATGTTCATAAATAGAAACTGTTGATTGGTGTTACGGGGATAAAATATTGGTGGTGATCCTTTAACTTATAGAAGATGGTAGATATTATAATCTACTTGACTCTTCTAATGGATTGTTCGTTCCGCTGCAGTTGTTATTGAACAATTATAATATCTTTAATCTCTAATTTATTTCGGTTGAAGGCTAAAGATAATTTTATTCTTCATTATCTTAGGCATGATATTTCCTACTAGGCTATTTGTGCTCACCTTTTTCCTTTTTGTTCCATTGTTCTTTTCAGGAAAAGAGAGTGTAGCGGGGACTAGCCGGGGAATGGAGTGATGGTCCGAGACAATAAAAATATCTCAATACATTATTATTAGTGTGACAATAAGTGTATTGAGAATTTAAGATGTATTTCTTGTGTTGTCGTATTTTGCACAACACTTATTAGTTGTAAATGGAAATATTCGTATTTGTATTTGTATTTTGTAGAATATTATTGGCGACTCAAAATGGGTTGTATGGACCTATTTTGGGGGCGTCACACTGCCATTCTTATCTTTAGCTTTTTTAATTTAATTTTATTCTTATTTTGTATTTCGTTAGGTGCAGAATGATGTGTATAGTGACCATAAGAATACTTGCATTCTCACCTAATGTAATACTTGCATTTCATGAGAATTTTGTATTTGCATAAGAATTTTGTACTTGCATAAGAATATTCAAGTGACCATAAAAATACTTGCATTTTTTTATTATTGGGTAAGGTTCTTGATTATTCAAGTGGATGTTGTCAGTATATCAGCATTTGAAATCAACATTGCTTGAATTATAGAGCTTGCATACATGATATATTACATATATAACCATACTTGCATTCTCACCAAATAGATATATAATACATTCATTACATACTTTATACACATATTAATTAATGTATTATAATAACATTAATTTTTTAGTGTAAAGTATTTTAATTTTATTTATTGTTGGGTTTGCAGAATGTAGCAGTGTGTAGAAGAGATAGAAATGGTATCATCTGGTAATTCTTCTCAACAGCTTTACATTCCGCAAGTTAAAAACGAGTTGATACCGAAAATTGGGCAACATTTTCACAACTTAGGCGATGTTCGCGACTTTTATAACAACTATGGTAGAGAAGGTGGATTTGGTACGCGGTTGAATTCTAGTAAGAAGAGTCCTAACAGTGAAATTATTAGAAAGGAATTTGTTTGTTATAAAGAAGGGTTTAGGAGAATTGTGCCTAACAAAACTCAAGAGATTGTACGAAAACGTGGCCTAACTAGAGGTGGTTGTGGTGCGAGAGTGGTAGTTGTGAAAGACCAGACCGATGCAGGGGATGGGGGTTTGTTATTAGACAATTTGTTGAGGGTCATAACCATCCTCTTACGACCCCAAGAAAAGTATATTTGTTGCACTCTCATTGTGTAGTGACAGTTGCCAAAAAAAATTTAACAGAACAACTATCAAAAGCTAATATGCCAACATGGCAACAAATAAGTATTTTAGATGATGGAAGTTGGAGGTATTGAAAATGTTGGATGTATAATACGAGATCTTTATAATGTTAAAAGAGATATGAGGAGTGCTTTAAAGGGACATAATGTTAATCTATTGTTTGAGTATTTTAAGGATGAGAAAAAAAAGAATTTCGGTTTTACTTTTACATTCGAGCAAGATGAGGGTGTCATGATTCATTGTTTTTGGGCGGATGCAACATGTAGAAAGTCATACAAATATTTTAGGGATGTTGTTGTGTTTGATACAACTTACAATACGAACTGCTACAATTTGATTTTCGCACCTATAGTAAGAGTTAATCACCATGGACACACAACTCTTTTCGGGTGTGCATTATTAAGTGGTGAAAAGATTGATGCTTTTGATTAGTTTTTCAAGGAATGGTTCAAAGCGATGCCGAGTAGCCCGCCCAAAATGATCATAACTGATCAAGATCCGGGCATGCGAAATTCAATTCATGCTATGCTTCCAAATACTTTTCATAGGTATTGCATTTGGCACATATTGAAAAAATTCTCTGAAAAATTAGGTCCAATTCCCTACAAAGAACATTATGACGAGTTGAGTTGTTGTATATGGCAATCTGAGGGCCCAGACGAGTTTGAAAGAAGATGGGCAGAGATTGTAGGGAAAGCTAAATTTGACACGAATGATTGGTTACATGAGATGTACGAAATTCGCGAGAGATGGGTTCTGGCATTTTCGACACATATTTTTTCTGCCCACATGACTAGTAGCCAAAGAGTTGAAGGGGCGCATGCCTTTTTCAAGAAGTACGTGTCTCCTCAAAACTCACTGTTAGATTTTGTGACGCGGTTTAATAGGGGACTTGCAAAAATGCGACACAATGAACTATATTTCGATCATAAGGATGTCAATGAAAAGCCACAAACATTAACTAGGCGGGTCATGTAATACCAAATTAGTGAGTTATATACACATACTATTTTTTTCAAGTTTCAAGAGCAACTACTTAAAAGTGGCATGTATGTGGTAATAAGTACATTTAAAGATGACAACAACTGTATGTAAACTATTCAGAGGGTAAATGAGGGTTATTCTAATGACCGTAAGCTTTCGTTTGACAAGTCATCAAACTTTGTTAAATGTAGTTGTCAGATGTTTGAGAGTGATGGAATTCCATATAGGCATATGTTGGCGTATTTCACAAAAAACAGGTTATGGAATTACCTAATCAGTACATCTTGCGGAGGTGGTCAAAATCAGCTAAATCTGGCAGAGTTATGGATGACTTGGGTGGGAGGGTGAGTGAAATATGTGATACTTCTGTGTTATTGAGGCGTAGTAGTCTCTTCCAAATTGCAACAGATGTTATTGATGAAGCTGCATTGAGTGAGGAGGGTACAACAGAGTTGAAAGAATTGTTGTTATCAACTCAAAGGAGGTTTGCCGCCATGAGTCATCATGGTAGCATGGATGTGGAAGGGAGTATCAACATGCCCATTTCTCCTGAGAGCCAACAACTAAGTCTCAAAGAACCATTTTCGGTAAGGACAAAGGGTTGTGGTAAACGGCTTAAGGGAGGAAAAGAGAAGGCTATCAAGAAGGCTAGGAAATGCAGTGGTTGTAGAGTTGTTGGAGCGTCTCATGACAAAAGAAACTGTCCAAAACTTGTTGGAATGTACGGTGAGGAGGACATTGACATTAACGATGATTGTAAGCCTTTGTTATTTTGTTGTCCTGTAATGCCCAGGAATTTTTAAAACCTTGTACAATTTATTTTGACAAATGAAAATCATTTTATATAAATTTTTCGGATTTAATTGGATCCGTGTAAACATTATTATTTAATTATATAATTATATGGTCCAATAATTTTTCCTTGCATTAAAGGGACTCACTGATAGTCCGGATAAATCAGTGAGTCAACCTTACGAATTTATTGGCAAGAAAATTTGGAAGGATTAAATAAATAATTTTATCAATTTCGGATTAAATAATTCAAACGGGAATTATTGTGGAAACAAATATTATAAATAATTAATTAATGGAATTGGTTATTTAAATTAAATATTAGCAACATGATGTTACAAATTTTAATTGGAGTTATCTCCCTTATTTTATTTTCTACCGATCCAATATCAAATTGGGTCGAACCCATTTTCCTTTTTATTTCCATGTGGGCTAACCGAGTGGACTGGGCACATCTTGAGTACTAAAACAATTGGGCTAGGCCCCTCCCCTCTGTCCAGCCGAGTCGGTTTATTCCTAATTGAAGTGGGAAGACGGTGGATTAATTTGGGGATAGCAGGGCAAAGACCTCGAACCCTCAAATTAGACAGAGACGGGAAGAGGAAATGGGGGATTAAGCTGAGCCATGGGAGGTCCTAGACCTAGCCCTCAATCAATCGGATGGACGGGTGAGGGCTGAGGGATTGGGCGTGACAGGTGAAGGGACCGGCGACATGGACTGGGGAGGGAGAGCTCAATGACCGGCGGCTACCAAGGTTCGAGGCAGGTGAGGCGTATGAGGGCGTGGACGACCGAGCGATAACTGCTCGGACCAAGAGGTAAAGCGTGATTGGGGCGGCATAGGGGGCTGCGTAGGGCGTCAGCGAGCGGCCATAGGCCACTCCACCTACCGATACGAGGGATTGCCGACCATCTACCCCTATAACTGTTGGGTAATTATTTTGATCAAGTGAGGTAATACCCAGCTAATTGGGTAAACAAATTTCTATAAATTGAAGCCCCAATTAGCTCAAGCTGCCGATTTTCCTTGAGTCCAAATTAAGGAATTAGAAACTTCAGAAAGGAGGAAGAACAGGGGAAGTTGCCGCGCATGCCCGATTCAACCACCTACTTTGGGAAGAGAAGGAAAAGGGCAATCCGATCGGTACCAAGGTATAACCATAGAGTTACCAAGCTACTGCGCTAGCTTCGTCGGTTTGATTTTTTGTTGTTGTTTGTTTTCTTTATTTTCCTTCTTCTGCGATTGGGGTATTGTTTTGGATTAAACTGTATTGCTTTGAATTGAAACTCAAACATTGTATTATATTGGTTGGGTTTGAAAATCTGGTATGGTACTGTGTAGTTTCTTGTTGAAATTTTGGGTTATACTGCTTGGTTGGAACACTGTAGGTTCAAGAACCTTAAGGTTCGGCAGCATGATCTTGCACATTGAATGGACCAATATTATACTTTAGGTTGCACGACAAGTGTTTGTTGAAATGTCAGTGAGAATCAGCTTGATAGTTGCCTAGTTAGTAATCTGTTAGGCCAGTTTTAGGAAAATGAATGTCAGCAGTTTGGTGTGTGAAGTTTGATTTTTTTATTTGCCTGGCTATAATCTGATGGGAGTTCCCCTGTTGTGTTGGGTCATTAGCTGAATAATTAAGATGAAATTTTGCAGGAATTTCCAAAATTGTTGTGTAATTCGTTGGGTTGTTTAAACAACAATGAATAAGGTTAATAAAATAAGTATTTAACATTTAACATTAAACAATAAATAAGGATAGTAAAAATTTAATTATTGTTTATTAATATTCCACAGTAATTAAGTAGGAATAAAATTAGTCAATAATTATTTATTATAAATAAAATTAATAAATATTTAATTATTATTTAATTAATGTTAAATAATAATATAACTACTAGAGTAATTATTTATTATTTATCAGTAAATCATAAATAAAGAGAACAAATATTTAATTATTGTTAAATAAAGTTAATAATTTAATTATTTATTATTTGTCCTTAAATAATAAATAAAGCTAATAAATAATTGATTATTGTTTAACTACTATTAAATAATAATCAAGTATGAATAAAATTAATAGATTAATTATTTATTATTTATCCGTAAATAATAAATAAAGCTGATAAACGTTTGATCATTGTTCAACCATTATTAAATAGGTATGAACAAGGTTGACAAATAATTATTTATTATTTATCCATAAATAATAAATAAAGGTAATAAATATTTAATTATTATTTAATCTTAAATTACAATTAAGTATAATTAAAGTTAACAAATAATTATTTATTATATTTAATTATTATTTAATCTTAAATAATAGTTAAGTATAAGTAAAGTTAATAAATAATTATTTATTATTTAGCAATAAATAATGAATAACGATAATAAATATTTGATCTTTTACTTAACTAATAATGGTTAGGTATGAGTAAAGTAATTATTTACTATTTCTCATTAAATAGTAAATAAAGATAATAAGAACTTAATTATTATTCAATTAACAATATTAATAATTAAGTATGGATAGAGCTAATACATTAATTACCTAATTAATGGTGGGTAAGGGAAATAATCTTGTAATTACCATTGAAAGTGAATAGTAGCTAAGTATGAATAGGACTCAAATAACCTGTTTATTTGTTGCCACTGTTAGCTAGTAATGCATTAATCGATTTAGTATTTAGAGTTATAAATAATAACTTGGGTTATTAAATATTGCTAAGTTGAATATCCAATAAGCATGATTAATTATCGAGATAATAACTAAATGTCATTAAGTAATTTCTGATTAACACAATATTGAATAATAATTTAATGATAATGGAGTAAATAAAGAAATGTGAAGTGTTTATTTTGCTAAATAAATAGCATAAGTGAGTGTATCGATATACAGTATGCAATGCTAATGGATAAACCGACTTTACCAACTGATAGGTTATCCAAGGTCAATTAATTAAAGCTAAGATTTAATTGTAGCTGAGCACACAGGCAAGTTCTCTATCCCGAAACTTTGATTTTTGCAAGTTCCTAACCCTAAACTTCTTACATTATTGCAAGTTCTTCTTTACTCAACTTTTACATTGCGCAAATTTCTAAGCCTTATGCACTATTTCTAATTCGTGTAAAAAGGTATATATATACTGTTGCAAGTTATTCTTTAAGCTTGAGTTTTTATCTCTAAGCATGCCTTAAATGGTCTAATTACTTTCAAAATTATTCCACATCTGTATATTCATTGACATTCGCACTCGTGCATTCGAAATTCGTATATTTAAATTCAGGAATTTATAAAACCATTCGTGGTTAAGTCTGAACCCTTGTTCGGTCAGACAAATATGTGAGAATTTATAAAAGCTATCTGAACCAATCAATGGTAAGGATTCTTAGACTGTATGAACACCCCTTTATTTATAGGGGAGTACCCCACGTACCGTATATAAGGTACAAATAGCAGAATTAAATGTTATGCATATACATAGGGTACGCGAGGCTGATCCCCTCAAGTACGTTATTCTGTAGCCAGTAACCAGAGGGTCAACTAGCTATTGACTCCTTTGGAAGTTATCGTTCAAAGTCTATTTGACTATCAATTGTTCTAAAAGCATTTAATGTTCTTGCTTCTGATTATTCTATTGTTGAAATCCCTTTAATATCCCTTCATCATGATATATTCTTATTGTTGCACCTTAAACTTGCTGGGCAAACTCGTTGCTCATTCTTGCTATATCATGACTTTATTGCAGCTAAACCCGAGACGTCAGGGAAGAACAAAGGGAAAGAAAAGATGAAATGATAGACATCTTGTAGCTGACCTTAGATTCATGTGTTAGTTATTTACTGATGTAATTTAAACCCTGCTAGCTATTTAGGGTATGGATTGTGTAAATGTTTAAGGTTAATCGTATTCTGGGACTAGTGACACCTTGTAATGAACAATGTATGTTTATTATATTCCGCACTTTTAGATATCATATGTTGTTAAAGGTGAATGTTGTATTGAATCGTGATGACCAGATCCGGGTATTTGGAGACCCGAATTTGGGGGCGTCACAGGTTGGTATCAGAGCTATAGGTTATAACCCTTAGGAGAAGTCCTTAGGCTATAACCTGAGAGAATATAGAGGAATAGAAGGGGATAGAACTCATATAGAGTTATTTTTGGGTAGAAATTTATTATGATCTTAAAATTGAGGATTTGGATCATACGTTGGTGTTATTAAGCTTGTGGATAATTTGGGGAATGTGTATTGATGAGATAATATGGTAAAGTGAAGACCATTAAGTATGGACGATCCATTGTAAGCTGGAGTTATAGATATTCGAGGTAATTAGATTAATCATTTGATGTTATTGATCAATTCTGTGGCTATTGATCAATTTTTGTGGCTATTCATTAGATAAGATATTGGAGTGATGTGGTATAGAGTTTCTTTGTGATGAAGAGAGGGTACCTTAGAATCTGTTGGGTTAAGGTTTGCAAGAAGGAAATGATTAATTCGATAAATAATGAATATATCGATATTTTGAAGTGTTAGTTAAGTTATTAAGCTTTATGGTGGAATGCCAGGTGAAACAAAGGTAATAAAGTCATATAGAGTTGTTAAGCAAAAGTTGAGAGTATTAAGATGAATGATTTTATATGCAAAAAAAAAAAAAATTTAAGAGATGACTGATGGCAATTTAGATTGTTGTGATGATTAGAAAGGAGAGACAACGGAGAGATTATAAGAAATGAACCAAGGGTAGATTTAGTGTCTGATCTGGAAAAAGTATCTAGAGATGGAACTGAAGATGAGATAATAGAAATCCCTAAGGAGGATCAATTGGAGCCGATATAAGGAATAAGTGGAGGAAATGAAAGAAAGAAAGATTAAGTCTGAGAGTTATAAGACCTTTGTGAGTCGTAATGAATGAAGAATAGTAGTCAATGTATATGTACTAGTATACCTATGCATGTAAGAAATGTGAATCTCAGTTTTTGTACAGCTAGCAGTATATCTGTTGTAAGTCCCAATTTTGTGTAAGTTGTGGAGTAGTTATGTGAATCCCATCTTGTTGTTAGTAACAGAGGGATAAGTGGATATCAGGAATGCTATATGATGTAATTAGTACGAGGTACTAAGATGAGCTTATTAGTATTTACTAAAGGTGCCTTGAGTTGATATGATGATGATACATCCCCACTTTTCAGATCTAGGGGAATGGAGTTCTTATTAATCCCATCTTTTGTGTCTTAATGGGATAGTTAACATTTATAGGAATATGCCGGAATTATAAGTGTTTGACACACTAAGGGGTGTATGAATATAAATGTAGTATTATTATTACATGATTGATTGTGATCGATTTGTGCCTTGACTCTTAAATGATAACATCAGTAGAATTTTGCACGATGTGTAAAACAAGAAGGATTTATGTAAGGTTTTGTTTAGAACAAACAATGCCGTCAAGGAGACAACCCCGATACACGAGGGTGGAAGAGTCAGTGAATAACGAGGAGGGTCAGACTGACCCCAAGAGGACCTTTGCGAACTTGTTAGAGGAAACGATGCAAGGCAGACCAGCCATTGCGGTTGTTTGGCCATGAAATCACATGGCGAACTTTACGGGTTTCAAATTACTAGGACCACCGGAGTTTCGTGGGAATATGGATTCGAGGGAAGCCCAGACATGGGTAGAAGATATGGAGAAAGTTTTCAAGGTCGCAAGAGTGACCGAGGAACAAAAGACTTCGTTTGCCACTTTCATGAGGAAGGGTGAGTCAAATTACTGGTGGAAGGCGAATAGAAGCCGAGCTGGGGAAGGTGCGACTGCGTGGACTCGTTTTAAGGAGTTATTTTTCAAAAAAAAAATTACTTTCTAGAAAGCACGCAGGCAAGTATGGAGATAAAGTTCTTGGATCTGAAGCAAGATGATATGTCGGTAGCAGAGTACACAACGAAGTTTAACAAACTAGCTAGGTTTGATCCACACCAAGTGGACACCGGAGCTAGGTGAGCGAAGAGATTTGATCAAGGGTTGAAGCCCTGGGCGTATAGTAAGGTTGTGGTTTTGCAGATCAACACATTTCCTACGTTACTTAAGGAAGCAATCGTTGCCGAGGAGGAAATGAAGCGTCGACAAAGCACAACCAAGATCAGAAAAGCCAACAGGCCAACAGCCCGCACGTTCAACATGACAGTTCAGGACGCCATGGAATCCAAAGACGTGGTGTCAGGTATCATCCCAATCAATGATATGAATGCTTATGTGCTATTTGATTCGGGTGCTACTTGCTCTTTTGTTTCCGAAGAATTTGCTAGTCAGTTAAATTTACCTTGTGAAAAGTTAGAACACCCTATGAGCGTAGAAGTAGCAAACAAGGAAATTATCCCCGTAGAATACATTCATAGGAATTGTTGTGCTGAATTGCGAGGATTTAAGCTCAATGTGGATTTGATACCAATTCGGCTGGGAGAGTTTGACGTAATCCTGGGAATGGATTGGCTATCAATTCATGGAGCAGTTATTGACTGTAAGAAGAAATGTATACACCTAAAGACTCCTAATAAGTCAAAGGTGGTATTTTACGGCAGTAAGTCACCAAGCCAATCTTGTTGTCTTACTATGATGCAAACAAGGAGATTACTCAAGAAGGGTTGCGAATGTTATTTGGCCCATGTGGTTGATACTCGTCGAATAGGGGATGAGATGAGTCAAATACCAGTCGTGAGAGAATTCACCGATGTCTTTCCCGAAGAGCTTCCGGGACTGCCGCCGGACAGGGAAATCGAGTTCGTTATCGATTTGGCACCGGGAACCGCACCAATATCGAAGCCGCCGTATCGAATGGCACCTGTAGAGATGAAAGAGTTGATGGTGCAACTGCAGGAACTGTTGGATAAGGGTTATATCAGACCGAGCGTATCCCCGTGGGGAGCGCCCGTTCTGTTTGTAAAGAAGAAAGACGGTTCAATGAGGCTTTGTATCGACTATCGGGAGTTGAACAAAGTTACTATTAAGAATAGGTATCCACTTCCTAGAATTGACGATCTGTTCGATCAACTTAAGGGAGCGAAGTACTTTTCAAAGATCGACTTAAGAACCGGCTATCACCAGCTGAAGGTGAGGCAGGAAGATATCCCGAAGACTGCATTCAGGACTCGTTATGGGCACTTCGAGTTCCTGGTAATGTCTTTTGGATTGACAAATGCACCAGCAGCATTTATGGATATGATGAACAGAGTGTTCAAGCAGTACTTGGATAAGTTCGTAGTCGTATTCATCGATGACATCTTGGTGTATTCGGGGACAGAGGAGGAGCATGCTGAACATTTGAAGATGGTATTAGAAGCTCTCAGGAAGGAGAAGTTGTATGCAAAGTTTTCTAAGTGCGAGTTTTGGTTGCAGAGAGTACAATTCCTGGGTCATGTCATAGACAAGAATGGTGTTTCGGTGGACCCAGCAAAAGTGGAAGCAGTTATCAACTAGGAACAGCCGAAGACGCCGACAGAGATCCGGAGTTTCTTGGGATTAGCGGGATACTATCGGAGATTCATCCAGGATTTTTCAAAGATAGCGTCGCCATTGACCAATCTCACCAGGAAAACAGTCAAGTTTGTTTGGTCGGAGAAGTGTGAGGAGAGTTTCATGGAGTTGAAGAAGAGACTCAGCCAAGCACCAGTGTTGACCTTACCGGACAACACTGGGGGTTTCGTAGTGTATAGCGATGCATCACACAAGGGTCTTGGCTGTGTACTGATGCAACACGGCAAGGTAGTGGCATACGCATCACGGCAACTGAAGGACTATGAGAAGGGTTATCCGACTCATGACTTGGAGTTAGCCGCAGTGGTTTTTGCCTTGAAGATTTGGAGGCACTACTTATATGGGGAGAAGTGCGAGATATATACAGATCACAAAAGTCTAAAGTATATCTTCACTCAGAAGGAACTAAATATGAGGCAGCGCCGATGGTTGGAATTGATCAAAGACTACGACTGTGAAATTCTGTACCATCCGGGCAAAGCAAATGTAGTGGCTGATGCTTTAAGTAGGAAAGGCAAGGTGAAATTGATGCAGCTGACAGTCCAGGAGGAATTGATACGAGACTTTGAACGTCTGGAGCTGGAAGTCAGGTATCCAATGGAGGTGGACGAAAAGGTGTTCGCCGTGACGGTAGGACCAACTCTACTGGATAAGATACAGGAGGCTCAAGAGTTTGATGAAGAATGCATGGGTATTAAGAAACAACTACTGGAGGGGAAAAACGTTGAAGTTCAAAGTTGACAGCACAGGATTGCTGAGATTCGAGGGAAGGATCTGGATACCCTATGTACCAGACTTAAGGGAAGAAATTTTGCAGGAGGCCCATAATACGAGATTCTCGGTACATCCGGGTAGCACCAAGATGTATCAAGATCTTCGTCAGTATTATTGGTGGCCGCATTTGAAAGGAGAAGTTGCAGAATACGTCAGCCGGTGTTTAACTTGCCAGAGGGTTAAGGCAGAGCACCAGCGGCCGAGCGGATTGTTGCAACCTTTGGAGATTCCGGAGTGGAAGTGGGAGCACATCACAATGGATTTTGTGGTAGGACTTCCAACAACACAGAAGGGTCTAGACGCCATATGGGTAATCGTAGATCGTTTGACCAAGTCTGCCCATTTTCTACCAATCAAGATCAGGTACAAATTAGAACAGTTGGCGAAACTTTACGTGAAGGAGATAGTATCACGACATGGAGTGCCGGTATCTATTGTGTCTGACAGAGATCCGCGCTTCACGTCAAATTTTTGGAGAAGTCTACAGGAGAGACTGGGAACACAGTTGAGAATGAGTACGGCGTATCATCCTCAGACTGATGGTCAGAGTGAGCGAACAATTCAGACCCTAGAGGATATGCTCCGGGCAGTTGTGATGGATTTAGATGGCAACTGGGACGATCACTTGCCATTAGTAGAGTTTGCTTACAACAACAGTTACCATGCTAGCATTGGCATGCCTCCGTACGAAGCGCTATATGGAAGAAAGTGTCGAACGCCGTTGTGTTGGGATGAGGTTGGTGAGCGGAGATTGTTGGGGCCAGAATTGGTACAGCAAACTGTGGAAATCATTAAGGTGATAAGACAGCGTTTAGTAGCAGCTCAGGATCGTCAGAAAAAGTATGCTGACTTACATCGTCAGAAACGAGACCTTGAAGTTGGTAGCTTTGTGTTTCTGAAGGTATCTCCCTGGAAAGGGAAAATCCGTTTTGGGAAGAAGGGCCAATTGAGCCCTAGGTTCATAGGACCGTTCGAGATTTTGAGGCGAATCGGCAGAGTGGCGTACGAGGTAGCATTGCCTTCTGAACTTGAGCACATTCACAACGTGTTTCATGTACCGGTATTACGTCCATACAAGCCAGACTACAAGCATGTTATTTCCTATGAGCCAATTCAAGTCGAGAAGGACTTATCATACGAGGAGGTTCCTGTTCAGATATTGGATAGGAAGGAGTAGAAGCTGAGGAATAAAATCATTCATTCCGTTAAAGTTCTCTGGAGGAACCACGCAGTGGAAGAAGCCACATGGGAACTCGAAGAGAAGATGAGAGCAAATTACCCCCAGTTATTTGAGTAACCTTAGATTGAAATTCCGAGGACGGAATTTTTATAAGGGGGAGAGGATGTAATGCCCAGGAATTTTTAAAACCTTGTACAATTTATTTTGACAAATGAAAATCATTTTATATAAATTTTTCGGATTTAATTGGATCCGTGTAAACATTATTATTTAATTATATAATTATATGGTCCAATAATTTTTCCTTGCATTAAAGGGACTCACTGATAGTCCGGATAAATCAGTGAGTCAACCTTACGAATTTATTGGCAAGAAAATTTGGAAGGATTAAATAAATAATTTTATCAATTTCGGATTAAATAATTCAAACGGGAATTATTGTGGAAACAAATATTATAAATAATTAATTAATGGAATTGGTTATTTAAATTAAATATTAGCAACATGATGTTACAAATTTTAATTGGAGTTATCTCCCTTATTTTATTTTCTAACCGATCCAATATCAAATTGGGTCGAACCCATTTTCCTTTTTATTTCCATGTGGGCTAACCGAGTGGACTGGGCACATCTTGAGTACTAAAACAATTGGGCTAGGCCCCTCCCCTCTGTCCAGCCGAGTCGGTTTATTCCTAATTGAAGTGGGAAGACGGTGGATTAATTTGGGGATAGCAGGGCAAAGACCTCGAACCCTCAAATTAGACAGAGACGGGAAGAGGAAATGGGGGATTAAGCTGAGCCATGGGAGGTCCTAGACCTAGCCCTCAATCAATCGGATGGACGGGTGAGGGCTGAGGGATTGGGCGTGACAGGTGAAGGGACCGGCGACATGGACTGGGGAGGGAGAGCTCAATGACCGGCGGCTACCAAGGTTCGAGGCAGGTGAGGCGTATGAGGGCGTGGAACGACCCGAGCGATAACTGCTCGGACCAAGAGGTAAAGCGTGATTGGGGCGGCATAGGGGGCTGCGTAGGGCGTCAGCGAGCGGCCATAGGCCACTCCACCTACCGATACGAGGGATTGCCGACCATCTACCCCTATAACTGTTGGGTAATTATTTTGATCAAGTGAGGTAATACCCAGCTAATTGGGTAAACAAATTTCTATAAATTGAAGCCCCAATTAGCTCAAGCTGCCGATTTTCCTTGAGTCCAAATTAAGGAATTAGAAACTTCAGAAAGGAGGAAGAACAGGGGAAGTTGCCGCGCATGCCCGATTCAACCACCTACTTTGGGAAGAGAAGGAAAAGGGCAATCCGATCGGTACCAAGGTATAACCATAGAGTTACCAAGCTACTGCGCTAGCTTCGTCGGTTTGATTTTTTGTTGTTGTTTGTTTTCTTTATTTTCCTTCTTCTGCGATTGGGGTATTGTTTTGGATTAAACTGTATTGCTTTGAATTGAAACTCAAACATTGTATTATATTGGTTGGGTTTGAAAATCTGGTATGGTACTGTGTAGTTTCTTGTTGAAATTTTGGGTTATACTGCTTGGTTGGAACACTGTAGGTTCAAGAACCTTAAGGTTCGGCAGCATGATCTTGCACATTGAATGGACCAATATTATACTTTAGGTTGCACGACAAGTGTTTGTTGAAATGTCAGTGAGAATCAGCTTGATAGTTGCCTAGTTAGTAATCTGTTAGGCCAGTTTTAGGAAAATGAATGTCAGCAGTTTGGTGTGTGAAGTTTGATTTTTTTATTTGCCTGGCTATAATCTGATGGGAGTTCCCCTGTTGTGTTGGGTCATTAGCTGAATAATTAAGATGAAATTTTGCAGGAATTTCCAAAATTGTTGTGTAATTCGTTGGGTTGTTTAAACAACAATGAATAAGGTTAATAAAATAAGTATTTAACATTTAACATTAAACAATAAATAAGGATAGTAAAAATTTAATTATTGTTTATTAATATTCCACAGTAATTAAGTAGGAATAAAATTAGTCAATAATTATTTATTATAAATAAAATTAATAAATATTTAATTATTATTTAATTAATGTTAAATAATAATATAACTACTAGAGTAATTATTTATTATTTATCAGTAAATCATAAATAAAGAGAACAAATATTTAATTATTGTTAAATAAAGTTAATAATTTAATTATTTATTATTTGTCCTTAAATAATAAATAAAGCTAATAAATAATTGATTATTGTTTAACTACTATTAAATAATAATCAAGTATGAATAAAATTAATAGATTAATTATTTATTATTTATCCGTAAATAATAAATAAAGCTGATAAACGTTTGATCATTGTTCAACCCATTATTAAATAGGTATGAACAAGGTTGACAAATAATTATTTATTATTTATCCATAAATAATAAATAAAGGTAATAAATATTTAATTATTATTTAATCTTAAATTACAATTAAGTATAATTAAAGTTAACAAATAATTATTTATTATATTTAATTATTATTTAATCTTAAATAATAGTTAAGTATAAGTAAAGTTAATAAATAATTATTTATTATTTAGCAATAAATAATGAATAACGATAATAAATATTTGATCTTTTACTTAACTAATAATGGTTAGGTATGAGTAAAGTAATTATTTACTATTTCTCATTAAATAGTAAATAAAGATAATAAGAACTTAATTATTATTCAATTAACAATATTAATAATTAAGTATGGATAGAGCTAATACATTAATTACCTAATTAATGGTGGGTAAGGGAAATAATCTTGTAATTACCATTGAAAGTGAATAGTAGCTAAGTATGAATAGGACTCAAATAACCTGTTTATTTGTTGCCACTGTTAGCTAGTAATGCATTAATCGATTTAGTATTTAGAGTTATAAATAATAACTTGGGTTATTAAATATTGCTAAGTTGAATATCCAATAAGCATGATTAATTATCGAGATAATAACTAAATGTCATTAAGTAATTTCTGATTAACACAATATTGAATAATAATTTAATGATAATGGAGTAAATAAAGAAATGTGAAGTGTTTATTTTGCTAAATAAATAGCATAAGTGAGTGTATCGATATACAGTATGCAATGCTAATGGATAAACCGACTTTACCAACTGATAGGTTATCCAAGGTCAATTAATTAAAGCTAAGATTTAATTGTAGCTGAGCACACAGGCAAGTTCTCTATCCCGAAACTTTGATTTTTGCAAGTTCCTAACCCTAAACTTCTTACATTATTGCAAGTTCTTCTTTACTCAACTTTTACATTGCGCAAATTTCTAAGCCTTATGCACTATTTCTAATTCGTGTAAAAAGGTATATATATACTGTTGCAAGTTATTCTTTAAGCTTGAGTTTTTATCTCTAAGCATGCCTTAAATGGTCTAATTACTTTCAAAATTATTCCACATCTGTATATTCATTGACATTCGCACTCGTGCATTCGAAATTCGTATATTTAAATTCAGGAATTTATAAACCATTCGTGGTTAAGTCTGAACCCTTGTTCGGTCAGACAAATATGTGAGAATTTATAAAAGCTATCTGAACCAATCAATGGTAAGGATTCTTAGACTGTATGAACACCCCTTTATTTATAGGGGAGTACCCCACGTACCGTATATAAGGTACAAATAGCAGAATTAAATGTTATGCATATACATAGGGTACGCGAGGCTGATCCCCTCAAGTACGTTATTCTGTAGCCAGTAACCAGAGGGTCAACTAGCTATTGACTCCTTTGGAAGTTATCGTTCAAAGTCTATTTGACTATCAATTGTTCTAAAAGCATTTAATGTTCTTGCTTCTGATTATTCTATTGTTGAAATCCCTTTAATATCCCTTCATCATGATATATTCTTATTGTTGCACCTTAAACTTGCTGGGCAAACTCGTTGCTCATTCTTGCTATATCATGACTTTATTGCAGCTAAACCCGAGACGTCAGGGAAGAACAAAGGGAAAGAAAAGATGAAATGATAGACATCTTGTAGCTGACCTTAGATTCATGTGTTAGTTATTTACTGATGTAATTTAAACCCTGCTAGCTATTTAGGGTATGGATTGTGTAAATGTTTAAGGTTAATCGTATTCTGGGACTAGTGACACCTTGTAATGAACAATGTATGTTTATTATATTCCGCACTTTTAGATATCATATGTTGTTAAAGGTGAATGTTGTATTGAATCGTGATGACCAGATCCGGGTATTTGGAGACCCGAATTTGGGGGCGTCACATGTCCTGATTGTAATTTTGTTTGCATCTTGTACTAATGCAACTCTGACACTCTAACGTTTGATAATGTCACTAAATTGTCATTTGAATTTTGCAATTCATGTTTGATTACTGATTAAGTATTTCTGTCTATTATGGTTTCATAGGAATCCAAGTTCGATTTTTTTTTGTTTCCTTGGATACTTAATATTTGTTGGTGACTGAATCTGTAGCTTTCCTAGAACTCATATTCTGATTTTGTTCAGTTAAACAATTGACTTTATGATTAGGATGGAGATCGAAGTAGATTACACTAGGCTGCTTTTACTTGCTGCTGCTGGCTACGATCCTCGAATTGCACCCAAGGTGTATGAAAAGTTGGACAAAGTCACCGGTGAATCAGCACTGAAAGATTGTCTTTCTATACATCCCTCCGGAAAGAAGAGGGCCAAGTTGCTAGCCCAGGCACTATGGAACTACTTGTATTCAGCATCAGGACCAACAACAGGCTAAATTTATGCTAATCATTTAATATTCCTTTTTTTCTTTTCCTGTTGTTTTTTTGTTTTTATTGTTGATGTTTGAAATGAGGTCAAGAATCACAAGAACATACCAATTCTGTAAACATTATATTAACAGAGTGACAATTTGTTATTTTGTCTGATTGTAAGCCAAATACAACTAATGCAAAATATCATTTCATTATGTCCATGAAATAACCACAACAGTTCTGTCATAACATATATTACAAAATTTAATAAGATAATGAGGGCAGTATTATGCCACCCCTCTGATAGATAATTAGTCGCAGTACACAATCATTAAAATCACTTAACAAGTGCCATGACCGACGCTACCAAGGCTAGCCTACAAAAGAGAGTGATGATATTGGCGATGTGTTTAAGATTTACCACATGGATTTCAATGACTCCAAGTCGAGCATCATCATTGTTGTGCAGCTGCACGTGGGCTTCAACAGCGGAGTTGGGTTCGCCATGCCCAATTGGATTGCACCAGTCCCAAAACATATATTTTCCTTTGTCCTTCTCCTTTGGACACTCATGGTACAACTTTCCAGGATTCTTCTCTGATTCGGATATTCTCACAGCAGCTCTCGGGCGATAGTAACACATCTTGTTTCGAAATCAGGTATCATGAGTTTGAATGCTCATGTTACTTGAAGTAGACATGTCTGTGTTGAACCTTATCTGCCAAAACCACCATAAGATTGATTTCTTTTAGAGACATTCCATAGTTGGTAATCCACAGAGCATATACACAAAAGAGAAGCTTTGCACATATTCCACAGTTGGAAATTAATGTCAAACAAGCCATAGATATCTATCTTGGGTTGACAATCACCAATATCAAACAAGCATATACACAAAAGAGAAGCTTTGCACATATTCCACAGTTGGAAATTAATGTCAAACAAGCCATAAATATCTATCCTGCGTTGACAAGCACCAATATCAGAATATCACAAAAGAGAAGCTTTGCGCGCACACACACACACACACACACTTACAGTTCTTCATAAGAGATTGCATCTGAGTCACCAATTAATTACTCACATTTCACGAATTTCAACGTTTCACAAAAATAATTAAAATTTGCTTTCAACTTGGCAAGGCAAAATTGCCTGATAAGTAATAACACAGTTCTTCCGTTTGCCACCCATGATAAGTAATAGAGATGAAGTGAATTCAAGATTTAAGACATTATGAGACATGAAAGTTTCTTTTGTCAAGGATCCGATCCACTAATGTAATTTCATATTCTAATAAATTTTTACAGTATTCTAGTGCAAAGATTTAACAAACACTTGTAAATGAAAAGAATAACTCACTAGTGTAATTTCATATTTTGAAATTTTCATGTAAACTTGCAAACTATATACTAGTAATTCACTAGAAATTGATCTCAAACTCAAACCCAACTGAGCATTTTGTCATATTTATAAGTTTCAAATAACTATACCCATTTCCCTGTTCTTCTTCAGAAAATAAAAATCATATTTTCTGGAAAATGAATTAAGAAAAAATGATGCAGTATAGGCTTCACCAACAGTATCTTGATATAGTTTTGCACACCACATAATAACACAAGGCAAATATTACCCCACATCTGTTTCAAGAATTAAAAGTAAAATAACTCCAGTCACTATACACATCATTCTGCACCTAACGAATTACAAAATAAGAATAAAATTAAATTAAAAAAGCTAAATATAAGAATGGCAGGGCCTAGTTGTGTTGTTTAAAATTTCAAGTGTAGCTCAAATAAATGGGAAGACATATAAATTAAAAATTAAAAAAAAAGCACACTTGGAAATATCAGATCGCTATGTGCATAAACACTTGGAAATACCAGATCAGTTGGAAACACTTGGACTAATTTTCTCTCAAGAAGCTTAATGGGTTTGACAAAATCAAAACCCTTGAAATGAACCCTAGATTTTATTCATTTGGTTCAAACAAAAAATTAGAAAGTACCTTGCGAATGCGTCGGTTCCGTTTGCGTCGCCGGAGTATTCGGCCGGAGCGTCGCCGAACTTTTCCAAAACCGGCGTCAAGTTCAGAGACAGAGAGAGGAGAGACGCTCGAGCTGCTAGTGTTTTGGTTAGAGAGAGAGAGTGATTTGAATGTTTGTATTTTTTTTTTCCTTCTTAACCCGCCCGGTTAATTGGATTTGAACCGCTTTGACCCGCGTCATTTTTTTTCCATGCCATCTCTGAACTGAGCCGTTGGATGTGATCCAATGGTTGACATGCAAAGTTCGGATTTTAAGTCCTATATGGGAGCCCGGATGTGAACTGAACCGTATATATATATATATATATATATATATATATATATAATATAAAAAATTAAAAATAATTATATTTTACTTTATTCTATCTTATTGCATACGTTTTTACGTTAATCGCAATCCAATTTTGTCAAATATTTGTCGACATATATAAATTTTTTTAATTAAAATTTGTACTCGAGTTTGGGTATGGGTTTATTGTATACTTGGATCGGATCCATACTATTATTGGGCTGGCCTATAATTATGTAAGATAGAATTTTGGAGGTACAATTGAGAATTTTAGTTTTTATATATTCTGACCAAGTTCTTACTTGTATTGCTTTTATTCGTAATAGATTGAGAATTATCATTCTATTGTCGCTACATTTCTAACTGATATTAGTGATAAGTTTAAAAAATAAAATTATCCTAAATTAAAGTTACCGTTTTACAAATATATTTTTCATTTTAAAATGGAAGGATGGAATAATTCTTTTGGACTTATAGTTAAAGCTTGTTGAAGAGTTCAAGTTTATATTTGTTTGCTTTTCCTAATGAAGCAGGAAGAGTGTTACTATGTATTGACACAAATTTATATTAAGTTACAATTGTAAAACATATTAATACATGAAATTGGATAGAATAATAAGAGTGCTCACTTACTACACATTTTTTTAAAAGAATTATCCCTAACACTTATCCAAATAATTAAAAAGTCGAATATAAACAGTGACAATATATATATATATATATATATATATATATATTATATTTGTTTTAAGGGAAAGCCTTGAGTTTTCTGTCAATACTCAATATGGTATGATGGGAAAAGTGAGAAGTGAAAACCGTAAAGCGTAATGTTCATATGATATTCTAGGATTCAAAAGTTACTTCATTTCGCAAGCAAATTAAAAAGTTTCATTTACAAAATTTATAAAATTTAAGAATATATATATATATATATATTTATGTTTATTCATAAAATAATAAATTATTAATTTAATTAAAAATAGTAATATGATAATAAAATTATAATAACAAATTTGAGGATATTTCTTAAGAATTAGAATCTTTTTTTCTAAATAGCAAAACGAAATTCTCATCAATTAATAAACAAAGAATTCTCTTCTCTCACTTTTTCTTTTTCTTTTTTATATTTTTTTATGGTGTAATGGTGGCCTTAATGGCCAAACCCTAAAACTAAATAAACATACAATCAGCTTCTACCAACGCTAGGAAATCAAAAGGCGTGTTTGCAATTATGGATTAAGCCTTCATCATGTCATGGTGATTCCAAAAAAACTTTTTTTTGTGAAATAAAAATATTAACAAATGACTCTTTGTGTAGAAGTAGAACTCAACGAGTACTTCTTTTTCTCTCGTAAAGGTCACAAACAAGAGAGAGTGGGCTACTAAAGTCTAAAAATGTCTCCATATATACAAGCTGCAACAGCCACCAAACAATTTAATTATCGATAATTAGTAACCTACTTGTACATTAATTTGATTCTAATGCATGCATGCTTTTCATGTGCAGTACGTACCTTTTTCCCGCCCTATTTTAATTTATTGCTAAGCAAATATATCCACAATCCTAACCAATTATATATACCTATGGAAAAGCTAAAGCATTTGTATTATAATTGAGACAAAGCGCGGCGCGGCTGAATAATAGTAATATTCTACTTTTTCCGCAAAATCATAGCAAATGCCTTTTCCAAAATACTAGGGTTTGAAATTTGCCTAGGGCAGGATCTTGCTTATGATCACTACATTGATCTCTTGATTGTTTAATTTATAGTTTGTCTGGATTCTGGAAAGGTGACATTGCCTACCAGAGCTGGCTTTGCCTACACCCTCCATTCCATAAGAACTGAGCGAGTGAACTTAATTTTTAAAATTTAGGCTATGAGAATGTAATACCCAAACCTTTTGTCCCACATAGCCTACATCACTAACCCTTTCTCCTTTACTAACCTATATATAACTAATATTTTGTTTTTTTTATTATTTATTAAAGGTTTTCTTATTTTGAGAAAATCTTTTTATGTGAAGTCCTTTTAGTAAGGATCTCCTTAGTTAAAATTTTCAGTGTCGAGATTGTGGGCAGATTGTGAATCTCAAAATTTTGAGTATTACATTGTTTATTTCAGGTACGGATTTTCGTACTCTTTTAGTGACACTCCTTTAATTTTAATTTGTTCGTTTTGTTTCGATATTTTGTTCATAGTTAAATTCATATGATAGATTTGTTTGATTTTAGATATTCGAAAATTCGTTATTTGTACTCTTTAGACTTATTAAGCATTGTCTAGTATATATTTCTGTAGAACCGTACATGCTAATATATTTTGGAAGATTTTGTGTCGATTCGTTTCGATTTAGGATGTGCGTATTAGAACCCCTTTTGTTGGTATTATGTTGCTTATATTGTGACATGATATTTTTGTTAGATGATATCGTAGGGTGTACCTTGAGCTGGCACCGAGGCATGACACTTCCGTGGCAGTGTAATGAGTCCACGACGTCTCTGTTTTGTGCTCCGATGGGAGTTGGTCATTTGGTGATTTGTTGTGAGAGGCGTATGGGTCGACCATAGTTTTCTGTTCTGTTCTGCAGATTGGTGATGTTTGTGCAAAACACACCTTTCGATTTTGCATGCATCTGGATTACGTAGTCCGATGTGTGGTTGCCTGTGTGACATTATTTTGATTGTCTATGTGACATTATTTGACTTGCATGTGTGACAAGGTATATTTGTGTTTTGTTCTGAGCTCGGTATGAAATAACCTCAGCCATTCGATTCAGCCTATTATGTTATTAAGTTCAGTTCAGTTCAGCTATGTTATTGAGTTCAGTTCAATTCAGCTATGTTATTAAGTTCAGTTCAGTTCAGCTATATTATTGAGTTTAGTGCATTTCAGCTATTTAAGTGCAGTTCAGTTCGACTATGTTATTAAGTTCAGTTCAGTTCAGCTATGTTATTGAGTTTAGTTTAGTTTGATTTGTTATTCATTTCGGTTCTCATTTCTGTACTCTATATTCGTACTGGGCAATTGACTCATGCTGTGTTTTTCTTTCGGCAGGTATTCAATGGGTTCAAGGGCAAGTGTGAAAATATGTTCCTTTTAGTTTGATATTCTGCTTAGAGTTTGTTCGTGCGTGAGCTCCCTTTCCTATTTCGGGAAGGGGGTGTTACAGAGAATATATATGAACATGAGAAACTACATAGAATTTACTAGTACTAACTACCTCAATGTTTGTGATTTCACATATTGAAAATAAATATTTTTATAAAATTTATTATTCTTTTAATATATAAAGGTCAATTTGAGTATAAAATTAATTAAACTAACCACTTTTTATGGGATGGAGGTACTATTAATTATAAAAGTTTTAGAAGCAGCATTTGGTGAAAAACGCAGATAAAATAGGTTCTTTCTAATTTCTATGCATTTGTGTTAATATGCATAGAGTTCTACGTATTGCGAAATTTTTTCGTCGAATTATAATTGTTAAAGACATCAATACATATGATTTGATAGGATTATAAGAGTGATCATCATATTATATATCTTTAAAAAGTTATCATTTATATTTATTCAGATAACTGATAACAAATTTTTTTATACATAATCGCAAGACATTATTTCTCATATTCTTATACCATGAAAAGACTAGAAAATGGGTCTCAAAAGGGCCTTATTGTGCTTAAAGAAAGATTAGGGCTTTCGTTTATGAAGTCATGTACACATTTTGTATTATGTGTCCTTTTTAGCTTCGACTAGCTGAAGCACCTACGACCGACCAGAATAGACACACGGCCGTTCTCTCCCACTAGCAATAACCTTTATCTTATTAAAGTGTGATTAATTCAGATTAAGATTCTAATCATATACTCCTAACTCCTAATTCGTTAATTACCTTTCATGATTATAATAAGTTTCAACACTTAAGTAACATCAGCGACCAAATGATTAGCGCAAATTGAGATAATGATGTCTGTTACTTTATCTAGTACTCCTGTAAAAAAAAGGTGATAATGATAAAAAAAATAAAAATAAATGGCATGGCCCGTAAAGCCAAATATGTAATACCCAATCATTATTTTTTACAAAAAAAGTCATCTTCTAAATTATTGATAATATATATATATATAACAAGGAAAATAAAGATCTTATCTTGAATCAACTAACAAATTAGCCGAGTAATTTTGGTTGGTCACTAATTCGTTCCGAGCTAATAATGTATGTCATATTCATAATTATACAAAAATTTTCGTATTCTACGTTGTATTATTTCAAAAGTATATACGCATGTATTAAAAAATATATACAATAATTTTGATATATATACAACCCTTCATCTATTATTATATCAATTCTTCAATTTTATGCTTAATGTATTGCTAATTTGTTACCATCCATACTGTATAATTTATACTCAAATTATAACATCAAATGATAAACACCATAATTTTTGAATTGCATTATTTACACTTGCTCGTGCCTTGTATGAGTTATTAATCTAACAGTTGATAAAATGACACAATGTTTAGCAGTTTGCTATTGTATATAATTTCATTTTTACACCAACACTAGACTTTACAATTTGGTTTACAAACTAGTTGGTCAACTCAAATTAACTAGAACCATTTGAGTTGTTTAACTATTTCAAATTATTTGGGTTGGTTAAAGTTTTGACCCATATTTTTAAAAAGAAAAACAGACTCAAACCAATTAACCGATTTGAACCCATTTTTTTTCCCAATTCATCTTTCCTTCACACCATACTTTTCTGTCACGACCTAATTGAAATCGGCAATACCGCGTCTTACAAAGAACTCAATACATGCATTGTAATTGTAAATACAGATCAAACATTAATTAGAATGAATAATAGGGAATTAGTTTTTTACTAAATTTGATATGCACGTGTGGACATGTATCATGCAACTTGTTGATCCATGTATTCCATCTCTGAATAGGCTAAAGGCTGATATCAAATATGGAATAAGGACAGTTTTTTTAGAGAGTGTATAATATTTTTAGACAAGAGTATAAAAGAGAGAGAGAGTAAAACTTTTAGATAGAGAATATTAAAAAAAAGTGTATATAATTTTATAGAGAAAGAGAGAGAAAGTATAAAAAAAATTAGAGAGAGAAGTTAAATTTATTAGATAGAATGTATAAAAAAATTAGAGAGAAATTAAAGGAAGATGAAAAATCAATATACCAAGTAATTTATTTTATTGGGCCCTAATAATAATAAACTTTGAATTTAAAAAATGAGTTGAGCTATATTAGAACCATTACACATAACCCATATATATTAAAAACATGTTATATGATTTTAGTTTTTAAATAGAAGTATAGAACCAATAACTATATTTTATAATTCATAACTAAATTAAATTCACTTTTTGTCGGGTCTAGCTAATACTACTAAAGTAACCAAATTAACTAATTATTTTATTTTTAGAGATAAATATGAAATATAGAATAGTTGGTTTAACTTTTGGAACGAGACTCTTTTTATTAAAGCTGAGAGAATATATAGAATATGCACGTCAAATGTTAATCTTAGAGCTCTTAAAATAGGAACATTAAATTTTTTTTTTTAAATAGGCAACCTAATTAGGACTGCCACATCAGAGATTTCAATATTATAGGAGCTTTATGCCTTCATCGCAGCATTAAGGAATTAAATTTGCTGAAATTGAGTCAAGAAAACTGTTCCAATTTTCATCATAGTGTTCAAGACCTTGATGATCACCAGCCATATGCAAATGGTTCCATTCATTTTGGGGTGCCTTTTCAATTTCATCGTTCCTTGCAAACCTCCCTCTAATACGTGGTCGGCTGTCTGCTAATGTCTTCCTGCACACATACTGTTTTTCCAAAAGATCACCAACAGTTCATCACAAACTATAATATATTGAGATTCAATATAAGTAATATAATTGATTACGTAGTCGAATATTAATTGTATTATGTATAATATATTGATTATTAGACTTGATGATTTTTGTTTTTGTTTTATAGACTGAATAAAAGAACAGGAAGTTGCTTCGAGCATGCATGTTTTTAATGTTTTTAGAGTCAAAACAATGTATAACATTATTATTGGGATTGACTCATGCTTATGCGCGAATCCTACTAATGACTATTACGACAGGGAAGTCAAGTGTGATGTCTATTTGGGTGTGATGTCTATTTGGGTTTTGGATTTATTAGTTGTCCGATCTTTAGTTTTACTAATATATTGGACATCATGAGTTTGAGTCTATGTTATAATAATTAGGGTTTTTAGTTACTAATAAGACATTGTTTAGTGTGTGGATCATTGTAGAGCGTATGCGGCATCTAATGAATATATCATATAAGCAGGACTAACCAAAATTAATGAACCTGAGTATGTCGCGTGTCTTCTATTTTTATTTTTTTTTAATTTCTTGTAATTGTTTGCTATATGTCGGTCTTAAATTCTAACAATTATTAATTAAGACCCCATAGCATTATTTGTATTTAACAAAAGAAAGAAAAAGAAGCCTTAATTGTATACTCTATTTCTACTAACCGTTATAAAACCGAACAAGAAAACAAAAAGCATATCAAAACATAATATTTAGACCAAAGGTGATAGTCTAATGTTAATGCCTCTTTTTTAATTGTGCAAATTTAAAGTTGTATGTTCAAGTCTCTCTCAACAAAATTAGAATCAACAGACACTAAACATGCGCACACAAGGAGTGCATTTCTATTGTCCTATTTCATATGATGTCTCATTATTTCTCATGTACTATTGTCACATAATTAATATTATCTAATCATTTATTTATAATTATTCATAATTAATTAGTAAAAATTATGTGGAGAGCAAAATATATATATATATGTGTGTGTGTGTGTGTATATATATATATGAGATTGTACAAGAGATGCCATCATACACTAGTCACAGTATTGCATGTGATGCTGATGAATATGCCATTGAAATACAACAAAGTTGCAAGTAACATCTGTACTTGAAATCATGCATCAACTTCCACTGATGCACAAAATATCCCCTTTGTTTTACTTAACCTAAAACCTGTACGCAGTAACATTATTAATGTATTTTACAAAGTATCTGAGAGCTGTCAATATTCCTATAAAAGTGAATAAAAAGGTTTCTACTTATTTTTTGCTTATATATCCTTTAATTTTGCATTTACTAAAGTTATAATAAAGGTGAGAATAGAGACAAGAAAGAAGAGAAAACATGAAGTAGCTACTAGCTATGATCTAGCTAGCTAGTTTAATAATAATGTAATATTGAAATTAAATGACCTTTATCTTCTTGTTGAAATTCCTCTGGTTACGCTTGCTTCTGTACCTCTCAATTCTCTCTTTTTTCTCCTCTGGGCTATATCGAGTGGCTTTAGCATTCACACCTTCAATAATGCTGCTCTCATTTGATAGTGGACTTTCTGATCTATCATTGTGTTGTACCATGTTCATTCTCTGTCAAATCAACTCCAAAAGTTAATAATTATTTTAATTAACACCTTTAATAATTAATTATCAAGACTAGCCACCCTAAACGCACACGACCATATATAATAACTCTTTAATTAGTGATAACTTCCAACAACTGCATGCTGCATCTTAGAGAAAATACTACTGCATGAAAGTTACCGCGCTAAATATAATATAGTAAAGAACTAAAGAGTAAAAACTAAAAAGAATAAAAGATCTCAACAGTACTTCATGGATCGCAGAGGCTGGAACCAATAATCTAGATAGAAATCATGTGTCGAACTTATCGCTAAATCAACCCTTAAATGTACATATTCTCTTTTCAATAAAAGATGATTGAAGTGTAAAAAAAAATAATCTTATTAAAAATATCTACGATACACAATACAAATTTTACCCTCAAAATTATTAAGTAGAGTTCATTATTGTTAAGAAAAATAGAGAAATTTTAACTTATTTATACTCTCTCATCTACTTTTATTTTTCTTATATTTAATGAAAAATATTTATAAAACATATTTCATATATGGGATAGAACGAGCTATACATAGATAATCCATCAAATATACCACGTCCTAAATCCGGCAAAAATACAAAACTTAAGCTTAAAACAAACACAAAATCTACTAGCTTTGGAGTGATTATCATATTATATAGATTTGTCATTATATATGAGTTAAGAGCTCACATGCAAATCACCCGTGCTGAAAACCTTCCTCACGGGACTCGAGTCCGAGTCCAAGAACTCAGTGGGTTGGTGATACTGAAACACGCTAACATTCTTATGAAGCGAGTGGCTGCTCACGCTCCTTTGCATCAAACTCGATATCTGAGTCGTCCCATAACTCGTGAGTGAACTCGGAGAACCGTAACTACTGCACCCACTACTAGTGTTACTAGTAGTGTAACAAAATTCTTGCTTCATTAGAGCTAACACCGAGTCGAACTCATTGCTAAACGAGGAGAAATTCAACGGAGTCGTGACATCCGGCAATGGAAAATGGCCGGAGAAATCGTTACTGCTGCCGGTGTTGTATCCGTTCATGGCGTGTGTTATTTTTGAGTTTGATGGGTTTTTGTTTTGTTTTTTTTTATAGCATAGGAGGATGATATTATTACGAGATGATAAAAATGGGAGGGAATTTACACTCTACTTAAAGAGTTTGGAGGAGCTGGATGATGACGTGGACGGTGACGTCATGGTTTTGGAGAGAGAGTTGACTTTGCTTTTTCATAAATCGGAACAAAAGGACATGTTTGGCCTACAAATTAAGCACTCTGGCGAGGAAAAGATCCTCTGGGTTTTTGTTTTTGTTTTTGCGGGGAGATGTTATTGCCAATTTGCCATAGCCAAGTACTCCTCTATAGGATATAGTCGGTACTATTTCCCCTAAAAACATAACCTAACCTTATGAACTCTAGTTACAAAACATGTGACTTTAATCATTAATATGTGCCCAAAATTTTATGTGGGACAAATTTGTGGGCTAATCAGAACATGGCATGTGTCGCTAAGTGGGGCAAAATAGGTACTGGGCCAAAGAATTACATTGGATTCGGAGAATCTTAGGGGCAGCCTGGTAATTGCGGCACCAAACTAGATCTCTCAATTTTATTAAAAGAGAGTCTTGGGGCGTAACCGGATCGACCTGAATCGCGTTAGCAGAGAGTTGTTCGGATTCAACTTAAAAAGTTAAATTTATATTCGAATTTGAATTTAATTTGGATTTGAATTGTATTTGAAAAAATTCTATTCAGATTCGACTCGGTTCGAATATTCATTACTCAAATTCGATCTGACTCGGATCGAATTATATTTGAATTACTCACGAGTTTCGAATTCAAGTTCAAATTCAAGTTTGCACATACTAACTAGCTTTATAATACTTATAATTATAAATTGAATTTAATATTTTACTTAGAAATAAGAAAATAAATTTACAATTAAACTTTACAAATATAAAATTACAATAAAAGTTAAAAATAAAATTAAAAAATAATAACTAATTATCTCAATTTTATTTAATTTTGTACATACTATAAGAGAATGTATCGAGTATCTATTTGAATATGTATCAACCGAGTATGTATAGACTCATAATTGAGAATTCGAGTAGTTTGAATACTAAATGAGTCGAGTATAATCTTACTCAGATTCTACTCGTATTTTTATTCGAACGATTTTTTGTGTTCAAATTTGAATTATATTATTAACGAATCCGAGTCTCATTCGCATTTTTTCGAGCTAAGCCCGAACCGTTTAGTTTGATTTACAACCTTAGTTGTGTCACTTTTATAACTTACTTTCTCACTTCCACCCTTTATTCCCAAAATCTCTCCCATATTTATAATTCTTATTCAAATATTTAATTTTTTTCAATTGCACACGCGCATAGTGTGTGCTACAAATACTAATATATAGAATTAGACATAAATTTTGATTAAGAATCGTAATTTTTTTTTGATCGGCAAAAAGAAATTGTATTAAAATTTAAAGTCAAACAAATATGACAAATTCAAAAAATATGGATAGAACCACACAATTAAATTACATAACACCATATATTTGAATTAGAAAACTTATTTTTCCCACATCAAAACCTGATTTGAAAGCCTAGCATTTCTATCGCCTACCGTGGTAAAGCCTAATTCAATGATAAAAACCTTGGATTTCTCATTATTATTAATAAAACCTAATTCAACTTTAAATCAGAAATGATCGTAAAACTAATTAAAAAAAAGGTAAATGCGCTCATGGAGGCATGGAGCGGAGGGCCGATATGGCATAATCTATTGTTGTTTGTCACTTCAAATAAGTAGGCAGGGGACAAGAGCCACCGTCCCGACCCAAATTTTTGGGGTTAGTTTTGTACTTTTGAAATAAATTAGGGTTCTTGTATTATATTATATAAGAAGGGATTTTGTATTTTTTTTTTACGATTTTTTGAGATAGTGAAATTGATTTATCGCCCACTGTGTACTAACCCAACCTTTGAGTACTGAAGCACATAAAATTTTGTATCTTGTGTTCTTTTTTCCCCGACTTCTCTTTATTATTATTTTTGTTGCGTCGTTAATTTTCTAACCTTTCTCCCAAATCATTCACCGTTCCTTCATCTCCTTTTAATCAGTTTAGTTTAATTATGGGGTACGGGAGTAAAGAAGTGAAGTATGTGATATTCTTCAAGAAAAGATTAATTCAATTACTACTTTCTAAACTTAAATATTTTTCTTGCTTAGAGGCTAATCATTTCAATCATGGTGACAGAAAGCAGATAATTATTTCGATAATTAATTAATTATGTGCTATATGTAGACAATCCCTTTCCATTACAGTTTGTATTTTTTGAACCAAGTTGGAGTCATTTAGACATAATTTAGTTGTCAAGGAATGGACCTCTAGCAAATAGCATGCATGGACCTTTTTAATGTGGTCCTATATATGTACCATCGATCCCTTTGCAGTTACACAAAATCTGCATCAACAGACATTCGTACCCAACTTGCATTTGACAAGAGATAAAAAATACCCCACCACTTAGTTTCAGAGTAATAGATCTAGAGAGAGAGAGAGAGAGAATAAAGGGGCATAATATAATTTAATAGATGCCCGGCCATCTGTACTAGCTTATAAATTATAATCCACAATCAGATAGGTTAGGGATGATTTTATTTAGGTTAAGCATCCATATTACAATAACAAAAGATGGTTTCATGAGAAACTGAGATTCCAAATTTGAAAGTAAAGATTTCTATATTTTCTGAACTGTATGTCACGTTGACTATGACAGTCAAATTGAGTCGAAGAATTAATTATCATGAAGAAGAGCAGTGCACGTGAGATTGTTATGCGTCTCAGATTTTTATTTGGGATCTGACTTTCAACATAACTTTAAAAAAAAGGCTTAGTGATGGTAGTTGAGAGCTTTCGTGATATAGACAAATTATGTTATTTGCACCGGTTATATTTTTAAACATGTTATATGTATTTTATTATATCTATGGTTTCAATATTCTTTTTTTTAGTTTTAAATATTTTCAAAGAGAGATTTACTGCTTGTATTTCTTCGAATATTAATATAGTAATATCTTCTGCAATTTCCACGTAAATATTTTTATGTTTTTGTCTTTAATTTATATGTTCGTCATAATCTGTTTAACGATTAAAGATCATGAGCCTATGCAGCAACTGTGAGAGGTGGATAGTTCACAGAGCTCGACGTCGCGATAATATTATTCTAACTATAATTTTCTTTTGAAAGACAAAATTTGCTGGGAGCTTAGAATTAAATCAGGGAGGAGTCAACTCTTATTGTAATTTTCCAATCAGAATCCTTCTGATATCTAAGAAATATATGTACCATCTACTCAAAATCTTATTTGATTATGCATTCTTTGAAAAATTATTGAAAAAAAAAAATTGAATGCATAACCATAAGACAATGCATGGCCACATGGGGACCCCTAAAGCATCTTCTGTCTGTCAATTACTGTAGGTCCTGAGAATCATGTATATCACTTCATGGAAGTGTACCTATCTGTTCTCAAGAAACTCAAATCCATGGAATGATTAAATTTCTAGACTTTCTACATTTTGATGCACAAAACGTAACTAACAGAAAAAAGTATTTGACGTTTCGCTCATTGGTTGGTTAATGTAAACTAAGGAGGAGGATTGAAGCCAATGAATATCAACATCTATGCATAAAATCTTTGACAATAATGGGTTTTAATAATTAAGTTGTCACTCATATATAATGCACAATTGCAACAATGTTTACATCATTAACAGTACACCAATCTGCTAAAAAGTTGATGTACTATGTCTCTAAGGAATTCTACTGACTCCCTAAATTTACCTGCAAATAGTATACCCATTTTAAGATTGTTACTATATCTACAAGGTTCTTTCATAAGATCTGTTTCACATGAGAAATAAACTGATTTTCCGAAGGCAATTTAAAATGGACAATTCATTTATACAGTCCTATGCAAATAATTAAGTTGTATTTGTATAACTGAAAATTATAATTGTATAATACTTGTATAACATAGGTCATGCGAAATACAACTTTATATTATATCTATGCAACTCATTTCTATACATTGTTCAAATAGATGACGAATTCTTTATTTCAAGATCCGAAATAAAGAGAGGGTAATATGGGGATTCCTCTTCCCTAGCTAATTAATACTTGTTAAATCCCTGATAACAAGTTTTAAGTCCTCCCCCAGTCCAAAAATGAGCGTCTTGTTCGACTTTTGGAATTTTTATACATGCGCATGTTAATGTTTGTTAAGATCGAATCTATTTTTGACTATTTTTTAATTAATTTTTCTCCTAATATTATTGATGGAGAGAATTATTCAAAATACTATGTTTGAGTGTGTTATAGGTTAAATATATTATGTGTAAAAAAAAAAAGAACAATTGTGACTTAAATTAATTTTACGTAGAAGAGACTGTTAACTAACCAAATTAATCAAAAGTTTAAACTATTAGAAAGAGATACTAATAATGTATATTGTGCTAATACTCCTGCGCAAATGCAACTTTATGAAAAAGGGACAAATTAATTAAGTGCATTGACAATATCAAATAAATATAAAGATAAAGTGTACTCGTGAAGATTTGAAACTAAGATCTTGTACGCCCAAAATTTTGATGTCATATTAACTTCTTTTAGATGAGTTGATTATTTAACAGAGACAAGGATAACTTAATTTCCATAGAGGGAAATCTATCATAACCATGCAACAGTGATGGGCCTCAATTTATATGGGGGCCCCTCTTCTGAGCCCATATCTACTGATCGCTGGAATTTACCTCCACTAGCATTCTGAGACATATATATATATATAGTGGCTTTTAGGATTTGTATTTAGTTTAAAATATTTCATATGCATGTTAATTCTATATATATATATATATATATATATATATATATATATATATATATATATATATTGGTAGAAAAAAAGAAGAAGAAAACATGCAAAAAAGTAGGTATATATATAGGGCATGCAGAATAATGATTGCCTATGTATCCTACTACAAGGGAATGATTCTTTCTGAAGTGGAACATGGTAAAACAATAAGTGCAACAAGGGAAATGATTCATGAGAAGAGTAAGTTTCCAAGGACTTATAATGCAGATAATGGAAATTTGCAGCTTGTGATCCCCAATCCCTACTGGCTTGTGCTTTTGGCCAAATTTTTGGGGCCAATAAGCTTGAAAAATAAAAACAGTGCATCCATCAGAAAATGACCAGTGATGAGTTGTGGTTATGCGGTTCATATGTTACTACTTTTATTTATTTATTGCATCAGAAAATGACCAGTGATGAGTTGTGGTTATGTGGTTCATATGTTACTATTTTTATTTATTTATTTATTTTTGTTTTTATTTATGTGGATGAAAAACTTATTTCATCATATGCGTTGGATTAAATGACTACAACCTAATCAAGGGTACATAAATTGCGCTCTATGACGAATTTAGAGTATTAGAACATAAAAATACTATTTTGAATATGAAAGTTTCAATTCGTAGTTCACTAAGTTAATTATAAGAATAATATGTCAACTTTTGGTATATAAATTAAGCTCCGCGATGAATTTAGAGTATTAGAGCATAAAAATACTATTTTGAACATGAAAATTTCAATACGCAATTCACTAAATTAATTATAAGAGCAATATGTCAACTCTTGCTCTGTACATAATGTTCAACTACATATAACCATGTCAGATTTGGACTATAGCTTATGATAATTATTATTCTTGATGGACTTGGAATCTTTTTTAAAAAAAACTCACTAAAGACTTCAACGAGGAATTATTAACCACATGTTAACAAAATTAAATGAATATATAGTAATTAATTAACATGTCTTGGTGGCTACTTTCTACTTGTAGTAAAAAACTAGAGACTTCAAATGGCCTAATATTCTTCTTCTTTTGGCTAAGGCAATGGGGGATCACAAATTGTGATTGTAATGGGTTGTTTTTAGAAAAAAAACTGGACTATCTGAAGATGAAGTCAATGGAGAAATTAAGAGTTACTTTTTCTTGCTTTCTTTTTCTACTGATTTTGAACTGATTGAAAAATGCCAACCTTTCATCTTATCCCATGAGTACTAAACACCTCCACTTAAGACATTATTTGAATTTTTTTCTAAGAATTAATTTATACATGGTAGGGATTTTAAATAAGTTCACTTATTAAAACCAATGATATTAAAGTTATTCCTTTTAGATCTTAATATAGCGTTTCAGGTGTCCCTAGGTTTTGTCTATGCAAGCTGTTACTAAAGGATCAAACACTCTCAAGATATATAGGTTGTGCATTATATGCAAAACCTAAACATAAGCATGAACAACAAGAAATGGAGCTAGAGAGTTAGAGGTCATTCTCCAAGTAGTCTAATCAGTCATAAAGAACTAGCTAGCTGTGCTTATCCTTCTGCGGCGTCGAGATGTAGAAATTAAGTGGTTCAAATTATATCTGACCAAGGAGTGATTTGACTTTTGATGGTCTTAATAAGAGTGTGTGTGTATATATATATTTCAATATATATATATATATATATATATATATATATATATATATATATATATAAAAGGAGTATGTAGGTATCCAGACACACATAAATTATGTTAATCCTGCACTTAATATATTTGTAGCTAGTTTTAAATAATAAAATGGTGAAATATCAAAACAGTCATTAATAAAAATGATGAAAATACTAATACTTCCATTAATAAAATCTCTTTATATATATATATATATAATATGCTGATTGAATCCAACTAGCCGCGTAATTGTTGTGAGAACGATAATAAATGATTACCCGTCCACATTATTATTGCACGGATGACTAGTGTTAATCATCGTCCGTCCAACAATTGCGCGAACAATTGTAATCTATTCAACATAAATCATCATCTCTCTATACATATATTGAAATATTTCAAGTGATGCAGCAACAAGTAGCAAGTCTGAAATATATGAGCATAGATGAATCTACTTACATCATGTTTGTTTGTAAAGATAATACTTAGAATTTGACTATTAATTCTAAGTCCATTATTTGTTTTAAAAATTAGATTTTGGACTATTAGTCCAGAGATAATTAACAAATAACTTACAATGAGTGATTATTTAATGGAATTTCTTAACATGTGCCCTTAGGGTACATGCTAAGCACACGGTTCAAGAGAATATTCTTTTGAACTGTGTGCATATTCTTTTGAACTTGGTGCAAATGCAAAAATCAAGGAAAAATGTACACAGTTCAAGAGAATATTCTCTTGAATTGTGTGCTTAACATGTGCTAAGAGGACCCTTATTTAATATCATGTCCAACCAAAGATTATAAACCCTACTATTTGAGATTAAAAAATTTTAGACAAAATTAATTTGTCTTTTTTTAAAATGACCAGTGTATCCTATTCTATCCATTTATATTCACACTATGGAGTATATAATCTCTTTGTTATTACTGGTAAAAGTATAATAGTACAAACAATAAGTTTTTATTCAATATTTTAAATAATCTTAGGTTATCCCGTGCTAAATAAATTAACATGTTATTGGAACTATTAAATTTTAAAATTAATAGCATTGAGATATTAATTTATAAAAATATAATTTCAGAATTATAATTTTTGTAAACAAACGTGTTGTTAGCTATTTGACCTAGCAACCCTAGCCAAATATGATCCTAAGTTCATATCTCCATCGTTTCTTGAATTGGCCGGTGGAATGTTGAAAAGAAGTGAAAATTAGAAGGCCCTTTAAGATAAGGTACCCCCGACCCAAGCACTATAGTCATTTTCTTGACTTGTGTGTTCTTTCCATGTTAAGGAGAAAAAGGACCAACTCTTTGAAGCTAAATATACGGCTTTTGCAGAGAAAGATTTGAAAGGTAGCATAATAAAATCTGGCAAGAGTCAACTCTGGTTTGCAATTTTTCAAGTTGGTTAGGTGTTTTAATCATGAGGCTCTATATATAAACGAATATATTTTCTCGTTTTAAAATATTAGATCAATATTATTAATTTTTTGAAGTCAACATATTTGAGACATTTTTAAATTTAAAATTAACATGAATTCTTTTAATTTTAATCAATATAATGATGAATGTTCAAAATTATCTAGAAAATATTATTTATTATAAGATCTATGATTTCATAGTTTTAATGAATCATCTCAAATTTAAGTTTGGAAATATATCAAATTGATTTAAAAAAATTAATAAGAATCTTATAATTTAGAACAAAGACAATATATTATTTTATATGTAGAATAATTGTTCACATAACATTAATTGACTCATATTAATCCCTCGGGGCTGGGGGGGGGGGGGAGGGGGGGGGCGGAGGTGGGGTGGGGAGGTGTCCGACCACCTTGAATCTCCGCCTCCATTAGAGCGATGCAGCATTAATTAGATTTTAGGGTAAAATAGGAAAGTGATATTTCATCCGTCCTTTGATATAAGTCGTTTTAGAGTTATGTATAAGTATTAAAAAAATGAATGTATAACATTAAATATAATATCAATTGTCTATATTATTCTTATATTGAAAAAAAAATGTTATTTATTGGGCAAAAAATAATGAGAGAACTAAAGTTATATTTAATACTTGAGGTAATATTGAAAACTAAACAATTAATGCTTACTTAAAAATTTTCAAACGTTATATATTAAAAGACAAAAATATTTTTTTAAAACGACTTATATTAAGGGACGGAGGGAATATATAATTTTCCCTTGAAAAAATGATTTATATTACCGAATTTTTTTTTCCTTCTTAAACTACTAACATTACGGAAAGGAGGGAGTAATATCGATCCAAATCTATTTTGGATCAATATTATGCAACTTCACGTGCATTGAAATAGCTTTCATTTTTTTATTTTTTTTATTTTTTTTAGACTAGTGGTCACATTTTTGATTTACTTCTTTACCGCTAACATTTCCCATATCAACATGTACATTTTGAAGTAGAATTTTAATATAGAAATGAAATTCAGTACATATTTTATAATGTTGAGTCATAATTAAATCATATATGTATCATGTTACATATTATCATCAGCATTTTCTTCCGCTTCTTAAGTACTCACTTCTCCGTTTTAAAATTAGAGATACAATTTGATTTTTTAATTCAAATGACGGCATATAAAATTTTAAATTAATATGAATTTATTTAATTTTAATTGATACAATTATTATAATGAGTTAATTGCACTTTAGACTCTCTAAGTTCCACCTGTGTTACAATTGGGCTCCCAAAATAAAAATCCTCCCAATATAGACCCCAAAGTATATTTAAGTAAGCGCAATGGAGCCTAATTAATAATTCGACAATTCTTTTTGCCGGAATATAGTCAAACATACAATTTGACTTATTAAATTCATATATTTATATTAAATTCGTATAATTAGATTATAAAACTATAAACACAATTTAAAATTATATCCTCCAACATATTCATCATTCAGGCTTCAAGTAACTTTATCGTTTCATCCACTTTCATCACCAATAGCACAACCCACCCAGAAACCTTTACCTAATCACCATTGCCAATCATATTCATCATCATCATTTCTTCATCCAAAACATGAACAAAACCATTTTGGCTAACCTCAATCCACCATTACAAACACGAATAAACTTGCATCAGACAAATTAAACAGTTAAATGTATGAAAAAATATTTAAAAAAATGTCAATAGTTCATCCTCTACTCAAAGCCCCAACTTATAATCATCCATATCACTCCAATTGAGTAGCAAAATTTATGGGCTTTTATTCACCATCAATTTCAAACCAAAATCAACCATTAATAACCTCAAATCTCAGCAAAAATTGAAATGTATCACTATGTCTAGACAGTTGGAAGAATATGAGAAAAATCACCTTTAACACCACTACATCCCATTGGTTAAATTCAAAAAATCGCCTTTAACACCCTTACAATTTTCGAGCATCAAGGGAATGAAATCATTATCAATTCATCTACAAATCAACCTCAATACTTAAAAAAAATCAAAAATTCGCAATAGTGGTCAAAATCCTAGAAAAATCAATTTAGATCCACCCAAATCCACCGATTTAGGTTTGAAAACTACTGGGCATGGTTTCTAATAAAATAAAGCTGAAATTACCCACAAAAATACCAAAAAGCGTAATAATCTCACCTATATAGGCTTGGTCACGACTCGTACTTTTCTTGTGAATTTTTGGCTTGATTCTTCGAGTAAACTAGTTATGATGATGACTCTGAGAAAGGCGACAAAGGATGGTGATGGAGCTCGCTGGAGATTCAAGGTTAAGGAAATGGAGTCGGTGGATGTTGATTTATGAGTTTTTAAGGTTTATCTCATCATCCATTGTCTAGAATTTTTTTTTCTTCAGATTATTCTTTTGGTTGAAAATAAGAGAAATTTGTTGTTTTTATCTTTTTAATTTTGGTTTATCATTTTATTTTTCATGTATTACTTTTTTACCCTTAGACATCATGAAATGAAAACTTATTATGTATTACTTTGAATTTTGCTTTTACCGTTAGACATCACTAAAATGAAAACTTTTTTTAATTTTGTTTTATCACCTTTTGTATGACCTTTTTTAATCGGTATAAAAAAATTGGATTTTTTTTGTACTGATTAATTTTTCGGCCTTTTTTCTTCTTCTTTTATATGAGCTTTTTTAATATAAAAAGAGTATTATTTAATTTTGATTAAATTTATTTGTAAAATTTTAAATTGTGATATAATTTTGTTTTTTTAATTTTAAAATATAAAAAATTTATATGTGGTAATCTTTGTATTAATATTTAATTTTAATAATTTAACATATAATAATTATTTATAAGGATTTATACGGATTTAATACATCAAAATAAGTATTTATACATTTTATACGAATTTAATAAGTCAAATACGGTCAAACCATATTTTTCAAGTATTTTCGGCTAAAATCTTGCTAGCTGGAATATCGGAAAGAGTCTATATTGGTTACTCAAACGTTATGGTCTATATCAGGAAGATTTGTACTTTAGGTGCCCAATTATAAAACGGGTGAAACTTGGAGGGTCTAAAGTGCAATTAACTCTATTATAATTGTATAGTATATAACAAAAATTATTAGTCACAAAATTTATTTTATTTTAAACTTTTATGAGTCATACTAATTTTGAAATTTAATATGTCGTTGTTTAATCTTAAAAATCAAATTGTATCTTTAATTTTAAAACGAAATGAGTAATATTTTAAAAGTGCACTCTTTCTACGTCCATTTATTCTATCAGTCTCCCATAAAATTGTATACGAGAAATAATCTAACATCTTGTTCCCCAAGTCTCCAATTAAATGTTGACGAGAAATTTTAATTCTAACATCCTATTTTTGGTTGTAGTGATTTCCAAGAATGTTAGAATTATTCCTCGTTCAAAATTTTGATAGGAGACAAATGGGAGAAGATGTTAGAATTATTTCCCGTGCGTGATTTATGTGAGAATGGTGCAACACGTACAAGAGTATGATGATGAGATATGCAATTTGATACAAATGACTATTATCTTATGAGATAACATAAATTAATGAATTAAAATTTAATCTCCAAATGTAATTTCGATTTAGGAAATGTTGGTGAGCAAATCAGAAATGTGAGCACTAGACTAAGCAAATAAGTTATTCTTAGAGCCTGTAACCACAAAGATATTGATCTAAGAGCATAGACTTTTATGCTACGTTTGGATTGGTGGAATAGGAGGGAGAATAGAATGACTCATTCCTATGGAATGAAAAAAAATTGTGTTTGGTTCTTTGAGGGAAGGAGAACACATGGAATAACTCATTCCAACTAGAATGGAATGAATCATTCCATTCTTCATTCCATTCCTTCAATCCAAACGTAGCATTAGATCAATGCTATTATTATATTTGTGTAATTATTCTGTTATATATTATAAAAATTTTATATTGACTTACGATTTCAACATATATATATTGAATCAAGTAGAATTAAAAGACTAACTTATTATATTATATATATGATTAAAAGTATTATCATTAATAATTACTTACGTAATTGATAATAAAAATTATTAAAAAAATCAATATATAAAGTTGTAAGATATATCGTTTATGTTTGTCTAATCCTTTAGCATTTATTACTATCTTTTGTCTTCTTATCCACCTACGCTTTCCTTTAAAGTCCTTCTAAAACTTTATTTTATTGTTTGATTTTTTTCTTTATTCATTGTAGGGAGAATATATTACGGACAAGGGAAATGATTAGCTGGATTGTCAGAAATTGGTAATTTGATAAAAGTAATTTTAATTTAAAGTAATAAATTATTCTTTCTGATTTAAAATTAAAAATATAATTTAATTTTTTAAATTAAACGGTGATATATCAAATTTTAAATTGATTTAAATTATTTAATTTTAGTTGATATAATTGTTATAATTGTATAGTATATAACAAAAACTATTTACTCATAAAATTTATTTCATTCTAAACTTTTATAAATCATACTAATTTTAAAATTTAATATGTCATCGTTTGATTTTAAAAATTAAATTATATCTTTAATTAATTTTGAAATGGGGAGAGTATATAAGGATAAATTGGTATATCTCCTAGAGACCGGTTGCATTTCTCATTCAAAAGTATTAGTGTTGTTTTCTAGAAAATACAGGGAATATGGGTAAACTTGCCTATCTTGCTAGCTAAAAGGTTTATTTTTCCTTCTTTTTTTTTGACAAGAGTAGTCTAAAAATAGACTGAGAATTTTATTTATTAAAAGTATCACTATGTACAAATGAAAGAATAAAATAATAAATATTCTCTAATCAATAAATAAGAAAAAAAAGAGAATTTAACCGAACTAAACTTGTCTATCTTACTAGTTAAAAGTTAAAACTTGAAAGCATGAAAATAATAAAAGTTAAACTTCAAATTTATATAGCTTAAATTCGTCAACCTTAATTTATTTCTCTCTCTCACAAACTCTACCATACACGTCCAATTATAAAGAGATAAATAAATAAATAAATAAAAATAACCATATATGATACATAATGTTTTTGTTATTGATTTACTGATTTATCACTTAATTAGTAAATAAATAAACAAATTAAAATAGACTATTTGGATTTTGGTGGTTAATTTTAGTAATTTTGTGAAACATAGATAAAAGAGGTGTTTTGAATTAATAAAAAAGATGGCTATATTAAAGTGTCAAAACTGCATCAACAGTAACTAAATAGATATGAGGAGATATAATAGAGAATGAGGAAAATAATTATAAAGATAACAAATTAAAAACACATACGGACCATATTAAGACAAATCGGTTGACGCCCATGATGAAAAGAGACGTCTTGATCTAGGAAGGTAATTCTCTAATTAACAAATATATATATATATATATATATATAAACATTTTTAATATATTAAACACTCTAATTTATTAAAATAGGTGACAAGATATATGAAAAATAGAATAAGAATGATAAGAAAAATCAAATAAAGTCATACCTTTCACAATAGAAATTCATCTGGCTCGTGATAAAAGGGTGTTGGCGGGAGGGGGAGGGGGAAGGCCAGATCACAAATTAGAAAATAAGGATTTTTAAATGAAAGAGAGAGAAACGACAAATGATTTGGTATCCCTTTAATTATGGTAACAGTTACCATAAATAAAACTGATTTGTAAATTAAATATTGAAGATGCACTAATTTTGTAAATTAAATATTGAAGATGCACTAATTTTGTAAATATTCTATGTATACACTTATTTTGTAATATTTTTTAAAAATATACTAATAAATATAATTCTTCCAAGATTATATAGACAATCCTCTACCACATGGATCTTTAGCCCAACCAATGAACAGATCAGGCCATAATATGAATTTATAAACTTTTTCTTGGAAAATTTATAGCGTGGGTAATTGAAAAAATTATTTGTAGCCCAGTCATATATTAGCTGAGCCTAGTACTTCTTAGCCCAGTGACATAGCAGGCGGCCAGGCATATGTTTGCATATTGAGAATTTGACACAACTACTTTTGAATAATTGTTAAATAGCATAGCAGGCATATGTTATTTATTTTGATCATTTGGTTAGGTGTAATTAATGTTTATATTCAATTATGCTGGAGTAAAAATTAGCCATTTGTGGTAATTAGTCCTTTAATTTAAAATTTGGTGTAAAACAAAAAAAAAAGTTTGGATTGGTTATGCATAAAGGTTCGAGAACTCGTTGATGACTTTTTAAAATTAAAGCTTAAAATTTATAAATTTTTATTTTTCATGTAAGTTTTGACAAAAACAAAGAGAAGATTATTATTAATAAAAACTATATTAATTTTCAATACAAGCTCTTACCAATCGACTTTAGGGTTGAAAATGAACTCGATTGGTGTGAAACCCGATTTGAGATCGATTCAAAAAATTTGAGCGACAATTGTACCTGATACTTAAACAAATCGAATTAAAATTCATTTTAATATTTGTATATGTCTCAAATACTTGCGAGTAGCTCGACCAAAATGAATCGCATTTAAATTTGAGTGAAAAATGAAAATTGTATTTGAAAAAGTATTCTGAGTAGAACCAGAATAAAGAGTTCTCTAGTCTGTTAATTGTTTTCCTATACTTTTTTCAGTTGACTTGTCTGTCGAGTGATGCAATTATATATTGTGAATATAATTTGTAAATAGTCCGTTTAGAAGATTAATTCCGGACTGGTGAGCCTATTCAAAAAAATACATGATGGTGCTCTAAAAATTAAATTCTGGACAACTTCTTCAAAAGACATGCGAAGATAGTGAATTTTCGATAAAAAGTTAGGTATTTTAAAGCTCTTTTTTTGGATTTAACCTTATGAGAGTAGTTATCTGGTAATGATAATATGTAATTAATACATTAGGTTTATTTTTAAATTTCTCTCTTTTTTTTAGTGATATTGAAGATTATAGCATATATATGTTTTCCCCGAAGTATACGTTATGTTGTGTGGATGTGGTAATGAATCTAGAAACCGTGACTAATTAATAGATAAGCAAAGATCAGAAGTCGGTCAACCATGGTTACAAGTCGGTCAACTAGAGAAAGTCTAGTGAGCCTGGTTTTCATTTTCAGGCTTTTAGCTTTAGACTTTAATGGCACACCACACAAGTCAACATCGAGTAGTGTATATCCTATCTATAAATGTCAGTAAAATATCTAAAAATAATATTTAATAATAAGATTTACTCTTATTATTTTATAATTATTAATGAATTATATTAATTTTAAGTTTTAAAATAGGTCAAATTATTTTTTAAAAATCAATAATAACCTTATCAATTGAAATAGAGAGAATACATATACATATAGACATGCAATTTATTAATTCTAAAGTTTTATATATACCAACACTCAAAAAAAATTGCAAATGACTCAAATTCTGTAGTAAACAAATATTTATGTTCAAACTCTCTTATTTTTAATGCTCTTTTTATTCGCACGATTAACTTAATTCCTTTTAAATATAATCTTAAACATTTATTCTGCTTCATTATGCAATAAGAGCTTGCTTATATAATAAGATCTTTATAATGACTTAACAATTTTCAAATTTAAAAATTGATATAAATATCATAACATTTTGTGCTTTTTTTTTTGGAATAGATTGATTTATCTAGGCATTTTAATTGACAAGAAGGAAGTCGAATTCCTTCCCCTTCATTTCGTAATTTCTTGATTGCACACGAATACCCCAAAAATTACACATGTCTTCAATTCTTTTACCTACAAAAGATTGTTACAGATGCTTTTTCTAGATAAGTTGATGTTTTACTGAATAAGACCCTACTGAAAATTATTATTGCAATGCATGATCTGAAATTTGTCTATATGGAAGAGACTTTATCAGTTAGGTTGATAGTACTAATTGATTAAGTGTCCAGTACCCATATGTCTGAATGTCGAGTGGATAGGTCAAAGTGAAGAGTTCGTGTAACATAGTTGGTTGTTCTCTTCTATCATACATGTATGGGATGCAGTAGAGAGATGTAATGGTTCTTAGCAGATGAAATAATGAAGAAGTCCTCATCTTTATTACTGCTCTGTTGGGTAATGTATTCCTTTAACCATCAAATTCTTCAGTATTGAAATTTCCCTTTTTCTTCTTTGTTAATTTTGTTACTAGTACGTCGTGCAGTTTATTTTGGCACAAATTATGAAAAATGAATATAAAATTGTTAAGCCCTTGAAATTACAGGTAAAATAGATGATCACAGATAGATACACATTACGTTGCATAATATTATGGAAATAGATTGACACGGAAGATTCGAGTATCTTCTTTAGATTGACACAGAAGATTCGAGTATCTTCTTTAGTGTGCGAAAGTAGAAATTATATTTGTTAATTTCCCATAATATTTCATTATTAAAGAGATTCTCCTAATTAAAATTGAATACTAGAACATTTCAAGTTAGGATGATGATGATGCAGATATTAGATAGAAGATAGACAGGGTTTCATATACATAATACATTAGCCAGATATTACTGCAGAAGATTTAGAGTTATAGTACACACGCAGATAAAATCCTAGTGGGGAATTGCTAGTAGTGCTTGAGATTGCTTCTCATAGGGAAAGCCTCTTGACTTGGAATCATCAGCGGACCAAATGAAGATACCATGAAGCTCTTGCCGACTCTTAAGCCTATTGCAGGCAGTAAAGAATCCATCTTTTGGCGATAAGCCACCACTTCCGTCAGTGCTGAAGCTAGCCATGATCTTACCTCCTTTATAGTTAGAGCTTTGAGTCTCAAAGTAACTTATAAACTGAGAAACTGTAGTCCCCTGGTCATACGCGTAAAACTGAAAGTTTACATAGTCTATAAGATGGCCATAACTTCTCCATAGTGCCATGTAGTGGCTCTGAACTTGATCATCATCAAATGGAGCTATAGAAGCGAAAGAGATAACTCCGTTTTTCTTCAGGGCTGTTATGAGTCGTCCGATGCACTCTGCAAAGGTGTTAGGATCTCCATTGAAATGCTCATAGTCAATATCAATTCCATCCAAATTATACTCTTGGATTATACTTGTTAGCGAGGAAATCGCATTAGACACCCACGAATCTATGGAGGAAGGCTTAAAGTAAGCACTACCATCTCCTACGCTGTCCCCTCCTAAGCTCAATCCAACCTTGACATTTGAGTGCTCATTCTTAATAGAGGATACTTGAGAAGGACCAAGATTGTCTGTGTCCCAAAAGATGTTGAATTTTCCATTTGTCGGAGATGGAGAAGATGAAGTGGTGTAATCTATGGCGAAAGCGAGGAGGAAATGAAATTCAACGTTAGGATTTATGGGTACATCTGAGAATTTAACATTGTTAAACTCTGCTCCAATGTATTCTCGGAAGAGGTTTGAGTTTGCTGGGGCAGCTTCTGTTGATGAGATGATGAAGAGAGCATGGAGGGTGAAAAGGGTGATGAAAATATTGGAGAACTCCATATATATTATGGTTGAATGAGTTGATGATAATGCTACAAATTAAGATGCATTTATATACTAATTTTAGGAGGAAGGTTTGGAGGTTTTATTGCAATGAAAAAAATACTGAAAGTGATGGCCGGTTAAATGTTGTGTGAGGTTACCGTTGTTATGTAGAATGATTTAAAATTACATTTCCGTTGAACACATTTTCACCTTTATATCAGCATGCGACTCTTGGAGGCACTTCTGCTTTTTTGGATAAAGAATTCAAATATAATAAAGGTCATGACTTATTCTTTCATCAATGGTGCGGTAGATTTGATTGTTCCGTTTTAATTGTCCACTTCAGTATATTAATATATTAGATTGGTAAGACAATCGAAATGTAATATGAATGCTTTTATGGAAGTGGCCAAATTATTGGCATTTATTTACTGGTAAGAAAAGAGAAGGAAAATAAGTTGATGTGGGACCAACGTGACTTGGCCTGCTGTGAGAACAGCAATGGTATTGTTATTGAGTCCTTCTAGGGAGCCCGGCGTTGGTGACCGGGCTCCGCGACCTGCCAAATTTTTTTTTTTTTTTTTTTTTTGGTTTTCACTCTCAAATAATTTATGTGATTTATTGGAACTGAATTTTTTTTAAAAAAAAGTGATTTAAGTGTGATTTGGATACATATCAAAAACAGTGTTAACAATTTCAGTTCCAATAAATCACATAAATTATTTGAGAGTGAAAACCAAAAAAAAAAAAAAAATATTTTTTTGGACGGTCGCCGAACCCGATCACCAACGTCGGGCTCCCTAGAATTATTGATTGTTATTTTGAAGGCAAGTTGGCAAGTAACTTAGCAACTTTGTTTATACTAATTTTAGGGGAAGTATATTTTGAATTATGTGACTGCTGGTTTTTCTATAACAAGCACGATACCTCTAAGGCACGGACAAGGTTTATGAAAATTTGAAAAAAAAAATTTAATGGCATAAATTAAGACAGACCGGTATGGAATGAACTTATAATCATAGAATGGACTCGATCATCAGATTCTAGATTACAAGTTGATAACCCTAGCCCATTCCCATTTTGAGCGGAACAGATCTACTAATTCTACTAATTCTTTGATTCCAGTAAGAGACATCACCTCAAAATGATGTAGAGTATATAATAGGCTTAAAAATATAGCAACTTGTGTGATTAGATGTTAAAATAATTATGTAAGACCTCTTTGAGTCATTCTATTAAACATGTAATGTGCAATTTCAGTGAGAAATTTTCACTTTCCATAACAAATCAATTTAAAAAAAAAAAAAGAATCAAAGAAATGCATCAATTTACTATTATTGCAATAGCAAACAAAGAAAAAAATAAGCATAATTTTTTAATCATCAAGACCATAAGTGAAAGAAAAAGCAAAGTAAGAAACACTAAGAATCAACTTAATCCACAAATCAGGAAAAAAAAAAAAATTAGATTCACATACATAAAGGCATACAATACCTGTTATTTTTAGACGATCAAAACCCAAACTTTTTAGATGATCATCAGAAGTTGGAACGGAACCGCAATCGGAAACTGTTTCGGAGCGACATAGAGTAACGGAGACTGGTGTCGCCGTGGTGGTGACTGGTGGTGAGAATAGATGAAGAGGCTACTGAATTATAGTGAGAAGAGAATAAGAGAAGATTGAATTTAAAGTGAGAAGGGAAAAGGAAGAGAAAGAGCCAGGGAATATCGATTGATAAATGGATCCATTAACTCGGTTTAATTTGATAACCAACAAAATCACCTCAGTTTAATTTAAACCTATTTAAAACACTATTGCCAAAATCTGTCGATAAAAATTGAGAAAAAAAAATGTGCCAAATTCAGGAAACTCAGAAAATTATAAAAAATTAACACCGTCAACTCAATTTGGGGAACGCTTCACGGCTAGTTATATATTAGTATTGATATTGATTAGTATTGATGTTCATGATCAGTTTATGTTGCCATAGTAATTTTTAATTTTTTTTAGCTATCAAAGATATAATATAATTTAGTTACGTACATTTTTTACAGTGCTGTCTTTTATATTTTAAACAAGCATGGTCTATGGAGACAGTTTTGTTCCAAATCTGTTATAATCATATATATACTAATCCTCAACTATGCTTGTACTAAAGCCTGTATTTCTTTCATCCGTTCTCTTTGTCGAATAACTAATCCTTAATTTTTTCCCAAGATCAATGATGTATAAATATGCATGCAGTTTCTTATATATATATATATATATATATATATATATATATATATATATATATTGATGTGAAACCGGCCCTTTGTTTGAGTTTACACTGGTGGAATTCTCTTTGGTTGATGAACATTTGGTCAAAGTGCTCGTAAGATGGTGTTGATTTAATGATTTTATAAAACTATTACTGCTAATAGAAAATGTCAAATTTAAGGGGCATCTTCTAAGTATAGGGGAGAACAAAAGCAAAAAGGACAATCTTCATTCATATGTAGAGTACCTGTTCTACTTTTAAAAAACTGCATTGCTGATGTTATTTCTAAACAACATGACAAAGATAGTGTACCCTCTTAGTTTTGATGTATTTTTCGTTTCTTGTAGTTATTTTATTCTTTTTTTATAAAAAAAATCATTAAAGTTGACATTAATAAGCATGATTATTTTTGTGTTTCTGCATTTGAATGTGCCACCAGTGATCCTCATATGTCTGAACTTTGAGATAAATAAATGATATGATCCCATTACATTAGACTAACTTCTTATATACTGTGACCTGAGCAACATTACTGTTTTGTATCCTACTCCAAATAGATATTTTCCCCAGAAAAAGCAAAAGCAAATTTAAAGCATTACTATAACTTTTTACTATTAATATATACAAATATATATATATATATATATTATATATATAGAGAGAGAAAATGATCGATAAATATAAGTTTCAATTACATGAAGCTGTTGAAAGTACACTGGTATCTAACATATTAGTGGGGAATTGCTAATAATGCTTGTGATTTTTTCTCATAGGGAAAGCCTCTTGACATGGAATCATCTGCAGACCAAATGAAGATACCATGAAGCTCTTGCCGACTTTTAAGCCTATTGCAAGCAGTAAAGAAGCCATCTTCTGGTGATAATCCACCACTTCCATCTGTGCTGAAGCTAGCCAAGATCTTACCACCTTTATAGTTAGAAGTTTGAGTCTCAAAGTAATTCATAAACTGGGAAACAGTTGTCCCCTGATCATACGCGTAAAACTGAAAGTTTACGTAGTCTATGAGATGGCCATAACTCCTCCAGAGCGCCATGTAATGGCTCTGAACTTGATCATCATCAAATGGAGCTATAGAAGCAAAAGAGATAACTCCGTTTTTCTTAAGGGCTGTTATAAGTTGTCCAATGCATTCTGCAAAGGTGTTAGGATCTCCGTTGAAGTGCTCATAGTCGATATCAATGCCATCCAAATTATACTCTTGGATTATGCTTGTTAGCGAGGAAATGGCATTAGACACCCATGAATCTACCGAGGAAGGGCTAAAGTAAGCGTTACCATCTCCCACACTATCCCCTCCTAAGCTCAACGCTACTTTGACATTCGAGTTTTGGTTCTTGATTGAGGAGACTTGAGAAGGGCCAAGATTATCAGAGTCCCAAAAGATGTTGAATTTTCCATTCGTTGGAGATGGAGAAGATGAAGAGGTTGTGTAATCTATGGCAAAGGCAAGGATGAAATGAAATTCAACATTGGGGTTTATTGGTACGTCTGTGAATTTGACATTGTTGAACTCTGCTCCAATGTATTCGCGGAAGAGATCTGAGTTTTTTGGGGCAGCTTGGACTAATGAGGGGATGAACAGAGCTTGAAGGGTGAAAAGGGTGATGATTAGCTTCAAGAACTCCATTGTGGATGAACAAATTACTTACTATGATAGTAAGTACTCCTAACCTGCATTTATATATACGCTAGTCCTTGCATGATATTATATTATATGAGGATCTGAGGAAATAAAAATAATTATAGCTTGTTGATTGGTTCATGCGTAACGTTGCCGTTGATGTTGTCTTGTTTTTTTTATTATTTTTTTATCGTTAGAATGTAATAATTTTGTTCTACAAAGAGTATATATAGCACATATTTTCCTCTTCAAACAAGCATTCTCTTCAACGCACTTTTGCGTCTAATTTGCTTTGGATAAAATTAATTAATTTTGTATATAACACAAAGATGATTGTTCTGCAAGGTTGCACAAGGTTTACCATATTGTTGTCTATTATCAGCACTTGGGTATATTTGTTTGTTAGATTATGAATAAATAGATGTTTCCATGCCATCAAATCCAAAATTAGTGATGGTGATATTTATGCAATGTGTAAATCAATACCTGTATTTTTATAGCATTATGTCTCCTTATCTTTTCCCCTTAATATGCATAACATCTTCTTGATAATGTATTCAGGCTAACTACTAAAATTTAATTTTGATAGAATTTCTCAAGACTTATATGGCTTTGAATTGATGAGAGCCTAGAATCAGAATGATTCAATCATATATTGATATGAACTGCTAAAAGCCGTCACTTTTGTTACTTTCTAGAAATGAGGAATAGTTATGCGAATGCTTGTAATTCAAAAATTACTGATAAAGCAGGAGATCAATGAACATGGCTGAATAAAACAAAGAATTTACTTACAGCCCTTATGTTAATTATTATGCATGCACGGAATCATCATGCTCATTATTTTTCTAACTATTTGACCCAAAGATGCTGCCTCGTGCCGTCTGATCAAGGGTTACCCGGGAACTTTTATTGTCCTGTGTTTCCGAGTACTGGACACTATCGTTCCTAATGGTGATACAAGAACTAAATGTCTATCATAAATAGCATTTCTCATAGTAAAATTTGTTTCGCGTATCCAATTGATCACCGTTCCTGGTAACCATGTCACTGATCAAGCCGATGCCAACAAAGTTTGAGATGTCTTTTCATACTTAAACCCATTTTTCTGCGATTCATCAGCACACCATATAAATATTCCTCCAAGTTTTTCTTGCCCCTTCAACTCATTGCAAGCCTCGAAAAATCCATCGTTAGGACGCAAGCCTAAATCACCATTAATAATAAAGCTAGCTAACAGCTGACCCCCTGCATAATTTGAAGCTTGTTGATTATAGTGACTCACAAACTGCGAAACAGTGAGCTTATCATACGCGTAAAACTGGAAGTTTACATAGTCAATTGCATGCCCATATTTCCTCCACAAAGCTAAGTAATGGCTTTGAACTTCTCCTTCATCCTCGTACGGAGCAATGGAAGCAAATGAGATTGCTTTATTATTTTTGAGAATTGTTACTAGTTGTCCAATGCATTCTGCAAAAGTATCAGAATCTGATTTATAATGCTCATAATCAATATCAATACCATCAATATTGTACTGTTTTATTAGGCTAGTTAACGAAGAAACCGCGTTTTGAACCCAAGAATTGATGGATTTTGGGGTAAAATAGGCTTTTTTTCCATCTGCAACACTATCTCCACCCAAGCTGATAGCAATCTTGACATTTGAGTGCTTATCTTTTATTGATGCAATTTCATTAGGTCCCAGATTTTTGGTTCCCCAGAAAACGTTGAACATTCCATTTGTAGGTGAAGGATTGTCGATTGTGTAATCGATGGCAAAGGCAAGGATGAAGTGGAATTCGACTTCTGAGTTTATGGGTAAGTCGGACAACTTGACTGTGTCGGATTCAGCACCAATGTACTCCCGGAAGAGTTTTGAATTTGCAGCTGCATGTTTGTGCATACAAAAATGGTGAGACCTTCATGGAATAAAGATACGATAGTATGACTAAAATGCAGAACTGTCCCCTCAGCTTAAAACCCTCCCTCAAGGTACAATTAGTAGTGCAAACCTGTCTCATTTGGATCACATTTGCACTAGTAATTATACTAAGGACACTTGTGCACTAATACTTGTACATTAAGGGAGGGATTTGCTTATTAGTTAAACTCAACGACAAAAGGCACAAACTCGGGGACAATTTTGCATTTTAGTCGATAGTAATATTATTATGTACATTTCAAATTCATTAATATTGTTTTGAACTGATGAGAATGGAAATAATATGCAAAAAGCTAGAATATAAAGCCTACTTACCATCGCTTGAGGAAAATAAGAAAAGAAAAAGAATGAGAAAGAATATTGTTTTGCAGAACTCCATAGCTACTTTGTTCTAATTGAGCATAAGATACTTTAGTTAAACTAAGCATATTTATAGGAAGTATCAAGCTAAACATCTTTATTTTCGCCAACACGTTTAGGCTAATTGACCTTGAGTTAACCGCTATGTACATTTCAATTAACTAAACTTATTGAATCTAGGAACACAACAAAAATGCATCTTTGGTAGGTAGAAAATGACAGGTTGATGTTTTGCACTCGTACGTAGTTGGTCATTTAGCCGTCTCCATTAATTTATGGGATGCTTATGAATCCATATTCGACAGAATCTGCAAAAGACATTAATCTTTTTAATGTTATTAGCCCAACAATCTTGTACTCTAGTCTTCAGAAAATGAATCTGTTAGCTGAATCAAGAAAATATTAATTAACTGCCTCTTTTTCTGAAGGACAATTAATGATATAGGGTGCAAAGATTTCATAGGTTTTATGGGAGACTTGCATCAAGATATGCCTCTTCAAGAAGAGACTAAAAGATAGTGTGAGAATTGACAACCCTTTAGAGGAAGGACAATTATATATAAATAAATAATTTAATTATAATTCATGTTTTATCCATAGCTTTTTGCATGTAATGAAAAAGTTTATTCTTGGTTAAAAGCTAATTAATTTATTCAGCAGAATGAATATGAAGTTCAGGTCTGTTTCAGAGTTTGTTTTTTTTTCTTCCAGATTTTATGAACCTTATGAATTGTGTGACCATTAGAGGCTTAAACTAAGTTGACTTTGAGCTCAAAGCCTGGAGCTAGCCTAATTGAGTATTGCTATGAGGTGATGGAAGATGGAGCAAAGCTCTATTCTTGGTAATATACCTTCAGAGGTTTTCTCCACTTAACGTCGGACTTTTTTGTCGTGCTATTTTCTGAAGCTGTTAGAACTATATACGCAGCTTCTACATATATTCCTCTGTCAAAGCATATCTAAAGGACACTTTTCATACATATTAAAAGAATTGAAGTTGAAGTTAGAAAACAAAATAAGTTCCAAATTTATTTATAATTGACCTTTAGTTAATTTATTTATACGATCCACTAGTACGATGGGTGTTTTTCCTTTCTTAAACTAGTGGTCGTATTTTTAAAAGCAAACTAGTCTTTATAACATATTTAGTACAAACTTATACAGCTTTAAACGTCTTTCGGTAGACAAAATTTATTGTACTTGAGCATGTACGTATTTTTGAGCGTATAGAGAATTTACGTTAAGTACATGCTTACAAAATTTACTGTACTTGAGCATATACTTTTGAACGTAGAGAGAGTACATATTAATTACATACTTTGAGCGTAGACAGAGTATATATTTATAGCTATTTATTTATTAAGTTTTAAGATACTGTGATATACGTCTAATTGAGATATTTGGGCCCTGCAAAGTGCAAATCATTGGGATATGAACATGAAGTCCGTAATTGGCCACATTTGTTAGTTTGTTAGTTAACATTTGGGCTTTGAATCTAGCAGGCTAGCAGCCATGCAACTTCATTGGTGACAACATTGACTGCAGGGCAAAAGGCCACCTCTTCTAACTGTTCTCAAAGCCCAGGCATCCAAAACTTTTAGGGCCTTTGGAGCTTATAGAGACATAGGTAGCTTATTCTTTAAGTTTGCTGCCCAAAAGGCTCAGCAGCGGCAGCCAGCTTGATGTGCACAAATCACAATGGCCCATTTATGAACCTCTTGACATGGTACCGATGGCTTTGACATTTTTTTTACACTTATTAAAACGCCTAGAGGATACTTTCAGAGGAACTTTTAAAGAAAATTATGTCAACATTTTCCTAATAATTAACAAGTTTAGTCTAAAAAAATAATATTGAAAAAACAAATCATCGAGAAATAATTATTTTTAAATGCATCGTTCAGAAAGGTTGGTATGTGCAAGAAGACAAAAAAGTCAAATGAGACTTTTATTTCTGAACAGGAGAGAGTAGTAGACCAATGGCTTGTCAAGTAACCTTGTGGAATACCAAATTAATTGGCCCCATAACAGTGCATCCCTGCAGGCATATATAGCATTCAATAAAAGCAAATAATTATCTAGTTTGGAATCTAGAGTGGTCCTTTATCTTGATTCTTTAGAACCAGACAACCTGTGGTGCAGACTGACATTTGCTGATAATCATCTAGAGCTTGTTTCATGCTGGTAAGAACCAGTGTAATCCATCTGTTCTAGTTAATGTCTTGTATTTTGCTTCAACCTGCACATCACCTAAATGTAAAACTTCAAGATATTGATTATAATATTTTTCTGATTCTTCAGTACATAGAATGGATGAGGATTGATAGAACTAAACCAAATTGAAAATTGATTAACTCCTGCATTTCCAAAACTTAGAAATAATTATCTTTTTGATTTTGTCCAAAATGATAGATACATTTATAATTTTAGACTATAAAGTGAGACGAAGTTCTTAACCTGTCAGTACTATCATCTGTCTTTTTTAGCTAATGTTAGGAGTGTTTGAAAAAAGTTATCCGTAAAAGTTGTCGTTTCGAAAATGTATCTCTAGTTTTGGATGGAAGGAATATCTTGTGACTTTTGTTGCGATTAGACACATCAATCAACTATTGTGTAATTGTATCAATTTTACGGATTAGGATTTCTTTCATTACACCATCCACCCATTTTTTTCTCATTACACATTTATTAATAAAAATATTACATTTAGCGATACTAATGTTTGTCGCAAAGAATCCGTTGTTAAACATAATATTTGTGTCGTCGTATGTGTATTGCAGAAAAATCGGGTAAAAATTTTTGACGGATGGGATCGTATTTTCAATCTTAAAAACTGTCATTAATTGTGCTTACTTGCAATAAGAGTTGATATATTTTTATGGATACAACAGGTATCAGGAATGAACTAACAATTTTAGGTTACATTGAAGTTATTTTGTTTGATGTGCTAGTAAAATTTTTCTTGTTTACGTTTCGAACTACTTTCTTTTATTGCTATCCTTTTTGTAACACTGTCTGGTGACTCACTGGTAGGTTGCCCCCAAATTGAGAAATAATGCATAATTATTCTGTGAGAAGCATTTGTGTCGGTACATTCGGAGCATAACCAGAGACTAAATTAACAGCTCGCTAGTTCAGTAATTTTAAAGGTTTTTTGGGCCAACCTTTTTCATAAAATTTGAATGATATTTGGAGTATGAATTTGGAAACAAAAACTAAGGCAAGCTTATGTCCCCTTTATTCCACATTTTTTAAGGGAATCCTAGCTCTTCAATTAATATAAATGTTGTTCTATATGGGTATTTGGCTGGTGGGATAAAATTTTCTCACATGTTAATATACTGTTGTATTGGCATATAAATGGTTTTTTCCTTTTGATGCTTGCTTACATTTGTTTCCTGATATATGAAGGGTGACTATATATATATATATATATATTATATATATATATATATATATATATAAATTAGATTGCATTCTATGCAGTATTATATGATATCTTATTTATTCTTGGGACCATCTCTCTTTTTCCTTTCCAAACATATCTTAATGCATCAATTCCCTCTAAAGATAATCCAACACTACTTACCTAACTACTTTCTAATTTTTGTATATATATATATATATATATATATATATATATATATTCCTTCTTTCCGTTCCCTCGACCTGTATGTAAATCCCCACTTGGCTCGGCCTGCAGAATGGTAGCAGGATTAATTTTGGGAATGGAGTATTGACTATCTATAAGGTTTTAGTTAAAATTAGGCTAAATGGAGTGAGATGAACCCTTTGATTAGTATCAATTGAGTTCTAAGAATCCAATGTAGAGGACCATCAAGTACTTTGTTAGAAAAACATGTGACCCTCTAAACCTTGCTTCCTACTCATTATGACTCCACACCTTGATCCTTAACTTTCATCTATGTACTCATGCCTACCTCCAAATTCTCTTTCTGAATTGTCAAACCTCATGGCACTTACCAGAAAAATAAGCAATATTTTTTACGTGGCACGATTTTGTTTACTCTGTCTGTCCAAAAAAAAAAGTATCATTTTCAATAAAAATTAGAAAAAGATGTATGATTTTTTTTTTCTCTTTGACAAATTATTTGCCTAATTCACTCTTATATATAGCAGAAATTAAAAGGATAATATCCTGATCAACTATTAACACAACTATTAAAATGTATAATTTGTAAAGAGGCTTCAAACTTGATTTCACATTCTCCATTTGCGCTATCAGTACCTTCATGAATGATTAAGATTAGGATGTGCACTGCCAAGTCTATATAACTTTTTAACAACTTTTCTAGAGGACAGGCATGTGTATGAGGGGTTTTGTTATATACTCCTTCCGGTCCAAATTATATGATTATTATTAATTTTTAAAAAAAATAATTTATTTTTAAACTCAAAATTGAGACGATTTATTAAAAATTATAAAACAATAAAATTTACGATAAGTAATACTTTTTAGATAGTTTACAATATTCATTATTGTATTGATCAAAATTAAAAGAATTTATGTTAATTAATTTTGAATTTAAAAATCTATTAATTTTACTTTAAAAAGTCAACGGTGATCAAATAATATAGAAGATAAAGAGTATTTTTTTTTTTAGGTAAATAAAGTGAGACATTCAGAAGATGAAAGTTTGCCAAATGCAATGGTTTCTCCATTGAAGGAAGACTAAAAATCTTTTGAAATTTCAGTGTCGGTGAAACAGTCAGTCTTGTGAGGCAAAGGAAAAGGATTTTGAAGTTTCACCTGAGAATGATTTTTTTTTTTCCATGAGGCACGGTTTTGGCCTAATTTCTCCTTGTCACTTTTGTGAATTGTGAGAGGGATAGAGAAGTTTCAACTAAAATATTTTTTGGATTATTTTCTTCTTAAATTTTTGGACGTGGATATTATCAAAGCAAAAATTAAAAATTATGCGTAAAAAATATACATTTAACGACACTTTATTTTTATTCTAGCAAAACCTAACAATTTAAATAACACTTATTGTTTAAAATTTTTGAATTAAGATTCTTTTTATTATACCTTTCACCCAATTTTTATAATTACACATTTCACACACAAATCAGGGACGAAGCTAGCTTAGGACTGGAGGGGGCCATGGCCCCCCAAGGTTTGAAAATTTTGTAAGTCCCACCCCAAAGTTTCAAAAAAATTATTTTTGGCCCCCCTCAAGAAAAATGCAATGCTTTAGAGGAAAATGAATTTCTTTACTACCAAACTAACGACCACAACACATTCTTTGTAACAAGGTATAAGTTTACACATCGGTCTCATTCTGATCTTAACTAGCCAAATTCATATACTTATAAATAGATTATAGACTTGCCCTTCTTGCTTATAAACTGCCCCATAAAATTCCCAAATAAAAAATGGCAACTCCTACCTCCATACTAAATGAAAAAGAAAATGGAAGCTCACTAGAAACACTTGGATAGTACTGCACTAAAAAAAATAATTACTTTATAATGTAAGGTAAATTTTAAAAAAACTAAGTATTATATATAAATTGACTCCACTAAAATTTTATAAATTTTCTATTATACGGGGTCAAATTAAAAATTTATAATTTTGTCAGTCAAATTTTAACCACATATGACTCATATTCTCTCAATATATGTATATCTCCCTATAATATTATATATATATATATATATGTGTGTGTGTGACCTGAAAGTACAAAAGTATTAAAAAAAATTGGCTCGGGGGCGCTGCCTCCGAACCCCCGTCAAATTATTTATAACTTGGTGAAAATTTTGACCCCCCGGAGATTACATCCTGGCTTCGTCCCTGACACAAATATTGCTTTTATTATTTGCGACGAAATAAATTAATGAGAGCAAAATTAGGGGATGGATAATGAGGGTGAAAACAAATTAAGAGTTCAAAATAATTACCCCCAATCTACTCTCCCTTAATAATATAGATGTTTTAAATATTTTTGTGTTCAGTGTTCGTCATATTTGCATACGCAATTTTATCCTAAATCGGCATACACAACATTTTGGAAAATAATCAGAGCACGTGGAAGAAAAATTCTTGGAAAATATTCAGGAATTTTAGAAAAAACCTATGCCGACATGCATGCTTGAATTTAATTATTTTGTTAATCCATGATAGTGATCAATGTTTATGAAAATAATGATCAGCCTAGCTATATATATATATCCAATGAAACACATATCTTGATATTAAATGAATTCTTTTTGTCAACCTATAGTACCCTTTAGACAAAAAGTACATAGATTCAATCCATTTTACCTTTAAAGTTTAAACTCAAAAAGTAAATAATTCTCCCTGTTTTTGTATTTGTTGGACACTGAGACATAAACGTTTCTATTATTAATTTCCTTTAACGCAATGAAAATTGCTTTATATGACCAATATCATATAGATTAATAATAAGGAAACTGATAATTTTATAATATTTTTGATATTTTTAAATGAAAAATATCGTTATAGATGTATAGCGACAGGAAGAACCGTCGCTATAAGATCTATAGCGACATTTAATGTGAAAATATCATTTTTTATTGTAAAAATATCAATTTTCTAATAATAAAGATCTCTTTTTTTAATTGTACAAATTTACACGTTAAAAATCTATCACTCAATAAAAGTCAAATTTCAACTAACGTTCCCTAATAATTTGATGTCTATTTCTCTCATAGTGATATTGACATTTTAAAGAAAGTTAAACATAGTTTACTTTCCTTTCAAGCCTTTCATTTTGGGGGAAATGCTTTGGAGGGTAAAAGTAGGCTTATTTATAATACTATTTTCCATTCTTTTTCATCCTTTGAAAAATTCACAATTACAAAATTATTTTTCTTCGTAACCTTCTACTATTTTTTTTCCTTTTTTATCTCCTTGCAATTTTTAGAACTCACAACAATGGTGTAAATAAAAATGAATTTGATTTAACTTTTTTTCAAAAAATTGAATGATTTAGAGGGGTTGGATTTCTTGAAAGGGAATCAGGTAGTCATGTGCCGGCTCCCATCACTCTTTTTCACATGGGGTACCTTTGACACCACATAAACAAACCCCACCTGTCTTCCCTTCTAATTTCCAGCATCATTTTCTTATTTTAATCTCCCACCTTTTCTCATTTTCTCTACTTCTTCTGTTGGGTAAAAATAATCCCGAGTCGAGTCGAAAAAATCACCTACTCGATTGACAAGCATAGTTTTTATAGCTGTTTTATCTGCCTAAAGTCGTGTAAACCAAAAATAAATTAACAAATATGAAGCAAGACCTACTCTAACAGTCTTTTATTCATATTCTTCTCGAAATTTTTTAAAGGTACTCTAATTCATACTCAAATTCAAATATAATTTTATAATTAATTCGACTCATTTGTTTTTTAGTTGAGGTACTCGCGAGTATTTAAAACATACACGAATTAGAACTGAATTATTTATATTGTGATAATGCATATAAAATTAACTCACTCAACTATTTAGAATAATAATTTAAATTTAAACTCTTTAAACTATATCTCGAATCTTGTAAAAAATAAATGAGATAATCATATTATCACTCTTGAATCAATCAATTGCTAGACATGTACAAGAAAAATAAAAACTCATTCCACTTCTCAAAGTATGTAGAGAATTTAATTGTTGAATATTATATATTAAATAAATCAAGTATACGTGATACTGTATACAAGTTAGTATCAACGAACTTGTATTGAGTATAGATTAGTGATATATTAGAAATTTGATACTTTAAATAAGCGAATAGTAGTTGGTTCACATTCAACTCGTATAAATGTCCGAGTATCAAAATAGATTCGAATTCAACTCGCTTAAGTATTAAATCCAAGTCTCGCTCAAATTTTTCGAGTCGATCTCGAACCGAATTTCAAATCACTTGGGTTCATTTTTAGCGCTACTCTTATGCTACCATTTTTACATTCAAATATATTTGAGTTTATATTCAAGTATAATTTTTTCTCCTTTCAAATTTTGGATAAAACAATACTTTGAAAATGAAACATATCAATATTAAGAGCTTCTAATATTTGAAAGTTTCAAAAGTTTACTTTTCTTATTTGTATGGGGGAAAAATAAAGAATACTCCATGTAAAACTCAAATAAATGTAGGGAAGATAATTTAAACTGAAATCGATTCAAAACTGATCAAATCGCATCAAAGCAATTGATTTTTATCTAAACCATTGGCCTCAACAATGTGATTGTGGTGCAATTTTTTTTAAACCAGGACCGGTGTAGTGCGATTTTGGTATTTGTTTCTAAACCACCAATTCACCGCATCGCTTCTTGAACTGGCAGTGTACCGATCCTTGAACCGCTCTACATATACTTGTTTATTTTAATTATATATTTATATTTCATAGTATTATTATTTTTATAAAGTATTATATATAATCATAGAATTACTCAAACCTATGTTTTTATTATTTTTTAATTTTGCATATCAAAAGTTAATTTATAAATATTTTTATATATAATTGATATACTTTAAAATTATAATAATATTAAAATTATAACAATGTTATCTTAATTTTAATTGAACATATACTCTTATATTACTTGTTAATATTTCTTGAGTTATTTTAATGAATGTTATTATAATGTTTGTTGTAACAATATTAAATTAATTGAATAAAAATTAAGACAAAATTATTATTAATTTTTTACTAGTGCAAGTCGATACGGTGCGGTTGAAAATATAAATTGACCGGTACAGTTTTGGTATAGAAAAATCTTGAACCGCAACCGGTGCGGTCCGGTTTCGATTCAAGATTTTTTTAAGACCGATGCAGTTTCAAATTACTGAAAGGCCAAAATCGTACCGCACCACACTATTATCATCCCTAAATAAATTGGAGTATTAATTCCAACACGAAAATTCAACTATAAAAACATAGATATTAGAAAATCATACCATGAATTTTCACTTAGAATTAACATAATTTTTTGCACTCAACTTTTGTTACTCAAATTTATGAATCATGCAAGGTATTTCTAATGCATACTAAGAAAATTATGTTTTTAATCAAGTTCGTCATTAGTTATCTTGTTGGAAATTGCATTGTATTAATACTTGCAACTACTCACAAGCCACATATATCAAATTTTCACCTTAATTTTTACAAGATCTTAAAAGGGACTGTTAAATAATTGACAAATAATAATCTTCCACAATCCTAAATTTTCACAAACAATTATTGTCTTCAATAAGTTTTCATTTGGAGATTGTACATATTTCAAATTCAAATTTACACCAAATCTATCTTTTTGTTTAGGATATTATATACTATTGTGTTTTGACAAAATGTCATTTTCAAAATTATAATATTATGCACATTATTAACTCTATAAACCTTGTAATACTCTCCCAATTTAAAAATAAAGAATTAAAAAGTCAATTTTAAATATTTTTAAATTTAAAATTATTTTGAGTAATTTAATTTTTAAATACAATAAATCTCGTAATTAACAATACTACTTAAATTATTTATAATTTTAGTAATTATATTGTTAAAAAACAAATTTTTACTAACATAAACGTTCTCTAACGTCGTCATCTCAGTCATCTACTCTCTCCTCGATAAAACCCTCCGTAACGGCCAAATTTTTGGAGTTTCTTCTCTCTCTCTCCCTCTCTACTCCTCCCAAGTCTCAACAATTCATTCAAGTCTATCTCTCTCTCTCTCTCTATATATATATATATACTTTCTCTCTCTAAAAATTTGTACTCTTTTCTGTAATATACATTTTGCATTTGAAGCTCTTAACGGCCGGCCATTTTATATACTGTAAGTGCATGTGTTTATAGATATTGACCGTTTTTTTAGTGTATTTTTCTATATGATTTCTTCGTTGATTCTTAGTTTTACTGTCCATATTCGCTTGAGCTTAAGCTTATACTACAATGTACGTCTTTATTTCTGTATACATTCATTTCATTTTTTAAATCACATTATTGTGAAGTAGTTTTGATATGAACAATGATTGTGGATGATGCTTTTCTCAGATTTGATTTGGTTGACTCATTGAGTTGAAATTCAATTTCAATTACACTTGCTGGTAATTTAATTAGGCAAGGAGATTGAAATTTGAAGAAAAAAAAATTAATTTGAAGAAATGGAGGCTTCTTTACAAAGAAGAGGGGGAGGAAGTTTGGTTTCAATATCGCCGTCTCAAACTCCGCGGTCGAGTGAGAGAGTGGTGAGGGATCTGCGATCAGGAGAAGGAAATTTGAAGCATGATAGTAAAGATAAAGGTGTGAATGTTCAAGTTATTGTGAGATGCAGGTGAGTTATCAGTTTGATGAATGATTGGATATAAGTGTGTAATTGTGTTAATTGGGGATTTTGTAGTTTAATTGGGATTGTAATTGATGACATGTTTTTAATGTGTTTTAGGCCATTGAGTGATGATGAAATAAAAGTGCATACGCCAGTTGTGATTTCTTGTATTGAAAATAGAAGGGAAGTTTGTGCAGTTCAGAGCATATCTAATAAGCAGATTGATAGGACTTTCATGTTCGACAAGGTTTTTTGGCATTTTATCTGAATTACATTAACTTTTTATACTGATTATACTAGTAATCCATTTTTGTTAAACATCACCAAGCGAGAACTTGTGTAATGTGGGATAACTTTTCTAGGTCTTTGGTCCGACATCCCAGCAAAAGGATTTGTATGATCAGGCCGTATCTCCTATTGTGTTTGAAGTTCTTGAGGGATATAATTGCACAATTTTTGCCTATGGACAGACAGGAACAGGGAAGACATATACAATGGAGGGAGGAGGGAGAAAAAAGGTTACATTTTTTATCAGCTAAAATTAACTAAATAGCATTATAAGTTTACGCTTTGAATTTACTTTCCATGGTTTTTTAACTAATAATTCATATTGCAACTTGTTCAGAATGGGGAATTTCCAAGTGATGCAGGTGTTATTCCCAGAGCTGTTCGACAAATTTTTAATATATTAGAAGCTCAAAGTGCTGAGTATAGCATGAAAGTTACATTTCTTGAGCTTTACAATGAGGAGATAACGGATCTTTTGGCCCCAGAGGAATGTTCAAAATTTATTGATGACAAATCCAAGAAACCCATTGCACTAATGGAGGATGGAAAGGGAGGTGTTTTTGTTCGAGGCTTGGAGGAGGAAATAGTATGCACTGCAAATGAAATTTATAAAATTTTGGAGAAAGGCTCGGCTAAAAGACGTACAGCAGAGACCCTTCTTAACAAACAAAGCAGCCGTTCTCACTCAATATTCTCCATCACAATTCACATCAAGGAGTGTACTCCGGAAGGGGAGGAGATGATTAAATGTGGGAAGCTCAATCTTGTTGACCTTGCTGGTTCCGAGAATATTTCGCGCTCTGGTGCAAGAGAGGTATAAATTTATAAACATTTGTCAAAACCTTCTCTAATATGGTATACAAGTTGAATCCGATGAGTCCAAGAGGATTATCAAGTTTATTTACAATATTTAAATCTGAATTTTCTTTTTTGTTGACATTTCCTGTAATCTCTTGCCCATTGGCCATTGAGTATGTGGATAATCACATTCAATAAATGACAATGGATGCTTCATATAATCACAAACTATTCCATTTTTTTTCAGGGAAGAGCAAGGGAAGCCGGTGAAATTAATAAAAGCTTGCTTACACTTGGTCGTGTGATAAATGCATTAGTTGAGCACTCAGGTCATGTGCCATATAGGTATTATTCAAGTTCAGCTTTTCTAAATTGGTGGCAAGAACATGTCTAAAAAAATTCAGAGTTGGAAAAGCTGCTAAAAGGGTATTTCTTATGTCAGGGATAGTAAATTGACAAGGTTGTTGAGAGATTCCTTGGGAGGGAAGACAAAGACGTGCATAATTGCCACAATATCACCTTCAGTCCATAGTTTGGAAGAGACGCTCAGCACATTAGATTATGCATACCGTGCCAAAAATATCAAAAACAAACCAGAGGTCAGCACTTTGGTGACTAATAATGGCAGCCATATCACCCTTTTGCTTTTCCCTCGAAGCTTTTCTTGCATTCTCACATTCTTGCATTCTCGCATTCTTAAGATGACCTGCCTGCATCCCCTGCCCCAATAGATACAGTATAATTGTTTCATTGATTTGTAATCCAGATTAATCAGAAGATGATGAAATCTGCAATGATCAAGGACTTATACTCTGAAATCGATAGGCTTAAACAAGGTTGATAACTTCCCTCGAACCTGGATGCTTGTCCAACTCTCTCTCTCTCTCTCTCTCTCTCCATCTGACTTACGATATCATATATACTTTTACTCTATGTTCAAAAAGAGGTATATTCTGCTAGAGAGAAGAATGGAATCTATATACCAAAAGATCGTTATCTTCAGGATGAAGCAGAAAAGAAGGTTAGTTCTACTTATTAACTCGGATGATAGTTTACACCTATAGAAGCTTTGGTTGCAGAGTAGAAATCTAAACTTCTTTTTATTATCCTTTTCTCCAGGCAATGGCTGAAAAGATAGAGCGCATGGAACTTGATTTTGAATCTAGGGACAAGGTAAATTGAGATTTGAATAACTCCTAGAACTTTTCCTGATTGTTTTAAGATATTGGATTTCTTATCATTTATTTTTTCTTGTAAACAGCAATTTATGGAGCTCCAGGGACTACACAATTCTCAGCTGATGCTGACAGCAGAATTGGGTGATAAACTTGAAAAAACAGAGGTATTATCTTGTAGAATGGCTTGTTCTAATAACCGTACAATGTTGCAATGTATATATATTCAGTTAATCACCTTTTGCTTTTTCTGTCAAGAAAGAATTATTCTTTTTATTTTTTTTTCATTTTTGCCCTTCAGAAAAAGCTTCATGAAACTGAACATGCATTGGTTGATCTTGAAGAAAGACATAAACAAGCAAATGCAACCATCAAAGAAAAAGAATATCTGATTTCCAATCTTCTCAAGTCTGGTAAGTAAAAAGTCATCTGTTTGCAAGGAACAAGTCTGCCTTTATGTTCTGAAGACAAATGATAATCTTAATTGTATTAAACTGTTTCCATATTTTTTTTCTCCCAATTTTTCAAGTACCATATTTACTGGTGTTCCAGCAATGATAAAATTTCATTTATTGAACTTAAGATACATCCATGATCACTGAAAACTGCAATTTTCATCAATTTCTTAATTTGAGACTGCCACCTTATATTGATCTATACCATCTTATTTACGCTGATGGGTAGTTAATGCTATTTAACAGTTTGAGTCTCCATCTAACAGTTATTTTGATTTTTGACATTGATGTCTGTTTTTTTTGTCAGAACGAGTGCTTGTTGAGCGGGCGTTTGAGCTTCGCGCAGAGCTGGAGAATGCTGCTTCAGATGTGTCTACCCTGTTCAGCAAGATTGGTCTGTCAGAAAAATTGAGAAATTGAATCTTTTCTAGGAACTTCCTGCTCATAATGCTACGGCAATAACATTCATTCTTGATTTTCCCAGAGCGCAAGGACAAGATAGAAAATGGAAACAGAATTCTTATTCAGAAATTCCAGTCTCAATTATCTCAACAGCTTGAAATCTTGCATAAGACTGTGGCAGCTTCTGTCACGCAACAAGAGCAGCAATTGAGAGGCATGGAGGAAGATATGCAGTCATTTGTTTCCACAAAGGCAGAGGTACTATTTTGTAAGATACAAGATGCCTTCTGTTGGCTTGCATTAATTGATATAGTTTATCTTTGTCGGGCTTTTAGGCTACTGAAGAACTTCGAGAACACCTAGCAAAGTTGAAAACCATGTATGGCTTAGGTATTAAAGCTTTGGACAATTTAGCCGGAGAGCTTGATGGAAATTCTCAGTCAACTTTCGGACATGTGAATAATGAAGTATCTAAAAATTCATCTGCTCTTGGTGATGTATGTACATCTAGCTAATTGCTTTTAGAAAAACTTCGACATATCTTCGTTGAATGTGTTTTGACTTTCACTCGTAAAATGCACAGCTGTTTAAAGAAATAGCTTCAGAGGCTGATACACTACTAAATGATCTTCAAAATAGTCTCTGCAGTCAGGAGGATAAATTGACTGCATATGCACAACAACAGCGGGAGGTTGGCATTTTCTCATCTCATATTACCGTCGTTTGAGTGGTTAGGACTTTTTGGGTTCAAGTATTGATGCTTATTAAATTGATATTGGCACTAAATACAGGCACATTCCAGAGCTGTGGCTACCACACGGTCAATTTCTCAAATTACTGTTAATTTCTTCAAGACCTTAGACATACATGCATCCAATTTGAGCCAAATTGTAGAAGATGCACAAACAGTCAGTGACCAGAAATTATCCGAACTTGAAAAGAAGTTTGAGGTAATTAAACTTTTTATAGCCTTCAATCACGAACTTTCTTTTTGCTTGAATCAATATACATCCATATCTTTCTTGTTTTAATGTCACATTTATCTGCAGGAATGCGCTGCCAATGAAGAAAAGCAACTATTGGAAAAAGTTGCAGAACTGCTTGCAAGTTCACATTCTAGGAAGAAGAAACTGGTATGAACCATTGAAGTGACCCACGAGATATGATCAATCTTCTTTAGCATAATAACTAAGGAAAACTTTTAACTTAACTTTTGTTACAACTTGGCTTGAATTCACAAGTCTTCTAATTGGGTCATCTAGACAGGCTGCTAATGACATTATTCCTACGGTCATCCTGCAGCCTTGGTCACTGCTCTAAGTCTAAGGTGTTAGTAAGTCAAGGAGTTAGTCCTATAACTGGTAACAGAATTATAATTGCTTAATGGTGATCGTTTGAATGTTTTGCTGTTAAAATTATGAAGTAATTAGCTAAATTCTTTAATTCAAGTAGCAAACTAAAGTATCGTGGCTGTTTGCTGGGTTATCTGGCAGTATGATCCTCGATAGTAAAGAGCAATCTTATATGGAATATAGGTGAAGAATTGTTCTCCACCGAAAATGTGTTGATTATATAATTTCCTCATGTGCAATGGCTTTGATTCAAAACATTTTGGTGCACTATTTTATTGTTTAACTAAAGATGATCATTTTCTCAAGGTTAGTTGAAAATCTAAGCTTCTGTGCACTGTTCAGGTACAATCCGCTGTTACTGGCCTTCGGGAGAGTGCAGCAACTAGAACCAAAAGGTTACAGCAAGAAATGTCGACTATGCAAGATTCAACATCTTCTGTTAAAGTCGAATGGTCTAGTTACAAGGAAAAATCTGAAACCCAATATCTTGAGAATACTGCTGCTGTCGAAAGTGGAAAGAAAGATCTGGAGGGGGTTCTTCAGACATGGTATCAGCCACATGTTATGATGATAGTATAGCTATGAACATGTTCTATTATTATCTTTTTTCTAATTTAATATTGGGTTAATTCTTATTTGCAGTTCACAAAAAGCAAAAATGGGACAACAGCAGTGGAGCAGTGCTCAAGAATCCTTGCTGAGTCTAGAGAAGAGCAATGCAGCTTCTGTGGATGAAATAATAAGGTTGGTGACCTCTTATATCATAATATCATCATATCAACTCATCTATATCCTGTAAATCTTTATTTGGTGTCTGTGCGTCTCTTTAGGGGAGGAATGGATGCCAATCAAATCTTGCGTTCTCGGGTTTCTTCTGCTGTGTCATCTACTCTTGAAGATGCAGATTCCGCAAGCAAGACTCTCCTTTCCTCCATTGATAGTAAGTATCAAGTTCTGTGCAACTGATGAACCTTAATATGGCTGGTATAGGATAGATGGTTGTCTTGTGAAAGCAAACTCAATTAACAGAGCAAAACCTTGCAGATTCGTTACAACTTGACCATGATGCATGTGGTAATCTTGATTCTATCATTGTTCCTTGTCGTGGAGACTTGAGGGAACTGAAAAGTGGACACTATCACAAAACTGTTGAGATCACAGAAGATGCAGGAAAATGTCTCCTAACTGAATATTTGGTAAGAACGTGTTTCAGTCTTATTAAGGCGTTCTGCTTCATTCTTTATAAATATATTTTTGGAAGTGGCAAAAAACACAAGCTCCTTTCTAGGCAGGGTACAGAGTATAAAATTGGGTCAGTTTTATTGCATTCATATTTCATTAAAAGGAGTACAACTAGAATTTTAACCCTAGTGCAAATTATTAAAGTGATACTCCATTTGTGTCGGTAAGTTTGTTTTCGAGCTTTTCTCACCCTTTGTCATCATGGACAGGTTGATCAACCATCATGCTCCACGCCGAAAAAGAGACCATTCAATTTGCCAAGCATCACATCCATTGAAGAACTCAGAACCCCTGCATTTGAGGAGTTGTTGAAGTCATTCTGGGATTCAAAATCTTTGAAGCAAGCTAATGGAGATGTAAAACAACATATTTTAGGGGATTCCAGGGTTCCCCTCACAGCTATTAACTAAGCAAGTGGAGCATAACAGCAGTAAGGAATAGGACTGTACAAAATCTATATGCATATAGTATATATATGAAGAATTTCATTGTAAATGCGGGGGAATTTATAGTAGTTTTTCATTTTCCAGTTCCCTTGCAATTGTCTCTCTTAAATTCTTTTGTGAGTGGGATTTTAGTACATGAAAAACCTTGGGCCTCAGTTATAGGGGCGCGTGTCAATCATTCTCCACCTTGGTTCTACTCGACTTAAGAGGCCCATAGAAAAAAATATAATAATAATAAAATAATACTTCATTGTTTATTTCCTTGATACCATTTTTATTGTGCTGTAAAACTTTCCAGAATTGCTTGGATCACCATGCCCAGAGTAGGAACTAAGCACCGCTGCACCTGAATTACCCGACCTACGAATTTACCCTGGCTTACAAACTACACGTTCTAAACTGAAATTTCATACGTAAAATACTTGAAAACATTGTAATATGAATTTATGCCAAACTTGCAAACTGCACCTTATAACTAGAAGTACATAGATCTATTTAAAGTTGCTGGAGTTTCCGAAATGGTGATACCAAAAGGCAAAATGAAAATATTTCCTTTCCTCCCTCTTTCATCTCACTCCCTCTGCGTGGATCTGATTTTAGCGGATTCGGTGAGAGAGAAAAAGGTTGGAGTACTTTCTTTAAACTCTTTCCTTCTGTCTCTAGACATCCATCTCTCACACAGCACATATAGTTCAAAAATGCAATTTTTTTAACACATAAAGAAAGCATGTCTAACTGTCTGTAATTAATTAACAAATGTCCAATACCAGTAGCCATCTACAGAAATGCACGAATGTTACCAAAACATTCATGCTATATGAATTATAAGAGATCAAAAATTCCAAGAACCATACAGCTTATTTAAACTGTGAACAATAGGCGCAAAAACAATTGTTTCCACAAGAATTATAAGTATCTCACATATGTACAGGGAGATAAAAGTCGTAGAATTTGCAAAAGCTTCTCAATTCAGAGTACACTGAATTATGTTTTTAAAAATAATAATAATAACTGCTTTAAAGTCCAAAAGGAAAGAGACATGCAGAGCAGAAAGAAACTTTTTATTGTGCATGAGATATCTATCTGTATTTAAAATTTCTTGGCCTCAACAAGATCATTGTTCTACAATTTAGTACTAAAATCAATATACATGTCCATCTTCAATGTATAGCAACTAGCACACCCTGAATGTCCAGAGATTGCTGAACAATTGAAACAAATGGTGCCTGCAAAAATTTTAGTGTTCCGCTTTGTCAGAAATCCAATGAACTAGTAAAATTAAAGCAGATTATAGTTTTTTCATGCCCTATTTTTCAATACATAATCACAGTAAAGAAAAGAAACAAGTATTCACGACATAAATGAAGGAGAAAGCCATCATCCCAGCACATTGATTACTGGCCATGGTGAGAATCGCAATCTAGCAAAATTTAGTACAAGTGTATTCAACCTTCACTAAACACACAATTATACTTTCCAAAGAAGAATCATACAATTTTTCTTTGTTTTTACTGATAGTAAAGTACAAACTTACTTTAGTTTACTTGAACTTTTAGTTAAATCTTTGATATGCCATGCTAACTATTTTGTGTAAACAGGAGAAAATGAATTTCCATCACCGCTGCACCAATTCAAAAAATGACAAAGAAATATTGATCGACTGGACTAAATGTCATTGCAAATGAAAAAGCGCCACTCTTTCTTTTGTACCAAAAAGAAAGGGAAAAATGGTGGAGAGAGATATCGTTAATGTACTTTATTTACTGATGTTCGCCTTTGCGCCTATGCTTTGTATTTCTTGTCTTTTGTTCCTTTTAAAACTTTCAGGTCAGTTTCTGCTTGTACTACTTGGTTGTATTTTCTGTTCATAATCCATATTTCTAATGCCAAAACAAAAACACATAATAATAATAATAATAATAATAATAAATTATAAAGATCCCTGTACTCAACCTGAATGAGAAAAGTTGACTTGGTAGTTGAGTTTCCTATCACCTATCCATGTACCTCGAATGGAGTGACAATGGACTTCCAAGGGTTTAAAACTTTCAAAACATTCATACCAAAAAATACAAGTAAACATCACATTCCTGCTACTACATTCATATTTAAATTTTATTGATAAATATCTGGAGGAAAAAAATGGAAATGATATGATCAAAAGGAACCACTACAACATCCAATAACTTATTTTGATAAAGGTATCCATGTCCTTTGGAACATTAACCAGAATACGCCAGACTGTTATTTAATTAGAGAATAACCCATCAACATGTACGCATCAATGCAACATACATGTAAATGACTTTACAAGACCATCTATTTGGTACTCATACACTCCCTTAAACATAAACCAATGCTTGTTTAAAACCTCTGGAACAATGTCAACCAAAAAGCCGACTTGAAACATTTTATCAAGGCATCATTTTGATTTGCCAAAAAGTTCCCACTTGAATACCCTAATTTCCCCCATCACTTGTAACATACAGAAATTCTGTAAGTTCACCTACTACGACTTATAAAATGACAAATATTATTTATACCCTGCACAAAATTTAAAAATGTGCACAAATACCTTTATATTAACTCTATTCTACATGTCAACGGAGAGGAATTTAGTGCAAACAAAAATCCTCATAACCCATCAATATTTTTATTTCTACTTACTCACATGGATCAATGATGCTTATGCCCATACTTAATTACAACTAAGTCATGAATTAATACTACTTTTTGTTCACCCATCCAAGCCAAAGGAAAGGAAGGAAACATCACAACCAAAAACTTCCCTCAAATAGCTTCTGAAACTACTGAACTATATGTAAAATTCTCTCGAAATCCATACCAATCCAAAAACACACAAAAAAACAGAATAAAACAAAATAAAATATTAATATATTGCTCAGATTCATCCGTAAGGCTGTAAAATAAACTAAACGATTCGGGCTTGATTCGTACTCGCTTGACTAAAAGTTCGATTCGAGCTCGACTCAAAATATAAACGATTCAAATATGAGCAACTTTTAAAGTTCAATAAATTACTCGAGTCTTTTCAAATTACAATTTTCTGTCGATACTCGGATCATATTCGTTCGAATAGTTTCGGGCTCGATTCGAGATTATGCTCGACTCGGTATCTAAACGAGCCTCAATCAAACCTTATTTCAAACTTGATAAATTTTATGAATCAAATTTGAGCAACTCAATACTCAGCTCGACTCGGTTCGTTTATACCCCTATTCATCCGTTTCTCTTTTCTGAAAAGTAGAATCTATATAATTACCAGGGGGAGGGGGGAATCTGCCCTATAACAATAGGGTAAGTCATTAGTTCCTATATTCTTTTTATTTTTCTTTTTGTCCCTTTTTCTCCATATGTTCATTTTTCATTTCTTTTCTTCAGAAACATTAATATTTGTAATTACATAAAAATAGAAAAACATTATTATTGTTGGTGCATCTATATCACTATAAGAAGCAAGCCAAGCTACAACTAAGGAGCCAGAAGCATAATGGAACCCTCCCACTGGTCTGTTTATACTTAAGACTTTAAACGGGGAAAAAATGGGTAAAGACACCAGACTATGCTTGAAAAGTAACAATGACAGCACACCACAATCAACTATTTCAACCACTGATGCACTTTCCAGAAATGAATGAAACTGCAGAAATTAAGGAATAGCACAGAGATGCAGGACATTACCTTAAGCTTTTCTCAGGATAAGCTTGTGCCTAGAATGTCAGCTGGTTGTTCTCTGCCAAAAGTTTCATCATCGAAATCTTCATTGGTGGAATTTTCCTGACATAATAACCTGTTCTCTTGAACAGGATTCAAGCCAAAAGTCTCCCAAACCATTGGAGGACCTGGATGCATGGCCCCTTGTTCAGAGACAAGACCCTCAATGTTTTCTTCCACATGATGTTTATCATCATAATACAAAAGATCCACTCTCTTATCATCATCCATGCATGAAGGGTCAACATTGAGATCAGAACTCAAATCAAACCCAGTTGGGTCCCCTTCCCCAATCCCATTATACGCCACAGTCACTGTCCCCTGTTCCGATGGCTCAAGAGCTTCTTTCTTTTGCCTCTTCCATTTCTTAGTAGATGAAGTTCCGTCATCCTCAAAATCTTCTTCTTCTCTTTCTCTATGTAAATAAACCCACAATTTTCTATCCCCATCAAATTGCACACAAGGATCACGTTCATAATGCAAACGATCCAAGGCTCCACTGACAACTTGATTGACTTGTGCATCAGAGACATCTTCCACTATATACTGTGAATCTCTAATCAAAGTACAAACATCTGCCCTTGTTCCGATACTTCCAGGCAATCTTGCAGCTGCATCTCGCACAAGACAAAGAATAGTAACATGGGGTGGCCGGTCACGTTTCAGCATAAAATGGTCTCGGGCTTTTGATGTTGGCTTACCACCACATCTTCTCAAGGGAGCTACAATGGATTTTTTACCATCAATAGCAGTGTAAGAGAAGGCCCTGTCAGGAATTAAATACCTGAGGACTTCCTCCCTACGAAAATAACTTCTTACTTCATCAGAGCTAGGGCTAATGGTGTTGAGACTCTTTTGAGCTCTTAGGTCTCTGAACCTTTCTTTCTCATCCAAGTTAAGTTGCATCAGTGTCAAAGGAGGGGCAGGAAGACTTCCTATTTGTTGAAGGATCTCTTGACCACTTTTCAACCAATTGGCAAATGAGTCAACTAACTTCACAAGCATTTTGTGAGGAAGGCCCCAAGCTTCAGGAGATGTCACCTCCTCAATAACCTCATGATCTGATACATTCTGAGGAACTGGACCAACCCAGGACCAACTTTTTTTAGATTTTTCATACACCACAATTGTCTTCCAACCTTTCGCTCCTAAAGGCGCTGTTTTGGAAGAAAATATCTTCAGAACACCTCTGACCAAGTCCTGAAGTGGTTCTTGAGTCTCAAGAATACAAGGATCTCCAGGATTCGATCTCAAACGGTTAACAATATCTTGAACAGTAAGAGACGGGACATTCACTTGCCCAGATTGCTCTGAGTTATTTATATCCACGTTGCCGTGTAAATGAACCCCGCTGATGCCTTCCTGCTTTCTATCCTGATCCTCCCCAAGTTTAAATCTTCCATCATTCTTGCCATGATGTTCGCTCATGTCTAAAGAATCCTCCGGAAGCACAGTGATCATTGCCATACGAACAGCTGAAAGAAGATGAATAATGGAGAATGAAAATCCACTGTGAACTGTAGGAGTAATTAATGTAAACGGCTTCTTCAGTGGTTTGCTTTCTAGATCAACATCTTCTTCTGCAACTTCTGTAGCAGGTAGCTCAGAAGTTCCTTTCTCAAAAGTACCAGTGTCATCCTCAGATTTCCTTTTCCCGCGTTTTCTGGAAGGAGTGGTATCATGAATTTGCTGCTGATGTAGGTAATCATTATCATCCGGCTCATCCATGTATGTCATCAAATCATCCTTAACTTTCCGCTTTCTCGTCAAAGAGTTGCACTCTAGTAACTGAAGATCGGATCTTTCTCGATGATCATCCTCATATGCTTTAAAATATTGACCCTTCTCCATCCTACTGAAAGCACCATTATCCCGTAGTTTACGTCCAAGCAAATCATCTTGGTTGTCGACAACGTGATCTTGCAAGTTAGTTGACCGAGGAACTGAATAGTCGTGCATAGTTTCTGCTTTCTGCCTTCTCCCAGCAGGGTAGGGCTTCAGCGATTGCAAGGAAAACCTTTCACCCTGTTCCCCTTGCAACTGGCCTTTCCTCCCAAACTTGTATCGTTCTCCCCAAACATCTTCATCATCATCACCATTCACCCTTCCAGGTCCAGGGAAAAAACTGTCTTCCAGACCTTTAGTTGTAGAATTACTTGATTGATTAGTATCATGCATCTTACCTTTTTGCTTTGCTTTCATATTGTAATTATCCCCTTCTACCATATGTGAACGTTCACCAAGGTCGCTTATCTTTCTTGAGGATTGTGATGATCCATCAAGAAGCCCACCAGTCCTTTTATTTTTCTTAAGAAATTTAGCCTTCTTAGGAAATGTAATAGATTTCACGCCCGAGACAACGGTGGGAAAAGCCCACTTGCTCCTCATCAAAGGATTGTCATCCTCATTTTCTTCAGATCGCTCAGATGAGTCTGAATCTGTCTCCTCACCTTTGGTGAACATTCTAATGCCTTTCACGGCTGCCACATCTGACCTTCCATTCTGCATAGATATCCCCCTGTCCTTCTCCTGTGATGGCTTCGCTCTGTACTCAGAATTGAATATTCTATCATTAACTTTGCTATCAGGGGAGTTTCTTCCAAGCTTCCACTTCTTGCTTTTAACATTCCAGTCACCATATTTAGATGACTGATCAACGTGGAAAGGCTCACCTTGTGCTTTGCCATGCCAAAATGGATCACTTCCATCTGATAGCTCAATTTGACCTCCTTTGATCGACAACTTTGAAGTCCGGTCTTTTCCGTATTTTACTTGATCCTCCACATTAACTTGTTGCATGTTGTCAGGATACTTGAGCTTCTTGACATAATCATAGGGAAGCCTTGAATTAGATGGCTTTGCTGTTAACACCTCTATATCTGATAACTGATTCACAGCCCGATTCCTACCATAGGCAGGAAAATCGTTCTTCAAAGACACAGGTAAGCCCATTAAACTGTCAGAATATTCTTCACCTCTGGAACCTTCGTACTTCTTCGAAAATTTAAAAGGACCGGCTTTATCCATTGGACTGGTTCTTGGAAAACTTCGATCTCTCTGGATAGCCACTTCATACATTGCTTCTTCAGCATCATCATCATCCCTGACCTGATTTCTCATCCGGACAGCCACCCCTGAATCGTACCCTGATGCCTTGTTCAGTCTTGAAGGAACTAATGCTGAACCATAAAGGCCTGATTTCATTTCCATGCCATGTTGAACAGTAGCAAAACGACCTGATAATTCTTTTGTCATGGACATCTTTGATCCAGCCACCTTCAAGGTCCCTTTCGGATTCTTCTTTCCATAGGTTGCTGTTTCCAAGGCCATCTGCCTCCCTCCAGAGAAGTCAATGGCTGGACTAAGCCTGTTTTCAGGATAACCACCTATTTTCTGGCCAAGTTTCCGGTCCTTCAGCCTTTTGGTCCACAAACCATCGACAGACTCTTCCCTTTCCGAGTCAGTTTCCAACTCTTCCATCTTTTCATGCATTAAGCTCTTTTGACTCTTCATAATATTCAACACTCGGAGCTTCTCTTCAATGCTGTATCCCCTGCAATTAACCCAAGCATCCCTTATCTGATAAAGATTAGTGACCATTGAGTTCTGATGCTTCCGCAGAAGATGGTAGTGCATGCGGTTCTGAAAGAAATTCATACACTGCCTATAAAGAGCAACTCTCGGTTCACATAACCCCCCCTTAAACATTTCAAACAGTTTATTGATGGGACTCCCAAAATGTATATTACAGCCAGTAAAGAGCTCTTTCAAGGTCCACATAAACATCTCTTGGTCCATATCTGGAAGATACTTTGTGAGACTGAATCTCTCTTCCTCAGTTAAACAATCATTCCACACATCCATAGACAAAATATCACCCAAACCTTGAAGATCATACAACTCAATCGGAACGCTACATGTCTGATCCCCAACTTGAATGAACTCCTCTCCAGTTTCCCCCAATTCCAACAAATCAAAGTCATCAGACCCCGCCCCAGAATCACAGTCATCAAATTCATCATCAGACTCAACAACCTTTGGGAACTCATCTTCATCACTCGACATACTCTCCCTACTCCGAGAAGACAACTCCGAATCCAATCTCAAAACCTTAAAACAATTCTTTTCAATAGCCATTCAACATAACAACCCACCACTCACACATTTATCTACCCAATACCACCTTCCAACCAAAAAAAATTACACATTCAGTCACCAAAATTTAAATTATCAAACAAAGCCCAATTAAAACCCTAGCCAAAAAAAAAAAACATAAATAACCAATTCTCAATACATTAACCAGCAATGCATAATAACCAGAAAACAAAACCTACAGATAAATCACCAAAAAAAAAAGTTCAACTTTTGTATAATTCACACAAATTGGATATAGAATTACCTTGAAATATTAGGGCTGAGGCTCGGATTTCAATAAGAGAAATTACCAGTTGAAGGTGATGACAAAGAGAAGAATCAATGGTGTAGAGTGATTTTTCACGTTTTATAGAAAGAGAAAAGAAAAGAGCTGGTAATTGGGAAACCCTAGAAAGTGAAGGAGAGAGGTGATATATAATGTGTGTGTATATATTGTATACACACAATATATATATATGCGGGGGGAGGTCGGAGGGTGACGAAGAAGAAGAGTCGGCGTGGAGAGATGCGGACCGTCGGATTGCGGGGAGTGCTGGAAAAAGACGAAAAAGGGCAGGCGCAGAGAGAGAAATTACAGGGAGAAAAAGGGACTGTTGACGTTGGTGTAGTTGTCGATGTTTTGGGGGTGTTGAAGATGGTAAGAGAGAAGGGCGAGTCAGACTCAGTGAGTGAGTGAGTCGAGGCATTGCAGGGGAGGAAAACATTAGTGTGGGTCATCATCTCCTTCTGTCTTTCTCTCTCACACACAAACACACACACACTACACTACTACGTACTATTTTCTTTTTGGAAAGCAATGAGTAAAAGTAATCGACGAAAGCTACTACCGCTATCTTACCATACCATATTAATACTAGCCACTTGTCCAAAACCAAATATTACAAGAATATTTCATAATTGTTATGGTCATTTTTTTAATTGATAATTTAAATGAAAATATATAAATTAAAAAATATAATTAATATATGTTGAAAATAAAATCTTGTTATTATCTTTATAAAATTTATTTAAAAGATACAAAACAAATTCGTATTGATATCTAGAGATGATATGAAAATATAAGTTATTACTTCTTTCTTGAAATATACATCAACAAGTACAAGTTAAAATGTATTTTTTATAAAAAAAAATTATAATTTAAAAAACAAAGGGAGCGTCATTTTGTATATTTATTATTTCTAGACAAAAAAATGATTAATATACAAAGAACTTTGTCGACGCCGGTAGGAATCGCTTGACACGGGGGTTGTAACCCTTTCCAATTTTAGCCTTTTTATTAGATGATTTTTTGGAAAAAGGTCGGCATTAATGTCGACGGGGTTGGTTTTGGTTTTTGGTTTTTTAAAGATTGTTTTTGTTGGATGAGCCAATTTAACCAGAGTCGCCTAGTTGGTCTATTTGAAATGGAAGTGTACCAACTCATCCGAGTTTTCGTTTTTTAATAAATCGCTGGCTCATATGTGGACTCCGAATTAATTGGGTGCTGGCGAATCGAGAATTTCATAGAGTTCGGGAGGAGCTTGCTTAAGTGAGGGGAAGGTGGTGTTAGGCACCCCTCGACTTCGTGAAGCACGGTTTACGCACTCTTGATGCTCTTATCCTTTAATACATGGAAATGTGTGAATTAGTTGCGCGTGTCCGTGGTGTGTGCTGTGTGCTCTCCCTATGTAAATGTTTATGATGAGTTGTGCATAAAAGAATCATTTGGATTATTTAGGGAAAAATTGTGTTTTTTTCTTTTGAAAAATGCCTCTTAGGATGTTCCCATCGGTTTTAAACGAGAAAGCTTTCGAAGGGGTGCGAGAAAGGGTTGATTTTAGTTGGCAAAAAACTATGAGATTTTCCTTAGGTGTCGTTTTCGGCAAAACAAGGAGCTTTTTAAACCTTCGTAAAAATAGGAAGTCGAAATCTTAACATTGCCTTCACAAAACTGATGGGCAACTTCTAGGATATCTTTCACCCTACGCAGAAGATTTAATATAACGATGTTTTTATTTTATTAAAACCTTTTTTGTGACATTTAAAAACGACTTTCTTTAGCCTTCCCGTTTAATAGAAATCGACATTCATTAACACCTCCATATTTTTAGCTACGGTGATGCTAGACTCCTAGTTTGCTTGATTTTTAAAGGAAAAAAACCTTCATCGTATTAATCTTTGAAATCCTTTTTTGTTAGTCACAAAATCCAATCAAGCATAAACACGCGTCGGGGATATTCCTGGGCATGTAAGCCATCTAAATAACCCCGAACGGCCCACAATCACAAGGTTTCACTATGTCGGGGCCTTAAACGCGATTATCGCCTTGGCGTGTTTTTAAGGCCCGACGAAGAAATATTTACAATAACGATACATCTCACCCGAATTACATACATTCAAACATGTCCATCATCGGATTTGGACCACGGGGTCGCTATTCCTAGGCTCACATCCGAAACTTATTGCACAACCCCACCAAATGGGAATATAACAGAAATATAATCAACAACGAGATGCTCTAACCACTCTAGGACATCTTTACAATGACGATTTGAAATACATTTACGAAATGATACATCACCATAATAGTTAAAACTTTAGCACCAAAACGGATATCATCGGGCTATTAGGGGGAATTTCTATTCTGATGTAGACCCTCACTAGATAGTCCATAACCCCATGGCATAACACAATAATATGTAAGAAAACAAAACTACATTTAAGGTAATTTGGATGACCAAAAGCTCAACAAAATAGCATAACAAAATGCATAAGAAACAAAGGGATTTTTTACCTGGCAATTAATCCCCACAATATGTATGAATTTGTTTGTAGTTGAGTAGAGTAGAAAATATGAGATATAATCTCACAAAATAGGTACAATTTCTTACTATTTCTCACTCTTTTCTCTCTTAATTTTTGCTGTTTTCTTCCTATTTTTCTTCCTCTCCCCGAACTGCTGCTGCTGCTGAATTCTTCTCCTCTCTTCTTCCTGTATGCGAACTGGCCTAATATAGCACTGCCAAGGGCAGCCGCGCTCGAGTCCCGTGCGCTTCGAGTCCCGTGCTGCCTCGAGTTCCGTCCTTGGCCGCGAATTGATCTGCGGCTAACTGTGCTGATTTTCTCGTTTTCCGTGCCTCGTCTCGATTTTCGTGTCGTACCGTTGGTTTCCGCTGACGGGTTTGCGCTCGGCAGTCCGGAACCCGTCGTGAAAACGTGTCACCGTTCATCCGGGCAAGTCACAGTGTATCAGTAACTGACTCTCGACATTGCTTTGTTGTCGTGTCGGCTTCAATATTCATCCCGTCGTGGTGGTTTTTGAGGGTTCGTCTGTTACGTCCCACCCTTTATATCTCGTGTGCCGGGTCAATTGACGATTTTTGGGACCCCCCTCCCCTTTGGTCCACAGGCGTTTAGTATAGGAAATGCAAAAATCGGGTGTTTACAGCTTGCCCCTCTTTATCATGTTTATGAAATGATCAAATGGAAATGAACAGGATACAGAATAGACACTCGATGCATGAATTGACAGTGCACAAGAATGACAATACATATGTGATTTGCTTGGATCTCCGCCATTCCCAGGGTTATTGTTGGTTTGGATACTTAGCCCCCCCCCACCCCACCCCCCCCCCCCCCCCCCCACCCCGCCCCCCCCCCCATCCCAGGGTTGTGGTTTTGTTTGGATCTTAGCCCTTCCCAGGGGGTGTTAGTTTGGATCTCAGCCCTTCCCAGGGTGTTAGTTTTGGTTTTGGATGCCTTCCCAGTTGCTCACCACTCCTGTCGCCCGGTTTTGCTTGGATATCTCTTTCTCAGCCCTTCCCCAGGGTTTGTTAGTATTATTTTTGTCTTTATTTTCTTTTTGTGGGATAACAGCCCTTCCCAGGGTTTGCTCACCATCTTGTTGTGGTTTCGCCTGTGGATCTCATCCCTTCCCAGGGTTTTTGCTTCACCACCTCTTGTTCTTGTGTGCGGTTTGCTTGGCATTGCCCTTCCCCGTTTTGCATCACCACTCTGTCGCGGTTTGCTTGGATCTCAGCCCTTCCCCGGGTTGCTCCACCCATCGTGTTGAGTGTTCGCGTGGATCTACAGCCCTTCCCAAGGTGTTTGCTACACCACTCTGTTGTGGTTCGCGTGGGATCTCAGCCCTTCCCAGGGTTTGCTCACCACTCTGTCGCGGTTTGCTTGGATCTTAGCCCTTCCCAGGTTTTGTTTGTTTTTTGTCTTTTTTTCTTTTTTTTGCGGATATCAGCCCTTCCCAGGGTTTTGCTCATCCATCTTGTTGTGGTTCGCGTGGATCACAGCCTTCCCAGGGTTTTTTGCTCACCACTCTGTCTGCGGTTTTGCTTGGATGCCTTCCCAGGTTTGCTCACCACTCTGTCGCGGTTTGCTTGGATCTCAGCCCTTATCCCAGGGTTTGTTGTTTTTTGTCTTTTTTTTCTTTTTGTGGAGGATATCAGCCCTTCCCAGGGTTTGCTCCACCATCTTGTTGTGGTTACGCGTGGATCTCAGCCCTTCCCAGGGTTTTGGATCACCACTCTGTCTGCGGTTTGCTTGGATCTCAGCCCTTCCCAGGGGTTTGTTGTTTTTTGTCTTTTTTCTTTTTTTTTTTGCGGATATCAGCCCTTCCACAGAGGTTGCTCACCATCTTGTTGTGTATTTCGCAGTGGGGATCTCCTAGCCCTTCCCAGGCGTTTGCTCACCACTCTGTCTGCGGATTTGCATGGATGCCCTTCCCAGGGGTTGCCTCACCACTCTGTCGCGAGTTTGCTTGGATCTCAGCCCTTCCCAGGGTTTGTTGTTTTTTGTCTTTTTTCTTTTTGTGGATATCAGCCCTTCCCAGGGTTGCTCGACCATCTTGTTGTGGTTTCGCGTGGAACTCAAGCCCTTCCCAGGGTTTGCTCAGCCACTCTGTCGCGGTTTTGCTTTGGAATGCCCTTCCCAGGTTTCTGACGGGGTCTTGCCTTGATTCGTCGTGTGTTCGACGTCGACTTATTCAGAATTTTGTATTTTTATTTTCAAACACATAAACGAGTCATGTATGATGCAGTGCTTTTATTCATGGATAGAGAATGACACCCTGTGTACAGTCTTTTTGGATACTATTTTCCACAGTTGTCGTCGCCAGATGCCGTGGTATGCTTGGATCTCGATCCCCCCCACAGGATTTGGTCGGAGGCTTCTCCGCTGATTGGAACGGTTTGTCGCCGGTGACAGAGATATGGCAGATGATCTTCCGGAACGTTCGAAGCTTCAGATCTATCCACCACTTTATCCATCCTGCTGTGTCGATTATTTTCAAATTGTAGATCATTTTATTTTCCTGCATGGACTGTGTGTCAGTTACATCTGTTATCAAAAAGAGAAACCATGTAACCAAATGATCTATATATATTGACGAGGTATTTAAATTTAGTCATTTTTCCTTTTTGTCGTATCGTTTGCCTTTCATTTGGACCACTCAATTATATCCCGTCTAACATTGATTTTGATATTTCGCCTCCTTTCTCTTCTCAAGTCTCTGATGGGGACTTGTCAGATATTGCCGCATATTCCTGTCGATTTCATCGGCTGAGTCTTAGATTCGTGGCTAACTGCTTGGTTGGGTTAGGGCTAGGTTATTTGAGATGAAACTGATCAGGTGGCTGGTTTCGGGAGAGTTTCGAGGGTGTCGGAAGGTTTTCTGGCTGTTGGGAATCGGTTTTGAAAGAAGAAAGGGTTATTTGTAAGGAATGGGACCGTGCCACAATGGCTGCCTACGTACCCCCACAAGTCGGGAGATCAGGTCCTACGTAGTTTCGTTCCTCCTAAGAACGAGGAGAAAAATGATGAGGGATAGTTTTTTTTTTTTTTTTTTTTTTTTTTATGCATAGAACCGCTTCACCGAGTCGGAATTAAGGGTTTGTGGAAACACCTCCCCATCCATTTCTTGTAGTATGAGGGCTCCTCCGGACAGCACTTTCGTAATCACAAAAGGCCCCTCCCAGTTCGGGGCAAACTTCCCTTTGGCTTCGTTTTGACAAGGCATTACTCTCTTTAACACTAGGTCATTTTCTTTGAATTTTCGAGGTCTTTATCTTCTTGTCATAATGATCGAGAGATCCTTTGCTGATATAACTGACCGTAACGCAACACAGCGGCCACCCTCCTTTCATCAATTAGGGCCAATTGGTCGTACCGACTTTGCATCCAATCCTCCTCGTTTATCTGAGCATCAATCAAGATTCTGAGGGACGCCATCTCAACCTCAACTGGCAGAACTAGCTTCCATTCCGTATACCAGAGCGTACGGGGTTGCCCCCCGGTAGAAGTACGTACCGACGTTCTGTACGCCAGCAAGGTGAGAGGTAGCAGATCCGGCCATCCCCGATGATTAGCAGACATTTTCGCCATGATCTTCTTGATATTCTTATTTGCAGCTTCCACTGCCCCATTCATCTTAGGACGGTAAATGACAGAATTGAGGTGTTTTGATCTTAAACTGGTCGCATAATCCCTTCATGAGATATATGTTCAAATTCTTGGCATTGTCGGAGACTAAAACCTCAGGTTGCCCGTATCGGCAGATGACATTATTCCTGATGAAACCGACGATGATCTCCTGAGTTACTTTGGGGAAGGAAGCTGCTTCTACCCATTTAGTGAAGTAATCGATCATGACGAAGATGAATCGGTGGCCGTTGCTTGCTTTGGGCTCTATTGGTCCGATCACATCCATACCCCACATTGAGAATGGCCAAGGGGAGGTCATACAGTGGCAGTTCATTGGGGGGCGCATGGATAACATTACCCGGTGCGCCTGGCATTGGTAACACCGTTTGACGTGATCATCACAGTCGGCTTTCAGCGTCAACCAGTAATGCCCCGTTCGTCAAAATCTTCTTGGCCAGCATCGGCCCACTCATGTGTGGCCCACAGAGCCACGCCACCATGTACTTCGTCCATAATCTTTTGGGCCTGTGTTCATTTACACATCGTAGCAATCCCAGATTGGCATCCCTTTTGTACAGTGAATCTCCGCTCAGATAAAATTTCATTGCCATCTTTTGAATTCTCAACCTCTCCGCTCGGCTGGCTTGGTCGGGAATGGATCTATCCCTCAGATATTCCCTTAGGTCGTGGATAAACCAAGGCTGCCTTGGCAGAACCCCCTCGTCCGATAGTACCCCGCCACGTGCTCCTCGTATGCCGGGGCGTTCTGCACTGCTATCTCTATCTGTGGAACGTTCCTACTCTTGATTGTGTGGACTAGAGAAGCTAAAGTCGCCAATGCATCGGCGAAATCATTCCGTCCCCGGGGGATGTGTCGGAAAGCGATATCTTCGAACTCTTTTGCATCAGTTGGATAACACAACGGTGGTATGGAAGCAACCGGAGCTCTTTAGTGCTGTAACACCCCGATCGCTTGTTCTGATTACCAGCTCCGAATCCCCGAACACTGCTAACCTTTTCACCCCCATATCGCGAGCCAAACGAAGTCCCAATATACATCCCCTCATACTCAGCTGTGTTGTTTGAGTTACGAAACTGTAATTTAGTGGCTACGGGGTATTGCTCTCCGCTGTGATAGAGACCAGGACTAGCTCCGGCTCCTGCCCCCTCCGCAATCATTGGCACCATCAAAATACAATTTCCAGAACTGCCCCTCGTCATCTTTTCTCGCGCGCAAGATCCAGAATACATCTTCGCCCGGCAGAGGAGTGTCTAAAGGCTCCATTCCCCCTGATGGCGCTTCTGCCAATTGATCTGCAATTCCCTGCCCCTTCATGCCTTTCTGAGTTACGTATACAATGTCGAACTGCTGTAAGATTAACTGCCATCTTGAAAGTCGACAGTTCAGCATGGGCCGTTCAAAGATATATTTCAGGGGATCCATCCTTGATATCAGGTACGTGGTGTGCCCGTGGAGATAATGTTGTAATCTCATTGCAGCCCAAGCCAAAGCACAACAGGTCCTTTCGATAGGGGTGTAATTCTGTTCACATCGGCTAAATCTCTTGCTGAGGTAATAAATGGCCTGCTCTTTGCCTGATTCATTCTTCTGCCCCAGCATACAGCCCATCGCAATGTCATTGACTGATATATACATGAATAGAGGGTTCTCTTCCTTCGGGGGTACCAGCACGTGTGATTCCGTCAGCTGCTTCTTAATGATCTGAAAGGCTTCCTGGCATTGCTCATTCCATTCTTGGGAGACATCATTTCTTTACAGATTTAAAATTTGCTCGCACGTGGTTGTCAAATGGGATATGAAGCGGCTGATGAAATTTATTCTTCCCAGAAATCCTCTTATTTCCTTTTCAGTGCGGGGTGCCGGCATATCCACAATGGCCTTAATCTTGGCCGGATCCAACTCGATGCCACGATCACTAACCAGGAATCCCAAGAGTTTGCCCGATTGCACTCCGAAAGCACACTTTGCCGGATTGAGCCTTAAATAATATTTTCTGAGCCGGTCAAATAGCTTTTGGAGATGGGTCACATGATCAGATTCTATCTTTGACTTCACGATAATGTCATCCACGTAGACCTCTATCTCTTTGTGCATCATATCGTGGAACAGGGCCATCATAGCTCTTTGATAAGTAGCCCCTGCATTTGTGAGACCGAAAGCCAACCGTCTATAGCAAAAAGTGCCCCAAGGGGTGATGAAGGCTGTTTTCTCCCCCCGGTCCTCCTCCGCCACCATTATCTGATGATACCCCGCAAAGCAATCAACGAAAGAGTACATCTCGTATTGGGCTGTGTTTATCCACCAATATGTGTATAAAAGGTACTGGGAAATTATCCTTGAGACTGGCCTTGTTCAGATCTCTATAGTCAACACATACCCTCACCTTTCCTCCAGGCTTAGCCACTGGGACCACATTGGACAACCATTCTGGGTAGGTGGACACCATGATGAATCCAGCCCTGAACTATTTGATGATCTCCTCCTTTACCTTCAAGCTCCATTCCGGTTTTAGCTTTCTTAGTTTTTGCTTGACGGGCTTGAAACCTTCCTTGATGGGCAGCTGGTGTACCACAATGTCGGTGGATAATCCGATCATGTCCTCATGAGACCAGGCGAACACATCCTCATACTGGCGTAGCAATTTGGTCATTTCTACTTTCTGGTTAGGGGTCAGGTCTGTCCCGATCTTGAGCTCTTTGGGTTGGTCAGGGGTTCCGATATTTATGGTGATGGTTTGGTCTAAGTTGGGTTTGGGTTTATCCTCGACCCACCCTTTGATCTCGTCAGGCGCATCATCGTAATCTGTCTCGTCCTGCTCAATACCCATTAAATCGAAATCCAGCTCGATATCAAAATCATAGTCATCATTCAAATTTGAGGGATCGCTTGTTAAGCAAGGAATACTCAAATTGGTACACCCTTGTCTGGATATTATTGGCTCCACCGTCCAGTTATCGGTGGTCAGATCAGCCGGGATGCGACATATGACAGGCGGCTGCGCACCAGAGACTTCCTTGACGACTACCGCCACATCGTATCGGTCTTCCCTCATAGCATTGTTAGGGATAACTAACCCTGCCCAATCGATGACAGGCACACTCTGTTGGGCCCCCGACGTTGTGGCCGTATCCTTCCCCTCTCCAATGTTCATTGATGGTCCAGAGATATAGCATTTGGTTTCGAACTGCTGCATGACCTCCCGCAGGAAACCTCTTACCTTTTGACTGCCTCATCATCCCGCAGGAGTCAAATCTTTACCTTCTAATTCGGACACGGCTTGTCCGTTCCTTGTTCATTATGAGTCCCTCGGCATTAGGATTCCAGTCGTTCGAAATGGGGCTTCCCTTTGAGAGTGGTTCCGCTCTATGCCTCCATGATATCCCAACCCTGCCCTGCCTGTCTGGTTGGGCAGTTGAATAGGCGTGGAAATTCCTTGGTGGTCTTTTCCCAAACCCTGCTCAGGTTGAAACTTCATCTTCATCATTTCTCTAGCAACGAAGGTGAGCTCAGGGGAGGCTTTCGATTTTATGGCTGGAGCTCCCAGACCTCTATAGTGGGGAGAGCTGAATTCCAGTGCTTGAAAACTGGCAGGCGCCGCGGATTCGTCCACATTGATTACTGGCAGACCATTCTTGGACGGGAAAGGGTCATTACGCTCTGCGGAGATTGTTACCAGATTCCCGCTGACGATGAACTTTGATTTGTTGGTGTAGTGTAGAGGGAACTGCCCCAGCCATATGTATCCATGGTCTTCCCAACAACATGTTATAACTGGCGGAGATATCCAGGACCTGAAAGGAAATATCAAAAGTACACGGCCCTATCTCCACGGGCAACTCTATTTCTCCCAATGTATCCTTCCGAGATCCATCGAAGGCTCGCACCACCACGTGACTGGCCCGCAAGCGCTTGGGATTAATGTTCATTTTCCTCAGTGTACTGAGGGGACAAATATTCAGTGCTGATCCCCCATCAATCAGCACCCCATTCATGAACATACCCTGATGAGATCACTGCGATGTGCAGCGGTTTCCGATGCCCCCTTGCCTCTTCCGGGATATCATCATTCTGTGAATGATAGCACATTGTTCTCTAGCAGATGGTCCACTAGGCGGCCGAAACTTTTCTTGGCTAATTGTCTTGGGAATGTGAGCCTCCCCCAGGATTTTGGCCAAGATTCTGCAGTGGGTCGCTGGACGATAACACCAAATCCATGATCGATCGTTAGAGTCGATTCCTCGCCCACCGTCCTGATCCCCCTTACTTCCGGACGGTCCATCTTTTCCAAGAACTCCGCGGCTTTTTCCTCGGAGATCCTCTCGGTCTCTTTTCTCTTACTCTTGAGGACTCTTCCTGGAAGGTACAAGGGATTCCCCTTTGATGTTCAGGAAGCACAACTGGCCGCCTCCTCGAATACACCCCCGTAGTTCCACGGTACTGTTTTTAGATTGCAAATAGGGATCTGTGGTCTTGCTGCGATGATGAGAGGTTTTGGAGCCGCTAACTTGATAGGCCCCCCTGTGATACTCCGGCTTGCACCCGTCAACCTAACCGGTGCCCCTTGCATATTCTCCTGACTATCCGTCATGCCAACCATCCCATAAATCCCTATCATATAATTTCGCCTTGGCGGTCCTTCGGTTTCGATGGCTTCCACCATATTGACCCCTCCCCCATCATGCTTCGGTAGGGGATTGATTTTAACATTGGGCGGCTCGGGCTGTTCCACCACGATCTCCCCGCTAACATTCATGTTTTGAATTATGTGTTTCAGCGTCCAACATTCCTGAGTGTCATGACCCGGGGACCCCGAATGATATGCACACTTTTTACTGGGGTCAAATTTTCTTCCCTTCGGGTCACATGGAGGTGCCAAATCGACAATCTTCCTCTGTGATATCAATATAGCCAAAATCTGCTCAAGAGGATCCCCAAGCGGGGTGAATACCCGCCTCTGTGTGGTCTCAAACCTCCTTCGTCCGTCCGTTCTGGGATTATCAAAATTGGGTTGCCGGGGCGGCACAAATCTCTGTATTTGTACAGGAGGGCTATTCTCCACTTTCCTGGATGATCCCTGCAGCACGAGAGAGACATCTTCCTCTTTTCGCTTTTGGGGCCTGCGGGAAGTAACTGACCTCTGCCATAATTCCCACTTTGGATTTGTTCCGCAGACCGTATTCAAGAGCTGCGTGAAAGGATCCCGGATTATTACCCCCAGATTTCAACCCCATATCCACCATTTCTCCGTGTTTTAAATCATCCTCGGTGAAAGGGTCTTCCAATCCCTGAATATGAACCCGCTCATAATAAGGTGCTTCCTGTATATTCCACAAAGGTCATCAACTCATCTCTAGAACTCACTCATTGGTAGGATTCACAATTGTATGCGGACCATACCACCTGCCAACCGTTGGGCATAGTTCCCCTGAAGGTTTCCCTTGGTTGCTTCTTGATTTTTGTCATTTGATATCTATCAGGGGCCAATCTGTGCCTGAAAGCTATACTGTGTAAGAAAGGTATGGGCCACAGCTCCTCCCAATTATGAAATCCGGGCAATTATCGAGTAACGGGCATACCAGACTCCTCGCCTCCCCCGTCAAGGCTTTTCTGGAATAATTTGCATCCTTAATCCTTCGACGTCTACCGCATCAGGAACCCCAAGTTCTCCAAAATAGAATTTTTACAGGTGAGTGGTAAGATGATCCCCTATTTACCATTGTAATTTCTCTCGGAATTCCGGGGATCTTAAAATTTCTCTGGATATCTGGGTTCCGGGGGAAGACACACCAAATCTAATCTACATAATTAACCCTACCCAAGGAAGCCTGATGCCCTTTAGAGATTGGGATGGTCTCACTCCATCTGCTTCATATTCCCTGCGATAGGTCAATCAGTATCATCCCTCCTCTGGAATTGTGATTAACTGTCTTGTTGAGGGCAAGGAATGAACCTTTGGGAGGATCGGCTCGTCCATTAAGCATGATGTTGGTTATTTTTAAATTGGGATTGCATCATCCTTGAGGAGTGATTCTGACACTCTACCCCCCTGGCGGTGGTACATTTGTGACGGAATTCCCTGGTTTGACGGATCCTGTTCTGATTAAGAACTGCTCTCTTTTAGCAATTGTGGCCATTTTCCCATCCATCTGCCTTTCCTAAAGTCATCAAAACTCTTACCTCGAGATACAGAAGCTATGATTGGGGAGATCAGCCATTTCCAGAGTTAGAGAACCTGTCTTTCTTAGACTGCGAACGGGGGTTTATGAGGAGCAATCCTGCGTTGGGTTTATACAGAGTGCTCGACCATACCCCTATAGGGTTAGCTCTCAAAACGGGCTTTTCGGCATGAAGGTTCCCAAATCTTCGTCGCAATCTACTCCGTTTGACGCCCTTTCGATTGGAGCGGATTTGGAGTGGTAGCGTTTCCTGAGCCATCTCCGGGGAGCAGCCCCATCCGAGTCCATTTGTAATAAGAAGCAACCGACAGGGTTTTTCGCCACATGAGGAGGTACCTTCTGGTCACTCAACATACGATTCACATTCATACGTCCTTGCGAACCGCAATGCACATGTATTACTTTGAAGTAAAGAAAAACCCCATTCAAGTCATTCCATTCATCTGGACCACCAACAACACATTTACACAACACTAAATAAAAGACTGTCAAAAATGTCATACGCACATACACAATTATAAATTTTAAAGGGAATAGGATAGCATCAGAGAATCGAATGCGGGCTTAAGCCAACCTACAAATGTCCCCCAGTCAGAGTATCGCCAGCTGTCGACGCCAGGTAGGAATCGCTTGACGCGGGGGTTGTTAAACCCTTTCCAATTTTAAGCCTTTTTTATTAGATGATTTTTTTGGAAAAAGGTCGGCATTCAATTATGTCCGACGGGGTTTTATAAAAGATTAGTTTTTTTGATGAGACCAATTTTAACCAGAGTCCGCCAGTTTGGGTATAATTAGAAATGGATGTACCCAAACTCATCCGAGTATTGTTCGTTTATTTTTATAAAATCGCAATGGCTCATATGTGACTCCCGAATTAATTGGTCTGACGAATCGAGATTCAATAGAGTATTCGGGGGCCTTTGCTTAAGTGAGGGGAAGGTGTTTAGGCAACACCCTCGACTTCCGTTGAAACAACGGTTACCCCGCAATCTTGAATGCTCTCCTATCCTCCTTAATTCCATTGAAATGTGTGTGGTGCGCAGTGTGGCGTGTGTGTGGTGCCTATGATAAATGTTATTGATGAGTTTTGCATAAAAGAATCATTTTGGATTATTAGGGAAAATTTGTGTTTTTTTATCCTTTTGAAAATGCCCTTAGGATGTCCATCCGGATTTAAAACTAGAAAGCTTTGCGAGAAAGGGGTTTGATTTTAAGTTGTCCCCGCAAAACTATGAGATTTTTCCCCTTAGGTGTTCGTTTTTTGGCAAAACAAGAGATTTTAAACCTTCGTAAAAATAGGAATACGAAATCTAATACATTGCCTTCCCACAAAATGATGGGCAACTTCTATGATATATTTCACCCTACGACACCAAGATTTTAATAAAAACGATGTTTTAATTTAATAAAACCCATTTTTTGGTGACATTAAAAAACTCAACCCAACGACTTGCTTTAGCCTTCCCGATTTAATAGAAAATCGACATTCATTAAACACCAGCTCCAAATTTTTAGCTACGTGATGCTAAACCTCCTAGTTTTGCTTGATATTTTTAAGGAAAAAAACCTTCATCGTTTAATCTTTGAAATCCTTTTTCATGTCAACAAAAATCCAATCAAGCCATAAACACGCCGTCGGGATATTCATAGGAGCATGGTAAGCCCATCAAAAATAACCCTGAACGCCCACAATCACAAGTTTTTCACTATTATCGGGGCCTTAAACGCGATTATCAGCCTTGGCGTCGTTTTAAAGGCCCCGACGATTTACATATTTACAATAACGGATACATACCACCCTATATACATACATTCAAAAATGTCCCATCATCGTATTTGGACCAGTCGGGGTCCGCATTCCTCAGGCTCACATCCGTAACTTATTGCACAACCACCAAAATGGATATAAACGAAAATAATCAACCAACGCGATGCCTAACACTCTAGTGGACATCTTTACAATGACGATTGAAATACATTAACGAATGATACATCACCATAATAGTTTAAAATTTTGCACCGAAACGGATATCATCGGGCTATTAGGGGGAATTTCATTCCTGATGAGACCCCTCACTAATAGTCCCCCTAACCCCATCGGGCAATACAACAATAATATGTAAGAAAAAAACTACATTTAAGGTAATTTTGGATGACCAAAAGCTCCAACAAAATAGCAATAAACAAAATGCTAAGAACAAAGGGGTTTTTTTACCTTGCAATAGAAATCCCCACAATATGTATGAATTTTTGTGTATTGAGTTTAGAGTAAGAAAATATGAGATATAATCTCACAAAAATAGGTACACATTTCTTACTATTTCATCACTCGTTTTCTCTCTTAACATTTTTGCTGTTTTCTTCCTATTTTTCTTTCCTCACCCCGCACTGCTGCTGCTGCTGGGAATTCTTCTCCACTCTTTCTTCCTGGTATGCGGAACTGGCCCTAATATAGGCACTAACGCCAAGGGCAGCCGCAGATCCTATCTGCGGCTGGCCGCGGAGATAGATTCTGCGGCTAGGCCCTTGGTTCTCCCCCCAGGCCGCGCTCAGAGTCCCGTGCGCTACGATTCCCGTGCTTGCCTCGAGTAATTCCGTCCTTGACCGCGAATTGATCTGTCGGCTAAACTGTGCTGAATTTTTCTCGTTTTCCGTTGCCTCGTCTCGATTTTCGTTTCGTACCGGTTGTTTACCAGCTGACGGGGTTTGCGCTCGGCAGTCCGGAACCCGTCGGGAAACGTGCCCACGTCATCCGGCGCGAAGCACAGTGATCAGTAAGCTGACTCTCGATCATTCCGTTTTTGGGTCGTGTCGTCTTCAATATCAATCCCGTCGTGGTGGTTTGGAGGTTCGTACTTTACGATCCACCCCTTTATTCTCGTGGTGCCGGGTCAAATTGACGATTTTGCCCTCCTGTCCAGGGTTAAGTATAGGAAAGGCAAAAATCGGGTGTCTACACCGTGTTTTCAAAAGGTGCACTATTTGGCCGCAGATCAATCCGCGGCTGGACGGTTTGACTTTCTCGATTTTCGTGCCACGCCTCGATTTCCGTGCCGTAACGTCGGTTTTCGCTGACAGGTTCGTATTCTGCAGTCCGGGAATTTCCGGGAGACATGCCACCTCATTCGGGGATGCCCATTTCGGATGGCCTTATTGTCACGTCAGCTTTGATCCGTCAATCAACTAACGACGTGTTGGGCGTTAGAACCTTGTGCCCATTACTTAGCATATAACCGCAAGCCGGTTCAATTGAATGGATTTTAGCCCTGCGTTCTCTGTCAGGGTTGGAGTACAGCGACGGCAAAAAATAGGTGTCTACAGGGACTAGCCCCTCTTTATCATGTTTAAGCTATGTTTAATGAAATGAACAGGATAAAGAATAGACACTCGATGAGCATGAAATGATAGTGCACAAGGATGGAACAAGACATACGTGATGCAACACATACGATTTTATGATGCAACGCAATATTCAATTGATGCAAAACGATTCAGAAAAGGGTGTCGATGTGGGTTATCGTCTTGTCTGGAGGTCCGGGTAACGACGTCGTCCACCCATCTTGTAACCCCGGTTTATCGTCGATCCGGTTGCTATATTCTTGTTCGGAGCCCGGATTTTCCCGTTACCGCTCGACATCCATCTCGTAATCGCCAGGTATCGTCGCCGTTTCGATTGACTCGTCGGGCGCCAGGTAATCGTCGCCGGTCACGCAGCCCATCTCGTAACCCCCTGGTAAACGTCGCCGGTTGTGTTATCTTCGTCGGACGCCGGTTTTCGTCGCCCGGATATCCATCTCGTAATCGCCGTTTTATCGTCGCCGGTCGATTGTCTTGTCAGGGGTCGGGTATCGTCGCCGTTCACCACCATCTCGTAACCCCGCGGTTATCGTCGCCGGTTGTGTATATCTTGTTACGGGACTAGCCGGTTTCTCCGACGCCCGGACATCCATCCTCGTAATCGCCGGGTTATGTCCGCCGATCCTAATGTCGTATCCGGTGGCCGTGTGGTATCGTCGCCGTGACCACAAACCATGCTCGTGAAACCCCCGGTTACGATCGTCGCCCGGTTGGTTAACTAGTCTGATCCGGTTTTCGTCGCCCGACATTCCATCTCGAAATCGCCGGATATCGTCGCTGGTCAATTATCTTGTCGGCTGGTCCGGGTATTAATAACGCCGGTCACCTCCATCTCGTAACCCATCGGTTATCGTCGCCGGTTGGTTATACCTATCGGAGCCGATTTATTCATCGCCGGACATTCCATACTCGTACTCGCCGGTTATCGTCCCGCCGGACGATTGTCATTGTCGGGGCCTGGAAATCAGTCTGCCGTTTCCACCCATCTCGTAACCCGCTGGTTATCGTCGCCGGTTGGGTTATCTAAGTCAGGAGCCGGTTTTCGACGCCGGACATCCAACTCGTAATCGCCAGGTATCGTCGCCGTTGCGATATTGTCTTGTCGGGGGCCGTATATCATCGCCTTTGGGTCACCCATTCTCCGTAAATTCTTTTTCACTAAACACATCCAAACGGCTGTCAAGGGTAACCAGGGGGACCCACTAGGGCCCAAGCCGCAGATGGATCTGCGGCCCCAAGAACTTTGATTCAATACTCGGTCTCGCCGCTTCTAGAACTTTCACTATTCAACTAATCGTACCCCACAAAGATTCTTGAGATTTTGCTCGTCTTGCAAGTGCCTTTTTGCCGAGTATTTCCAACCTTACCAGGCAAAAAACTAACTCACTGAAACTGCCCGGTAAGGAATCGATTTATACGTGCTACATGTAACTACATTTGACCGCGATTCACTTTTCAATTTCTTCAATGTATGGGGTTCTATTGTTGCTATAACATTTGGCTATTTGCATGGTTAGAGATAGAAATGTATGCTTTACAATGCTATGCTATGTATTATCATATATACATGCTATGTATCCACTGTGTGAGTCCTATTTTATGCTCATGATGCGGTCCCACATACTGTTGTTCCTTTTTTGAAAGAAAATCATGCATTATGGTCCTTTACATGCTGTAATGAAACATATGAATGCAAATTTGATCTGTTTGAGGTTTGGATTGATGGAAAACATGTTTGGCTTATGCCTGGGATGTCCATTTTACAAACGGAACCCTGCCGATTTTATTTTTTATTTATTTTTTATTTTTATTTTTTTTTATTTTTTTTTAACATGCATCATGCTGCACTAATTATACGATGAGGGTAGGAATTTAGAATATTCGTGACATAATTCAAAAGGGAACTTACCTTCCTCTTCGCTTGTTCTATTCCAGCTATGGATCCCGACGCTCCTAGTAGCACTTCTACATCACGGACCTCGGGTGTTCATCATCGTAGGGCTGCACCTGTCCCTGTTCCTCCTCGGACCCGTCAGGCTCGCCGTTTGGCGGAGGCTGTCATCCGACCCGATCATCCGGACGTTAAGGAGGCTGTTCCTCCGGAGGTCGCGGCAGAGGGGCCATCCTTCAACATACCGACTCCATCTCCTCATCATGCTCCTTCTGGCGCCCATGTGCAGATACCCGATCTTTTGGGTCGGGATCTCAGTCGTCACCCCTCGGCATCTCTCGTGGCTAACGAGGTATATTCAGTTCTATTCTAATTTTATTCTCAATTTCTCAATTCCCCTTTTATCTGGACTGACCCATTGGTGATTGCCCAGGTGCCCGAGTTTACTCAGCCGAGGGGTAACTGGTTCAACATATATTCCCTCTATACAGCTCTGCACAGTGAGTACCGGGCGGTGGTGGACTCCTGGGGATTTCATCACTTCTTCACCATCATTCCCCGCCAGTGTCCTTGGGGTTACATGAGGGCCTTATCTGAGCGCTGGTTCCACCAGACGCAGTCTCTTCACCTTCTTGACTGCGAGGTTGTGCTGACTCCCTGGGACTGGAGGTACATCACGGGCATCGAGTTCACTGGATCCCGCGTCCCTCTGGATCTTGACATCACTCCAGCGGAGGTCCGGGCTTTATTGGGCTTTGTTGCGGATGATCGGGTCTTCAAGGCCCGTAGCATTCAATCCGGTGCCTTGGCTGTCGATGCTGTCGGGGGTCTGTACGCACTGCCTATTCCAGCGGATCAGGGCACCCGAGACATTCTACTACGACGCCTGTTTCTGACCATTATGAGGGGTTGTTTTCTAGGGAACAACTCCTCCACCATTCATTTCAGCATCGTAGGTGCCGTCAGAGACGTGGACCGTATTAGTGACTATGATTGGGGGTCATTCACCTTTGCTTATTTCCTCCACGGTATGCGTCTACGCTCGGAGGGCCAGACAGATGCTTGGCTCGGATTCTATCACTTCCTGCTGGTGAGGTTTTTCTTCCCTTTTTCTTATTGTATTTCCCGTCATGTCATTTCTCTTTTCTGCTTTTGTTGATTACTCATGCTCTGCCTTGTTCTGTTCAACAGTTCTGGGCCTACGAGCTTCTTCCTTGTCTGAGGCCCGTCACTACCCTCGGCTTGGACACCTATCCTCGGGGTCGGCGATGGCACCACAGCACCCTGGAGGAGGTCCCAGTGTCTGGCAACTTTGCCCATTGCCGCATTCAGCTGGAGCTGATCACTGCTGCAGGGGTCGTTTGGAGGCCTTATCTTTCTGAGCATCTGGATGTGGGGTTCACAGATGGGTATCCTACCGGCCCGGAGTTCGCACTTTCCACCCGTCGCCTCACTTTGCAGAGTGTTGGAGGATGGGTGATGTACCTGGGGCAGCGCGCATTCAGATGCGTTACTGGAGAGATCCGCATCCCGCATTCCCTTCCTTTCACTACCTCCTTGCCGCTGGATTCTCAGCCTTCAGAGATCATGCTTGCAAGGGAGGACGGTCGGATGCTATCTACGGGTCCCAGTATGAGTGATGCTTTCCGTACTTGGTGGGTGCCCCGCACTATCGGTCCTCAGACCCGGGCCACATTCTTCCTTGGGGATATGGTCCCCGGCTCGGTGATGATGACTGACTGGGCAGCCTACGTTCGGAGCCCTACCCATGCTGAGCAGATCGCCACCTTGACCCGACAGGTAGACCAGTTGTCTCTATATCTTCGGGTGTTGGGCCGGACTCCAGAGGATGCTTGTGCCTACGATCCTAACGGTGCGGGTTATGATGCGGGCCCGAGCTCATCTGATGCCACAGCGCAGCCATACATCCCCGACATGAACTTTGGGCCTTCGACTTCGGCGACTCCGGGGGACCAGTTTGAGGATCCCGCTTTTATAGACGAGATTGACTTTATTTAGATCAGGATAAGATAGGGCTTTTGTACCTGCACCTATTTAGATTTCATTTTCATTTTATGCACTGTGTACTGAACTCATCTATTTATTTATGCACAGTATTTATCTTTTATCTCTATGAACTTCATTTGCTTTATTATTAACTGTATGATGCATGATTTTCTTATTTATGGATAGAGAATGATCCCTGTACAGTCTTTTGATACTATTCTTTCACAGATGTCGTCCGCAGGTGTCGTGGTACGTTTGGATTCCATTCCTCCCACAGGGTTGGTCGGCAGTCTCCTCCGTTGGCTGGACAGTTTATCGTCGGCTGACAGGGTTATCGCAGATGGCCTTTTGGGCCATTCTTGGTCCTTATTAACCTTTCAGGTGCCAGTGGGCTTTGTGGAGGGTATTTTGAGCTATTAGACACCTGCCCGTCAGTTGTTCAGATTAGGGACAGTAGAGCTGACCCCCACCCTTGAGGAGTATGCTCGCCTTACCGGCCTGCCTTTGGAAGGTCCTTGTGCCAGGGTCACGGCTGGTTCCATGCGCCGTCAATTCTTGACCTTTACCGGTTTGCGGAGGGCTGTCTTGTTACCGGTGATCGCATCAGACCATATGGTTCCCCTTCAGTTCTTGATTGACCGATTTGGTTCACCCGACAGTTTTCGTCTTTTCTTCGGTGATTTTTCTATGTCTGAGGAGCGCTGGGGTGCTTTAAGAGTAGACGTTCTGATGGCCTGTGTCGTCTCAGTTTTGTACTTGCCCGCAGGACCTGATCAGTTGGACATGCGGGTTGTAGCGGCCGTTCGAGCCCTTCTGGAGGATCACACCATTCTTCCCATGATATTGGCGGATACCTACATGTCAGCCTCATATTGCCAGTCCTTCCGAGGTAGAGTATTCAGAGGGAGCTCGACTTTGTTATACGTTTGGTTCATGAGTCATCTCAATCCCATCGGCCACCTCCGTCGCCAAGGGTTTTGCTTCAACCACGACATAACCACGTAGTTCTCGTTTCGTCCCATGAGCTGTACTGATGTGGCCTCCTGGACATCATTTTTGTCGGTCATTGAGGATCCCTTTCATCTATTGGTCTATTCGGGTTATTGCTCCTTTATGAGCTTCTTGACTCATGTGCCTGACCTGGACTTCATTCCCATTGCTGGCTTGAGGGGCGTGACGACTTATCATCCCTTGGCGGTTATGGGGCAATTTGATCAGACACAGGATTTCCATCTTTTCACGGGTGCAGCCGCCTATCGATTCCTTATATCATCCCAAATAGAGAGGGACTTACCGCGGGTATACGATCTTTGGTCTCGCCGGATCTTCGCCAACTATAGTGAGAGCTGCCACATCCAGACATTTGCTTACGTGCAGTGGTTGCGCGGGGACTCGGATCCGGTCGGTTTGAGTCAGACTGGGGCCTTTGGTGATTCTGGATTGATTTTCCCAGATGGTACCGCAGATCACTCCATCTCAGCCGGTTCTGCCCCTAGTCGGGTCATTGAAGACAGCCGGATCCGACTTTCCTTGATTGCTATTGAATCTGAGAGGGATGCTGCCATTGCTGAGAGAGATGCCGCTATTCTGGCCAGAGATGCTGCCATTGCTGACAGAGATGCCATTGTACTTCAGGCCAGGACAGTTATAGATGCTCATTCTGGGACTGTCAGCCGAGCCACTGCTTTATTGGATCGCATTGATATGATGGGGCAGCAGATTGCAGGGGATGCTGATGCTTCAGATCTATCCACCTCCTTATCTCTCCTGCTTCGGCTAGTTTCAGATTTGTAGATTATTTTATTTCCTGCATGGACTATGTTAGTTTCATCAGTTATCGAAAGAGAGATCTTGTAATAAAATGACTTATATATAAAGACATGCATTTAAATTTAGTCATTTTCCCTGTTTGTCATATCGTTGCCTTTCATTGGATCCTCATTTTATCGAGTTGACCATGATTTTGACATTTCGCTTTCTTTCTCTTCTCAAGTCTTGATGGAGATCTAACAGATATTGCCGTACCCCTGTTGATTTCATCGGATTGGGTCTTGGATTTTGGCTATCTGTTTTGGTGGGATTAGGGTAATGTCATTTGGGATGAAGCTGTTTTGTCGACTGGTTTTGGGAAGGTTTTGAGGGTGTAGGAAGGTTTATCTGGCTGTTGGGAATTGGTTTTGTTTAGGAATAGGATTATTTTTAAGGGATCGGACCGCGCCATGATGGCTGCCTACGTACCCCCACAAGTTGGGAGATCAGGTCCTACGTAGTTCGCTCCCTCAAAGAAACGGGAGAATTGATGATTCAAGCGTAGAACCGCTTCACCGAGTCAGAATTTAGAGGTTGTGGAAATACCTCCCCATCCATTTCTTGCAACATGAGGGCTCCTCCGGATAGCACTTTCTTAATCACGAAGGGTCCCTTCCTAGTTCGGGGCGAACTTCCCCTTGGCTTCGTCTTGACAAGGCATGACTCTTTTTAGCACCAAATCATTTTCCTTGAACTTCCGAGGTCTTATCCTTTTATCGTATGATCGAGAGATCCTTTGTTGATATAACTGACCATGCCAAACAGCAGCCACCCTTCTTTCATCAATTAGGGCCAGTTGGTCGTATCGACTTTGCATTCAATCCTCCTCGCTTATCTGAGCATCGATCACTATTCTGAGGGACACATTGATAACACCGTTTGACATGATCATCGCAGTCGGCCTTTAGTGTTGACCAATAATGCCCCGTTCTCAAGATCTTTTTGGCCAGCATCGGTCCACTCATGTGTGGCCCACACACCCCACCATGTATTTCATTCATAATCCTTTGGGCCTGTGTTTCATCTATGCATTGCAACAGTCCCAACCCAACATCCCTCTTGTAGAGTGAATCCCCACTCAGATAAAATTTCATTGCCATCTTTTGAATTCTTATCCTCTCAGTTCGGCTCGCCTGGTCGGGAATGGATCTATCCCTCAGATATTCCCTTATGTCGTGATACCAGGGCTGCTTTGGCAACACCACCTCGTCTGACAATACTGCCACATGTTCCTCATATGCTGGGGCATTCTGTACTGCTATCTCAATCTGTGGAACGTCCCTGCCCTTGATTACGTGGATTAAGGAAGCCAGAGTTGCCAATGCATCAGCAAAATCATTCCGTCCCCGGGGAATATGACGGAAAGCGATATCTTCGAACTCCTGCATCAACTGGGTAACACAACGATGGTATGGAAGTAACTAAAGCTCCTAGTGTTGTACACCCCGATTGCCTGTCTAATCACCAATTCTGAATCCTCGAACACCGCTAGTCTCTTCACTCCCATGTCGCGGGCAAAGCGGAGTCCCAAGATACATCCCTCGTATTCAGCGGTGTTGTTCGAATTGCTGAATTTCAGCTTAGTGGCCACAGGGTATTGTTCGCCGGTGATAGAGACCAGGACCGCTCCGGCTCCTGCCCCCTCGGCATTCATGGCACCATCAAAATACAGCCTCCAGAATTGCCCCTCATCATCACATTTCGCGTGTGATACCCAAAATATATCTTCGCCCGGAAGAGAGGTTTCTAACGGCTCCATCCCTCCCGACGGGGTTTCTGCCAACTGATCTGCAATTCCCTGCCCTTTCATGGCCTTCTGAGTTACGTACACCATGTCGAACTGTTGTAAGATTAACTGCCATCTTGACAGTCGACAGTTCAGCATGGGCCTCTCAAAGATATATTTCAAGGGATCCATCCTCGATATCAGATACGTGGTATGCCCATGGAGGTAGTGCTGTAATCTCCCTGCAGCCAAGGCCAGAGCACAACAAGTCTTCTCGATGGGAGTGTAATTCTGCTCACATTGGCTAAATCTTTTGCTGAGGTAATAGATGGCCTGCTCTTTACCTGCCTCACTCTTCTGTCCCAGCATACATCCCATCGCGATGGCATTGACCGATATATACATAAACAGAGGGATCCCATCCTTCGGGGGTACCAGCACTGGTGCCTCAGTTAGTTGCTTTTTAATGGTCTGAAAAGCCTTCTGACATTGCTCATTCCATTCCTGGGAAGCACCTTTCCTTAATAGTTTGAAAATCGGCTCGCATGTAGTCATCAAGTGGGATATGAAACGGCTGATGAAGTTTATTCTTCCGAGAAACCCTCTTATCTCCTTCTCTGTGTGAGGTGCTGGCATATCCACAATGGCCTTAATCTTTGCCGGATCCAACTCAATGCCTCGATCACTAACCAGGAATCCCAAGAGTTTACCCGACTGCACTCCGAAAGCACACTTTGTTGGATTGAGCTTCAAATTATACTTTCTGAGCCGATCGAATAGCTTTTTAAGATGGGCTATATGGTCCGATTCTACCCTTGACTTCACGATAATGTCATCCACGTAGACCTCTATCTCCTTATGCATCATGTCGTGGAACAGGGCCATCATGGCTCTCTGATAAGTAGCCCCCGCGTTTGTGAGACCAAAAGCCAATCGTCTATAGCAGAAGGTGCCCCAAGGGGTGATGAAAGCGGTCTTTTCCCGATCTTCTTCTGCCACCATTATCTGATGATACCCCGCAAAGCAATCAACAAAAGAGTACATCTCGTATTGGGCTGTGTTATCCACCAGGATGTGTATGAAAGGCACCGGAAAATTATCCTTGAGACTGGCCTTATTTAGATCTCTATAATCTACACATACCCTTACCTTCCCCCCGGGCTTAGCCACTGGGACTACATTGGACAACCATTCTGGGTAAGTGGACACCATAATGATTCCCGCCCTGAACTGCTTGATGATCTCTTCCTTTACTTTTAAACTCCACTCCGGTTTCAACTTTCTTAATTTCTGCTTGACAGGCCTTAAACCCTCCTTGATGGGCAACCGGTGTACCACAATGTCGGTAGACAATCCGATCATATCCTCTTGAGACCAGACAAATACATCCTCATATTGGTTTAGCAACTCAGTTATTTCGGCTTTTTGGCTGGGGGTAAGGTCCGTCCCTATCTTGAGTTCTTTTGGCTTGTCAGGGGTTCCAATATCTATGGTGATGGTTTGGTCCAAGTTGGGTTTGGGTTTATCTTCGACCCATCCTTTGATCTCGTCAGGCGCATCGTCGTAATCTGTCTCGTCCTGCTCAATGCCCATTAAATCGAAATCCAGCTCAATGTCAAAATCATAATCATCGTTCAAGTTTGAGAGATCGTTTATTAGGCAAGGATTACTCAAATTGGTACACCTGACATGAAACAAAATACTTGTCATATATAAGTTGCTTTCCACGACGATCGCATTTTCAAATAACACGAAGAAACGACATAATTATGCAAAAATAAAACAACAACAAAATAAAACTTCTTCATTCCCCCATCTTCTGGGGTCTACCACCCTGACGTCGGGTTTTACCCTTGTTTGGATATCACTGGTTTCATGGTCCAGTTGTCGACGGTCAGGTCAGATGAAATGCGCTGGATAAAAGGGGGCTTCACATCGGACACTTCCCCGATGATTACGGATACGTCGCCTGAGTCCTCCTTCCTATCTTCTCCAGGAATAATTAGCCCTGCCCAATCGATGACAGGCACCACTTGTTGGGCTCCCAGTGACGTGACAACATCCGTCCCCTCCCTACTGCTTGTTGATTGTCCGGGGATATAGCACTTGGTTTCAAACTCTTTCGCGACCTCATGCAAGAAACTTTCCCTCTTGGCCAACCTATCACTCACGGGGGCTAATTCTTCATCCCCAAACTCAATCACGGGCTCGCCAATCCCCTGCTCACTGTTAACCTTGCTCATCAGAAGGCCAGCCATCCGATTCGGAGCCGCACCCTGACGGTGTCTCCGTGCTACGCCTTCATGATATCCCAACCCTGCCTTTCCTATCTGTTGTGGTAGTTGGATGGGCTCGGTGATTCCTTGACTGCTCCTCCCTAGTCCCTGTCCAGGCTAGAAATTCATTTTCATCATTTCCTTCGCAACGAAGGTAAGTTCTGGAGAGACCCTAGGTTTCATGGCTGGAGGCCCCAAGCATCGGTAGTAGGGAGTACTGATTTCCAACGCTTGAAAACTGGCAGGTGCCGCCGACTCGTCCACATTAATCACTGGCAGGCCATTTCTGGGAGGAGAAGGGTCATCACATTCTGCCGAGATTGTTACCAGGTTCCCATCGATGATTAATTTGATTTGTTGGTGCAGCGTGGAAGGAACTGCCCCGGCCATGTGTATCCACGGCCTCCCCAATAGCAGGTTGTAACTGGCTGCAATGTCTAGGACCTGGAAAGAGATGTCAAAAGTACAAGGTCTGATTTCCACTGGCAATTCTATCTCTCCAATTGTATCCCTCCGGGAACCATCGAAGGCTCGCACCACTACGTGACTGGCCCGTAGGCGCTTGGGATTGATGTTCATCTTCTGCAATGTACGGAGGGGACAGATATTCAGTGCCGACCCTCCATCAATCAGCACCCCATTCATGATATAACCCGAGGAGATTACCGCGATATGTAGCGGTTTTCGGTGTCCCCTTCCCTCCTTGGGTATGTCCTCATCCGTAAAGGATATTACATCGTTCTCCAATAGGTGGCCCACCAGCTGTCCGAAACCTTCCTCACTAATTTCCTTGGGCACGTATGCCTCATCCAGGACCTTCGCCAGGGTTCTGCAGTGATCATTGGACGCACAGCACCAAATCCATGATTGATGTTAGGGTTGACTCCTCATTTAAAATCTGGATCCCTCTTGTTTCCGGGTGATCCATCCTTTTCAAGAATTCTATGGCCTTTTCCTCTGAAATCTCTTCATTTTTCTTCTTTTGGCTCTCAAGGACTCGCCCGGGAAGATACAAGGGGTTCCCTTTTGCCGTCACAGAAGCACAATTGGCCGTTTCCTCTGGCATCCCCCCATAATTCCAGGGTACCGTCTTTAGACTACTGATAGGGATTTGCGGCCTCGCTGCAAGGATGAGGGGTTTCGAAGCTGCTAACTTAACAGGTCCCTCAGTGGTATTTCTACTTACACCCATCAACCTAATGGGCGCTCCCCGCGCACTCCCGTGATCATTTATCATGTTGATCATTTCATCAATTTTTTTCACATAGTTCAGCCTTGACGGCCCATCGGCTTCATTGGCCTCCGCCACATTTACCCCCATCCATCATGTCTTGGCAGGGGATTTGCCTTAACATTCGGGGAGTCCGACTGCTCTACCATAATTTCCCCATTGTCAATCATATTCTGAATTATATGTTTCAACGTCCAACAATCCTGCGTATCATGACCCGGGGAACCCGAGTGGTACGCGCATCGCTTGCTTGGGTCAAACCTTCTTCCCTTCGGGTCACTTAGGGGCGCCAAATTGATTATCTTCTTTTGGGCCATCAATACTGCTAAAATCCGCTCGAGAGGCTCCCCGAGGGGGGTGAATACTCGATTTTGTGATGCCTCAAATCTCCTTCGCCCCTCCGCCCTTTGATTAGCGAAGTTAGGCTGTCGGGGTGGCCCCATTCTCTGCACCTGCACGGGGACATGGTTTTATGCCTTTCTGGATGACCCCTGCAGGATGAGGGAAACATCCTTCTCCTTTTTCTTTTGCACCCTACGGGAAGTGCTGCCATAATTTCCACTCTGTATTTGCTCTGCAGCTGTCTCCAAAGCAGTGAAATCCCGAATCTTGCCATATTTCAGACCCATATCCACCATTTCTCCGTGTTTAATCATCTCGGCGAAAGGCCTACCAATCCCTGAAATAACCCGCTCATAATACGGGGCCTCCTGAATATCTACGAAAGTCATCACCATCTCTGACTCGCTCATCGGGGGATTCACCTGTGCGGCCATACCCCTCCATCGCTGTGCATAATCCCTGAAGGATTCCCTGGGTTGCTTCTTAACTTTTGTCATTTGGTACCTGTCAGGGGCCATCTGGGCCTGAAAGCTGTATTGGGTTAAGAAGGTATGGGCCAATTCCTCCCAGTTGTGGATTCGGGCGTTGTCAAGGCGGGCATACCAGACTTGCCTCCCCCGTTAAGCTTTTCTGGAACAGCTGCATCCTCAACCCTTCGTCCTCGACATAAGACCCGAGTTCTCCAATATATATTTTCAAGTGTGTGTAGGGGTCTCCCTTTCCATTGTATTTTTCAAACTCAGGGACTTTGAACTTTTCTGGATATCTGGTTCCGGGGAAGACACATAGATCCGAGTAATTAACCCTACCTAGGGAGCCTATGCCTCTCAGAGATTGGATGGTTTCCTCCATGTGTTTCATTTTCTTCCGAAGGTCGTCGGTGTCCCCTTCCTCTGGGATAGTAATCACTGTCCTGTTAGGTATGGGAACGGCCCTTGGGATGATTGGCTCGTCTTTGAGTTGTGGTTGGTCATCCTTAAACAGGTTTGCACCATTTCTAGGAGGATTCTGGTCACCCCCTGGTGGTGGAATATTGTGCGGTCCCTGGTTCGGCGGATCTTGTCTGATTAGGAACTGCTCTTTTAGCATTGTGGCCATTTCCATCATCTGCTTTTTAAAGTCATCAAACTCTTCCCGAGATATGGAACTATGATTGGGAAGATCAGCCATTTCAGAGGTAGAGACCTGGGCTTTCTTAGACTGCGAACGGGTTTGAGGAGCAATCCTACAGAAACAATGGTTCGAAGTTTAGTCTAGGGGAATAAAAAATGCGGATGCATGCTAAAGCTGTAACTTCTGTGTTTTTGGGTTTTTTAATCTTTCCCTGTAAAACAGAAAGTTAGTAGTCCTTTGATGCAGTAACAAATGCTAAACATGACTTTATTATGCTTCCCCAGCTGCTCCCTGCAAAACATAGAGGTTAGTATTTTCTCTTGGCAGAAAGGGAGGCACATATGAATGGGATCATGATATTTACGCGTGAATGTAAAAAGGCATGAAGAGACTTTTCCTGCGTTGGGTTAATCTGAGGCTGACCTATCCTAGGGTTACTCTCACGGGCTTTTCGGCATGAAGGTCCCCAAATCTTCGCAATCTACTCGTCTGAGCCCTTTCGATTGGAGCGGATTTGGGTGGTGCGTTTCCTGAGCCATCTCCGGGGAGCAGCCCCTTCGAGTCCAGTAATAAGCAACCGACAGGTTCGCCTCAGGAGGAGGTACTCTCTCAACATACATTCACATTCATCGCCCTCACCGTATGCAAATGATTACTTAAAAGTAAAGCAATTCCATTCAATCATTCATTTATTGGGCAAAAACACACATTCACACAATAAAAAAAATCAAAATATCGCACACACACATTTTATGAATTTTAAAAGGATAGGATAGCATCAAGATATGAACGCGGCTTAAGTCCTCTAATGGTCCCCAGCAGAGTCGCCAGCTGTCAACGCCGGTTTCTCGCCTCTCTTTCGCGATGTGGTCCTTTTCCGATTTTAGCCTTTGTTTTTAGATGATGTTTGGAAAAGGTCGGCATTGATGTCGACGGGGTTTTGAAAGATCGTTTTTTATGATGAGCCAATTAACCAGAGTCGCCAGTTGGTATATTTGAAATAGATGTACCAACTCATCCGAGTTTTCGTTTTTTATAAATCGCTGGCTCATATGTGACTCCGAATTAATTGGTCTGCGAATCGAGATTCATAGAGTTCGGGGGCTTGCTTAAGTGAGGGGAAGGTGTTAGGCACCCCTCGACTTCCGTGAACCACAGTTACCGCAATCTTGATACTTCCCTATCCTTTGATTCATAAAATGTGTATACGTGCGTGTGTTTGTGTGTGTGCTTATGTGAATGTTGTGGTGAGTTCTTTCATGAGAGATGAAACATTTGGCATTTTATCGAGAAATCGTGTTTTGTTTTGGGAATGTTTTAAAACGTCGTTTCCGCTAGTACGAGAAAGCTCCTTTGTTCATGCGAAAAGGTTTGATTTTACTTGTCAAAAGCTATGAGATTTTTATTAGGCGTTGTTTTGAAAAAACAAGAATCTTTTAAACCTTTGTCAAAATAGGAATCGAAATCTATACATTGCTTTCATAAAATGATGGGCAATTTCTAGGATATCTTTAACCCTATACGCACAAAGGTCTAATAAGACATTTCGTTCATTCATAAAAGCCATTTTTAGCGATGGTTGAAAATGATTTCCTTTGGCCTTCTCGTTTAGTAGGAATCGACATTTATTAACACTTCCAATTTTTAGCCTCGTGATTCTAATAACCTAGCTTGTTTGATTTTAATAAAAAAACCTTCATCGTTTAATATTTGAAATCATTTTTGTGTCACAAAATCTAATCAAGCATTAACACGCGTCGGGGCTATTCATGGGCATGTAAGCCATCAAAACATCCCCGAACACCAACAATCACATGTTCCACTACTACGGGGCCTTAAACCCGATTCTCGCCTTAGCGTCGTTTTAAGGCCTGACGATTACATGTTACAAAAAACGAACACCTTGAATCTATTACATACATCAAAACGTCCATCAT